>CM040625.1:23051929-23076418 GCA_022817965.1 Solanum lycopersicoides | reverse complement strand
CTCTTCATGTGATCCTTATGTAAATTATCTATGAGAACAAAGGCTAGCACCGAGTGAGTATTAGTTTGGAAATACGATCTATTTGTTTCATGAGAATAGATAACACGGAAACCCATCATATTCCCTTAACCATGTGCCTACATGGGATGTCCTAAGTTTTACCATTTGGCAAGTAGAACTCCCTCCATCGGAGTAGGTTACAACGCCGGATTCCATGCCTTGATACCATTGTCTATGCGGTTATCGCCTATTTCTCATAATATGGGATACCTACTAGTATTTGAGAAGTCTATGAAGTTTAGGTGGTGGGGTATGGGACGCTTTACCTAGACATTGCCACCTTTTTGCTTGAAGAAGTTAGTTAGTGAGTCCCCTAGGTATTCTCCAGGACCATTACCTTGAATGTCCTATATGTGATGAATATATCTTAACGTACTAATGATAGTATAGTTCAGAAACACTCGTGAAGATATTGAATTACTAAATCTAGTAAGTATACTAACTAAGGATTCCTATTGAAGTATGAAGGGTGCATAAAGGAGTTGATCCTCATATCATCTTACTGGGAGATTCTTGATAATGACTCTCGTTAGGACTGTTGATTAATAAGTAGGCATGATCTAATCTTATGAAAGTCTTAAGGGATTATTTAGTGTTATCTTGAAGAGTATGGGCGTTTTTTGCTAGATTACTTAAGTAATTTTTTGATTAACCTAGTGAGGAGATTTTCATTTTATATGTTATGTGGTTTTGGTTGTTGTTAGTAATGTATGGTATTCTGCATTATTGGTAGTCCCAAGGATCATTTAGGTGTTCTTTAGGAGGGTTGTATGTGAGGCTCTCTTTGCCTTACTTAGTGTAGTCTTAGTATAAGCTTTATATTAAGGTATATACATGCTCAGCGGTTCACTTAAGTGTTTAAAGATAAGTCACTGTAATGTTGAAATAGGTTCACTGTAACATTTGATGACTCACTGTAAATGTCCTGTAAAAATGACGGTTAAAATGGTCTATGTGTTATCTTATGTTGTTTCTAAGATGTTAAAATGTTGTTCTATCTGTTTATACTATATGTTTAATCAAAAAGAGCCATATCTATCCATTAAATGTCTTGTCATACAGCATTTTTATGCATTAAAGACATACTTAGTACATGGTTTTGACTAATTCCACATATTTATCTTATATCTAAAGTGTATCATAGGTGAAGGGGTTTGGAGCGAAGCTTGAATATGATCTCACAAGAAAGTTTAAGTATGGTCCTCAATGTACACTTAATCAAGAGGCAGCATACTATTGATTCTACGAAAAGGTTGGTACTAATTAGGTTTACAGAAATCTTTATTTCGGATAGAATTAGATAGTACTATAGTTCGATTGAGAGTTATGTAACCCAAGGTATTCGTCTACGTCTATATGTTTTGATGACATGAGCACTTAGTAATATCTTTAGTTATATGAAAGAATATTTCGCGACCTGAAAGACTCATTCGAATTGAATTTGTGAGAAATAGTGTTAATGCCGACATCTACTTATCATAATACTGATCAATATTGCGAATCCGTGAATCATACATGCAAGTGCGATAAAGCTTGTGTGACACAGACCTTCAAGTCGCGCACGAGCATCACCGGTACTATATATATATCTTATATCATTTCGATAGGAACTGCTTCCGCGTGCACTAGTAAAAGCTAGGTTACTGAATTATCAGAGCATGTTCTCGCAAGAGTCAATGAGTCAGTCTCATCAAGTTTCACGTTCTAGTAAGACTCTTCATCGGTGTGTGAGTCCCGACACATTATGAGCGAGAGTCTATAGGACAATAGAGTTTCCCTTCTATTCTACTCCTTATGTCGTTCCGTAGAGATTTAAAAGTTAATGAGTGTTCTTTTCTTATGTTTTCCTTGTGTTTCTAGGAACATGTAATACCAGGAGGAACACGTAGAGATAGTTGAGTAGAATGATTAAGAGTGAATGCAGCGATATTTCCTCCTCAAGTGAGCAAGTTCTCCAAGGTGCGCAAGGGGCTCAAGTGCTTGATATGCTCAATCGCGTATTGGAAGGAGGTAATGAGTTCCGAGTGGTTCCCCTGGAAATGATAATTGGGGAGATTCAAGATGCTTTTACTTCTTTAGCCTGAGCTCTTGAGCTACCATGTGAATAGTGAAGTATATGAGTCCCTAGTAACGGTGACTATCTTGTGGAGAGATCTATAGAACGCATTACTTAGCTATTTTAATATTCTTCATCATGGTTTGAATTCCTCCTATCTTTTTGGTCCTCTAAGGTAGGCCAAAGACTTCTCAAACGAGTTCATCACTCAGCACATGTGTGATATGGGATCAGCGGGTGCTTTGAGTTCCGTATTTTTGACGCGTCAGTCATGCGTGAATTTCTTTGATGAGGAGAGGTGGATAATAAGTGAACCAGTGATGATGAATTTTTACCATGAGGGAGGTTTAAGTTAGTTACACTCAATTGTGAAGGAGATAATAGAGCCGATATGAAGTTCTGTAGCGTGCCTATTGGTAAGACCATTGAAAATATAGAGCTTAGGATGTTCTACTCGAGGTTCCTCATTCAAAAC
Source organism: Solanum lycopersicoides (assembly GCA_022817965.1). Classification (NCBI taxonomy): domain Eukaryota; kingdom Viridiplantae; phylum Streptophyta; class Magnoliopsida; order Solanales; family Solanaceae; genus Solanum; species Solanum lycopersicoides. The sequence continues at coordinate 23,073,827 of CM040625.1, read as the reverse complement.
TAATGATATAACGCTCATGTTTTAAAGTAGTTCTAACGTCCTAAAATGTTGTCTAATATGTGGTATAGAGGCAGATAGCTAAAGTTATTAGAGGTGAGTTGGAAGATCAAACGTCAAGGGAGACTTAAGACGTTTGACGACCTAAGTCACCTAAATGTCCTAAAATGTGGTTTTATGTGTGTTTATGTGTATTTTTGCGTGTTTTAAGTTCTTAATAAGAGTTATTATATACATGTATAGGCAGTGGTTAAAGTTTCGTAAAGTTTGGTAGGTAAACGATCAAAGAATGTCCAAGGCAGTTCGAAAGATGTGCCTTGAGTCACCGTTGTACGTCTAGGCGTGTTTCGGCGAGTTTATGTGTTCGTTTTGGATGAAATTTCATGTTGAGAAGTGTTTTAAACTCATAGAATATCATATTTCTGGTTGGAAACGTCGGGAAAATTATCCCAGGACCATCAAAGGGTCCTTGAGGAAATGACCCAAAACTGATGGCAGGTGTCCAGAACCTTGGCGACGGAGTGTCAACGAGCCAGTCCATGGTGTGACGCCCCATCACAAGGGTTCGTCGTGGGGACTTGACAATGGGTGTAGGGGAAACCTTGTAGCCACTGGAGCTTGCAACGGAGGTCCATTGACGGGCCGTTGCACCCGTGGAACGCCCCATTCACAAGCAGGTCGTCGCACCACTGTCCCTGTGCGCAGATTTTCTGCCAAGTCAGGGGTGAAATTGGTAAATTCACCCATGTCTAAATAAGAGTTTAGGCGGTTGTTTAGGGGTCTTATGTGGTATTTTAATTACCTATATAAGTAGTTAACACCCTAGAGACTTCATTCTTCCAAATTAAAAACCCAAAACTCTTAGAATATTCCCAAAAACCTCCATTTGAAGACTCTCATTGAAGAGTGCGTGCTTTGGTGAGGGCGTTCTTGAGTGGAAATTCTTCATTCAAAGTGAAGATATATCATCCTTGAGGTATGGACTTTTGATCCTTGAAACTGATTTCATTCAGAGGATCCCAATCACTCAAAGTGTTTTACAAAGTTTTCTAAGAGTGAATTGTCCAATTTTTGGGATTCTACCATGGGTTCTTGTCATAAATGATTTCTAAACATTGAATTATGATCTAATTGATATTGTATTGATGATTTCAACATAAATTACCTATGAACCCATGTGAATTGATGAACCTAGTTTTGACTACTTTTGGGTTACTTGATATTACGATTATGTTGATGAATTGTTGTTGTAGTTTCTTATGGGCTTTCTTTAATGATATAGGAATTGTGTTCAAATGATATGTTAATTTGATATTATATTGTTAAACCCAGATTGAATTGATGTAGATTCATTGAGTTTATGGTTATTGCTTTGAATTTATTGTTCATGGCCATGGGTGTAAGGGCCTCTGTGATGTTGAATTGGTGATTTTGGCATTGAATTGAGATGTTGGATATGGGGATGAAGGTATGCTGCCCCATTTTTCCTTTAATTTGATATTAATTATACTTTGATTCTATTGTTATTTGGTATGGTCCACTTTATGGTGGCGGTGTTATGCGTTTTATTTGCAATTGATGTGGCCTTGTCGGCGTTACTTTATGCAATATTATGAGCATGCTTATGGCAATTACTTGAAGTTAGTGGCTATTTGTGTAGTTGATTGTGAGTATGTCATTACCTATCTACATGTGAAGTTATATAGTCATGTATGTAATTTCTTATAGTTATGTTGCCTTAAGGTGATCATGTTAGACTTTGACTTGACATTATGAGTATAGTGTTAGGTTAAGTCTTGGTATTCCTACTTGGACTTGTGAGGTCTATGTGGAGTATATTAATGATGTTAGATGATATATAGGATGACTTGAGGATGTTAGGTTTTTTAGAAGTGTGTTCTACAATGGCTTGTATTATGTGTTAAAAGTGAAGTATGTGATGTCTTGTCTTAGTTGATTTGTATTCTTGCTTGATGTATATATGATATTGATATGTTGATGTCTTGATATAGGGTGTTTACAACTCTTAAGTCTTGAATAAAAATATAGGTGGGACCTTAATTGATAAGAAGGTCAATGTTATGATGGAAACCTTGAACTAGTGGCGAGGTTATGAATTGTGAAGTAGGTTAGCCGTTTAATGGTAATCCTTCATTGTTATGATGATGGCGACTTAGGGATGGTTGGCTTTGAACGGCCATCATTCATACCTAGGAAAATTGCTACTGAGCTTCTTGGTCGCTTTAAAGTTTTTTTGAAGAAATTGCCTAGTGAAACTTGCCTATTGGTAGGGTGAATGTAAAGGGGATACATGAACTAGATTAAGAGACCCTATTTATATGAACCTTAATGTGAATGAATCTATGAGAAAGAAGTCTAGCATCGAGTGAGTATGAAGTAGGGTTAAGTGGATTCAGTTAAAGAACAGACTGAATGCTGTTATTTAAGCTCTTCATATTCCTTACACCATGTGCCTACATGGGATGTGTTCAAGTCTACCATTGGCCAATAGAACAACCTTCAATCGAAGTAGGCATAGGAACTTCGGATTCCATGTCTTCTTAACCATGGTCTATGTCGTGTTATTGCCTATTGCCTCATCATGTGGAATACTTATTAGCATTAGATAAGTTTATGAGGTTTAGGTGGTGTGTATGGGACCGCTCTCTAGACATTGCACAATAGATTGAAGGTGTTATGTGGAGTTCCTAGGTCTTGTCCAAAGACCATTATGTGATCCGTGTATGTTGAGTGTCTTATGTGATGCTTTTATGTGAGTGTTCTTATGATGAATGAGTCTTAATGAACTAATGAACTAATGATCTTTGTAGTAACTATGTAAATGGTTGAGTACCTAATCTAAAGTGACTAAGCAGTTCCTTAGCTAAAGTGTGAGGGAGGACATGAAAGGATGGTCTCTTCATGTCTTATCTTTGGAAGTCTTGAAATGACTCTAGTTAGGGAAGTTGTTATATTTCTGTTAGAGCCAATGATCTAAACTTAGGAGTCTTAAAGGACTATATAGTTAATCTTGGAGAGGTCATTGTACTATGGACTTTATCTTCTCGATTTACTTAAGTAGGTCTTTTGATAGGCTTTGGAAGGAGAATGTCTTATCATCTAAGTGTTGGTGTGTTTAGTGAGAATGATTCTATTTGAGGTAGTCTATAGGATCTCTTGTGTGTGTGATAGAGATTTTATGGGAGGTGTGTCTCAAATTTGGTATACTCAATGGAAGGACAATAGGCAGGAAGATTCGGGTCCTATTGAGTGGGAAGAGTTTAAGGGAGCTTTTCTTGGAAAGTACTTTCCCCGAGAGAGAAGAGAAGTCAAGGTGGAGGAGTTTATTAATCTCAAGCAAGGCAATATGAGTGTTGTGGAGTACTCTTTGAAATTATCAACATTGTCTAGGTATGCTCCTTCTCTTGTGTCCAATCCAAGAGACGAAATGAGTCGCTTTTGTACCGGAGTAGCCGATTTGGTGAAAGAAGAATGTCGTACCTTAGGAAGTCTTAAGGACTATTTAGGTAATCTTGGAGAGGTCATTGTACTATGGACTTCATCTTCTCGATTTACTTAAGTAGGTATTTTGATAGGCTTTGGAAGGAGAATGTCTTATCATCTAAGTGTTGGTGTGTTTAGTGAGAATGATTCTATTTGAGGTAGTCCATAGGATCTCTTGTGTGTGTGTGATAGAGATTGTATGGGCGGTCGCTCCACACTTACTCAAGTGAACCTTGGAAATGACCTTTGGTAGAAGAATCTTACATAGATGTTTATGATTGTTTTCTAAGTATGTATGTGACTCATCGTAGGTAATCTTAAGGGTCGTTTAGGCACATCTAGAGAGGGTGTATGGGCGGTCTCTCTTTGTGTGACTTAAGTGAATATTAGGATGACTTTAAGTGAGGGAATTACATGCTAGGAGAAGTTAAAAGGGAAGGTGTGGACTTCACTGTAACAGTGAAGGGACTTCACTGTACAGAGAAGTGAACTCACTGTAAAGTGAGCTTTTAAAATGTTATCTTTGATTAAATGTTATCTTATGTGTTTGTTAATTGCTAAATGATGGTCTTATGTTTAAACTATGATTTCTAAATGAAAATATGCATATTTCCAATAAAGTCCATTTTCATGATTTTATGCATATAGCCATACTTAGTGCATGTGGTTGTACTAATTTCATGCTTTATTTTCTATCTATAGTCCTTGGTATGTAAGGAGCTTTTGGAGAAGAAGACTTGGGCTTAGAAGGATCGTCCGAGTAGAAGAAGTTGAAGTATGTCCTCAATTGACTCGAGGGCATATGTCTCTTATTATTTTCTTTGAAGTATTGTAATAAGACTATGTTATTTCTATTTTCGTATTAAAGTACTCTTGTGTCTTAAGATGATGAGATTGACACTTAGCATTTCTATTACTTTTATATGAAAGAGGTTTTCTAAAGACTATATTATGTTTTAGTGAAAAGTTTTAATTCCGCACTACTTTTCACTATGTATATGCAATGAATGATATGAATGAGGCTTGTCTTAGAACTCTGAGAGTTCGACGACGCCGGTCGCAATCCGAGATTGCACCCTATCTTCTAGGGTATGGTCTCGGGTTGTGACACCTATTGAGTGGGAAGAATTTAAAGAGGCTTTTATAGGAAAGTATTTACCCCATGAGAGGAGGGAGGTGAAGATAGATGAGTTTATAAATCTCAAGCAAGGCAATATGAGTGTGTTGTGGAGTACTCGTTGAAGTTCTCTATGTTGTCTAGATATGCACCATCCTTAGTGTCTAATCCTTGGGATAAGATGAGTAGGTTTGTGACCGGGGTCGCCGACCTAGTGAAAGAAGAATGTCATACGTCCATACTCCATGATGATATGACTTTGGCTAGACATGGTGTATGCTCAATCCATTGAGGAGTCTAAACTTGGTAGGATTTCTAGAAACTTGAACAGAAGTGGTCAAGGTGATCAATGTCAACCTAGATCCAAGAAGAAGTTCTCAAGTCGAGATGAACCTAGGAGTGTTAAGGTGAAACTTTAGAAAGGTAGTGGTTCTCAAGAGGGAAAGTCTACATGTTCTACTTGTGGGAAGAGGCACTATGGGGAATGCCTATTGGGTACCGGGAGTTGTTTTGGCTGTGTTAAAGATGGACATAAAGTGAGAGATTGTCCTTCTATTACTTCTAGAGAAAGGGAGTGTAAGCAAGCTCCTCCTAATGCTCCGGAAGGTGAAGCTCCAAAGATGAAGCGTTTCTATGCACTCCTGACTAGAGGAGCAAAGCCAGATGATGATGATGATGATGTTAAGATCTAGTATTATCTCTTTTGTCTTATGAGTTCCTTCTAAGTGTGGAAGTATGGTTAGTAGAGGAGCTAGATGACCATTGTTGCATTGTTGCATGTTGCATGTTGTATTGTGTTTAAGAGTCTCGTTGGAATTGAATTTCATTGATTCCTTGTATTGTGCATTTTATAAAGTCGTGACTATGTTGAAAAGTGTGTTTTTATGGTTTTATCTTGCATACTATCATGTTTCTATCATCAATTTCCCAAATCTTGCATTTTTAAAAATTTGAAGTATGTTCACTGCTAGGGAAAATCTGCTCACTGTTACATTTTTGAAAAAGTAACTAATTATTATTTGGTTGAAAATTGTTGTAATATGTATTGAACTGAGGTATATGAGTATGAAAATGAATTTAACAGAAGTTCATATTATTTGGAATGAAGAATGTGAGTTTTATGGCATAATGAGTTGTAGAATGAGTTTCTATCTTTTTGTTGTGTTGTGAGTCTCTTGTTTATGTGAAGTAGATGTTTCTCCTAGATTGTGTATTGTATGATGTGTTATGTGGTATGGTTGAGAGATGTTAGCTGAATATCCACTCTTGGAAGTGTTCAGAGAGTGACAAGTGTCATTTGAGGACGAATGTTGTCCAAGTGGAGGAAAATGTAACACCTCTAAAATGACTTAGGTGAAACTAGATCCAAACATGCTTGTCATGAGGTTCTAAGGTCCTAAAATAATTTATAATGTGTTATTGAGTCAGTGTCTAAATATTTAGGTGAATTGGAAGTCAAACATAAGGGGACGACTATGACTAGTCACCTATGTGCCTCATGTGTCCATATGTGCTTATATGTGTGTGTTATGATCTTATAGAGTCATTATATGAGTTATAATAGTGTTTATAAGAAGTGTGTCAAGTTTTATGAAGTTTGGAGGTCAAACGTCCAAGAACGTCCATGAAGTTCGAAAGATTTGCCTTGAAACAACCTTGTGTGTCTTGGCATGTTTCGTCGAGTTTTATGTGTTCGTTATTGATGAAATTGATATGGGAGGTCCTAAACTCTTTTACGATCATATTTGGGTTGGAAATGTCTAGGTAAAAGTCCCCAAGGACAAACCAAGTGTCCTTGAGGAAGTTATCCATCTTTGAGACAAAGGGTGTCTAGATCAGCCCCAATCGACTGAGGCAATCGACGACTGGTAGGCTGGTCGATGCCGCGTTGTTGGAAGGCGTGGTTCAAGACTTATACTGAGGAACTCAAGATCCGAATGTCCAGTCCCAGTCCCAAACGACGTCCAGCCAGGACGGTCCGTCGACTGGCTGATGCCCTGTCTGTGGGCTCCGTCGATGGTGAACTGTAAATTGCGCAACTTTACTGTACCAATTCACCCAACGTCCAAATAATAGTTTGTGCGGTTACTTAGGGGTATTTTAGGTATTGTAAGTGAGTATATAAGTCCTAAAGACCTATATGAATTCATTCTTCTAAATCAAACCCCCATATTCTCTAACAAAATTATCTAGAACTCCATTGGAGCTAAAAACTCAAGGAAGGGCTTAGATTTGAGATTTGATTGGTGATTCTTCTTCAAACAGGTGGATTAACATCAGTGAGGTATGGCTTCTTCATCCTTGAAACTCTATTCATCAAGGAGTCAAGTTCAAAGTGATTTTCTAAAGTCTTCTAACGATGAACTTGTCCAATTTCATGACCTAGCCATGGTTTATAGCATAAAACATTTTGATTCATTGATTATTGATTGAATTGATATTAATTAGATGAACTAACCTAAAATCTTCATGAACTAATGTTGTAATACCTCGAAAATAGCTTAGGTGCTCTACATCCTAAAATGTTGGTCTTGGTATTCTAATGTCCTAAATATGCCTAAAATATAGTATATAGGCAGTAGCTAAAATATTAGAGGTGTTGGAAGTCAAACGTCAAGGGACGACTAAGACGTTTGACGACTAAGTCACCAAAATGTCTAAAATATGGTTATGTGTGTTTATGTGTGTTTAATGGTGTTTTAAGGTTCTTAATAGAGTTAATTTAGCATTTATAGTCAGTGGTTAAAGTTTCGTGAAGTTTGGAGGTCAAACAACCAAGAACGTCCAAGGCGTTCGAAAGATATGCCTTGAGTCGACCTTGTACGTCTAGGTGAGTTTCGTTGAGTTTTATGTGTTCGTTTTGGATGAATTCATGTGAGAGGTTTTAAACTCATAGACGATTGAATTTGGGTTGGAAACGTCCGGGAAATTATCCCCAAGGACCATCAAATGGTCCTTGAAGATGGACCTAAAATCAGTGTGCAGACTGTCCCAGGGAGACCTTGGCGACGGAGAAGTCAACAGCCAGTCGTGGTTGTGACGCCCCGTCACAGGGTCCCGTCGTGGGGGACTTAGCCTTGGGTGAATAATGGAACTTTGTCCAGCCACTGTAGCCACCAACGGAGGGCTGTGACGCCCCGTTGTGCCTGTGACGCCCCGTCAAGGGCAAGCGTTGAGTGATGTTGTTTCCTGCGCAGAGCTGCGGTCCACTTAGGGGTGAATTTACCAATTCACCCCACTTACAAATAAGAGTTTTGGCGGGTTTTTAAGGGCTTTTTGGGTATTTTAAATGAGTATATAAGTGTTTAACACTTAGAATAATTCATTCTTCCAAAAACAAAACTCCAAAGTCCCTTAGAAATCCCAAAGACTCCATTGAAGTCCAAATTGAAGAAGCAGCTTGGTGTGGCGTTTTGAGTGGAAATTCTTCATCAAAGTGAATAATTATCATCCTTGAGGTATGGCTTTTTATCCTTGAAACTTGTTTCATCGAGGAGCCCAACTCTCAAGATGTTTTTCAAAGTTTTCTAAAGTGAATTGTCCAATTTCGGGATTCTACCATGGGTTCTTGCATAAATGATTTCTAAACATTGAATTATGATCTAATTGATATTGTATTGATGATTTTAACATAAATTACCTATGAACCCATGTAAATTGATGAACCCTAGTTTTGACTACTTATTGGGTTACTTGATATTAAGCTAATATTGATGAATTATTGTGTAGTTACTTATGGGCTTTATAATGATATAAGAATTGTATTCAATTGATATCTATTTGATCTTAGATTGTTAAACCTAGATTTAATTGATGTAGATTCATTGAGTCTTATGGTTATTGCTTTGAATTATTGTTCATGGCCATGGGTAAGGGCCTTGTGGTGTTGAATTGGTTGATTTGGCATTGAATTGAAGTGTGGATGAGGGGATGAAGGTATGCTTCCCCATTTTTTTTAATTTGATATTAATTATACTTCGATTCTATTGTTCTTGGTATGGTCCACTTATGGTGGCGGTGTTATGTGTTTTACTTGCAATTGACATGGCCTTGTCGGCGTTACTTTATGCAATATTATGAGTATGGCCTTATTGGCAATTACTTGAAGTTATGTGTCTATTTGTGGAGTTTGATTATGTGGAGCATGACATTACCTATCTACATGTGAAGTTATATAGTCATGTATGTATTCTTCTAGTTATGTTGCCTTAAGTGCTCATGTTAGACTTTGACTTGACATTATGAGAGTAGTGTTAGGTTAAGTCTTGGTTATTCCTACTTGACTTTATGAGTCTATGCGGAGTATATTAATTATGTTATGATGATATATAGGGTGACTTGAAGATGTTAGGTTGTTTTAGAGGTGTTTCTAGAATGACTTGTATTATGTGTTAAAAGTGAAGTATGTGATGTCTTGTCTTGGTTGACTTGTATCTCTTGCTTCATGTATATATGATTATGGATATGTGATGTCTTGATTTAGGGTGTTATAACTCTTAGTCTTGAATGTATGAATGACATGTGACTTTAAATGATGTTATGAGAGTCTTTTATGTGCAAACCTTGACTTAAAGGGAAGGTTAAGATTGATTGAAGTGTAAGCCGGAATGGTATCCTTCAAAGTAAAGGAATGATGGACTTTAGGTTAGTTGGCTGGAACGACATCATATTAACACTTAGGAAAGTCATCATGATCTTATTATCGCCATTGTGAGGTAGCCCTCCTTTGTAGGGTAAATGTAATTGGGTTATGAACTAGATATGGAACCCTTTTATGTAAACCTAATGTATGAAATACTCTATGAGAAAGAAGGCTAGCACCGAGTGAGTATGGTAAGGGAAGTAGTTCTAGTTAAGTATGAGACTAGAATACAAAGAAGCCCTTCATATTCCTTAACCATGTGCCTACATGGGATGTGTCCAAGTTCTACCATTGGCAAGTAGAACAACCTCATCGGAGTAGGATAGAACTCCGGATTCCATGTGTTGCTACCATGGTCTATGTCGGTTATTGCCTATTCTCATCATGTGCAATACCTATTAGCATTAGATAAGTTTATGAGGTTTAGGTAGTGGTATGGGATGCTATCTAGACATTGTACAATAGGCTTTGAAGGTGTTATGTGGAATTTCCTAGGTCTTGTCCAAGACCATTATGTGAGTGTCTTATGTGATGTATTATGTGAGTGTCTTATGTGATGTATGAGTCTTAATGAACTAATGAACTAATGACCTATGTTAGTAACTATCTAAATGAATGAGTACCTAATCTAAAGTGGCTTAAGCATTCCTTATCTAAAGTGTGAGGAGGGCATGGAAGGATGATCTCTTCATGTCTTATCTTTGGAAGTCTTGAGGATGACTCTAGTTAGGGAAGTTGGTTAATCTTGTTGACATGATCTAAGCCTTAGGTAGTCTTAAGGACTATTTAGGTAATCTTGAAGAGGTCACTATGGACGTTATCTTCTTGATTTACTTAAGTAGGTCTTTAGATAGCCTTTGGGTAGAGAATGTCATCTCACCTATGGTTGGTGATTTAGTGAGAATGATTCTACTATAAGGAGTCCATAGGATCACTTGAGTGTGTGTAAGGGATTGTATGGGCGGTTCCTTCACATTTTACTTATGGGAGACTTAGGATTCATGATTGGTAGAGAAATCTCACAATGATGTTTATGATTGCTTTGTAAGTATGTATGTAACTCATTGTAGGTAATCTTAAGGGTCGTTTAGGCACATCTAGAGAGGGTGTTTGGGCGGTCTCTCTTTGTGTGACTTAAGTGAATCTTAGGATGACTTTAAGTGAGGGAATTACATGCTAGAAGTTGGTTATTAAAGGAGTTAGTAAGTCACTGAAACAGTGAAGTCAATTCACTGTAAAGTGAATTGAACTTACTTTGCTTAATTAATTGCTTTCTTATGTGTTTCTAAATTTATTAATAATTTTATTATGATTAAAATATGATTTGTAAAATGAAAAGATGCATATTTCCAATAAAGTCCGTTTTCATGATTTTTATGCATATGCCATACTTAGTACATGTGGTTGTACTAATTCCATGCTTTATTTTCTATCTAAAGTTCTTAATAGGTGAAGAACTTTGGGAAGTGAAGACTTGGACTTAGAATATCGTTAAAGAAGAAGTTGAAGTATGTCCTCAATTGACTCGAGGGCATATGTCTTTTATGTTTTCTTTGAAGTATTGTAATAGACTATGTATTTCTATTTTCGTATTGAAGTATGGGACGTGTCCCAAGTATTCTTGTGTCTTAAGATGATGAGATTGAGACTTAGTATTTTCTATTATTTTTATATGAAAGAGATTATAAAAGACTATGTTATATTTTGCGAAAAGTTTTAATTCGGCACTACTTTTCACTATGTATATGCAATGAATGATATGAAAGAGGCTTGTCTTAGAACTCCTAGAGTTCGACGACGCCGGTTACAATCCAATATTGTACCTTATCTTCTAGGGTATGGTTTTGGGATGTGACACATGAAAAACATAATCTCTTCAAATTTTCTATATTTTGGATGTGATGATCTTTCCTTAATGCTTATGAATTCTAGTGTAGTTTTCAATAGGCTATTGAATGATGTGAGAATTGTGTTAAAATTATGTATAGGTTGTCTTAGATTGATAAATCTATATTGAATTGACTTATATTTATTGAGTATTGTGATTTATGTATTGAATTGATGATCATGGACATGGGTAAGTGTCACATCCGGGGAGCACCCCCTAGAAGTAACATGGCGTACTTGACCTCTCGGAGGTCTTATACAAGACCATAGTTATCATTCATCGCATTGACATAGTAAGTTTAGCGGAAACTTTAAAACTTTTCATAGCACATCATATGCTAGAAACTTCATCTCATATATAGATAAAATATAAGTCATAATACATATATAGACCTTAAGTCTCTTTGTCATCTTAGACTCAACAACATTAGAGTACATTAGGGACACGGCCCATAAGACACATTACATAACTATACAATATTTAAAGACTTTACAATAAAGAACTCAGTATGAGATCCTTGAACTTAAGGGTTCGTTTCATTGAGCATGGGAATCATCTATCAAGCTCTTCACCATTCAAGACATCCTTTAAGCATCCATTACCTACACTTTGTGTAAAAAGTAGAGAAGAATGGGATTAGCACAAGAATGTACAAAGTATGGCAACCATGCAAAAACATGCATTTAAAAGGGACATTTTCTTTGAAATCATACTTCATGCAATTTTGAGTAAATCATCATAAAACCTTAATTCAATAACATTTATATCATTCACATACTTCATATATACATATTCGAACACCAAACATTGTATAAGATCACATATATAATATATGACATTTTTTAGTCACATTACAGTGAGCTCTCTTTCCCTTAACAGTGAGCTTTATTTCATTTTATTCACTAACTTCCCAAGTAACCCGCTAGTGATACTTGGTGCAAGGCATCACCTTAAGGCCACAAGAAAACATACATATCATCTACAAAGTCCAACACATATCATCATAGAAGTTTAGTACAACTTAGACATATTAAAACCAATACCATAGGACAATTACAGTAACTACCTTTAACTTGAACATACACCAACTTCACTTCACATTCATGCATTATAAAACCTTACTCACAATCCCATTATAAGCCTACTAGTGCAATGTATATGTGAAGCCCCATAACCTCACACATACTTAGTAAACCTATCATAAGACCACAAGCCTTACCATCCAATTCATACATCAATAAGTAAGTGAATATAACTTCATTCATGTCAATACAAGACCTTTACCATGTAGTCAATAATATCAACATCATACATATAGACTCATACCATGCACATCTTTATAACAAGTAGACCAATACTACAATGTTATTCATATAGACATAATCATAAACATTTACATTAGGTCACCCCTCTGGACTTCCTAAGGAGCTACTTGTGCAATGTCTAGATGGGTTCATTACTTCCACCTATCCTAAGTAACCTCCCTTAAGTCATCCTAGTTAGGATCCTAGTCATTTACTTCCATTGTCCATTTTACTTTAGGGAAACTATAGACTTAACCGACACTAAGACCATGGGTGCAAAACATGGAATTTGGTGTTGTAGAGTCTCACACCAATGGAAGGTATTCCTACCTAGCCAAGGTAGAACATTAACATATATCCTAGCATCCTAAGTGAATTCACTTTGCTAGATCCTATGTGGCAAACATAGTTTATGGAACTAAGAGATAGGTAGTTCCCTCTACATGTCATTGAACAATTGGGGCCTCATCTCATGAGAAAACATGGGTGATCCCTTCCTCAAAGAGAAGTCAACACCTCATGTGGGTTCATAGGTGAATATTGATACGCTCAAATTTACTTCTCGAAAAGAAGTATAAGCGGTCGTATCAAGTAAAGAACCCAACTACGAGGTTAGGATCAATCCCACGAGGAAAATGATTTAGACTTAACTTTAACCTACTATTACTTTTATTTAGTCAAGTCTCTTCCGAAAACAAATAACAAAAGGGGGGGTTTGAATAACAAATGTAATTAACTAATTTTACGTAAACAGTTGGCACGTTCAAAGATTTGATTTTTATTCAAGTAATGAAAGTAACTAGGGTTTAAGTGTTCCCCATAGGTTCATAACTCGGTAATTCTAACTATAACAATCCGTTCCTAATATCTTGCATGCAAAGTGGTAGTTATATATCCCTAATTCCTTGGTCCGGCAACTAGGAAATTTCACTCCGCATGTTGATTCGGCTACGTGTGTATGCCTTACTAAACCTTACATTTACCTCATATTAAGAATCATAATCGATACTTGGCTTAGTTGTTACTTAGCACCAACCAACACTAGCTTATTAGATAGTATATACTAAATCTACGTTGATAATTCTTTTCTTATTATCTACCTCCTTGGTCCGGCAAGTAGCAATAAGGCGAGTTCTAACGTTGGCCACCGTTAAAAAGACTTCTAAACAAAAGAATTATCAATACATGCAAGACACTATTTGAGAATTGTTATTTTAGTTAGATTTTACCTTGTTATTTATCCATGGTTCCCACAACCCTAGTTATGGAGTTTAGCTAACCATATTAATAATCACACAATTCATATTAATTAGAGAAGAATTCATGTACTTACTTTGATGAGATTGAAGATAATCCAGAAATTTACTTGAATTAATCAAAAACTTGCAATAAATGATTCCGGAAAATAAAGTGATTTCCCAAAATCTCAAACTTCAATACTTAGAACAATAAAACTAAAAAATATCCAAAAGTCTAACCCCAAAAATGAGGTGTTTACAGGTATTTATAATACTCAAATCCTAATAAAAGAAGGAAACCTATTTAAGGAAAATCTGTCCAAAAAACGCGGCTGAGTCGACGACTGCCACGACGGACCGTCGAGGTCTTCCGTCACTCCACACTTAGAAACTTCTCGAGATGGGTACTGGGGATACATTCTGTTGATGTTGATGGATGTGCAGGACGGTCCATCGTGGCTATGACGGTCCATCGTGGCTATGACTGTCCGTCGCGATCCTCCGTAGCCTCACACTTGGTCAGAATTCCCCACCTTCCTTTGTCAGTCTTCTTCTTCTCACGACGGTGGCCACCTACGGACCATCGAGGTCACGACGGACTGTCGATGGCTCCGTAGGTTGCCACTTGTGCAACTTTCAGCACACAACTCTCACATTCTTCTTCTGGACAGATTTCCTGAAAACAAAGAGAAAATTACATTAAAACTAATACAAAAAGGCCTTAAACACACACTAAACTTAAGTTAAAACCATTAAAAGTACCGTATAACCATGGTACATCAACACCCTCAACTTAAATTCGTTGTTTGTCCTCAAGCGACGCACTATGACTCACCACAAAATCTTTGTACAAGAGCATTCTTATTTTAACTTTTCTACAATCATCTGGCTATCAATCCCGATTATTTTCAAATTGAGTTATTCATGCTATCACTATTAGGCTTGATCATGTGGATCAGACCATGACACAGACACACCACTCACAGACACCTACCCTCTTTAATCTCTCACCAAGGAATCAATTTTCCGGTATTGCAACTAGTGTCCTCACTTTAAAACAACATCCTCATTTTTCACACAATGATTTCAGTTTGAGTATGACGATTATTTTTCAACACTCGCTCTCAGAACAACTTCACACCTTATTCATAATTATTGCCATAGGCTTGCCCTTATTTTCACTGCTTTACGTTCGCTATAATAGACTCTTAGGATCACGATAGGACTTTCTTAGCTTGTAACTTAGGCTCGGGGTCAGGTTGGAAACATTTAGGTGTATTTTTAGTGACTCATTGCCCTCCTTAACATAACGACTAAGCGTCCTACCTTTTCATCATTTTATTCTGCCCTATATCTTAATTTTCTTGCATTCCCTCACCTTGCTATTCTCCCTTCTTTATCCTTTTTGTGTAAGTGACTCTTTTCTTTTCTTCTTTTTTTTTTTTTTTTTTACTTGTATTTTCAAATTTTCAACTTTATCACCTTTCTTTCAACTTTTCTCGAGTCACTTTTCTTTTGCTATTCTTTCAACCTCACTTTCCAGGGCATTCCTCATAATAGTCACCCTCAACTCATGGCTTTGGCACGAGTCGAGGTACACAATACCCAAAGTTGGGTCAGGGACACGACAAGGTTGTTTGCTGCATTAGCCACCCTCAACTTATGCTTTTAGCATAACATAAGTTGAGGTGCACATGTCCAAGGAGGGACCAGGGACAACACATTGTTCCCAAAAAGGAATCAGTTGGGGTGAAAAGAAAGGTCTGTTTTAGGCTCAATTCATTTGGATCAAGAAGGGATTAATTTCATTCGGTTTTCTGTTATTTAGGCTAAAGATTGGTTATATTGAACAAGGGTCTATGATCCTTTCCTAATTGTCTATCACAACTTACTTTTTAGAAGGACTAACCAGGCAAGTTCTAGCTCAGTACAAATAGTGCACTATTCAAATTCTCCTCACACTCTCTTGACATCTCATTACTCTACCAGATTATCAGACACCTAGTTCGAGTCTTATATTTAGGATCATGCAGTAGTGTATCTTTGTGTCATGCTTAGAGCCATACATTTATCAGTTACTATGCCTAGTCATGCATCATGTTCGTTAAAATCGTGATATCATTTTTATTTAGCCGTCATGCTTCAGAGTCCATTTCTATACTATGTACAAAAGATACCAACATAACGGTTCAACAATAAAGTAATCAGTCTCTTGGGGGAGAAAAACACAGGCAAGAAAACCCCAAAAGAGGATCGTGAGTTGGGCTACTCAGACTTCACCCTAGCACTCACTTTCCATTCACCCCACCCCCAACAAAAAAATATGCAATTGTCCCCAATGCATAAAAATATATAAAATAGAGTGGTAGGGGAAGCAAACCTAAGGCGCAAAGCACCGGTGATCAACAAGCTGGCGGGTCTGGTTTCCAGGAACCCGCTCTCTCTGAAGTAGGGACACCATCAGTAGTGTCCTCAGCAATGACAGCACCATCAATAGTGCTCCTCTCAACCTCTCCAACTCTGGAACTAGACGCTCCAGCAACCATCGCCATAAACCTCAACGTACGGGCCTCCTCATCAATAAGCGAGGCTCTCCTCGCAGCCTCCAACTCGTGGCACTCCCTCTTCCAAGCCTGGGACTCATCTTCATCCCTAGTCCGGTGCCTCTTGGCACGCTCTCGTGATAGAGGTGGTGGCACATAAGTAGTGATGAATAAGGCAGCCAT
This sequence comes from Solanum lycopersicoides, assembly GCA_022817965.1. Classification (NCBI taxonomy): domain Eukaryota; kingdom Viridiplantae; phylum Streptophyta; class Magnoliopsida; order Solanales; family Solanaceae; genus Solanum; species Solanum lycopersicoides. Next base: position 23,057,411 of record CM040625.1, on the reverse strand, counting down.
CACCGTGTCCTCAGCAGGCTCTGCAAAAGGGGCCTCAGACTCCGGCACCCGAGCCTCTAGTATAGCATCCAACTCGGCTCGTAGACTCGCCACAGCAGCCTGGAGAGACGTCAAATCCACAGTAGGGGCTGTTCGGGCAACAACCCATAGCTCAAAAGCGTCCAGGCGCTGGTGGACCTCCATAACCTTCCGCTCAGTGTGCTGGGCCATCTTCCTCTCAAGACGCTCCTCTGCATCAGCAATAGACTTCTGCATCCAAGGCTGGATGTGGTGCAGAAGTGTGGCCATTTGGGCCTCAAGTTTCTATACCCTAGCAAGTGGGACCAGAGTAGCCTGTGGAGTCGAACGGGAGGAGCTAGGAGCGGTGCTACCACCCGGGATAGAGTCGACCGGAGTGGTGTCTGTGGGCTAAGAAGTAGCCTGGTTAGCCACTTGGGCTTGCTCAACTGTTGCCTCTAGAGTCTCACCCAGTGGCTGCACCTCAGGACGGGGCCCTCTGTGGCGAGCCAACTCATTGGCCTCATCCCGAATGAGGCCGATATCAATTGTGCCCGACGGGGTCTTAAGCCCATCAATGTGCCACACGGGCACTCCTGCTAACCTGCACAAAGCAAACACCATGCAGGGGAAAGGGTAAGTGGTAGTGGCCTTGAAGTCCCTCTCGTGCTTCACCGCCTGTAGTAGCCAGGCAAAGTCTACCTCGAACCCTGCTATCATCGCCGCCATCAATACTGCACGATCCCAAGTGACAATGTTATCTGCTGCAGTGGGGGAAAGGCAGTGTCGGACTAGTAGCCACAAAAACTTGTCTACGAAGGTGAGGTTAGCCTTCTTGATACTACCTTTGGGCTCTCTCACCCAGTCGGCAGCCTCACCATCAATAGACAAGTGTTGTGCAATCCACCGCTTGGTGGTCTCCCTCAACTCTGGCTCGCGCTGGAAGTGGCCATCTTTAATCAATTTCCACCGATAGTCAAACTCGGCGGTGAGAGGTGTCCGGGTAGCATCAATATCCGGGCCATAAAGAAATCTCCGGATGGCCGGCAAGGAAATGTCCACCCGCTTGCCGTAGACCTGGACGTAGTCTAGAGGGGCATGTTTGGCGGGGGCTGCCCGTCTGTCAAACGTAGATCGGAGAGTCGCCACATATGCGGCGTAGAACTCTCTGTCCTCACTATAGCGGCCCAAAGGTAAGGCCGTCCACTCCAGCCGATGTCGGGTGAACAACTCATGTATGGCCGGCATGTTGGGCAGGCTCTTCGTGCGAACCCGCCGCTCAAGTGTCAGGGTTCGAGTCATGACCCCCTTGTAGTTCGGCATCTTGGCATCTATGTAGACCTTATACTGTCCCTCAACACACCACTAATTGGGCTGATCAGCAACCGGAGCGGGACCAGTCTGGGGTGCTGGAGTAGAGTCAGTACTAGCAGCCTCATCAGACGAGGCAGACTGGGATGCGGTGGCGGGAACAGAGGCCTCCTCAGACCCGGAGACCTCCTTTGAACCGGAAGCTTCCTCTGAACCGGATGCCTCCACGGAGCCAGATGCTCCCTCTGACTGTGCGTCCGACCCAGAAGGTGTGCCGGTCAGTATGCGCTCCTCGTCAGACTAGGAGGCAGTTACTACGCAGGGCGCCACCCTCGTGGGAGTGGCTCTGGTGGGGCGGGCAGCAGGTGTAGCAATGCGGGTGTCAGGTGGCACGTACTCTGGGTCACGCTCATCATTTGAGCCAATGACCAGTCTTGTTGGATGGGGCGATGGACTTGGAGCGCCCTCGTGAATAGACACGGTCCTGTTTAGGAGCCATGAGTACCTGCAAAAAGTAGTAGTTAGTAACAGTGGAAGCACCAAAATACAAAAATTGAAATGACATTGTAGGAGTGCAGAGTGCAGAACGGACCCATCGACGGTCCGTCGAAGACACGACGGTCCATTGTGGGTGTCCGTCGAGGGACACTTGGAGAAAATATCCAAAACATCAGGAACATTATGTTCTGACAGAGACGACGGACATGCAGGACGGACCATCGAAGGCACGACGGTCCGTCATGAGTGTCCGTCGATGGACACTTAGATTTTTTTTATAAACCATTAGAAACCTAGGTTCTGACATAGACGACGGACATGCAGGACGGACCGTCGAAGGGACGATGGTCTGTCGTAAAGTTCCACCGATGGACACTTAGAATAAATTTAAAAATCGTCAGAAACCAAGAATCTGATAGAGACGACGGACATGCAAGACGGACCGTCGAAGGGACAACGGTCCGTCGTAAGGGTCCATCGATGGACACTTAGAACAAATTTAAAAATCGTCAAAAACCAAGTTTCTGACAGAGACGACGGACATGCAGTATGGATCATCGAAGGGACGATGGTCCGTCGTAAGGGTCCGTCGATGGAAACTTAGAATAAATTTAAAAATCGTCAGAAACCAAGGTTCTGACAGTGTCGACGGTTGTGTAGGATGGACCGTCGAAGGCACGACGGTCCGTCATAAGTGTCCATCGATGGACACTTAGGGAAACCAAGGGGATTGGGGTTAACGGACCCCAATGACGGTCCGTCGAGGGCACGATGGTCCGTCGACGGGGTCTCGTGCTGACCTTCAGGGGCACAGTTTTGTAGTTACAATGGTTCCCTATGTATTCATTTTGAGAAGCCTAAGTGTACCAATTATATATCCAACATCACATCATCCCTAGGGCAAGAATATTATCGGGTTTTATCATTCCAATTCTAACAGTCTATCAGCCCTAGGTCGGAGAAGGAGTTAGGAAACACACACTAGTTCTAGCAGAATAACCCAATTCATATTTCAATAGCAATAGTGTACGAAAACTTAGCACTATGGGTGTGAGTTTTAGCATGCAATAAGGGTCCAAAATTTGAGACCCATTTCTATAAGACAGCAAGTTCAAGGGAAAACAAGAAAAACATAAAATTATCGATAATAAGTAACAGATCAGAAAAACATACCTGATAACGATAGAAGAGGAGAATGAAGAGAAGAACAGGTAGTTGAACAACAACTCACAAACACAAACACCGAACTGCCAATGGACTGAAGAGTTTGGAGACTTTGGGAGAGAAAGGGGTTTTGGGAATATGGGGGAAATGATGGGAATCAGAAAATATGAGATAGAATGGGAGTTAGAGGTGAGGGAATGGGGAGAAATGGTAGGAAATGGGGAAAGGGACGGTTATGGGGGGTAAATGAAGGGGTGGGAAGTTTAAAAGTTTAAAATTTTTAATATTCAGCCGGACGGGTTGGGTCGGGTTTGTGGGTAAAGTCGCGAAGATTCCCCGTCGATGGACCGTAACAAGTGCGACGGTCCGTCGTAAGTGCCCAAATTTAAAATTTTTTGAAAGACATACCTGGGCATGACGAATCCCACCGACGGTCTGTCGCAGGCACGACGGTCCGTCGATGGTTGCAGCAGACCAATTTTCTGCAGTTTTCTGGTGATTTGATACCTGCACATTTAGCACCCATTAAGCTAATATTTTTGTATTTTCTGGACACTTTTCGACATGGACCCTAATCTATGCTCTAGCCAACACTACTAACAAAAAAGGAAAGAGCAGTTAGACGGGACATTACATAAATAAATGCAAGAATAATGCAACTATTTCTAGAAAGTAACGAAAGACCTATAGTTGGCTAGAGGATACATATTGGGTTGCCTCCCAATCAATGCTTGATTTAACGTCGCGGCACGATGGAAGACTCTTGATTACTCAGACTTTATCAAGATGGTATGCCTCGATCACTTCATTCGCCGATCCAGCATGCCCCAGATAGATTTTAATTCGCTATCCGTTCACCTTAAACCGCACACCCTCCTTGTTCTCCAACTCAACCGCACCATGAGGGAATAGTTGCGTGATCAAGTAGGGACCAGTCCATTTGGACTTGAGTTTGCCCGAAAACAAGCGTAGCCTAGAATTGAATAAAAGCACAAAATCCCCAACCACAAAATTGCGCTTCTCAATCTTTTGGTCATGGTACTTCTTCATCTTTTCTTTGTAGAGGGATGAACTTTCATATGCCTTCAAACGAAATTCATCAAGCTCATTCAACCCGTTTAACCTTTGTTCCACAGCCTCATTTCAATCCATTTTCAACTTCTTCATTGCCCATATGGCTTTATGTTCTAATTCAACCGGTAAGTGACAAGACTTCCCATATACAAGTTGGTATGGGGACATACCAATGGGAGTCTTGTATGCTGTCTGGTAGGCCCAAAGAGCATCATCAAGCCTCCTTGACCAATCCGTTCTACTAGCATTCACTATTTTTGACAAAATCTGCTTAATCTCCCTGTTTGACACCTCAACTTGCCCACTAGTTTGAGGATGGTACGGAGTGGCCACATTATGGCGAACCCCATACTTTTCCAGTAATCCCTTAAATAGATTTTTGCAAAAGTGAGATCCACCAGCACTAATAATAGCCCTTGGGGTGCCAAATCTGGAAAGTATGTTCTTTTTCAAGAATACGGTGACACTCTTCCCTTCATTATTTGCAAGTGCGATAGCCTCCACCCATTTAGACACATCGTCGACTGCCACAAGAATATACTTCATCCCATGATAACTCACAAAAGGGCCCATAAAGTCAATGCCCCACACATCAAACAATTCAATCACAAGGATGGGATTTAAATGGAGCTCTTGCTTCCTCGAAATGCCACCATCTCTTTGGCATCTATCACATACCTTGGTAAACTCATGAGCATCTTGGTGGATAGTTGGCCAATAGTAGCCACATTGCAAGATTTTGTGGGATGTCCAGATACCACTATGATGCCCACCTACAAGCGAAGAATGGCACGCCTCCAAAACACTCAACATCTCAACTTCCGGAACACAACGCCGAATAAGCCCATCGGCACAACTCCTATATAAGTATGGTTCATCCCAAAAGAAATTTTTCACATCATGCATGAACTTTTTCCTTTGATGAAAGGACAAGTCCGGTGGGACGATATCACTAGCCAGATAATTCGCAAAATCTACGAACCATGGGATCAAGTCTTGGGAGGCGGCCAATACATGCTTATCAGGGAAAGTATCATCAATTTCAGCCTTTTCACCTAACTCCCTTATTGCTTCATCTTCTAATCGGGACAAGTGATCAGCAACTTGATTTTCGGTCCCTTTTGTATCTTTCACCTCAAAGTCAAATTCTTGCAATAGTAATACCCAACGAATCAACCTCGGTTTCGCATCCTTCTTTGCCATCAAATATCTCAAAGCAGAATGATCAGTATGCACTATAACCCTTGTGTTAAGCAAATGGAACAGGTAGTTGAACAACAACTCACAAACACAAACACCGAACTGCCAATGGACTGAAGAGTTTGGAGACTTTGGAGAGAAAGGGGTTTTGGGAATATGGGGAAATGATGGGAATCAGAAAATATGAGATAGAATGGGAGTTAGAGGTGAGGGAATGGGGAGAAATGGTAGGAAAATG
>CM040625.1:22957891-23051108 GCA_022817965.1 Solanum lycopersicoides | reverse complement strand
GGAAAGGGACGGTTATGGGGGTAAATGAAGGGGTGGGAAGTTTAAAAGTTTAAAATTTTTAATATTCAGCCGGACGGGTTGGGTCGGGTTGTGTGGGTAAAGTCGCGAGATTCCCCGTCGATGGACCGTAACAGTGCGACGGTCCGTCGTAAGTGGCCAAATTTAAAATTTTTTGAAAGACATACCTGGGCATGACGAATCCCACCGACGGCTGTCGCAGGCACGACGGTCCGTCGATGGTTGCAGCAGACCAATTTTCTGCAGTTTTCTGGTGATTTGATACCTGCACATTTAGCACCCATTAAGCTAATATTTTTGTATTTTCTGGACACTTTTCGACATGGACCCTAATCTATGCTCTAGCCAACACTACTAACAAAAAAGGAAAGAGCAGTTAGACGGGACATTACATAAATAAATGCAAGAATAATGCAACTATTCTAGTAACGAAAGACCTATAGTTGGCTAGAGGATACATATTGGGTTGCCTCCCAATCAATGCGCTTGATTTAACGTCGCGGCACGATGGAAGACTCTTGATTACTCAGACTTATCAAGAGTATGCCTCGATCACTTCATTCGCCGATCAGCATGCCCCAGATAGATTTTAATTCGCTGTCCGTTCACCTTAAACCGCACACCCTCCTTGTTCTCCAACTCAACCGCACCATGAGGGAATAGTTGCGTGATCAAGTAGGGACCAGTCCATTTGGACTTGAGTTTGCCCGAAAACAAGCGCAACCTAGAATTGAATAAAAGCACCAAACCCAAAAATGCGCTTCTCAATCTTTTGGTCATGGTACTTCTTCATCTTTTCTTTGTAGAGGGATGAACTTTCATATGCCTTCAAGCGAAATTCATCAAGCTCATTCAACCCGTTTAACCTTGTTCCAGCCTCATTCCAATCCATTTTCAACTTCTTCATTGCCCACATGGCTTTATTCTAATTCAACGGTAAGTGACAAGCCTTCCCATATACAAGTTGGTATGGGGACATACCAATGGGAGTCTTGTATGCTGTCGGTAGGCCCAAAGAGCATCATCAAGCCTCCTTGACCAATCCGTTCTACTAGCATTCACCTTTTTGACAAAATCTGCTTAATCTCCCTGTTTGACACCTCAACTTGCCCACTAGTTTGAGGATGGTACGGAGTGGCCACATTATGGCGAACCCCATACTTTTCCATAATCCCTTAAATAGCTTTTGCAAAAGTGGGATCCCCATCACTAATAATAGCCCTTGGGGTGCCAAATCTGGAAAATATGTTCTTTTTCAAGAACGGTGACACTCTTCCCTTCATTATTTGCAAGTGCGATAGCTCCACCCATTTAGACACATAATCGACTGCCACAAGAATGTACTTCATCCCATGAGAACTCACAAAAGGGCCCATAAAGTCAATGCCCCACACATCAAACAATTCAATCACAAGGATGGGATTTAAAGGGAGCTCTTGCTTCCTCGAAATGCCACCATCTCTTTGGCATCTATCACATGCCTTGGCGAACTCATGAGCATCTTGGTGGATAGTTGGCCAATAGTAGCCACATTGCAAGATTTGTGGGTGTCCGGATACCACTATGATGCCCACCTACACGGCGAAGAATGGCACGCCTCCAAAACACTCAACATCTCAACTTCCGGCACACAACGCCGAATAAGCCCATCGGCACAACTCCTATATAAGTATGGTTCATCCCAAAAGAATTTTTCACATCATGCATGAACTTTTTCCTTTGATGAAAGGACAAGTCCGGTGGGACGATATCACTAGCCAGATAATTCGCAAAATCTGCGAACCATGGATCAAGTCTTGGGAGGCGGCCAATACATGCTCATCAGGGAAAGTATCATCAATTTCAGCCTTTTCACCTAACTCCCTCATTGCTTCATCTTCTAATCGGGACAAGTGATCAGCAACTTGATTTTCGGTCCCTTTTCTATCTTTCACCTCAAAGTCAAATTCTTGCAATAGTAATACCCAACGAATCAACCTCGGTTTTGCATCCTTCTTTGCCATCAAATATCTCAAAGCAGAATGATCAGTATGCACTATAACTCTAGTGCCAAGCAAATAGGAGCGAAATTTCTCGAAAGCAAAGACTACTGCAAGGAGCTCTTGCTCAGTCACGGTGTAGTTCTTTTGGGCTTCATTGAGGGATTTACTAGCATAGTAAATGGGATGAAGGATTTTATCCCTTCTTTGTACCAAACAACACCAAGACAACCCACTCGCATCACATATCACCTCAAATGGCTTGCTCCAATCCGGAGAAATGATGATAGGTGGCAGACACCAACTTTTCCTTTACTCACCAAATGCCTTAAGACAGATTCATCAAAATAAAACTTACACTCTTTCTCAAGCAACTTGCACAAGGATATGCAATCTTTGAAAAATCCTTGATGAACCTCCGGTAAAAGCCGCATGCCCAAGAAAACTTCTCACACCTTTTACAGAGATGGTGGAGGAAGTCTCTCTATCACCTCAACTTTAGCTCGATCAACCTCTATACCCTTCTCTGAAATGCGATGACCCAATACAATACCTTCTTTCACCATGAAGTGACATTTTTCCCAATTAGCACAAGGTTGCATCTTCACACCTCTTAAGAACCTCGGACAAATGACTCAAACACCGCTCAAAGGAGTCACCAACCACAGAAAAATCATCATAAACACCTCAATAGTGTCCTCCACCATATTGTAGAATATTGACATCATACATCTCTAAAATGTGGCCGGTGCATTACATAACCCAAACGGCATTCTCTTGAACGCGAAGGTCCCATATGGACAAGTAAAGGTGGTTTTCTCTTGATCCTCTGGTGCAATAGAAATCTGATTATAACCCGAATAACCATCAAGAAAGTAGTACCACCCCTTTCCTGCAAGTATGTCCAACATCTGATCCATGAAGGGCATAGAAAAATGGTCCTTCTCGGTCCATGCATTTAATTTTTGGTAATCCATACATACCCTCCATCCAGTCACCGATCTCATTGGAACAAGCTCATTTTTCTCAGTGGGGACCATAGTCATTCACCCTTTCTTAGGTACACACTGAACAGGGCATACCCAACTACTATCGGCGATTGGATATATCACTCCAGCATCCAACCACTTAATGATTTCTTTCTTCACCACCTCTTGCATAGGTGGATTTAAACGTCTCTGGTGCTCAATACTTGGTTTATGATTGGGCATGAGTTGGATTTTATGCAAACAAATACCGGGAGGGATCCCAATAATATCCGCAATAGTCCACCCAATAGCTCTTTTGAACTTTTTTAACAATGTCACCAAACTCTCAACTTGATGCACATTAAGATCTGATGCAATAATTACCGGCAAAGTGTCACCTTTTCCCAAGAATACATACCTCAGATGAGGTGGTAGAGCCTTAAGCTCTAATTTTGGAGCCTCCTCTATAGATGGTTTCGTGATTGGAGATTCGCGATGCTTCATATCTAATTCAAATCTCTTTGGTTTAAACCGAACATCACCTCGATCAAGTGCCGCGACCCATGACCCATAATCTTCAATGCAATCACTATCAAAATTCATGATCACTGCCGCTAGTGCTTCTACACCCAGACGTTCTTCTATTTGTACCTCAGATGACTTTTCAACTCTGTAAGATATGGCAGATACTGATTGGAGTTCACCACTCTGCCTCATGGACCTACAAATGTTGAAAGTCACTTCTTCATTGTTCAACCGAAATTTCATTTGCCCTTTTTCCATATCAACCAAGGCTCTACCCGTAGCAAGGAATGGCCTCCCAAGGATAATAGGCACCTCAAAATCGACCTCACAATCAAGAATCACAAAATCGGCCGGAAATATGAATGACTCCACCTTTACTAACACATCGTGGAGTATCCCAATAGGCCTCTTCACCGTTCGATCGGCCATCAGTAGCCGCATCGCAGTGGGCTTTGGGTCACCCAAACAACTTCTTGTAAATAGAGAAAGGCATGAGATTTATGCTTGCCCCAAGATCACATAATGCTTTCGCAAAGTGTAATAACCCGATTGTACATGGAATAGTGAAGGCACCCGGATCTTCTTTCTTTTGCACTAGAGACCTTGTAGCAATAGCACTACAATGCTGCATTCTATCATCATCCTCGAAACTGACCGATCTTTTCTTGGTAACCATATCTTTCATGAACTTGGCATAACCGGGCATTTGTTCAAGAGCTTCTATCAAAGGGACATTGATGGAAAGCTGTTTCAACATATTGATAAAACCGGTATTTACCATCCTCGTCTTTTTCACTAACCTTTGTGGGAATGGAGGTGGTGGTCTAGGCATGGGGGTCACCTTTGGGGTACCTCAGCTTCTTTCTCCGTTTTATCTCCTAACTCACCACTAACCTCCACTACTCATCATCACCTCTTATCACCTTTTCTACACCAGACGGCATCGGTGGGTCAATGGTTTGCTTACCACCTCGAGTTGTGACTGCCATACAATGTCCATCATTTTTCGGATTTTGGACAGTGTTGCTAGGAAGAGTGCCCGGTTGGCGTGGGTTCACAGTCGAAGACAATTGGGCCAGTTGCAACTCAAGATGCTTGATCGAGATGGCATGTGTATCAACTTTCTGTCCAATACTCGCTAAGTCACTCCTCAACTCTTTAGTGTGCTCATCACTAGCATCGAACCTCCTCATCATTTTCTGCAACATATCCTCAACTCGCGCCATACTACCTCCACCATCCCTAGGAGTAACTTCACGATTTTGAGGTGGAACATAGGGCCCACTCCTATCATTTCTGTTACCATAGTTACCCGGTTGAAGTTGTTGTCGCGGTTGTAATTCCCATCTCGGACATAATGACCCTCTCGGTTGTAATTACCATAGTTCGACCTTGGTTTCCTTGACCTTGGCGCCAATTCTCCTGATTGGAGCTTTGAGCGTTTGGTCGGAAACCCCCCGTCTGCTCAGCTACCGCATAAGAGTCCTCCTCATAGTAATACTCATCAGTCGGCGGTGATGGTTTAGACAAGTAGTTCACCGCATTTACCTTTTCTGCACCCCAGTGACATGTTTCAACACAACCCAAGCTCAGTTCTCATTTGAGCCATCTCTTCACGAATCTCGTCTGTGGCTGGGTTGTGTGCGGACTGTACTGCAAAAGTGTTTCTCCCAGTATCTGACTTCCTAGTACTCCATGCTTTATTATTTCGGGAGATTTTCTCCAACTTCTCAGCGATCTCAGCATAAGGACACTCCCCATAAGAACCACCCGCTATCGTATCCAATACTGCTTTATTATTATCATCTTGTCCCCGATAGAAGTACTCTTTCAGTACTCATCATCGATGCGGTGATTGGGGACACTTCTCAAGAACGAAGTGAATCTGTCCCAAGAACTAGACTGATTCTCCCGGTAGTGCCACAAAGTTGTTCACCCTATCTTTGTGGTTTAGCTTCTTAGACACCGGGTAAGTAACGTGCTAAGAACACATCCCTCAATTGATTCCAAGTGTAGATTGAGTTATAGGGGAGTTCTGTAAACCATATAGCAGCCTCTCCCGTCAGTGAGAGAGAAACACTCTCAACCCAATTACGTCCATATTCAAATCAGGCCTCCCTACACAACTCTTACACACCGACCTCACTTTGGCGATGTGAGCATGTGGATCCTCAGAAGGTAGCCCCGAAAACAAACCTCTAGCGTGAGCATTTGCATCAGACTACTAGTTACCACGAAGTATGGCCATGTGGTAGGGGAGGTAAGACAAGTGTCCCATCAGAGTCGGTAATATTATCATATCCCCTATAATACTCTTGAGGGCGTGGAGCAGGAGGTTGCCTCCGTATTTCATCTTCCCCTCGATTTTCAGGTAATAACTGACCATGAGCATCAACCGGAGTTGGGATGTTCTGCTTGAGATCATCATCGTTAATACCCAAGTTTCAATTCATCCTGCGTAGTGTACGCTCCAATTCGAGGTTGTGTGGAAGTATGGGTTCTCTTCTACTCCGCATAACTGGCATACACGGAAGTTAGATCTGCAGGAGACAAAAACAGCAAGAAAAAAGTAAAATTATGAAAATATTGACTAAACTTTAGTAATAAGCTTAAAGTTAATCTAAAAACCACTTTCCCCGGCAGCGGTGCCAAAATTTAATACGCTCAAATTTACTTCTCGAAAAGAAGTATAAGCGGTCGTATCAAGTAAAGAACCCAACTACGAGGTTAGGATCGATCCCATGAGGAAAATGATTTGGACTTAACTTTAACCTACTATTACTTTTATTTAGTCAAGTCTCTTCCGAAAACAAATAACAAAAGGGGTTTTTTGAATAACAAATGTAATTAACTAATTTTACGTAAACAGTTGGCACGTTCAAAGATTTAATTTTTATTCAAGTAATGAAAGTAACTAAGGCTTAAGTATTCCCCATAGGTTCATAACTTGGTAGTTCTAACTATAACAATCTGTTCCTAATATCTTGCATGCAAAGTGGTAAGTTATGTATCCCTAATTTCTTGGTCCTGCAACTAGGAAATTTCACTCCGCACCTTGGTCCGGCTACGTGTGTATGTCTTACTAAACCTTACCTTTACTTCATATTAAGCATCAAAATCGATATTTGGCTTAGTTGTTACTTCGCACCAACCAACACTAGCATATTAGATAGTATATACTAAATCTACATTGATAATTCTTTTCTTATTATCTACCTCCTTGGTGTGGCAAGTAGCAATAAGGCGAGTTCTAACGTTGGCCACCGTTTAAAAGACTTCTAAACGAAAGAATTATCAATACATGCAAGACACTATTTGAGAATTGTTATTTTAGTTAGATTTTACCTTGTTATTTACCCATGGTTCCCACAAACCTAGTTATGGAGTTTAGTTACCCATATTAATAATAACACAATTCATATTAATTAGATAAGAATTCATGCACTTACTTTGATGAGATTGAAGATAATCCAGAAATTTACCTGAATTAATCAAAAACATGAAACAAACGATTCTGGGAAATAAAGTGATTTCCCAAAATCTCAAACTTCAATACTTAGAACTATAAAACTAAAAAATATCCAAAAGTCTAACCCCCAAAACGAGGTGTTTACAGGTATTTATAATACTCAAATCCTAAAAAAAGAAGGAAACCTATTTAAGGAAACTCTATCCAAAAAATGCGGCTGAGTCGACGACTGTCACGACGGACCGTCGAGGCCTTCCGTCACTCCACACTTAGGAACTTCTGGAAATGGGTACTTGGGCTACTTTCTGTTGATGTTGACGGATGTGCAGGACGGTCCGTCGTGGCTATGACGGTCCGTCGCGAGCCTCCATAGCCCCACACTTGGTAAGAATTCCCCACCTTCCTTTATGAGTCTTCTTCTTCTCACGACGGTGGCCACCTACGGACCGTCAAGGTCACGACGGACCGTCGATGGCTCCGTAGGTTGCCACTTCTGCAACTTTCAGCACACAACTCTCAGGTTCTTCTTCTAGACAGATTTTCTGAAAACAAAGAGAAAATTACATTAAAAATAATACAAAAAGGCCTTATACACACACTAAACTTAAGTTACAACCATTGAAAGTACCGTATAACCACGGTACATCAAATATTCCTCAAAGGGAAGTCAACACTCTATAAGGGACAAATGGTGAATATTTCCTCAAGGGAAAGTCAACACCTCTCAATGTCAAGTTCACTCGGTGCTAAGCTAAGTTCCCTTTTATTGAAAAGCCATTATTGCATTTTTCATAAAACATAAGCTTAGAATATTTGCTCATATGCTTATAGCATACTGAAGAACCTATCTAGTTTTGGAGTAATCTAGGGCACCCCTATCAAGGCCCCTCTACTTACTAGACCATCATACAAGTGTGTGAGTGTATACATAGATGTGAACAAACCTTTCACATAACACCTTAAAACTACACATGACCATACATTCATTTCATGCACATAGAAACCAAACCTAGGAACTATCCTATCAAGGTACACATGTGCAATGTATAGACAAGGTCCCATACCCTTGCCCATACTAGTAAACCTATCAAGTCATCCTATCTAAGTAAGCACATATCATACTTTCATAAATATCATCTTAACATACATAGTAGTAGACACTAGTGAATATGATAACTACCTTTTATTTAGACTACATTACCTATACTACTTGTAACATGCATGTAAAGTGAGTGTGTGTGTACATTGGTCAACATGATCACATAATGGCTATCAACAACACATTGAGGCAGCCACCCTCTTAGACCATAATACTCTTTCAAGCATAGACCACACAACACACAATAGCATAGGAGACAAGTCAACTTCATAGAACACTTTAAGACTCCTAACATTAGCTATTCACACATTCACATAGGGGTACATGGGTAGGTATCATCAACCATTAGTACCTAAAACATGGCAGCACCTATACATGATATTACATAACCCTTTACATGCTCATAACAATAGTAACATAACCTAGATTCACAACTCAAATAGAAGACTAGGTACAAGCTACACATAAAGTGATAATCATAACCACTCCTTCATATATTCATCAAATTGCTTTTAAGGCCATGTCAACACATATATAATGACATAAAGTAAACACCTCCATCATAAGTGAACCATACCACAAAATTCCATACAAGGCTTTATCAACATTACTATAAATAAATAGAGAAGTAGAAGAGTAGAGGAATTCTTACCAACCCTTTAGACTTTGATCCTCATTGACCTTTACTACTCTTTCATCAACAATTCAAGTATAGGGCAGTAGCTTAAATACAATAATGACAAAGGAAACCATGTACAATTCTCTACAAGTTCATATTACAAACTAATACATTACATTACATATATACTAGAAAGTAGAAGAACATAGATCTTTAATCCAATTCACTTGAATTGATCATAAATTATATTTCATTAATGGAATAAGCCTAGGTAAGTATCTAATCATACACTTAATCATAAAGAAATCATGCTTAAAGCACTTCAAGACCAAGCTACAACATAGGCCTTAGACTTGTCAATTCGCTAGAGTATAGAGAGGAGCTAACCAATAATATCGATTCCCTAAGACCATAATCATCAATAATATATTACCAATAAAATACATGCTAGGCAGTAGCTCTATTAATCTTTACCAAAAGGGAATCATGCTTCATCTAACCCCAACTCGAGATAACATTACATATATAGTACTACAATCCGATAAACTAGAAGAAACTAGATCAATTCACATAACCATCTTTACATCAATCATACAAGATTCATATTCATAATTCAAACATGATATTAACCCAGAACAGTAGATACAACCAACTTAACATGATCGAAATCCACATTAATTCATTTATAAGCCAATGTTATAGTGAACTATGGAAACTAGGCTAAACATGCTCAAATCTTCATACATTGATCCTCATGGATCCTTCAACATCAATTCAACATAAATTCATGTAATTAACAGTATATACAATCACTTCAACGTAATAGAATCATAATTCAATCGATAGCAATTCAAGATCACAAAGCCCATGCAAGGCTAAATCATTTTGGTGAAGGAGCATAGGTTCATCATGCAATTGAGTAAAATTCACGTTAAAACCATTGTATTAACTTCAATTAATCATGATTCAATCATTCAAAAACTTTTTAGAAGGAACTCATGGCATAATGAAGAAGACATTGTTTGATCATATTTTTCTTCTTTGAAATCTTTGAGAATGGCTCTCTAGATGAAAAGATAACTAGAGATGAAGATCTTCATACCTTAATATTCATGAAGACCTCTAAAACCTATTGATTCATCCACGAAAATCCAAGCTCCAAGCAGCTCTTGAGCTTCACCAACAATGATGGTTTCTAGGGAGAAGATTTTGGAGAGAAAGGTTCTTACGTGTGTATGGTATTGGGAATGGGTTGGTCACGTTTTTGATGAACTATATACACCTAAAGGTAGATAAATAAACCAATTAGAGTCAGGTTAGGACGTGGGTTTAATTTACCATTCACCCCTTAATTTAAACAGACGCAGACAACAACTTACAGGCCACCATCGATGGAGCAATCGACTGGCCGTAGGTCAGTCTACTGGCCGTCCTTTGGCTTCCGTCGACTGGTCCTTAGCCAAATTTTGGGTTGAGACCTGCCCAAGATAAGCAACAATCGATGATACCTCACCTACGGGCCGTTGGTTGACCAAGTGGCCATCGTTTGGTCCGTCGATTGACACTGCCAAGGCAGTGTCTCGACCAGCCTTGGATCCTTCTTGTGGGCCCTGTTGAGGGGCCCTTTAGAAGTCGTACTCAGACGTTTACAACGTAAATACAAGACTTAACAAGTTTTAGACATCCCACATGAGTTTCACCAAAAACCAATACTCGCAACTCGTCCAAACAGGCTAGGCCCCATCAAGACACACGTTGAGCGTCTTAAGGGCTATCTTTCGAACGCCTTGGACATTCTTGGTCGTTTGACCTCCAAACTTCTCGAAACTCCATATACAATCTTTAAACATCATAATAACACATTTTAAGACTTTATAATCTCATATAATACAGTATATGTACATGCATAGACACATGAGGCACATAAGCGACTAGTCGTCAAACATTTTGGTCGTCCCTTGACGTTCTACTTCCAAATCACTTCAAATTGTACGCACTGCCTCTAAACCATATTATAAATCATTATAAGACCTTATACACTTAATACAATTAGTATCTAGACACCCTAACTCATTTTGGGGTGTTACAATATCCCCAACTTGGGAACATTCGTTCTCGAATGACACTTAGGTCTCTTTAATCACAACAAGGATTTCAATGCATCATAGAGCAGTTCATAAAATTTATAACATCATCACATAGAAGTTAATGCACCAAAATTATGAGGAATACAACTTCACATTATTTAGCAGTCAATGCACACAAGAAAGCAAAACTTTGATTCACTCACTCTTTAATGCATCAATCAAAAGGCTCTTATCATGTTCATAGGAGGAACATACTTATCCTAATCATAACATGTTCGTTACAATCCATTTTATTAAGAGTTCATCATGTATGGCCACACATAGGCAGATTACAACAATACTCAAAAGCAAGTAGGCACTCGTACTTCCATGCACATAGTCTCGAGTTAATTGAATCAACAAGGATCTTTATTAGTTTGACCTAGTGTCATGAAGGTCATACTCAGCCATACCATGCTTATTTGTGTCCATGGAGGAATGTCCCTTTCCTCAACACACTTACATGTATCATGAGTTCACACCTTTGCAAAGTACAAGGTCGATTTCCTTTTAAATTGAGAAATTCTCAACTTTTAAACCAAGACATGCTAATGTTTCCTTCCTAATGAAGTCCAAATGGTAAGTCACACCAAATACATCACAATAAATAGGAAGCCACTTCACGGAATTTCAAATTCTAACATAGCACTAGCCTTTACAGTAAGCCTCATTTGGGAAAAAACAATACAAATTATAGGCACACACATGAACACTTAGCTAAACATGCTTTAACTTTTCAAGAGTGAGCCTACAATCATGCTTTACTAACCATACAAGTCACAAAATTTTCAAGAGACTCAACATATTTCATTTTAAAGAGAATCAACTATTCATTATAAGACTAAACATTACACCTCACAAGTGATTACAACCAAGTTCTTATCTTATCTCATGAAGTCAAATGTACCATTGGCATGTTAGGATGTACAATACTCATGAGGAAACATGTATTTAATCAAAATTTCCATTCATGCACTTTGGAATCATAAAAATACCTTTAAGGTAATGTCAATCAATACATACAAAACATATAAAGTTCACGCAATTCATACTTTATGCAAGACTTTATTCATGAACAAGCTCATCAAGACTTCATTAAATTAAAGATCAAGGAAAAATAGAAGGTCAAGGTAAACAATACCTATAACCTTACTATTCCATCACCATCCTCCACTGAGGGTAAACCCAATTAAGAGCAACATAACCCAACCTTAAGAGGATCTTAACTTAACGACATTCATATCTCAACAATTACAAGTGATGACTACTTAGAAGGAATTTATAGTAAGTCAACTTGGTAACACCAAGGTATTCTAAACCGTATCATTTTAAGCAAATCATCAAGTTAGATCATACCATTCAACCACATAAGGTTTTCATACATCCAATAGACACCAAGGTCACACAATATTAGGGAAAACAACAAGGAGACTTGGCCATAAAATTTCTTCTTTTTTTCCCTAGAATATTACAGTAAAGTGACTTTTAGGTCACTAAAACCCACATCATCACCCTACCAACTCATGCATACTACCCTTACACTTAGGATCAAGTATATACAAAGGACTCCAATCCATACTAGGTAATCATCAATGTTAAAACATCCCAACTAAGGAAACATTTGAAACATCATGCATATATTCAAAGGGACATATTGAACACCTTTACACACATATTCCTAGGGTAGCATGCTTTCATAGGTAGTCACTAAGCATTTCAAGTTCAAATCATAATAGTAAGCCACCAACATGTAAAACCATATAGTAACACACCATTTCAAAAGAAACTCATGTCAACCATAATAAATTCTAACATGCTTTAACTATATCATGATATACATTCTTCAACATAACATGCTTATTCACATAAATCTCATCCATATCCATAATTGGCATCACATCATCAAAACATGCCAAAATTCACCTTCACACATACTCATTCAACCATAAAACCAAGATAAGCACTCATCCTTTTCTCCCTCAAGCATAGAGATAGAATCTCATCCAAGCAATCAAATCTAAAAGACCACCGAACAAGAAAACATAAGAGAGAGATCTTATAGAGTTAAGTTCTATGGCACGATATGAGAATGATGAAGAAGGGAAAATCTATCATCCTATAGCCTCTCGTACCATTTGATGTGGCGCGACTCACCACCAATACTATGAGACTCTACTAGACGTGGCGATATGAGACTTTCAGAACCTAAATCCACTTTATAAACCTGATGCTCTGATACCACGTTTGTCACATCCGGGGAGCACCGCCTAGAAGTAACATGGCGTACTTGACCTCTCGGAGGTCTTATACAAGCCCATAGTTATCATTCATCGCATTGACATAGTAAATTTAGCGGAAACTTTAAAACTTTTCATAGCACACCATATGCTAGAAACTTCATCTCATATATAGATAAAACATAAGTCATAATACATATATAGACCTTAAGTCTCTTTACAATCTTAGACTCACCAACATTAGAGTACATTAGGGACACGTCCCATAAGACACATTACATAACTATACAATATTTAAAGACTTTACAATAAAGAACTCAGTATGAGATCCTTGAACTTAAGTTTTGTTTCATTGAGCATGGGAATCATCTATCAAGCTCTTCACCATTCAAGACATCCTTTAAGTATCCATGACCTAAACTTTGTGTAAAAAGTAGAGAAGAATGGGATTAGCACAAGAATGTACAAAGTATGACAACCATGCAAAAATATGCATTTAAAAGGGACATTTTCTTTGAAATCATACGTCATGCCATTTTGAGTAAATCATCACAAAACCTTAATTCAATAACATTTATATCATTCACATACTTCATATAAACATATTCGAACACCAAACATTACATAAGATTACATATATAATTTACGACATTTGTGAGTCACATTACAGTGAGCTCTCTTTCCCTTAACAGTGAGCTTTATTTCCTTTTATTCACTAACTTCCCAAGTAACCCTCTAGTGATAGTTGGTGCAATGCATCACCTTAAGGCCACAAGGAAACATACATATCATCTACAAAATCCAACACATATCAGCATAGAAGTTTAGTACAACTTAGACATATATTAACCAATACCATAGGACAATTACAGTAACTACCTTTAACTTGAACATATTCCAACTTCACTTCACATTCATGCATTATATAACCTTACTCACAATCCCATTATAAGCCTACTAGTGCAATGTATATGTGAAGCCCCATAACCTCACACATACTTAGTAAACCTATCATAAGACCACAAGCCTTACCATCCAATTCATACATCAACAAGTAAGTGAATATAACTTCATTCATGTCAATACAAGACCTTTACCATGTAGTCAATAATATCAACATCATACATATAGACCATGCACATCTTCATAACAAGTAGACCAATACTACAATGTTGTTCATAGAGACATAATCATAATCATATACATTAGGTCACCCCTCTAGGACTTCCTAAGGAGCTACTTGTGCAATGTATAGATGGGTTCATTACTTACACCTATCCTAAGTAACCTCCCTTAAGTCATCCTAGTTAGGATCCTAGTAATTTAATTTCATTGTCCATTTTACTTTAGGGAAACTATAGTCTTAACCGACACTAAGACCATGGGTGCTAAACATGGAATTTGGTGTTGTAGAGCCTCACACCAATGAAAGGTGTTCCTACCTAGCCAAGGTAGAACATTAACATATATCCGAGCATCCTAAGTGAATTAAATTTGCTAGATCCTACGTGGCAAGCATACTTTATGGAACTAAGAGATAGGTAGTTCCCTCTACATGCCATTGAAAAATTGGGGCCTCATCTCATGAGAAAACATGGGTGATCCCTTCCTCAAAGGGAAGTCAACTCCTCATGTGGGTCCATAAGTGAATATTCCTCAAAGGGAAGTCAACACTCTATAAGGGGCAAATGGTGAATCTTTCCTCAAGGGAAAGTCAACACCTCTCAATATCAAGTTTACTCGATGCTAAGCTAAGTTCCCTTTTATAGAAAAGTCATTATTACATTTTTCATAAAACATAGGCTTAGAATATTTGATTCTCATATGCTTATAGCATACTCAAGCACCTATATAGTTTATGAGTAATCTAGGGTACCCCTATCAAGGCCCTTCTACTTACTAGACCATCATACAAGTGTGTTAGTGTATACATAGATGTGAACAAACCTTTCACATGACACCTTAAAACCACACATGTCCATACATTCATTTCATGCACATAGAAACCAAACCTAGGAATTATCCTATCAAGGTACACATGTGCAATGTATAGACAAGGTCCCATACTAGTAAACCTATCAAGTCATCCTAGCAAAGTAAACATATATCATACTTTCATAAACATCATCTTAACATACATAGTAGTAGACACTAGTGTATATGAGAACTACCTTTCATTTAGACTCCATGACCTATACTACTTGTCACATGCATGTAAAGTGAGTGTGTGTGTACATTGGTCAACATGATCACATAATGGCTATCAACAACACATTGAGGCAGCCACCCTCTTAGACCATAATACTTTTTCAAGCATAGACCACACAACACACAATAGCATAGGAGACAAGTCAACTTCATAGAACACTTTAAGACTCCTAACATTAGCTATTCACACATTCACATAAAGGTACATGGTTAGGGATCATCAACCATTAGTACCTAAAACATGGCAGCGGTACACATGATATTACATAACCCTTTACGTGATCATAACAATAGTAACATAACCTAGATTCACAACTCAAATAGAAGACTAGGTACAAGCTACACATAAAGTGATAATCATAACCACTCCTTAATATATTCATCAAATTTCCTTTAAGTACATGGTCAACACATATATAATGACATAAATTAAACACCGCCAGCATAAGTGGACCATACCACACAATGCCATACAAGGCTTCATCAACATTACTATAAATAAATAAAGAAGTAGATGAGTAGAGGAATTCTTACCAACCCTTTAGACTTTGGTCCTCATTGACCTTTACTTCTCTTTCATCAACAATTTAAGTTAGGGCAGTATCTTAAGTACAATAATCACAAAGGAAACCATGTACAATTCGCTACAAGTTCATATTACAATCTAATACATTACATTACATATATACTAGAAAGTAGAAGAACATAGATCTTTAATCCAATTCACTTGCATTGATCATCAATTATATTTCATTAATGGCATAATCCTAGGGAATTAGCTAATCATACACTTAATCATAAATAAATCATTCTTAAAGCACTTCAAGATCAAGCTACAACATAGGCCTTAGACTTGTCAATTCGCTAGAGTATAGAGAGCAGCTAACCAATACTATTGATTCCCTAAGAACATGATCATCAATCATATATTACCAATAAAATACATGCTAGGCAGTAGCTCTATTAATCTTTACTAAAAGGGAATCATGCTTCATCTAACCCCAACTCGAGATCACATTACATACATAGTACTACCAATCGATAAACTAGAAGAAAGTAGATCAATTCACACAACCATATTTACTTCAATCATACAAGATTCATATTCATAATTCAAACATGATATTAACCTAGAATAGTAGATAGAGCCAACTTAACATAATCGAAATCCACATGAATTCATTTATAAGCCAATGTTACAGTGAACTATGGAAACTAGGCTAAACATGCTCAAATCTTCATACATTGATTCTCATGGATCCTTCAACATCAATTCAACATAAATTTATGTGTTTAATAGTATATACAATCACTTCAACGTATAGAATCATAATTCAATCGATAGCAATTCAAGATCACAAAGCCCATGCAAGGCTAAATCGTTTTGGTGAAGGAGCATGGGGTCATCATGCAATTGGAGTAAAATTCACGTTAAAAACACTGTATTACAATTTGTGTAAAATTCACGTTAAAACCACTGTATTAACTTTAATTAATCATGATTCAAAATCGTTCAAAACCTTTTTAGAAGGAACCCATGGCAGATTGAAGAATACATTGTTTGATCATATTTTTCTTCTTTGAAATCTTTGAGAATGGCTCTCTAGATGAAACGATAACTATAGATGAAGATCCAATCTCCAAGAATCTCTTGAGATTCACCAACAATGGTCGTTTCTAGGGAGAAGATTTTGGAGAGAAAGGTTCTTACGTGTGTATGGGATTAGGAATGGGTTGGTCACGTTTTTGATGACTTATATACACCTAAAGGTAGATAAATAAACCTATAAGAGTCAGGTTAGGACGTGGGGTGAATTTCCCATTCACCCCTTAATTAAAACAGACGCAGACAACAACTTATAGGCCATTATCAACGGAGCAATCGACTGGCCGTAGGTCAGTCTACTGGCCGTCCTTTGGCTTTCGTCGACTGGTCCTTAGACAAATTTTGGGTTGATACCTGCCCAAGAAAAGTAAAAATCAACGATACCTCACCTACGGGCCGTTGGTTGACCAACTGGCCGTCGTTTGGTCCGTCGATTGACACTGCCAAGGCAGTGTCTCGACCAGACTTGTGTCCTTCTTGTGGGCCCTTTTGTGGGGACCTTTAAAAGTTGTACCTGGACGTTTACAATGTAAATACAACCCTTAACAAGTTTTAGACCTCCCACATGAGTTTCACCAAAAACCAATACTCGCAACTCGTCCAAACAGGCTAGGCCTCATCAAGACACACGTTGAGCGTCTTAAGGGCTATCTTTCGAACGCCCTGGACGTTCTTGGTCGTTTGACCTACAAACTTCTCTAAGCTCCATACACCATCTTTAAACATCATAATAACTCATTTTAAGACTTCCTAAGCTCATATAATACAGTATATAAACATGCATAGACACATGAGGCACATAGGCGACTAGTCGTCGAACGTTTTGGTTTTCCCTTGACGTTCGACTTCCAAATTACTTCAAACTTTACACACTGCCTATAAACCATATTATTAGTCATTTTAGGACCTTATAGACTTAAGACAAACATGTTAGGCTCTAGAAACCCTAACTCATTTTGGGGTCTTACAATAAGGGCCTATTGGTATTGTATTGGATGATTTAGCTATAGATTGAAGTAGAGAGAATGGATTGGTAGTACGCTGCCCTAATTCTGTTTGTTTTATAAAATGTAGGTAGTTAATTATGTTTTGATTGGTATGGTCCACTTAGGCCTTGACGGCGTTACTTTATGTATTATGATGATCATGGCCTTGTCGGCAATACTTGATATATTATGATGATTTGCTTAGTTGATTTTTGTGGAGTATGATAATATCTACATACTTGTGATTATTAAAGTATGTGTTCTTCTATATGTGTTGTTAGGTGATTATGTTAGACTATGACTATGTCTTCATATATGTAGTCTTAGTGTTGATACATGATTCTTCCTACATGGCAATATGAGTCTTATGGTTATATTGATGATGTTATAGTAGTGTATAGGGTGGCCTAAAGATGATGAAGGTTATGCCTATGTGCTACTAGAATGATATGCTATATGTGGTAAAGTGATGTATGTGTGTGTCTTGTTTGGTAGACTTGTGTCGCTTGCTTGATACCTATGAAATGTATATATGAGATGTCTTGACTTAGGATTATAAAGCCTCTTAGTCTTGTATGTATGAATGATACATGGCCTTGAACATAGTGAGAAAGGCCAAATTTATGTGGAGCCCTCAACCTAGTTGAGAGGTTATCATATCCTTGAAGTCGAAAGTCGTAATGGTATCTTTCTTGAGTTGAATTATGGACTTAAGGTTGGTTGGCAGGAACGGCATGAAATCATCCTTAGGAAAGTCATTAAGCTATCCCCATCACCATTGAAAGGCAGCCCTACGGGACCTATTTGGTAGGGTGAATGTGATTGGGTTATGAACTAGATATGAAACCCCTTCATGTGATCCTTTATGTTAATTACTCTATGAGAATGAAGGCTAGCACCGAGTGAGTATGGTATGGGAATTAGCTCTATTTGTATTATGAGAATAGAGAACAAAGAAACCCATCATATTCCTTAACCATGTGCCTACATGGATGTGTCCAAGTTATACCTTTGGCAAGTAAACCACCCTCCATCGGAGTAGGTTACAACTCCAGATTCCATGCCTTGATACCATAATCTATGTCGGTTATTGCCTATTCTAATCATATGGGATACCTACTAGTATTTGAGATGTCTATGATGTTTAGGTGGTGATATGGGACGCTACCTAGACATTGCACTTGTAGGCTATGAAGATGTTAGTTAGTGAGTCCTTAGGTCTTATCCAAGACAATTACTTTAATGTCCTCTATATGATGAATGTCTCTTAATTAACTAATGAATTAATTACTTATATTAGGAAGCATGTGAAAAAATGTTGGAGAAATCTAGAGTAACTCTATAGATTTCCTAGTTAAATTGTTACATTGGCATAAAGGATGATCTCTTCATATCTTACCTAGGCAGATCTTGAGAATGACTCTAGTTAAGAGTGTTGATTTATAAAGTAGGCATGATCTAATCTTAGGAAGTCCTAAGGATTATTTAGGTAATCTTGAAGAGGGTGTATGTGCGTTTTCTTCTATAATTACTTAAGTAAGTCTTTTGATAACCTTAGTGAGGAGAATGTCATATTATATATTATGTGTTTTGGTGTGTTGTAAGTCTATATATCTCATTATAGGTATTCCCAAGGATCATTTAGGCGTGCTTAGAAAGGGTGTATGGGCGGTATCTCTTTTTCTCACTTAATTGAGTCTTAGGATAGCTTTTAGTGAGGGAATTACGTGTTCATTGGGTTCACTGTAAGGTTTAAGTAATTCACTGTAATGTTGAAATAGGTTCACTGTAACATTTGATAATTCACTGTAATGTTCCTTAAAATGCGGTTGAATGTCTATGTGTTATCTATGTGTTTCTAAGGTGTTAAATGTTGTTTATTCTTATACTATGATGTTTTAATCAAAAAGACAATATTTCCATTAAATGTCCGTTATCATGACTTTTATGCATTAATCCATACTTAGTACATGTGTTTGTACTAATTCCATATCTTTATCTATCTCTAAAGTGAGTCATAGGTGAAGGTGCTTTTGGGAGCGAAGCTTGGATTATAGGTACATTCAAGTAAGTTTGAAGTATGTCCTCATTTGACTCGAGGGCATAGATGTCTTTAGAGTTTCTTTATTAAAGCATTGTAATAGACATGATAGTACTATATTTCGATTGTATGGGCCGTGTCCCAAGTATTCGTAAGTCTAAGGTTTGATAACATGAGACTTAGTATTTCCTTTGGTTATATGAATGATATTTTGAAAGACTATTCGAATGTTTTGTTTAAAAGTTTTAATTCCGCACTTCATTTTATATATGTATATGCGATGAATGATGCGAAAGGGCTTGTACAAGACCTCCGAGAGGTAAAGTATGTCGTTTGCACTCCGAGAGTGTCATATTTTCTAGGGAATACTCTCGGGATGTGACATTAATGACCTATATAAAGACCCTAACCTAATTAAACTAACCTAACCCTCATAATTTCCAAAACCCAATTTCTCTTCCTTCTCTCTTCTTACTCTCTCCCAAGTAGAAGAACACCATAAAAGACCAATCTAAGGATGGGTTTAGGGCTTCTAAGGGTAAAGTTTCTCCATCAAACTTCATCAATTAACAAGGTATGGATTCCTTTCACCTTTGGGATCTCTTTCCCCAAAAGGTTCCTTCAAGATGATTTCAAAAATATGAAATTCAAGTGGGTTTTCTTCTAATACGAAATTGATCTTGTAAAATGCTTTGTTTATGATTCCTTTTGGTTATTATGAGTAGATTAACATTTATTATGATTGAATTATGTTACTTTTTGATGAATTGGTCTAGTTTGTAGAAGATGACCATTTCTCCTTAACCCTAGGTTATGATCTTGAATTGAATTGTCTAGTATTGATACAATTAGCTTGGTCATTGTGTGAATTACTATTCCATGTTGTTATTATGTGAATTTATGAGTAGATTGTGCTATATTGTAATCCAATTATTCTAGTTCTTGAGTATTTGACCTAGGTTGTGAAGTAGATTATGAATTTGACCTAAGTCTCTAATCTTAAGCTATGAACTAGTGATGGATTGTGGTGTAGTGATTCAATTGACTTCATTATTATGTTGATTACTATTGTGTGATGGTATTATACCCATGGTTGGGTTGAACTGAGGATGATTGATGGTAAGACCTTGATGATGATTTTGTGGAGGAGATTTGGGGTAAGTCTTATGATCTCAACTCCTTACTTCAATTATGGTTACTTGTGATTAAGTGATGATGTTGTATTGTAGTATACCTTATATTAAGATTGATAGAGTTGGTATGATGTTGAATAGAAATATCTTGACTATGGTTAGTGAAATGTTGGATAAGATGTAAATGTTATAAAGATGGTGATAACTTACCAATGTGCTTTATCATGATGTGATTATGTAAATGTGCTAACCTCAGATGTATGAATTATAATGAAAGGAAAATACTCATAAAATTCTTATTGAGATATGATGGTGATAATTATATAAGGGATAGACCTTATGACCTACATTAAGCTATGATGATTAATAAGGGTATTAAAGACATTTCAAAAAGGGACTTTAGCTTAGCACCGAGTGAACTAGAGTGAGAAGCATCTCTTCCCACATAAGGAAGGTAGGATCACTAACGTACTCATGAGATTGGAGACAATAATGCATTTAGCAAAAAGATTGTCCCAACTATATCGCCTAGTTCTTGAACTATGTTGCCCCCATAAGAATACTAGCTAGTGGATCCACGTAGTTGCTATGTTCATTTTTGGTACTACCTTGACCAGTAGTCCACCTTCTTTCGGTGTAGGGTTCCATGACACTGGATTCCACATTAGCTCATGTGCTCTATGTCGGTAAAGGCAAGATCTTCCCAAAACGTAAAATAAAGTAATGAATGAACTCTAACTAGGATTACCTAAGAGGTTTAGTTTAGACTAGGTAGGGGTATGGGACTATACCTATACATTGCACTAGTTAGCCTTGAAGGGAATCTTAAGAGGCTGTTGTTATGTATTTATATGCTTATAAATGTAAATGATATGTATATGATGATCTAACATGTTGATTGCACCATATGATGTTGAATTCACTTATGAATATATGTTTGGTCTATACTGCTAAAGTATGATGTTACGTACTTTTAATGATATGATATGTGAAGTTAGACATTGGTTATGGTTCTTGTTAGGTTTACTTGATTGAGTAAGGTTATGGGGCTTTGCTTAGTCATTTCACTAGTGGACTTAATGAGGGTTCATGAGTAATTGTCTTTCTTTGGTTATGTTGTAATGAACTCTTATTCATGCTTGTTGAGGTTATAACGTGATGATAGATTTGTCTTCATTATGTGTTCAAGTATGTTGGTATGCATGATTCACTTGGCTAGACTTAGTAGGGTTGGTCTTGTGATGAATATGGTCTTGACTCAATGAATATGTGTTAATGACCTGTAGTGGTTCTTGAATGTGCATGAGGCTTTTCAAATGTAAAATAACATGCTTTAATGAAATGTCCCTTTTTAGAATGATTTCTATGATGTGTGTGCATATTGTCTCATACTTAGTACATGTTATGTGCTAACCCAATTTTCTCCCTTTTCCCCAACATTTTAGGTTCCAGCCGTTGAAGGTCTTTTGAGACGACTTTGAAGGAAGACTTCGAATTCTCACTCATCCATGTTGGGTAGTTCCTCACTTTTCGAGGGCAATGGCACTATCAATCTTTTGATGTTGTTCTAGTTTTAAGACTTCTAGTTCTTTCCTTTTAATTTGAGCACTAAAGATTGTATAGCTTATATGTGGCTTTATTACATTGATGTATGCGATATGCCCAATTTCTATACTCTTGTTAGATGGTTATGAGATGAGAAATCTGTTTAAGACTATGTTATATCTTATATATATATATATATGTATATATATATATATGCAATAAAAGTATAAGACTATATAATCTTCTTATACGAAGGGTCTATGTATACTCGATATGAATATATTAGTGTATGCGAGAGGTCTATGTAAACCTCAGATAGATATCGAAAAGTTTTAAACTTTCCGCATTTTAACCTATGAATGTAATGATGTAAGCTTAGAGGCTAGCCTTAGTCCTCTCTGAGGACGATGACGCCGGTTACGTCTAGGGGGTACTCCCCGAATGTGACAAACTTGGTATCAGAGCATGAGGTTGAATATCTTTAGATTTGATGTCTCACTCAACCACGTCCATGTAGATTCTTACTCATAATTGTGAAGCGTGCCACACTTATGAATAGGAAACTATATGATGCTTAGGAAACTCTCACTTTCTTGGAAATCCAATATCGTGTCTCTAGAGTCTTGACTCTATGTGCCCTTAGCCTATAATCCTTTTATTGTGATTATAGGCAGTGAATTGTCAAAGAACAGTCGCTCAAAGACTTAATGAAGAGATTACCAATGCGGGAGTTCCTCCCAGGGGCAATCAAGTCCCTCCTCTTGAAGAAGTTGCTAATGATGACCAAGCTCCGGTAAATCCTTCACCTTTGACGGATGGTGACATAAGGGCAGCCTTTCTCCAAATGGACCAAGGCATTACTACATAAGTACAAGACGTCACTACTCAAGCACATGACATGACGGCCTAAGCTAATCGGGAGGTGGTACCCCGAGCAAACCAACATGTTGGAAACATGGCCTCCCATTTGAGGGATTTTACTAGGATGAATCCTCCTTCTTTCTATGGGTCAAAAGTTGAGGAAGACCCTCAAGAGTTCATTGATAAAATCTACAATATTCTCTATGATATGGGGTTGACTACTAGTGAGAAGGACGAGTTAGCCTCTTACCAACTCAAAGATGTGGCTCAAGCTTGGTACGTCCAATGGAGAGACAATAGGCCTCTAAGGGGTGGTCCGGTGACATGGGAGATTTTCAAGAAGGCGTTTCTTGATCGGTTATTTCCTAGAGAGAAGAGGGAAGCCAAAGTGGAAGAATTCATCAACCTTCGTCAAGGAGGTATGAGTGTACATGACTACACTTTGAAATTCACTAAATTGTCAAGATATGATCCTTCTTTGGTTTCCGACCCTAGAGATGAAATGAGTCGCTTTGTGACGGGAGTGTCGGATGACTTGTAAGAAGAATTTTGTTCGGCTATGCTACATGATAATATGAATATTTCTCGTCTCATGGTTCATGCTCAACAAGTGTAATAGACAAGGGTTAAGAGAAAGAGTATGGATGCCAAGAGGGTAAGGTCTTTTGATGGTGGTACTTCAAAAGGTAGGCTTGAGATCCAAGACAAGCCTAGGTTCAAGAAAAGGTTCTCTAATCAAGTTCCTTCGAAGTTCCCAAAGGCTCGTGATGATAAGGTGTCTAACCCTAAGTCTCAAAAGGGAAGTGGTACTAGTTCACCAACTAAGAAGCCAACTTGTGGAAAGTATGGCAAGAAGCATAATGGTGATTTCCTAGTTGGGACGGAAAATTGCTTTGGTTGTGGCAAGAGTGGCCACAAGGTTAGGGATTTCCCTAATGTGAAGGTTCAAGAAAAAGGTAGTGGTCAATCTCAAACAATTGGTTCAAATGTTGATTCTCCGAAGAAGAATCGCTTTTATGCTCTCTGCTCTAGAAGTGAGAAAGAGACTTCTCCCGATGTGGTGACCGGTATGTTAAAAGTCTTTTCTATTGATGTATATGCTTTACTTGATCCCGGTGCTACCTTGTCATTTGTTCCACCTTAAGTACCTAAATTTTTTTACATTTTTCCAAATATCTTGAGTGAACCTTTCTCGATGTCTACCCCGGTGGTTGATCTGGTTGTTGCAAAAATAGTGTATAGAAATTGTCCTATAATGTTGCCCAATACAGTTACTCATGTTGAACTAGTAGAACTTTATATGTGCGATTTTGATGTCATTTTGGGTATGGATTTGTTGCGTGCTTGCTTTTCTTCCATAGATTATAGAACAAGGGTGGTGAAGTTTAACATTCCAAATGATCCCGTTTTAGAGTGGAAGGGGGGAAATTCTATCCCTAGAGGTCATATCATTTCTTGTTTGAAAGCTTGTAAGATGATCTCTATGGGGTGTTTACACCATATTGTAAGAGTAAAAGAATTAGACTCCGAAATTCCTCCCATATAGTCGGTCCCCGTAGTGATGGAATTTCCGGAGGTCCTTCTTAATGATATTCCCGGTATTCCTCCCGAACAAGCAATTGATTTTGGTATCGACTTGCTACCGAATACAAATCCCATTTCAATTCCTCCTTATCGGATGGCTTTGGTCGAATTGAAAGTGTTGAAGGCTCAACTCAAAGATATACTAGACAAGGGCTTTATTCGGCCTAGTATTTCTCCATGGTGTGCTCCGGTATTGTTCGTGAAAAAGAAGGATGGGTCCCTTAGAATGTGTATCGATTACCGTTAACTCAATAAAGTCACAATCAAGAACAAGTATCCTCTCCCTCGGATTGATTATTTATTTGATCAACTCCAAGGTGCGAGTTACTTTTCCAAGATTGACTTGACATCAGGATATCACCAACTTAGTGTAAAAGGTGAAGATATTCCCATGCCGGCATTTCAAACAAGATATGGTCATTATGAGTTCTTAATAATGTCTTTTGGTATCACTAATGCTCCATCAGTGTTTATGGACCTAATGAATAGGGTGTTTCAAACTTACCTATATTCATTTGTCATTGTCTTCATTGACGACATCTTGGTATATTCAAAAAATGAGGGTGAACATATGGACCATTTGAGAGTGGTATTGCAAGTGCTTAAGGAACACCAATTGTTTGCCAAGTAAATGTGAGTTTTGGTTGAGGTCGGTAGTGTTTCTTGGTCAATCATCTCTAGTGAAGGTGTAGAGGTTGATCAAAAGAAGATCGAAGCGGTGAAAATTTTTCCTAGACCTTTGGTTCCTATGGATATTAGGAGTTTCTTAGGCCTAGACGGTTATTATAGAAGGTTTCTCGACGGGTTTGTGTCTCTTTCTTCTCCCTTGACATCCTTGACCCAAAATAATGTGAAATTTGAGTGGTCAGAGGCATGTGAAAAGAGCTTCCAAATGTTTAAGGATAGGCTTACTTCCGCTCGGGTATTGACCTTATCTGAGGGTACTAAGGGTTTCTTCGTATATTGTGATGCATCCCGATTCAGGTTGGGGTGTGTTCTTATGCAACATTGCAAAGTTATAGCCTATGCTTCTAGGCAACTCAAAGTTCATGAGAAGAATTATCCGACTCATGACCTTGAGTTAACAGCCATGGTATTTGTCTTAAAAATATGGAGGCATTATCTTTATGGGGTTCATGTTGATGTGTATACGGACCATAAAAGTCTTCAATATGTATTCACTCAAAAGAAGTTGAATCTCCGACAGTGAAGATGGTTAAAATTGTTGAAAGACTATGACATGAGTGTTCTCTATCACCCATGCAAAGGCTAATGTGGTAGCGGATGCTCTAAGTCGTTTGTCCATGGGAAGTGTGTCCCATGTGGAAGAAGCCAAGAGAAACCTAGTGAAGGATGTTTATAGGTTGGCTCGTTTAGGGGTTTGAATAGAAAGTTCTCCAAATGGTGGTATGGTGGTACATCATAACTCCGAGTCCTCTTTGGTGATTGAGGTGAAGTCTAAGCAACACCTTGATCCATTATTGATGGAGCTGAAAGAATCAGTTCTTGGAAAGATGAACGAGTCATTCTCCCAAGGAGGATGGTGTTCTTAGGTATCAAGGGCGATTGTGTGTTCCTAATGTGGATGATTTGAGGAATAGGATCCTTGAGGAAGCTCATGGATCCCATTACTCCATTCATCCGGGTTCTACAAAGATGTACCATGATCGTAGTTGGGTTGCCTCGAACTCAAAAGCAATACGACACTATATGGGTGATAGGGGATGGATTGACCAAATCCGCTCATTTTATTCCCGTTTAGTCTACTTATTCGACGGAAGATTATGCAAGTATCTATATTGACAATATAGTGAGTCTTCATAGGGTTCCTTTGTCCATCATATCAGATAGAGGTGCTCAATTTACATCTAGATTGTGGAGATCATTCCAAAGAGGTTTGGGTACTCAAGTGAAGTTAAGCACCGCTTTTCATCCTCAAACGGATGATCAAGCGGAGCGGACTATTCAAACTCTTGAAGATATGCTTAGAGCTTGTATCATTTACTTTAAGGAATATTGGGATGAGCATTTGCCTTTGGTGGAGTTCTCATATAATAATAGTTTTCATTCATCCATATCTATGGCCCCTTATGAAGCTTTGTATGGTATGAGGTGTAGAACTTCTATTGGGTGGCTTAAGGTTGGCGAGTCTTCGCTTCTTTATCCCGATTTGATTTATAAGACCTTAGAGAAAGTTCATATCATAAGGAACCGGTTGCAAACAGCGTATAGTCGGCAAAAGTCTTATGCCGATCATAGGAGAAAGGATTTAGAATTTGAATAAGGTGATAAATTGTATCTAAAAAAAATTCCTATGAAACGGGTTGTTAGATTTGGCAAGAAAGGGAAGTTGAGTCCTCGTTATGTGGGTCCCTATGAAATCCTGCAAAGGCTTGGTAAGGTCGCTTATGAGTTGAAACTCCCTAATGAACTATCTTCGGTTCATCCAGTTTTGCATGTTTCCATGCTTAAGAAGTGTATTGGTAATCTTGAGTCTATTCTTCTTATTGAGGGTCTTGGCGTGAAGGCGAACCTCTCTTATGAGGAGGTTCAGATTGAAATCCTTGATCGTCAAGTGAAGAGGTTGAGGAACAAAGAGGTGGCCTCCGTAAAAGTGTTATGGAGAAACCACCTAGTTGAGGGAGCAACATGGGAGGTCAAGGCCGACATGAAGTCCCGTTATCCTCATCTCTTTCCTAATGAAGGTTAGTTTTTCTTACTAATGATGAAAATAATTACTAAATTTGAAGTTGCTTTGATTTTTGGTGAAGTTTTGCAAAGATGTTCATGTTACAGTGAATTATAGTGAAGCTATGCCTATAGACTTGAAAATTGTCAATTTCACTTATTTTGAGATATGTTGTGCATGTTGATATAGTGAGTCTTTGTGAAATGATATTGAACATGTTCATAGTTTGAGTTTTGGCATAATTGACTCATATTGTGATTTGAGCTTTTATGTGTAGTAATTGAAGCTTTGAATTGCTATATTTAAATGTCATGATTAATGTTGTAACTCATGTTTTATGTGTTGTTAGTTGGGATTCTAGTCTTGAGTCTATTCGTTTCTTCCAAAAGATTATAGTGTCATTCGGGGACGAATGTTCCTAAGGGAAGATAATGTAACACCCCGAAAGTCTAAGACGTGTTCTAGAGCCTAACATGAGTGTCTAAAGGTTGTGTCACTGTTTTAAGGTTAATTTAATGTATATAAGTTATTTAGGAAGTTTTAGAATATAAACGTCAAGTAAGGTCCATGACATCCGGAAACTAGTTCTATAAGGTGCTAGTGTGTCTTAGCCTATTTGACTAAGTTTTAAGAGTCGGAAAATGATGAAATTTGGTGGTAAGGTGTCTAACACGTAGTACAGTTAGTTTATAGTCAAAACGTCCGGGTACGACTCCCCAAGGACCAACCAAGGGCCCTTGAGGAGGACCCTTGCAATTTGTGGCAAAAGTTGTCAAGAGACAGTGTCCACAAACAAAGGCCACTGACGAGGCGTGGTCCAATCGACGAGGCTTCGATGGACACCGTCGATGGACACTTAGTCAATTTGGCCAAGGGTTCATTTTGACAAATCTCAGTCACAAACAACGGACCAATAGGACAGTTGGTCCCTTGGCCATCGTTTGACAAATGGGTCATTGGTCATTAGTTTCATCTGTGAAGACTGTTTTTGCTACACGTTTTTAAGTTAGCTATATCAATTTATTAGGCGGTTAGCTAATTAGTTAGGGGTTAAGTGAGGTCGAATTAAGTTTGTTAATGACCTATATTGTAACGTCCTAAAACGAATTAAGGTGAACTAGAGCTTCGTAAGTGTTGCTTGAGTGAATTTTTTGTTAAACTGAGTTAGTTCAGTATTCCTAAGGTGTGTGTGAAGTTTGGTTGAGTCTGTAGGTCAATCGACCAAAAAACATCCATGACGTTCGGAAGGTGTGCCCTAGAATGTATTAGGCTGTCTTGTTGTGTTTGGATGAGTTTTACGTGTTTG
Source organism: Solanum lycopersicoides (assembly GCA_022817965.1). NCBI lineage: Eukaryota > Viridiplantae > Streptophyta > Magnoliopsida > Solanales > Solanaceae > Solanum > Solanum lycopersicoides. The sequence continues at coordinate 23,022,109 of CM040625.1, read as the reverse complement.
TTTTCCTTAAAACTAAGGTGGTATGTTCCTAATACCTAGACAACTTAGTGTAGTGGTTTAAAGTCCGGGCACAACTCCACCTAGGACCCACATGGGGCCCAAGATGAAGGGGCCCAAGATGAAGGGCCCAAGACTTAGGCAAAACTGCCACGGACAATGCCCAATGGACGGAGCAGTCTACCGGGCATAGGTCCATTGACTCCCCGTCGACTGGGGCCGTCCTTCCATACTTAGTGGGAGGTACAACACTCCCTTGAAACCATCCTCTGATGCCCATCGACGCCCAGCAGCACGGGCTGTCGACTCATCGACGCCCAGTAGCTTGGGTTGTCGACAGGCCACATTCAAAAGTTGTGAAAGTTGCTGCCAACTTGGGGTGTTTTATGTAAATACACCGCAAGTCTTTTAAGACCCTAGGCTGATATTTTTAGTGTTTTTAGGTAATATTAATTTAGTTTTAAACCATTGACCTAGACAAGACCCCTCACTTCTATAATTCAAACTCTCTCTCTAAAGACAAACTCTCTCAAGACTCCATTGAAAGCTAGAGGTAAGGGAAGGATAGGAGGGATGGTTGAACGTGTATCTTCATCAAAAACTCTTGGGTTTGGCTTGCTTATTGAGGTATGATATCCATTCTTGAATAGTCTTTCATTCAAGATGTCCTTTCCAATGAATTTCAAAAAGGGGTTTTCAACCCTAACTTCTATTATCTTCAACCCAATATGGTTCTTGCATGAAAATGTTTCAATTAACTAATTAATGATATTATTAATGTTAGTTGGTGATTCTAATGCTAAAACCTTGAAGAAATCATGTTAAAGTTTCCTTTCAAGTTGTGGTTTATGAAATGGGTCAAATGAGCACGTTTATGTATAAAATTAACTTTGGTCTTATTGTGTTGTAATGATGGTTTAGCTACTGCCCTAATGACCTTATTATATTTAATTAATGATAAAAAATTTTGTAGGTTGTTATGGCTCAGTAAATGGAAGAGTTGCTTATATTGTATTATTCTTATGATAAATTGATTTTGAGTGGTATGGTCCACCTTCTTGGTGGAGGTGCTTATTTGATTAATTGGTGATGTTTATTGTGTATTGAGAATGTGATCTTGAAGGTCCAAATTGTAGAATGAATATAAATTGTAATTGGGTCTTGTTTTGTGATTGTGAAGCTTAAATGGTAGGTTTGACCTAGATTGTGGTCTAATTGAAGAATGTGACTAAGGGAAGTATGTAAAGTGTGTAACTTGATAAATGAAAGTCTAAAGCATCTTTAGAAGTAATGTATATGAAATGATGTCTATATGCAAGGTGTGCTCACATGTACACACACACTTTAAGTAAATGAATGAAGCTAAGTTTAGTAAGAAGGGGAGTCTTGGGGTGGACACTCTTCGTGAGTTGAGATGAAGTGTCAGTAGCAACCTCACTATTCCTATTGAGCTTTCCTAGATAGGTCGGAGGATGAATGCACCATGTGAGTTGAGATGTGGAATTCACTAGGTATCCTTAACCTATAGTCTATAATGTGAGAATCCGTGGGGAGTTATGCCTAGCACCGAGATGATAGGAAGAAGAGGTGGAATACATTTCGTGAGTTGAGATGTTGTATTCCATTTTACCTCTTGAGAGGAGTACTCCTCGTTAGTACAGAATGGGTTACTTAGTATCAATCTCCCTATCCCTTAACTATGTGACCACATAGGTATAGCTATTGGTAAAGCCATGTAAAAGCTAAGGAGTATGACCTTACTCTAGGCAAGTGAGGATTCCTCATCCGATAAGGGTTAATATCGGGATTCCATGCCTATCTCTCATGGTCTTTGTCGGTTAAGATAACCCCCCACAAAAGTAATAAAGATGATAAGTTGTCTAATTAATGTAATACATATGTGATTTGCTTGAACTAAGTCTTCTAAAAGAACGTGCTACTTAGGGTAGGTGGTGGTATGGGACGCTACCTATCCATTGCACTAAGTAAGACTTTCTGAAAGGGAAGACTTGGTGCCAAACCTTCTAAAATAATGTACTACTTAGGGTAGGTGGTGGTATGGGATACCATCCTACTCATTGCACTAAGTAGGAATTCCGAAAGGGAAGCCTTTGGTGTTTTGTTGGGGTTTCTTCTAAGGTCTTGTCTTTGAGTGATGATTCATTCTCCCGAGGCGAGTAAGCCGAACGGTGTAGTCTTGAGGATCGCTTGGGTGTGCACTGAAGGAAGTGTTTAGACGTTTCCTTCATGTCTTACCTTAGAGAATCTTGGGATTATCCTAAGGTAGGGAAACTCGTACGGAAATGGACTCATTTCCTCATTTGCAATACTTTGGAAGTTCACCATTGTTGGAGTCTTTAGTTCAATGTAAAGCTTTTAAACTTTCTATAACGTCTTAAAAGGGTTCACTGTAATGTTAATAATATAGCTCACTATAAGTGCATCTTTTTGGTCATCTTGTTGTAACGTGCTCAAATCCTTGGGAATCCATTAGGAGCGCTAGTGGGAGTGGTAGTATAGGATCATACTCTCAGATTGCATTTAGTGTGACCTAAGAGTCCTATTGGAGGAGAGTACTTATGTGAATTGTATACTTGAGTCGTTCACTGTGAAGTTAAGTGTCCTTACTGTTCAGTGTGCCTTTAAGTCAAAATTATGGAAATTCTTCTTTAAGTGTTAAATGATGCTTCTTATGTTGTTTTGTTCCTAAGTTCATGAATGTTTTGTTTAATAGGCATGAAATCTTATTTTACTAAAAATGTCCCTTTTTACATGTTTTGCATATGCCATACTTAGTACATTGTTGTACTAACCCCATACTTTTATATACCTTATGAGTATAGGTTGGAAGCCTTTTGGAGGATCGGAGTTGAAGCTTGGGAATTCTATCTTTTAAGAATTAGGTATGACCTCATATATTCGAGGACATAATTTATGTTTCTTAGTTTCATTATTAAGACTTAATTTGTATTTCCTTTATTGTAAAGGGTTGTGTCCCTGAGATTCTAAGTTATGTCTTTAAGTTGGCTTGTGACGATAAGATTTACCTGTATTTATGAAAAGACTTCTTTTATTTAATTATCGTGAAAAGTTTTAATTCCGCACTACTTTCCATGCTTTATGTTATGAACGAGAGTTGAAGGTCTTGTAAGAGAACCCAAAGGGTGAAGTACGCCCGGCCATGATTCGAGAGTTAGCCCTAACTTCTATGGGGTACTTTCGGGTCCTGACAGACTTGGTATCAGAGCCTAAGGTTTTGGGAAATAGTTTATGGTCTAAAAGTCTCACAAGCCCCATCTAGTAGTATCGTGGTCATTGGTGTGAGTCACGACACATCCATGGACAAGATGCTCTAGGATGATAGAAGTTTTACTTTTTTCTTTATTCTAATATCGTGCCTTAGAGTTGAGTTTATAAGGTGTCTCTTCTCAACCTCTTCTCTTTGTGTTTTTAGGACATGAATACGAGGAAATCAACCGCTATAAGGGAGGAGGGTGGTGTAGCTAATGAGAGGATCCCTCTCCGTGACCAAGTTCCTATTGAGGGCCTAGAGGAAGAGAATGTGGAGGTTCCCCTTCAAGAACCTCAAGTGCCTCCGAAACCTCAAGGGCCTCCTATGCCTCAAGCTTCTTTTGCTCAGGGTGATATGACTAATGCGGAGTTGAGGGCTGCCCTAATGAACTTGACCCAACTCATGACGGCTCAAGCTCATGTCATCAACAATCACTTTGTTGCCCAAGCTAATCAAGGAGATAGGCCCCAACCACATGCTAGTACACCCGCTTCTAGAATTCGTGATTTCATGAGGATGAACCCTCCAACTTTCATGGCACTAAGGTTGATGAAGATCCACAAGGCTTCATAGAGGAGTTTTTTAAAGTGGTAGATGCTATGGGTGTGACCCCTAGGGAGAAAGCGGAATTGGCCGCTTATCAACTTAAGGATGTTGCTCAAGTGTGGTATGAGCAATGGAGAGGTGAAAGACCCTTAGAAAGAGGTTTGGTTGATTGGGAGGAATTCAAAGAGGCTTTACTAGATAGTTTCTTTCCCCTAGAGTGGAGGGAGAAGAAAATGTTTGAGTTCATGAATCTTCGTCAAGGGGGAATGAATGTGCAAGAATACTATCTCAAATTTACCCAACAAGTATGCCCCGACTATAGTATCCAACCCTAGGGCTAGGATGAACAAATTTGTGATGGGAGTGTCTAGCTTGGTGGAAAAAGAGTGTCGTACGGCAATGCTCCTTAATGACATGGATATCTCTAGGCTCATGGTTTATGCACAACAAATTGAGGAGTCCAAAATTATGGAGATAAGGCAAGAGGGTAAAAGGCCTAAGTCGGATGATTCTAGTCACCAAAAGCCTAGGAAGAGGTTTTATCACCATCATTCTTCTATGGGAAACAAGGATAGGGTTCAAAATCAACATTCCCAAGGTGGTGGCCATTCTTATGAAAGGGCTAGGTGCCCTACTTGTGGAAAGCAACATGGGGGTAAGTGTCTTGACGGGACGGATGGTTGTTTTGCATATAGAAATAAGGGCCACAAGATGAGGGACTGCCCTAATCTCAAAGCAACGGTAAAAGATGTCAATCAAGCTTCCCTAGATCCTAATGCTCCCAAGAAGAACCTTCCTATGGGATGGGGGTTAGGAAGGATAACTAATCCGGATTTGATGGTCTTGGTAAGTCTTAAATCTTTATGATTGTTACTTTTGCATTATGAAGTGAGTTTATATGGTTTTATAATTCGTATGAACATGTCATCTTGATGAATGGCTTAAGGAATGGATTTTTGAAAATTTTGGTATGCTTAACAGTGAGCACAGTGAACCTCACTGTAAAAAATTTGATTTTTGAAAAAAATTATTTTTGTCTTGAATTGAAGTTTCAATGTGTTAAAAGGTGTTGTATATTAAAATGTTTAATGTTGGAGAAGGTAGTTCCTCCATAAAAGAAGGCTAAGAATGAATTTTGACTTCTTGAAGTTTTGCTAAAAGTGTTTGTGTTGCTAAGAGTTTGAAGGTGTGAAATGATGTTGTTTGTTAGTTGGTGCTTTGAATTTGAGTTTTTTTATCATGATTGTGTTGTGTTATGTGATGCTAAGTGAGTCTTTGTTGTTCTTGAAGTTTAAGTGTCATTCGAGGACGAATGTTATCCCAAGTGGGGCAGAATGTAATGCCCTAAAACGAATTAAGGTGAACTAGAGCTTCGTAAGTGTTGCTTGAGTGAATTTTGTGTTAAACTGAGTTATTTTAGTATTCCTAAGGTGTGTGTGAAGTTTGGTTGAGTTTGGAGGTCAATCGACCAAAAACATCCATGACGTTCGGAAGGTGTGCCCTAGAATGTATTAGTGTGTCTTGTTGTGGTTGGATGAGCTTTACGTGTTTGTTTTCCTTGAAACTAAGGTGGGATGTTCCTAAGACCTAGAAGACTTAGTGTATAGGTTTAAGGTCCAGTCACTACCCCACCTAGGACCCACAAGGGGCCCTAGATGAAGGGCCCAAGACTTGGGCAAAACTTCCAAGGACAGTGCCCAATCGACGGAGCAGTCTACCGGGCGTAGGTCCATCGATGCCCCATCGACTGGGGCCTTCGTTCCATACTTACTGGGAGGTACAGCCCTCCCTTGAAACCATCCTCTAATGCTATCGACACCCATCAGCACGGGCCGTCGACTCATAGACGCACAGTAGCTTGGGTCATCGACTGGCCACCTCCAAAAGCTGTGAAAGTAACTGCCAACTTGGGGTGTTTATGTAAATACACCCCAAGTATTTTAAGACCCTAGGCTGATATTTTTAGTGTTTTTAGGTTATTTAAGTTAGTTTTAAACCCTAGACCTAGACAAGACCCCTCACTTCTACAATTCAAACTCTCTCTCTAAAGACAAACTCTCTCAAGACTCCATTGAAAGCTAGAGGTCAAGGAAGGCTAGGAGGTCTGGTTGGACGTGTCTCTTAATAAAAAACTCTTGGGTTTGGCTTGCTTATTGAGGTATGGTATCCATTCTTGAATACCCTTTCATTCAAGAAGTCCTTTCCAATGAATTTCAAAAAGGGGTTTTCAACCCTAACTTCTATTGTCTTCAACCCAATATGGGTCTTGCATGAAAATATTTCTGTTAACTAATTAATGATATTATTAATGTTAGTTGGTGATTCTAATGCTAAAACCTTGAAGAAATCATGTTAAAGTTTCCTTTTAAGTTGTGGTTTATGAAATGGGTCAAATGAGCATGTTTATGTATAAAATGAACTTTGTTCTTATTGTGTTGTAATGATGGTTTAGATACTGCCCTAATGTCCTTATTATGTTTAATTAATGATAAAAATGTTTATAGGTTGTTATGGCTTAGTAAATGGAAGAGTTGCTTATATTGTATTATGCTTATGATAAATTGATTTTGAGTGGTATGGTCCACCTTCTTGGTGGAGGTGCTTATTTGATTAATTGGTGATGTTAATTGTGTATTGAGAATGTGATATTGAGGGTCCAAATTGTAGAATGAATTGAAATTGTAATTTGGTCTTGTTTTGTGATTGTGAAGGTTAAATGGTAGGTTTGACCTAGATTTTGGTCTAATTGAAGAATGTGACTAAGGGAAGTATGTAAAGTGTGTAACTTGATAAATAAAAGTCAAAAGAATGTTTAGAAGTAATGTATATGAAATGATGTATATATGCAAGGTGTGCTCACATGTACACACACACACACTTTAAGTAAGTGAATGAAACTAAGTTTAGTAAGGAGGGGTGTCTTGGGGTGGACACTCTTCGTGAGTTGAGATGAAGTGTCTAGTAGGAACCTCACTATTCCTAATGAGCTTTCCTAGATAGGTCGGAGGATGAATGCACCTTGTGAGTTGAGATGTGGCATTCGCTAGTTATCCTTAACCTATAGTCTATAATGTGAGAATCCGTGGGGAGTTATTCCTAGAACCGAGATGATAGGAAGAAGAGGTGGAATACACTTCGTGAGTTGCGATGTTGCATTCCATTTTACATCTTGAGATGAGTACTCCTCGTTAGTGGAGAATGAGGTACTTAGTAGCAATCTCCCTATCCCTTAACTATGTGCCCACATAGGTATAGTTATTGGGAAAGCCATGTAAAAGCTAAGGAGTATGACCTTACTCTAGGCAAGTGAGGATCCCTCATCCGATAGGGGTTAATATCGGGATTCCATGCCTAGATCTCATGGTCTTTGTCGGTTAAGATAACCCCCCACAAAAGTAATAAATATGATAAGTTGTCTAATTAATGTAATACCTATGTGATTTGCTTGATCTAAGTCTTCTAAAAGAACGTGCTACTTAGGGTAGGTGGTGGTATGGGACGCTACCTATCCATTGCACTAAGTAGGACTTTCCGAAAGGGAAGACTTGGTGCCAAACCTTCCAAAAGAATGTACTACTTAGGGTAGGTGGTGGTATGGGACGCCATCCTACTCATTGCACTAAGTAGGAATTCCGAAAGGGAAGCCTTTGGTGTTTTGTTGGGTTTTCCTCTACGGTCTTGTCTTTGAGTGATGATTCATTTTCCCAAGGCGAGTAAGCCGAACGGGGTAGTCTTGAGGATTGATTGGTTGTGCACTGAAGGAAATGTTTAGACGTTTCCTTCATGTCTTACCTTAGAGAATCTTGGGATTATCCTTAGGTAGGGAAACTCCTACGAAAATGGACTCATTTCCTCATTTGCAATACTTTGGAAGTTCACTATTGTTGGAGTTTTAGTTCAATGTAAAGCTTTTAAACTTTCTATAACGTCTTTAAAGGATTCACTGTAATGTTAAGAATATAGCTCACTATAAGTGCATCTTTTTGGTCATCTTGTTGTAACGTGCTCAAATCCTTCGGAATCCATTAGGAGCGCTAGTGGGAGTGGTAGTATGGGATGCTACTCTCACATTGGACTTAGTGTGACCTAAGAGTCCTATTGGAGGAGAGTACTTATGTGAAATTGTATACTTGAGTCGGTTCACTGTGAAGTTCAGTGCCCTTACTGTTAAGTGTGCCTTTAAGTCAAAATTATGGAAATTCTTCTTTAAGTTTTAAATGATGTTTCTTATGTTGTTTTGTTCCTAAGTTCATGAATGTTTTTTTAAATTGGCATGAAAGTTTATTTTACTAAAAATGTTCCTTTTTACATGTTTTTGCATATGCCATACTTAGTACATGGTTGTACTAACCCCATACTTTTATATACCTTATGAGTATAGGTTGGAAGCCTTTTGGAGGATCGGAATTGAAGCTTGGGAATTCTATCTCTCAAGAATTTGGTATGTCCTCATATATTCGAGGACATAGTTTATGTTTCTTAGTTTCATTATTAAGACTTAATTTGTATTTTCTTTTACGATAAAGGGACGTGTCCGTGAAATTCTAAGTTGTGTCTTTAAGTTGTCTTGTGACGATAAGATTTCCTAGTATTTATGAAAAGACTTCTTTTATTTAATTATCGTGAAAAGTTTTAATTTCGCACTACTTTTCATGCTTTATGTTATGAACGAGAGTTGAAGGGCTTGTACGACCACAAAGGGTCAAGTACGCCCGGCCACGATTCAAGAGTTAGCCCTAACTTCTAGGGTGTACTTTTGGGTCGTGACATATATAAAGACCCTAACCTAATTAATCTAACCTAACCCTCATAATTCTCAAAACCCAATTTTTCTTCCTTCTCCCTTCTTTTTCTCTCCCAAATAGAAGAACACCGTAGAAGACCAAGCTAAGGAGGTTTTTAGGGCTTCTAAGGATCAAGTTTCTCCATCAAACTTCATCAATTAACAAGATATGAGATTCCTTTCACCGTTGGGATCTTTTCCCCAAGGGTTCCTTCAAGATGATTTCAAAAATATGAAGTTCAAGTGGGTTTTTTTTCAATACAAAATTGATCTTGTAAATTTCTTTGTTTATGATTCCTTTTGGTTATTATGAGTAGATTAAGATGTATTATTATTAAATTATGTTACTTCTTGATGAATTGATCTAGTTTGTAGAAGATGACCTTTTCCACTTAACCCTATGTTATGATCTTGATTTGAATTGTCTAGTATTGATACTATTAGCTTGGTTATTGTGTGAATTACTATTCCATGTTGTTATTTTGTCAAGTTATGAGTATATTGTGATATATTGTAATCCAATTATACTAGTTCTCTAGTAATTGACCTAGGTTGTGAAGTAGATCATGAATTTGACATAAGTTTCTAATCTTAAGCTATGAACTAGTGATAGATTGTGGTGTACTGATTCTATTTACTTCATTATTGTGTTGATTACTATTGTGTGATGGTATTATACCCATGGTTGGGTTGAATTGAGGATGGTTGATGGTAAGATCTTGATGATGGTTTTGTGAAGAAGATTTGGGGTAAGTCTTATGATCTCAACTCTTTACTTTAATTATGGTTACTTGTGATTAAGTGATGATGTTATATTGAAGTATACCTTATATTGATATTGATAGAGTTTGTATGATGTTGAATTGAAATGTCATGACTATGGTTTGTGAGATGTTTGCTAAGATGTAAATGTTATAAGGATGGTGATAACTTACTAATGTGCCTTATCATAATGTGATTATGTAAATGTGCTAACCTCACATGTATGAATTGTAATCAAAGGAAAATACTCATACAATTCTTATTGAGCTATGATGATGATTATATGATGGATAGACCCTATGACCTACATTAAGATATGATGATTAATAAGGGTATTAAAGACATTTCAGAAAGGAACTCTAGCTTAGCACCGAGTGAACTAGAGTGAGGAGTGTCCCTTCCCACATAGGGAAGGTAGGATAACTAACGTACTCATGATATTGGAGACTATAATGCATGTAGCATAAAGAGTGTCTCAGCTATATCTTCTAGTTCTTGAACTATGTTGCCCCCATAGGAATACTAGCTAGTGGATCCACGTAGTTGCTATGTTTATGTTTTGGAACTACCTTGGCAAATAGTCCGCTTTCTTTTGGTGTAGGGTTCCATGAAACCGGATTCCACATTTTCTCATGTGGATTATGTTAGTTATGGCAAGATGTTCCCAAAAGGTAAAACGAAATAATGAATGAACTCTAACTACGATGACCTAAGGGGTTTAGCTTAGTCTAGGTAGGGGTATGGGACTCTACCTATACTTTGCACTAGTTAGCCTTGAAGGGAATCTTAGGAGGATGTTCTTATGTATGTATATGCTTATATATGTAAATGATATGTATATGATGATCTTACATGTTGATGGCACCATATGATGTTGAATTACCTTATGAATATATGTTTGGTCTATATTGCTAAAGGATGATGTTATGTACTCTTAATGATATGATATGTGAAGTTGGACATTTGTTATGGTTCTTGTTAGGTTCACTTGATTGAGTAAGGTTATAGGACTTTGCTTAGTCATTGCACTAGTGGACTTAATGAGGGTTCATGAGTAATTGTCTAGCTTTGGTTATATTGTAATGAACTCTCATTCATGCTTGTTGAGGTTATAACTTGATGATAGAGTTGTCTTGATTATGTGTTATATATTGGTATGCATGATTTACTTGGCTAGACTTAATATGGTTGGTCTTGTAAAGAATATGGTCTTGAATCAATGAATATGTATTAATGACTTGTTGTGGTTCTTGAATGTGCATGAGGCTTTTCAAATGTAAAATAGCATGCTTTAATGAAATGTCCCTTTCTAGAATGATTTCTATTATGTGTATGCATATGGTCTTATAATTAGTACATGTGATGTGCTAACCGCATTTACTCCCTTTTCCCCAACATTTTAGGTTCCGGTTGTTGAAGGGATTTTGAGACGACTTTGAAGGAAGACTTGGAATTCTTACTCATCCAAGTGTGGTAGTTCCTCACTTTTCGTGGCAAATGCCACTATCAAGCTTTTGATGTTGTTCTAGTTATAAGACTTCTAGTTCTTTCCTTTTCATTTGAGTACTAAAGATTGTATAGCCTATATGTGGCTTTATTACATTGATGTATGGGATATGCCCAATTGTTGTACTCTTATTAGATGGTTATGAGATCAGACATCCGTTTAAGACTATGTTATGTCTTATATATATATATATATATATATATGTGTGTGTGTGTGAAATAAAAGTAGAAGACTATATAATCTTCTTATGTGAAGGGTCTATGTATACTCGATATAAATATATTATGTGTATGTGAGAGCTCTATGTAAACCTCAAGAGAGATAAAGAAAAGTTTTAAATTTTCCGCATTTTAACATATGAATGTAATAATGTAAGATAAGAGGATTGTCTTCGTCCTCTCCGAGGACGACGGCGCTGATTACGTCTAGGGGGTGCTCCCCGGTTAAATTTTTGCCCTTCTTGTGTTGGCTGTGAGACGTGAGGTGGATGCAAAATCTTTGTTGCCGCAAGCTTCTATGGCAGCTTGCTCGCCAATGTTCGGGTCCTCCTCAACGACCCTTTGGGCAATCCTTGGGGAGTCGTTATCAGACGTTTGGACCTTTTATACTAAGTTTTACCTATTTAAAGTCTTTTTATAAGTTTTGTACTTCATTTGACACTCCCAAACCTTCACCAAATATATGGACGTCTACTAGTTCAATTTAGCTAGTTTCCGGACGTCAAGGTCTTTCTTTATCGTTTTGGCTATAACCTTTTCTAATTGAGTTCAATACATTAATATAGGTCTTGAAACATCATTTTAAACATTACTTAATAGTCAAAGCTCTAGTCTAATTCATGGAACTTCCGGAGTGTTACATTATCCCCCCACCCCCTCTTAGGAACATTCATCCCCGAATGACACTAAAATGTTTTGGAGGGTAAGGATAGACTCAATACTAGCAGCCCAACCAACAACAACATGTTATCATAATGAGCAACATCTCATAGGAGTACTTCACAACTCCTTTCACATATGACAACATTACACGTAGCAACTCAATTCATGATGTGAAACATATAAGAGCTTAAAATTTCATATCACAAAATGAGGAACTACCTTGTCAACATCAACATGAGCTCAAAATACATCAAAGAGTTACCTTTCTATCATTATTCTCAAGACAACAACAAAACAACAACTTCTCAAGAAGACAACATGCATACACATTTCATATAAGTTCAAAAGTAGAGTATGAACGCATTCTCTTAAAACTCAATTTGGTACATCTTCTACCAAAACATGCACCTATTTAGAAAACAAGTCAATTTCATATTATTCATTTTTTTCTTTATTAAGAGTAATGTCTAACCTCAAGGAGTAAAACGATGAGGGTAGTGGGACTTCATGTCGGCTTCGGCCTCCCATGTTGCACCCTCAACAAGATTGTTCCTCCATAGGACTCTTACAGAGACATGAAACACCGGATGAACCGAAGCTAGTTCACTAGGTAAGTTCAGCTTGTAGGCAACTTTTCCAACCCATTGTAATACCTAATAAGGACTAACATATCTGGGACTTAACACATCCCCTTCTTGCCGAATCTCATCACCCCTTTCATAGGTGAAATCTTCAAATTGATGTGATCACCTATTTCAAACTCAAGATCTCTCCTTCTATTGTCGGCATACGACTTTTGCCTACTATAGGTTGTCTTTAATCTATCTCTTATGATCCAACTTTCTCTATAGCCTCATAGATAATATCGGGACCAAGAAGTAAGGACTCACCAACCTCAAACCAGTCAATAGGAGACCTGCATCTTCTACCATAAAGATCTTCAAAAGGTGCCATGAAGATGCTCGAATGGTAACTATTGTTGTAGGAGAACTCAATCAATGGTAGGTCATCATCCCAACTTCCTTTGAAATCAATAACACATGATCTTAACATATCTTCAAGGGTCAGAATGATACGTTACGCTTGACCATCTGTCTGAGGATGAAAAGTGGTGCAAAGTTTCACTTGAGTACCTAAACCCTTTTCAAAGGCTTTCCAAAAAAGAGACGTGAATTGGGCACCTCTATCCGAAATGAGGACAAAGGAATCTCATGAAGACTCACAATCTCATTAATGTAGATTCTTGCATAATCTTCGGCAGTATAAGTAGACTTTACGAGAATAAAGTGGCAGATTTGGTCAACCTATCCAAAATAACCCATATTGAATCATTTTGCCTCCGAGTTCGAGGTAACCCAACAACAAAGTCCATATTGATGGATTCCATTTTCCAAGTAAGAACATCCATTATTTGGGTTAAACCACTCGGTTTTAAATGCTCAGTTTTAACTTATTGGCAATTTGGACACTTAGCAACAAACTCCACTATGTCCCTTTTTAAACCATCCCACCAATAGACTTTCGTAAGGTCGTGATCATTTTGGTGGCACCGGATGTATAGAATAACGGAAACCATGGGCTTCTTTTAGAATTAGATTTCCCAATTCCTCAACATCCGGTACACATAATCTGCGTTGGTACCTAAAAACACCATTCCTTCTTGGGAGAATGACTCATTGAGCTTACCAAGTACCGATTCCTTCAACTCCATAAATAGAGGACCAAGATGTTGCTTAGCTTTCACCTCAACCCCTAATGATGACTCAGAGTTATGATGGACCATGAAACCACCATTTGGAGAATCTTCTAACCGTACACCCAAACGAGCCAACCTATGAACATCTTTCACTAGTTATTTCTTCTCTTCTTCCACATGAGACACACTACCCATAGTCATACGACTCAAAGCATCCGCAACAACATTGGCCTTGCCGGTGTGGTAAGGGACACTCATGTCGTAATCTTTCAAAAGTTCTAACCATCTTCTTTGTAGGAGATTCAACTTCTTTTGTGTAAACACATATTGAAGACTTTTATGGTTAGTAAACACAGAATCATCCACATTATACAAGTAGTGTCTCTATATTTTCAAGGCAAAAACTACAGCTGCTAACTCAAGGTCATGAGTCGGATAATTCTGCTCATGAACTTTGAGTTGCCTAGAGGCATAAGTTATCACTTTGCCATTCTGCATGAGAACACATCACAAACATTCTATAATACCCTTCTAGACCCTAGAAACTTCTTATGTCGGTGGGAGTCAAAGGTCTAGGCCAATTTCTGACCGCATCCATCTTCTTCGGATCAACCTATACACCGTCACCATAGATAACATGGCCAAGAAAAAAACCCATCATCAACCAAAATTCACACTTGCTAAATTTTGCATAAAGTTGGTGTTCCTTGAGGACTTGCAAGGTCAACCTCAAATGTCTCTCATGCTCATTTTCTTTCTTGGAGTATATCAAAATATCATCAATGAACACAATCACAAATGAGTCAAGGTAATTTCATAAAACTCTATTTATTAGGTCCATAAACGCCGTCGGGGCATTTGTTAACCCAAAAGACATCACTAGAAATTTATATTGACCATATCTATTTCGAAAAGATATTTTTGGAACATCTTATCCTCTCACCCTAAGTTGGTGATATCCGGACCTTAAGTCAATCTTGGAAAAGTAGCTAGAACCTTGGAGTTGATCAAATAGATCATCAATCTGAGGGACATGATACTTGTTCTTTATGGTGACCTTATTGAGTTGGCAATAATCAATGCACATTCTTAGGGACACATCCTTCTACTTCACAAAAAAGACTGGAGCACCCCATGGAGAAATACTATGTTGAATGAAACCCTTGTCTAGTAAATTGTTGAGTTGGACCTTCAACTCTTTCAATTCAGCCGGAGCCATCTGATATGGAGGAATTGAAATGGGATTCGTATTCAGTAATAAGTCAATGGCAAAGTCAATTTCCCATTTGGGAGGAATTCCTGGTAATCATTAGGAAAAACCTCCGGAAAATCCCTCACTATGCGTACCGACTCATTAGAAGGAGTTTCACATTCTAGATATTTAACCCTCACCAAACAGTATAGACAACCCTTGGCTATCATCTTACAAGCCTTCAAGCAAGAAATGATTTTACCCCTTGGCAAAGAATTTCCCCCCTTCCACTCTAAAATGGGTTCATTTGGGAATTGAAACTTCCTTACCCTCGTTCTAAAATCTATGGAAGCAAAACAAGCATGAAGCCAATTCATAACCAAAATGATATCAAAATCAAATCTGTCAAGTTCTACCAAATCAACAAGAGTAACTCTATTGAGAAGCCTTACAAGACATTTTTAATAGACTCTCTTTGCAACTACCTAGTCACCCATTAGGGTACAAACCGAAAAGGGTTCAATTAAAACAACGGGAAGTATATCAAACTTCCTAGCTACCAAAGGTGTAACTAAACAAAGGGTAGAACCTGGATCAAGAAAAGCATAAACATTAATAGAAAATACTTGTAACATACCAGTCACAACATCAGGAGAGCTCTCTTGTTCACCCCTAGCTTTGAGTGCATAAAAATGGTTTTTTTTTGGAGATTCAGAGCTAGGTTTGCTTGATTGAGTTTGGATACTCCCTTTTCCTTGACTCCTCACATTAGGACAATCTTTTACCATATGGACATCTTTGCCACAACCATAGAAACTATTAGTTCCAACAAGGCATTCAACCACACGTCTCTTACCAAACTTACCACAAGTTTGTGTCTCTCTTGGTGGGTCAACATTTCTTCCCTTTTTAGATTTAGGGTTAGACACACTATCATTGCAAGTCTTGTATAAATTTGAAGGAACTTGGTTTGAAAAACTCTTCTTGATCGTAGGCTTGTCTTGAATGTGAAGCCTACTCTTAGAAGAACCACTTTCAAAAGACCTTGCCTTTTTAGCTTCTCTATTCCTCTTCCTTATACAAATCTCCTCTACTTGTGGAGCAAGATCCATCAACATAGAAAGATTCATTTTGTCATGAAGCATAGCAGCACGACATTCTTCTTCAAGCTCTTCAGACACACCCGTTACATAATGGCTCATTTCATCCCTATCATTCGAAACCAAAGAAGAAGCATATTTGGATAGCTTAATGAACTTGAAGGAGTATTCCTTAACACTCATACCTCCTTGACGAAGGTTGATGAACTGATCTACCATATCTTCCCTTTGTTCCCTTGGAAAGAATCTGTGAAGAAAGGCGTTTTTGATGATCTCCCAAGTCACGGGATAACCTCCTAAAGCTTGACTATCCTTCCATTGATCGTACCATGTTTGAGCCACGTCCTTGAGTTGATAGGCAGCAAGCTCGGCCTTTTCAATAGTACTCACCCCCATAGAAAACAAAATCTTATAGACCTCATCAAGTAACTCTTGGGGGTCTTCCTCAGCCTTGGATCCAAAGAACATGGGAGGATTCATTCTCGTAAAATCTCTCAAATGGGTAGCCATAGTACTAGCATATTGGTTCTCTCGAGGTGCAACCTCTCAGTTAGCTTGTGTCGTAATGGCTTAATCTTGAGTGGTGATAGCTTGGGCCATTTGGAGAAGGGATGCCCTTACCTCACCATCTGTCATGGCCATAGGATTGACCGGAACTTGATCATTCGCAGCAACTTGCTCTTGAGGAGGAACTCGATTGCCTTAGGGAGTAGCTCCCTCATTCGCATTCTCTTTTCCCACTCTTCTCGCGGATGTCCTTCTTGTGTTCATCACCTATAACCACAAGAAAGGGATTAGATGTTAAAAGACACATAGTGTCAAAACTCTAAAGGCACGATATAGGATTACCAAGAAAAGAGAATTTTCCTAGTCGTCACATAACATCTCATTCATAATTGTCGCGCGCTTCACAACCATGAACAAGACATTATATAAATTTGGTTTTAGTGAGACATTGACCCTAAGTATATTCAACCTCGTGCTCTGATATCATGTTTGTCACGACCGGAGATCACTCCTCAGTCACAACCGGCGTTATCGTCCTCTTAGAGGATTCAGACAAGCCTATATCATTCTCATAACATATCATCAGTTAAAACTGCGGAAAAATTAAAAATATATACATATACCAAGTTTGTTATACTTAGACCTGTCACATAGAATCTTACTTAGGCTTCTCTTTTAGCAACATGATAAACATCATACGATAGTCTAAATATGTCTCACATAAAAGTTATCTAAAGAATACGAGTCTTGGACTTAACCAATACAACGTCAATATGTCAAATAGTCCTTACTACAATAGAATCCAAATGATAAAAGAAAATAAAGAGTATCTCTTAAAACTAATAAAAACTTCATAAGCTAGAATAATGAAAAGATAGCATCCCCGAACATTAGGAATTACCAACTATTGGACAAAGAGTTCCAAGCTTCTTAAATCGACCTTCTTAATATTTAATGACCAGACCCTACATTTGTAGCTATGTAAAGTAAGGGGTTAGTATGCCACATGTACTAAGTATGGGTATATGCACATAAACATTTAAGGACATGCATGAAAAAGGGTCATTTCTTTAGAAAGCATGCTAAGTCATTTCAAAGCCTTTAATGCACATACAATAGAGCATAAAAGGGATAAGCATCACAACAACATAAAGCATGATCATAACCAAAGACATATCATCATAAATTTATATTAACATTTCATGTTCATTAGATCATATGACATAACATACAAGACCCTTACCAATAATCGCATCCTAATCCTACAAGTGCAATGATCATGTGAATCCCCATAACCCCCACATAATCAAGTAGACAAGATAGGAGACCATAAGTAATATTTTGCTTCATACAACTTACCTCATATGTAGTCATCATCACACATAGCAACATATATAACATTTCATGTTCATTATCATAAGCATTTTACATTTAATATTCATATTACATGGGAACAACATCCTAGGATTTCTCTTAGAGTCAACTTGTGCAATGTCTAGGTAAAGTCCCATACCCCTAGTTATTCTAAGTAGACTCATCAAGT
The DNA here is from genome assembly GCA_022817965.1 of Solanum lycopersicoides. NCBI lineage: Eukaryota > Viridiplantae > Streptophyta > Magnoliopsida > Solanales > Solanaceae > Solanum > Solanum lycopersicoides. Next base: position 23,004,303 of record CM040625.1, on the reverse strand, counting down.
CACCCTAGTCAATGTCTATTTACTTGTCATTAATTTTACTTGAGGAAACAATCGCCTTAACCGACATTAGACTATGTGAGCTAAACATGGAATCCGGTGTCATGAAACCCCACACCGACAAAAGGTGGTCTACTTTCCAAGGTAGAACAAAATACGAACATAGCATTCTAGGTGGATCCACTAGCTAGTATTCTTATGGAGGAAACATAGTTCAAGAACTAGGAGACATATTAGAGACCCATAGTTCCACATTACATGGCAGCCTCTATCTCATGAGATTCATTATGAACCTACCTTCCAACTTGGGAAGGGACACACCTCTCATATCTAGTTCACTCGGTGCTAAGCTAAAGTCCCTTTTTGAGTAACCTTTAAGTTATCATTTATCATAAAACTTATCATAGGCCATAGGAGATTAACTCCTTGTATAAACATGATAAAAATCTCTTTAGGTTTATATGAGAATTTCCTTTCATCACAACCCTTAATTTGTGACATTAACATATCGTAAACATATTGTGTAAGGCATACAAGATAAACACCATCAACTTGCATTATCGTATACTTACTATGACCACACATTTAACATATTCATAGGATAACATATATGCATAGAAACATCATACATACTTCAATTTCATAGCTACATCCATTATAGGCCAACATCAACATAATAGAGCAATCATGGCTTTAGAAGACTTACCTATTTCTTCCAAGAATCTTCCTCAAGAACTTACACTCAATTCATAGCAATCATCCAATAATATATTGAAATACTCAATAACATAACCAATCCCAACCACTATAGTCATATACAAGACCAATTTATAGTTAGGGTTAAGGGAAAGGTTTCATCTATGAGTTCGTTCAAGCTATAGTTCCAATCTCAACATTTACATAACATTAAGTGATAGATATAACATAATTGAATCAATAATTTAGAGAAGGAACATGCTTAACACGAAAACCCAACATTACATATCAATTACCAACAAATACATACTTAATTAGCCATAGAAAATCATTGTTTTTCATTATTGGTCATCAATCTCAAGTTTGGAAGAAAACCCGTTTGTAGAATAAAAACCCTAGGAATTGAATTGTTGTAAATCATCTTTTAAAAGAACCCTTGGGAAAGGAATCCCAAGATATCACATACCTTATTGACGATTATTCCATGAATTTTGAATAAAAACCTTGGAGTCTTCGTGTTCTTCCTCAAGCTTTTCTTGTTCTTCAATGGTGGTTGAAAGAGAAAGAGTTTTTGACAGAGATAAGAGGGATTTGATAATTCTGATTTGAAGTGAGTGAAAGTGGTTTAAAACTGACCTAAACCATTATAAACTCATCCCCTAAAATACCCAAAAGACCCATCACTTAAATGAGTCTTTTTGTAAAGTCAAATTGAATTAAAAATGACGTGGATGAATTTGGGAAGTGGTTGCGCATTGCGGAGGAAATTTCACATTTATTTTTGAAAATAGGAGTTGAGGAAGTGGACCTCGTGGAGGCCCGCATCGCGAGGCAACTTTTTGCCATTCTTGTATTGGTTGTACGACGCGAGGTGGATGCCAAATCTTGGCTGTTGCAAGTTGCTTTGGCATCTTGCTCACCAATGTTTAGGTCCTCCTCAAGGACCCTTCGGGAGGTCCTTTGTCACGACTGGAATCTAGACCCCAGACGAGACCGGCGTCGTTGACCTCTCAGAGGTCGCAGATAAGACTACTTACGTCATTCTTACTTTATCTAGGTTAATTTTAGCGGAAAATTTGAAACTTTTTGTTTCTTATCATGCATAAAGGTCATTCTACTTACATTCATAATGTTCACAATCAACCATCTAACATTAAGATTATCAACTGAAAAAAATAGTTCAATACTGCATTAAATGTATAATTGCCAAAATGGCACCAATATAATGTCTGAAATAAAAACGGAAAGAAACACTAGTGGAACATACTCCACGAGCTAAAGCCTACATCTAAGCTAGATAGTAACGATAGAAATCCTCGAAAGCATGAGGGCCTACCAAGTCCGAATGAAAGATCCACGTTCGGATAGCTACAACGTCAACGTGTAAGCCCTAGCGTCCACCTGTGCTTGCACCTAAAAATATAGAGTTGTATGGGATTAGTACACACTTGTACTAAGTATGGGTATATTCAAGAACACACCAAGGACATGCATGAGTAAGAATAGTTATTTCCTAACAACATGATTATGGAAAGTCAAGTCAGTGGACTTGCTAAATTGGGATTAGGAAAGTTAGTGGGCTTTCCAAATTTGGATTAGAAAAGTTAGTGAGCTTTCTAAATTTGGATTAGGAAAGTCATGCCATGAGAGTAACATGCATCATCATACGTATCATATTGCACACAACACATAACATCTTACACATAGCACATAACTTATTGCATATAGCATATAACATCTTTCATATCATTCATTCATATGCCATGAAACCTTGGAATCATGGACTTGACATTAAGACTTCCCAAAATGAGGGCTCAACGTATGGGACCTCAACTAGGGAGCCTTCTTTAGCAAACACAGAGTCTGCTTCATTCATTCATACGTACTTCATTTCATTCATTCATAAGCTAGTTTAAACACCACCTATACCTAGGATGTAGTTTAAGAATCTCATCGGGTTTGCTGTGCAATGATCAAGAATAACCTAGTGTTATTACTTGAGTCTAGCTCACCTCTTGATTATCCTATCCTAACACCTTTGGTATCGTTCATTTCATTATGTGCATCATTTGAGGCTGACCTCATTCATTCATTGGGAACATTAACTTTAACCGACATAGATCATGTGAGCATCATGAAATACAGTGTCTCCCCCACATCGAAAAGAGATGGAATCACCGGCCAAAGCGACCCAAAACATGCTAGCGTACGTGGGAATTGAACCCTGCCAGATCCCTATATTGGCGGTATAGGTTCGAAGACTAGGAGATATAAGGAGACTCATACCCGTCATGCCGGACAGTCTCATCTCATGAGAGTTACGTGAACCTCCGGCCTTCCCGAAAGAAGGCATCACCGCTCATAGCTAGTCTATCGGTGCTCAGTATAAGGTTCCATTTCATTCAGCTCATACGTCATGGAAGCTGGCTTCTAGTATGAGGACATCATAGTTCAATAGATTATTTCTCATCTCATCATTAGTATTAAGTATACATTATTCTCAATACTTTCATTAGAGTGTTCATAGAGACTGGTCTCTTCATTAACTTTACTCTCTCATAGGTGAGTACGTTTTGGTAACATTTACTTAGGCTCATTTGAGATTGCTCTCATCTTTTACATTAGCCTCTTATCATGTTGTCACCACATTCATTAACTTTAGCACATTGCTCTTCATAATTACTCACCCCTTATTTCGTGAATGTTCATTTCATCATATGCCAATGCACTTGGCCATTTAGTGTGTTTCACACTCTTACTTAACCCATTCTAGGGTTTCATCATTTCATTACATACATCTTAGGTTCACTTATTTTTAAACGTATGTTAGACTTATGGGTCTATACATACAAGCCATGAGTCTTCATTCATAGTTCGTTTAAGTGATTCATATCTTCCTAAGATTATGTGGTACAAGACTTATGCATCTTGTATGTATGCCAAGATCTCGATTTCGATCTAAGTGCGCAGCATTATTCTTGAATATTTAATTCACGTATGACTTATGTATCAATACGGAATTTGGGCAAGGGAACCCGGTTTTGAATCCCTTGGACAACACTTTACATTTTTCTTTTTATTTAATTTCGGTCCACATGACATTGGGACCCTAGATCGAGCCCCAACATCAACGTTTCCTTTTTATTTCTATCCTTTGAAAATTCTCTTCCTTGGCCGAGGGGTTGTGGGATCGAACCCCCACAGCCCCTTTTATTTTTTTATTTATTTTTCCTTGACTATCTCGAGTTGACCATGAGGTTGTGGGATCGAACCCCCACAACCTCACTTTACTTTTCTTTTAATTATTCTTTACTGCCTAGAGGTCGTGGGTTCGATTCCCACGCCTCACATTTCTTTCCTTTTCATTCTTTCCTTAAGCTTGACCAAGAGGTTGTGGGTTCGAATCCCACTCCTCTCATTTCTTATTTTCATACATTATTTTCCAGCCAAGACCATGGTTCGATTCCCCCTTATCACATTGTTTTTCACTTCTTTATTTCCACAACTTTTAACGTGGTTAGGTCACGGGTTCGACCCTCAGTGACCTCACTTGTTTTTCTTCACTTTTCATGACATTTTAAACCACTTAACTTGACTGAAATTAATCAACAAAGTGCTGGAAAATTGAGTTACATTTTCAGCTTCTTTTTCATTACATTACATGTTAGTTCTTAGGGCAATTTCATAGTGCATTTAGAACGTTTTAGGTGTATTTTCATAGATTCGTTTAGCCAAGAGATTATCACTCAAATCAGCCACGTTTCATCTCATATGAACATCACGATTTACATAAACATGTGTACATGAAATACAAAGAACTAACATGCTATTTCAAGTCCTAAGCCGTAACCAGTAGCCACGGCAAACACATCCACACACACGTAGTTACATTTTCGGAAAATATCAACATAAGTCACATAATTCTGAACATACATATAAACATATAATCATCACAAAAACACGTTTCATCCCTACTTTTTTACCAGCAAACATAACCAACCTATGATTCTATGGGAGCTAGTGACAGGGACATGCAACGGGGATCAACCCTAGTTTTCGGAATAGATTCGTCTGAACCTTAGGGGTCTCTTGGGAAAGGGACCAAGAGAGAAGATAACCCATACCTTTTTTTGACGTTCAAACCTCAACTTGCTTCCCAAAAACTTCTCCAAACACACATCCAACACCAAAAGTTCAACACCCCACTCAACGGAAAACCATCTCTTTGCCTACGTGATTTATTAACGTTTGTTTTTCTTATATTTTCGTGTGAGTTCTTCAAGTGTGAAGAACCTTGGTAAATTTTCTGTTCTTGAATGTTATTTGGTAGAGAGAAACGTGAATGGGAGAAGAGAGATTGAACGTGAAAGCTATATAGACGTGAGAGGAGAGAGTTACCTTAGGCTTAGGAGTCTAGTTTAGGACTTAGTCAAATAAGGTTTAGTTAATTATTAATAAAAATCTGATTTCCCTTTTATTTTAAATCAGCCAATAAATAATAAATATTAATTAATTACATTAATTTACCAACTTAAATAAAAACAACTTTAATTCATTGCTTCCACCTAGGTTCGAACCCGGGTGGAGCAAGACTTCACTTCAAGAGCCAATTTTCGGCCCTCTCTCCCCAAAATTCCCCTCCAACTTATTAATTAAATAATTAATTATATATTTAGGGTAATTACGATACTACCCTTAGCCTGGAAAAAGACCATTTTACCCCTAGACCCTCCAAACCTAAGATTTTCCCTTTTTAAGTCCGGTAAAGACTCATTCGAGTAAATCTTCGTGAGAGCCCTACATGGCTGGACCCAACCTTTTCTAGCTCAACTAACTCCCCAAGTTAGTTGGCTTGGCTGTAGCAAGGGTTCAGAGGTCTGGTTCTACGCGCATCAATCCGTGTGAACCCGGTCTAATCGTAGGCATTCTAGACACATTAAGCATTACTTATCATATCCATTTTAGGGTTGTTACATTATCCCCCCCCTTAGGAACATTCATCCCCGAATGACACTTCTAACTATCTAACGTAATGCCAGTCATATCATAACATAGTTACTATACGCAATCAAGCAATAGCAACAAAGAATGAAGAGATAAGGAAACTTAGACTTAAGAGTAGGAAGTCTAAGCTCAAGAGCTGAAAAGATGAGGGTACCGGATCTCATATCGCCCTCGGCCTCCCACGTAGCACCCTCAACAAGATGATTCATCCACAATACCTTCACTGTGGCAATCTCCTTGTTCCTCAGCCGCTTGACGTGTCTGTCTAAGATCTCAACAGGCACCTCCTCATAGGACAAGTCTTCATCAACCCCCAAACCTTCCACAGGTAGAATCGATGTTGGATCAGCTAGGCACTTCTTTAACATGGATACATGAAAGACTGGATGGACAGAAGCTAGCTCCGCAGGCAATGCCAACTCATAGGCCACCTCACCCACACGCTGTAGGATCTCATATGGCCAACATACCTCGGACTCAACTTCCCCTTCCTGCCAAACCTCATCACCCCCTTCATAGGTGATATCTTCAAATAGACCTGGTCACCAACATCAAACTCTAAGGGCATTTTCTGTTATCTGCATATGACTTCTGCCGACTGTAAGCAGTAGCCAACCTGTCCCTAATCACCCTGACCTTCTCTAAGGCCTCATGAATGATCTCTGGACCCAAAATGGATGACTCTCCAACCTCGAACCACCCAACTGGAGATCTACACCTCCTACCATACAGTGCCTCAAACGGTGCCATCCCAATGCTGGAGTGATAGCTATTATTATACGAGAACTCTATCAAAGGCAGATGGTCATCCAGCTACCCTGAAGTCAATCACACACGCTCTCAACATGTCCTCCAATGTCTGAATGGTGCGCTCTGCCTGCCCATCAGTCTGAGGATGAAAGGCAGTACTAAGCTTTACCTGCGTGCCTAAGCTCTTCTGGAAGGATCTCCAGAAATGTGAAGTGAACTGAGCTCCTCTATCTGAAATGATAGACAAAGGAATCCCATGCCATCTCACAATCTCATCAATGTAGAGTCTCGCATAATCCTCGGCTCTGTAAGTAGACTTCACAGGGATAAAGTGGGCAGACTTAGTCATCCTGTCCACAATAACCCATATGGAGTCATGCTGTCTCCTAGTCCTCGGAAGACCAACCACGAAGTCCATATTAATGGCCTCCCACTTCCAAGTCGGAACCTCAATAATCTGAGTAAGACCACCAGGCTTAAGATGTTCTGCCTTAACCTGCTGACAATTAGGACACTTGGCCACATATTCTGCAATGTCCTTCTTCATGCCATCCCACCAATAAATCTGCTTAAGATCATGATACATCTTGGTGGAACCTGGATGTATGGAATATCTGGAACCATGGGCCTCTGCAACAATCCTGGTCCGCAAATCATCACATCTGGTACACACAGCCTGTCCTGGTACCTAAGTATGCCGTCACCTCCCAAAGCAAAAGACTCATTCATCTTTATCAACACTGAGTCCTTCAGCTCCATCAACACAGGATCGAGATGCTGACCCTGCTTGACTTCAACTACCAAGGATGATTCAGAACTAGGATGAACTGAAACACCCCCACTAGTAGAGTCAACCAACCGCACACCCAGTCTGGACAGTCTGTGTACATCTTTCACCAACTCCTTCTTCTCATCCTCAACGTGGGATGTACTTCCCATGCTCATCCTGCTCAAAGCATCAGCTACAACATTAGCCTTACCTGGATGGTAGTGGACATTCATATCATAGTCCTTCAACAGCTCCAACCATCTCCGCTGACGTAGATTCAACTCCCTCTGTGTGAACACGTACTGGAGACTCTTGTAGTCTGTGAACACATCCACATGCACTCTATACAAGTAGTGCCTACACAGCTTCAGTGCAAACACCACAGCTGCCAACTCCAAGTCATGGGTGGGATAATTCTTCTCATGAACCTTGAGCTATCTGGACGCATAAGCTATCACCTTACCAACCTGCATAAGAACACAACCCAAACCAACCCTAGATGCATCACAAAGTAAGCACCGGGGCTGAAGTGAGTCTGTCCTTGAGCTCCTGGAAACTCTTCTCACAAGTCTCCGTCTACTCGAACTTGGCCTTCTTTTTAGTCAAAGCTGTCAGTGGGGCAGCAATGGAAGAAAAACCCTCCACGAACCTGCGGTAGTAACCAGCCAATCCCAGAAAGCTACGGATATCGGTGGGAGTAAGAGGTTTTGGCCAATTCTTCACAGCCTCAGTCTTCCTGGGTCCACCTCCACGCCCTGATCGGACACAACATGACCCAGGAAGGTCACTGATCTAAGCCAGAATTCACACTTGCTGAATTTGGCATACAGCTGATGTTGTCTAAGTACCTTCAAGGTTAGTCTCAAATGTTGTTCATGCTCTTCCTTGGTCCTAGAGTAGATGAGGATGTCATCAATGAATACTATGATGAAAGAATCAAGGTATTCACGGAAGACTCGGTTCATAAGGTCCATAAATGCAGCTGGTTCATTCGTGAGACCAAATGACATGACTAAGAACTCATAATGACCATAACGGGTACGAAAGGTTGTCTTTGGGATATCTCCATCCCTAAACCTAAGCTGATGATACCCTGAATGAAGATCAATCTTTGAGATGAAACTAGACCCTTGGAGCTGATCGAAACAAATCATCTATTCTGGGAAGTGGATACTTATTCTTTATAGTGACTTTGTTGAGCTGCCGATAATCGATACACATTCTAAGGGTTCCATCCTTCTTTTTCACAAACAACACTGGAGCGCCCCAAGGGGATATGCTCGGCTGAATGAAACCCTTATCAGTGAGATCTTTTAACTGCAGCTTCAACTCTTTGAGTTCAGCTGGAGCCATTCTGTAAGGAGGAATTGAAATTGGTTTAGTATCGGGTTCTAAGTCGATACCAAAGTCAATCTCTCGAGGGGGAGGGACTCCAGGCAAATCATCAGGAAATACATCTAGGAACTCATTCACTACAGGCACTGAGTCTATGGAAGGAATGTCATGATCTAAATCATTAACACTCACAAGATGACACAATAACCCCTTGGACATCATTTTATTGGCCTTAAGGTTCGAAATCAAGGGATTAGGACGACTCGAGTTGTACCCCTCCCAGACCATCTACCTCATTAGGGAAACAAAATCTCACAACCCTACTACGGCAATCCATACAAGCATAACAACTATGAAGCCAGTCCATGCCAAGAATGATGTCAAAATCGTTCATAGGTAACTCAACCAAGTCTGCACACATAGTCCTACCACATACAACTATTGGGCAATCCTTGTACACTCTATCAGCTCTTACATTTTCTCCTAAGGTGTACTAACCACTATAGGATCATGCAGAACTTCAGGCAATATCTCAAAAGTGAGAGCAAGCAAAGGAGTTACAAAGGAAAGCGTAGACCCTGGATCAAGTAAAGCATAAACAGAAGTTGAGAATACTTGCAGCATACCTGTGACCACATCAGCGGACTTCTCCTGCTCCTCCCTGCCCTTCAGGGCATAGAACCTGTTCCTCTTAGGAGGCTCGGCTGCTGCTGCACCCTGTGGATTAGGCCTAGGCTGAGCATTACCTCCAGCCTGACCTCTGTTCTGTGGGCAGTCTCTAACCATGTGCCCACTTTACCGCAACCGAAGCAGGCATTAGTGCCCTGTCTGCACTCTCCACTGTGAGCACGGCCACACTTAGCACAGTTCTTTCTGGGATGCTGCATCTCACCTCCATTGCCCTTCTTGGGCTCAGGTCTGCCTCTCTAGGTGTTGTACTCCTCTGAGAATTAGAGTTCCCAGAACTCTGTTGCCCCTTTTTGAACCTGGGCTGCTCACGGACACCAAAATTGTTTTGTGGCCTCCATGGCTGGGACCTGCCTGATCTTAGGCTTAGGCCTCCTAGCATCACGAACCCCTCTTCTTGCGGCTGTCCTCTACCTGCTGGACATGCACCATCAACTGGAGATCCATGTTATCATGGAGCATCGCAGACCGACACTCCTCTCCAGATCTCCATTGATTCCTGTGAGGAACCTGCTCATCTCATCCCTGTGTTAGATACAAGGAAGTAGCATACCTGGATAGTTTAACAAACTTCAGTACTCATCTCATCCTTGCTGTTAGATACAAGGGAAAGTAGCATACCTGGATAGTTTAACAAACTTCAGGGAATACTCCTGACTGTCATTGATCCCTGCTTAAGGTTGATAAACTCCTCAACCTTGCCTCCCTCATCTCCTGGGAAAGAATCTCTCCAGGAAGGCTGTCTTAAATAGCTCCCAAGTGACCGGAACTCCGCCCAAAGCTCGGCTATCCTGCCACATCTTGCACCAAGTCTGTGCCATCCTTGAGCTGATAGGAAGCCAGCTCAGCTTCCTAGTATCTGTGGCCCCCATGGCCACCAAAATCATGTGTACCTCATCCATAAACTCCTGGGGATCCTCTGAAGTCTTGACCCGTGAAAATAGGAGGATTCATCCTGTAAAGTCTCTAGCCTGTCAGCCATGCTACGTACCGTGGGTTCTCCCTTGAACATTCTGCCGGTTGACCTGGGCAGTCATGGCCTAGGCCTGCATAGTGATGGCCTGTGCCATCTGGTCAAGAGATGCCCACACCTCCGCATCAGTCAACCCAGATGGGTTAACCGGCATAGCCACACCTTCAGCTGGAGCCTGGGGTGGAACCTGATTGCCCCCAGCAGCTGCTCCTCCTCTCCTTTGACCAACGTTCCTCCTAGTATTCATTCTCTGAAAACAATAAGAATTGATGTTAAACACGCTCATAACACCAAGAAATCAGACATTAGGAAAAGCACGATAAATCAGAAAAAGGCAAATTTTCCTACGCATCATGCAGTGTCTAATTCAGGATAGTGGTGCACTTCACTACCATAACTTAGAAACTACTCAATGTGGTTGATGTGAACTTGTTATTCTCAAAATTTAACCTAGTGCTCTGATACAAACTTTGTCACGATTGGAATCTACACCCCAGACGAGACCGGCGTCGTTGACCTCTCAGAGGTCGCAGACAAGCCTACTTACGTCATTCTTACTTCATCTAGGTTAATTTTAGCGGAAAATTTGAAACTTTTTGTTTCTTATCATGCATAAAGGTCATTCTACTTACATTCATAATGTTCACAATCAACCATCTAACATTAAGATTATCAACTGAAAGAAATAGTTCAATACTGCATTAAATGTATAATTGCCAAAATGGCACCAATACAATGTCTGAAATAAAAACGGAAAGAAACACTAGTGGAACATACTCCACTAGCTAAAGCCTACATCTAAGCTAGATAGTAATGGTAGAAATCCTCGAAAGCATGAGGGCCTACCAAGTACGGATGAAAGCTCCACGTCCAGATAGCGGCAACGTCAACCTGTAAGCTCTAGCTTCCACCTGTGCCTGCACCTAAAAATATAGAGTTGTATGGGATTAGTACACACTTGTACTAAGTATGGGTATATGCAAGCACACACCAAGGACATGCATGAGTAAGAATAGTTCTTTCCTAACAACATGATTATGGAAAGTCAAGTCAGTGGACTTGCCAAATTGGAATTAGGAAAGTTAGTGGGCTTTCCAAATTTGGATTAGGAAAGTTAGTGATCTTTCCAAATTTAGATTAGGAAAGTTATGCCATGAGAGTAACATTCATCATCATACATATCATATTGCACACAACACAGAACATCTTACACATAGCATATAACATATTGCATATAACATATACCATCTTTCATATCATTCATTCATATGCCATGAAACCTTGGAATCATGGACTTGACATTAAGACTTCCCAAAATGAGGGCTCAACATATGGGACCTCAACTAAGGAGACTTCTTTAGCAAACACAGAGTATGTTTCATTCATTCATACGTACTTCATTTCATTCATTCATAAGCTAGTGTAAACACCAGTTATACCTAGGATGTAATTTAAGACTCTCATCGGGTTTGCTGTGCAATGATCAAGAATATCCTAGTGTTATTACTTGAGTCTAGCTCACCTCTTGATTATCCTATCCTAACACCTTTGGTATCGTTCATTTCATTATCTGTATCATTTGAGGCTGGCCTCATTCATTCATTGGGAACTTTAACTTTAACCGACATAGATCATGTGAGCATCATGAAATCCAGTGTCTCCCCCACATCGAAAAGTGTTGGAATCACAGGCCAAAGCTACCCAAAACATGCTAGCGTACATGGGAATGGAACCTCGCCAGATCCCTATATTGGCAGTATAGGTTCGAAGACTAGGAGATATAAGGAGACCCATACCCGGCATGTCAGACAGTCTCATCTCATGAGAGTTACGTGAGCCTCCGCCATTCCCGAAAGAAGGCATCACCGCTCATAGCTAGTCTATCGGTGCTCAATATAAAGTTCCATTTCATTCAGCTCATACGTCATGAAAGCTAGATTCTAGTATGAGGACATCATAGCTCAATAGATGATTTCTCATCTCATCATTAATATTAAGTATACATTATTCTCAATACTTTCATTAGAGTGTTCATAGAGACTGGTCTCTTCATTAACTTTACACTCTCATAGGTGAGTACATTTTGGTAACATTTACTTAGGCTAATTTGAGATTGCTCTCATCTTTTACATTAGTCTCTTATCATGTTGTAAGCTGCAACGTCAACCTGTAAGCTCTAGCGTCCACCTGTGCCTGCACCTAAAAATATAGAGTTGTATGGGATTAGTACACACTTGTACTAAGTATGGGTATATCCAAGCACACACCAAGGACATGCATGAGTAAGAATAGTTCTTTCCAAATAACATGATTATGGAAAGTCAAGTCAGTGGACTTGCCAAATTGGGATTAGGAAAGTCAGTGAGCTTTCCAAATTTGGATTAGGAAAGTCAATGAGCTTTCCAAATTTGGATTAGGAAAGTCATGCCATGAGAATAACATGCATCATCATACTTATCATATAGCACACAACACATAACATCTTACACATAGCACATATCATATTCCATATAGCACATAACATCTTTCATATCATTCATTCATATGTCATGAGACCTTGGAATCATGGACTTGACATTAAGACTTCCCAAAATGAGGGCTCAACATATGGGACCTCAACTAGGGAGTCTTCTTTAGCAAACACAGAGTCTGCTTCATTCATTCATACGTACTTCCTTTCATTCATTCATAAGCTAGTGTAAACACCGGCTATACCTAGGATGTAGATTAAGACTCTCATCGGTTTGTTGTGCAATGATCAAGAATAACCTAGTGTAATTACTTGAGTCTAGCTCACCTCTTGATTATTCTATCCTAACACCTTTGGTATCGTTCATTTCATTATGTGCATCATTTGAGGCTGGCCTCGTTCATTCGTTGGGAACTTTAACTTTAATTGACATAGATCATGTCAGCATCATGAAATCTAGTGTCTCCCCCACACCGAAAAAGGTTGAATCACCGGCCAAACTGACCCAAAACATGCTAGCGTACATGGGAATTTAACCCCGCCAGATCCCTATATTGACAGTATAGGTTTGAAGACTTGGAGATATAAGGAGACCCATACCCGGCAAGCCGGACAGTCTCATATCATGAGAGTTACGTGAACCTCCTCCCTTCCTGAAAGAAGGCATCACCGCTCATAGCTAGTCTATCGGTGCTCAGTATAAAGTTCTATTACATTCAACTCATACGTCATGGAAGCTGACTTCTAGTATGAGGACATCATAGCTCAGTAGATGATTTCTCATCTCATAATTAGTATTAAGTATACAGTATTCTCAATACTTTCATTAGAGTGTTCATAGAGACTAGTCTCTTCATTAACTTTACACTCTCACTAACTTTTCTAATCTCAATTTGGCAAGTCCACTAACTTGACTTTCTATAATCATGTTGTTAGGAAAGAGCTATTCTTACTCATGCATGTCCTTGGTGTGTGCTTTCATATACCCATACACTCTATATTTTTAGGTGCAGGCACAGGTGAACGCTAGAGCTTACTTGTTGACGTTGCAGCTATCCGGACGTGGAGCTTTCATCCAGACTTGGTAGGTCCTCATGCTTTCGAGGATGTCTACCGTTATTATCTAGCTTAGATGTAGGCTTTAGCTAGTGGAGCATGTTCCACTAGTGTTTCTTTCCACTTTCATTTCAGACTTCGTATTGGTGGTATTTTGGCAAAAATACGTTTAATGCAATTATGAACTGTTTCTTACATTTGATTATCTCTACATTAGATGGTTGATTTGTGAACGACTATGATGTTAAGTCTAACATGTTTACCATGAAATAAGAAAACAAAAAGTTTAAATTTTCCGCTAAAATTAACCTAGATGAAGTAAGAATGACGTATGTAGGCTTGTCTACGACCTCTGAGAGGTCAACGATGCCGGTATCATCTAGGGTCTAGATTCCAGTCGTGACAAAGTTGGTATCAGAGCACTAGGTTAAATTTCGAGAATAACAAGTTCACATCAACCACATTGAGTAGTTTCTAAGTCATGGTAGTGAAGTGCACCACTATCCTAAATTAGAGACTGCATGATGCGTAGGAAAATTTCCCTTCTTCTGATCTTATCGTGCTTTTCCTAATGTGTAATTTCTTGGTGTTATGAGCTTGTCTAACATCAATCTTTGTTGTTTTCAGAGAATGAATACTAGGAGAACTATTGGTCAGAGGATAGGAGGTGCAGCTGCTGGGGACAATCAGGTTCCACCCCAGGCTCCAGCTGAAGGAGTGGCTATGCCGGTTAACCCAGCTGGGTTGACTGATGCGGAGGTGCGGGCATCTCTGGCCCAAATGGCACAGGCCATCACTATGCAGGCCCAGGGCATGACTGACCAGGTCAATCGGCAGAATGTTCAGAGGGAGAACCCACCGGTTCGTAACATGGCTGACAGGCTAAGAGACTTCACGAGGATGAATCCTCCTATTTTCACAGGGTCTAAGACTTCAGAGGACCCCCAGGAGTTTGTGGACGAGGTTCATAAGATTTTTGTGGCATGAGGACCACAGACGCTGAGAAAGCAGAGTTGACTTCCTATCAACTCAAGGATGTTGCACAGACTTGGTGCAAGATATGGAAGGATAGCCGAGCTTTGGGCGGAGTTCCGATCACTTGGGAGCTATTTAAGATAGCCTTCCTGGAGAGATTCTTTCCAAGGGAGATGAGGGAGGCAAAGGTTGAGGAGTTTATCAACCTTAAGCAGGGGTCAATGACAGTCAGGGTGTATTCCCTGAAGTTTGTTAAACTATCTAGGTATGCTACTTTCCTTTGTATCTAACAACAAGGATGAGATGAGTACTAAAGTTTGTTAAACTATCCAGGTATGCTACTTCCCTTGTATCTAACAGCAGGGATGAGATGAGCAGGTTCCTCACAGGAATCAACAGAGATCTGGAGGAGGAGTATCGGTCTGCGATGCTCCATGAGAACATAGACCTATCCAGGTTGATGGTGCATGTCCAGCAGGTAGAGTACAGCAGCAAGGAGAGGGACATTCGTGATGCTGGGAGGCCGAAGCCTCAAGAACAGGAAGGTCCCAGCCATGGAGGCCACAGAAACAATTTTGGCGTTCGTGAGCAGCCCAGGTTTAAGAAGGGACTCTCCCACCAAAGTGAGTCAATTTCATCCAAGGGTCGCTATGACAGGGATTCCGAGTCCAGAGTTAAGAGAAACAATAGAGTATATACACCTCAGGAGATGCCACCTTGTAGGAAGTGTGGCAAACTGCATGGAGGAGAGTGTATTATGGGCACTAACGCTTGTTACAGTTGTGGCCAACCGGCTCACATGGTGAAGGATTTTCCGAATAGGAGAATTCAAGAACAAGGGAAGGAGAGAGTTCAGCCTAATGGTCCAAGTGAAGAGGCTCCAAGGAGGCAACGATTCTTCGCACTCAAGTCTTAGGGTATAGGGGAAGGCACCTCTGGTGAAGTCTCGGATGCGTAGCCTTAATTAGTCTTTCATGTATTTGACTATGTTTGGTGTTTATGCACTAGTATGAGGTTAATATGTTTGAGTCATTATGTTGGTGGCTAATTAGTATGACTTATATGTTTACTTATGTTGTATGCTTTGATGAGACTAGTTTAGGAAAGAGTTCCTTAGTCTATTAATGTGAAGCTACTAGTAGGTTTCAAGGATGTGCATCATCATGTTAATATGTGAATCAGATATTCACCAATGGAGAGTATTGAATTACCTATGTATGCATACATTCTATAGATGACTTACTTATTGTTAGTAAAGAGTAGTGTCACTCGAGGACGAATGTTCCTAAGGGGGGGATAATGTAACAACGCTAAAAATGGATATAATAAGTAATGCTTAATGTGTCTAGAATGCCTACGATTAGTCCAGGATTCACACAGATTGATGCGCGTAGAACCAGACCTCTGAACCCTTGCTACAGCCAAGCCAACTAATTTGGGGAGTTAGTTGAGCTTGGAAAGGTTGGGTATAACCATGTAGGGCTCTCGAATATGAAGATTTACTCGAATGAGTCTTTACCGGGCTTAAAAAAGAGAAATCTTAGGTTTTGAGGGTCTAGGGGTAAAATGGTCTTTTTCCAGGCTAAGGGTAGTATCATAATTATCCTAAATATATAATTAATTATTTAATTAATAAGGTGGATGGGCAATTTGGGGAGAGAGGGCCGAAAATGGGCTCTTGAAGTGAAGTCTTGCTCCACCCGGGTTCGAACTTAGGTGGAAGCAATGAATTAAAGTGGTTTTTATTTAAGTTGTTAAATTAATGTAATTAATTAATATTTATTATTTATTAGCTGATTTAAAATAAAAGTAAATCAGATTTTATAATAATTAACTAAACCTTATTTGACTAAGTCCTAAACTAGACTCCTAAGCCTAAGGTAACTCTCCTCTCTCACGCTCATCTCTCTCTCTCACGTCTCTATCACTCTCATTCACGTTCTCTTTGCCAAAATAACTTCAAAAACAGTAGGTAAACCAAAGTTCTTCACACTTGAAGAACTCACACGAAAATATAAGAAAAACAAACGTTAATCAATCACGTAGGCAAAGAGAAGGTTTTCCGTCGAGTTTGGTGTTGAACTTTTGGTGTTGGACGTGTGTTTGGAGGAGTTCTTTGGGAAGAAAGTTGAGGTTTGAACGTCAAAAAGGTATGGGTTTTCTTCTCTCTTGGTCCCTTTCCCAAGAGACCCCTTAAGATTCAGATTATTCAGTCCGAAAACTAGGATTGTTCCCCTTTGCATGCCCCTATCACTAGCTCCCAATGAATCGTAGGTTGGGTATGATTGCTAGTAGATTTAGCTGTATTATGTGTTTTCGTGATGAATATGTTTATGTTTGTGTATTTGAAATCGTATGAATGACAACCTATGTGTTCTGAAACTATGAGCATGTGTGTGCAAAAATGTGGCAGTGACTATGTGTTCTTGGCTTGAGGCTCCAAAATTGATAATGTTATGGTTGTTATTTTACGTGCATAAACCTATGTAAATCGTGATGTTCAATATAATGGAAGTGTGGCTGATTTGAGTATCAATCTCTTGGCTAAACGAATCCATGAAAAATGTACCTAAGAACTTATTTGATGATCTACGAATTACCCTATGAATTTACGTGTAATTGTTGATGAAAGTATGCTGAAAAATTTCAAAAAAAAATCCAGATTTAAGTGAGGAATTTCGGTCAAGTTAAGAGGTTTCAAAAAGTTGTAAAAAATGAATTAAAACAAGTGAGGTCATGGAGGATTGAACCCATGACCTCACCATGTTAAAAACCATAAAAATAAAGAAGTAAAAAGAAATGTGGTGAAGGGGATTCGAACCATGGTCTAGGCAGTAAAGGAGAGTTAAAAGAAAAAGAGAAGAAAAGAAATGTGAGACGTGGGAATCGAACCCACGACCTCTAGGCAGTAAAGGAGAAGTAAGGAAAAATTAAAAGAAAAAAAATGTGAGGTGTGGGAATCGAACCCACGACCTCTAAGGCAGACTAAGGAGGAGAATAAAAGAAAAAATAAAGGGGGAGGCGTGTGGGAATCGAACCCACGACCTCTTAGGCAGATTAAAGGAGGATAATAAAAGAAAAATAAAGGGGGAGGCGTGTGGGAATCGAACCCATGACCTCTTAGGCAGATTTGAGAAGGAGAATAAAAGAAAAATAAAGAGAGGTTGTGGGGGTTTGATCCCACAACCTCATGGTCAACTCAAGATAGTCAAGGAAAATTAAATAAAAAAAAAAAAGGGGTTGTGGGGGTTCGAACCCACAACCCCTCGGCCAAGGAAGAGAAAATTCAAAGGAGAGAAATAAAAAGGAAAAGTTGATGTTGGGGCTCGATCTAGGGTCCCAATGTTATGTGGACCAAAAATAAAATCAATGAAAAATGTAAATGTTGTCCAAGTGATTCGAAATTGGGTTCCCTTGCCCAAATTTCCGTATTGATATATAAGTCATACGTGAATTAAGTATTCAAGAATAATGCTGCCTACTTAGAGGGAAATCGAAATCTTGGCATACATACAAGATGCATAAGTCTTGTACTACATAATCTTAGGAAGATATGAATCACTTAAACGAACTATGAATGAAGCCTCATGACTTGTATGTATAGACCCATAAGTCTAGCATACGTTTAAAAACAAGTGAACCTAAGATGTATGTAATGAAATGATATAACCCTAGAAGGGTTAGGTAAGAGTGTAAAACACACAAAATGGCCAAGTGTATTGGCATACGATGAAATGAATATTATGTAATGAAATGATGTAACCCTAGAAGGGTTAAGTATGAGTGTAAAACACACTAAATGACCAAGTGCATTGGCTACGATAAAATGAATATTATGTAATGAAATGATGAAACCGTAGAAGGGTTAAGTAAGAGTGTGAAACACACAAATGGCCAAGTGCATTGGCATATGATGAAATGAACATTCACGTAAAATGGGGTGAGTAATTATGAAGAGCAAATATGCTAATGTTAATGAATGTGGTGACAACATGATATGAGGCTAATGTAAAAGATGAGAACAATCTCAAATGAGATTAAGTAAATGTTACCAAAACGCACTCACCTATGAGAGTGTAAAGTTAATGAAGAGACTAGTCTCTATGAACACTCTAATGAAAGTATTGAGATTAACACACTTAATACTAATGATGAGATGAGAAATCATCTACTGAGCTATGATGTCCTCATACTATAAGCCATCTTCCATGACGTATGAGTTGAATGTAATGGAACTTTATACTGAGCACCGATAGACTAGCTATGAGCGGTGATGACTTCTTATATCTCCTAGTCTTCGAACCTATACTGCCAATATAGGGATCTGGCGGGGTTAAATTCTCATGTACGCTAGCATGTTTTGGGTCACTTTGGCCGGTGATTCCACCTCTTTTCGGTGTGGGGAAGACACTGGATTTCATGATGCTCACATTATCTATGTCGGTTAAAGTTAAACTTCCCAATGAATGAATGAGGCCAGCCTCAAATGATGCACATAATGAAATGAACGATACCAAAGGTGTTAGGATAGGATAATCAAGAGGTGAGCTAGACTCAAGTAATGACACTAGGTTATTCTTGATCATTGAACAGCAAATCAGATGAGAGTCTTAAACTACATCCTAGGTATAGCTGGTGTTTACACTAGCTTATGAATGAATGAAAGGAAGTACGTATGAATGAATGAAGCAGACTCTGTGTTTGCTAAAGAAGACTCCCTAGTTGAGGTCCCATATGTTGAGCCCTCATTTTGGGAAGTCTTAATGTCAAGTCCATGATTCCAAGGTCTCATTGCATATTAATGAATGATATGAAAGATGTTATGTGCTATATGCAATATGATATGTGCTCTGTGTAAGATGTTATATGCGGTGTGTAATATGATAAGTATGATGATGCATGTTACTCTCATGGCATGACTTTCCTAATCCAAATTTGGAAAGCTCACTTACTTTCCTAATCCAAATTTGGAAAGCTCACTAACTTTCCTAATCCCAATTTAGCAAGTCCACTCACTTGACTTTCTATAATCATGTTGTTAGGAAAGAGCTATTCTTACTCATGCATGTCCTTGGTGTGTGCTTTCATATACCCATACTTAGTACAAGTGTGTACTAATCCCATACACTCTATATTTTTAGGTTCAGGCACAGGTTGACGCTAGAGCTTACAGGTTGACGTTGCCGCTATTCGGACCTGGAGCTTTCATCCGGACTTGGTAGGTACTCATGCTTTCGAGGATGTCTACCGTTATTATCTAGCTTAGATGTAGGCTTTAGCTAGTGGAGCATGTTCCACTTGTGTTTCTTTCTACTTTCATTTCAGACTTCGTATTGGTGGTATTTTGGCAAAAATACGTTTAATGCAATTATGAACTGTTTCTTTCATTTGATTATCTCTACATTAGATGGTTGATTTGTGAACGCCTATGATGTTAAGTCTAAAATGTTTAGCATGAAATAAGAAAACAAAAAGTTTAAATTTTCCGCTAAAATTAACCTAGATGTAGTAAGAATGACGTATGTAGGCTTGTCTGCGACCTCTGAGAGGTCAACGACGCCGGTCTCGTCTGGGGTCTAGATTCTGGTTGTGGCAGTTGCACCCTAAACAAGAAGGTTCCTCCATAGGACTTTTACAGAGGCAACCTCTTTGTTCCTCAACTTCTTAACTTGGCGATCTAGGATCTCAACCGGAATCTCTTCATAGGAGAGGTTATCATCCACCCCTAAACCTTCAATAGGCAGAATGGACACCGGGTTGCCTATGCGTTTCTTGACCATAGAGACATGAAACACCGGATGAAACGAAGCTAGTTCACTAGGTAGTTTAAGCTCGTAGGCAACTTTTCCAACCAATTGTAATACCTTATAAGGATCAACATATCGAGGACTTAACTTACCCTTCTTATCGAAGTCATCACCCCGTTCATAGGTGAAATCTTCAAATAGATGTGATCACCAATTTCAAACTCAAGATTTCTCCTCCTATGGTCGGCATAAGACTTTTGCCGACTATAGGTTGTCTTCAATCTATCTTTTATGATCTGAACTTTCTCTAAAGCCTCATGGATAATCTCGGGACCAAGGAGTGAGGACTCACCAACCTCAAACCATCCAACAGGAGACCTACATCTTCTACCATAAAGAGCTTCAAAAGGTGCCATGGAGATGCTTGAATGGTAACTATGTTGTAGGAGAACTCAATCAATGGTAGGTGATAATCCAAAAATCCTTTGAAATCAATAACACAGGATCTTAACATATCTTCAAGGGTCTGAGTGGTACATTCCACTTGACCATCTGTCTGAGGATGAAAAGTGGTGCTAAGTTTCACTTGAGTACCTAAACCTTTTTGAAAAGCTTTCTAAAAATGAGACGTGAATTGGTCACCTCTATCCGAAATGATGGACAAAGGAATGCCATGAAGACTCACAATCTCATTAATGTAGATTCTTGCATAATCTTTGGTAGTATAAGTAGACTTTACGGGAATAAAATGGGCAGATATGATCAACCTATCCAGAATAACCCATATTGAATCATTTTGCCTCCGGGTTCGAGGCAACCCAACAACAAAGTCCATATTGATGGCTTCCTACTTCCAAGTAGGAACATCCATGATTTGGGTTAAACCACCCGGTTTTAGATGCTAGGCTTTGACTTGTTGGCAATTTGGACACTTACCAACAAACTCCGCTATGTCCCTTTTTAAACCATTCCACCTATAGACTTTCCTAAGGTCATGATACATTTTGGTGGCACCCGGATATATAGAATAACGGGAACCATGGGCTTCTTCTAGAATTCTATTTCTCAAATCCTCAACATCCGGTATACATAATCTCCCTTGGTACCAAAGAACACTATCCCCCCTTGGGAGAATGACTCGTTGAGATTACCAAGTACCGATACCTTCAACTCCATCAATAGAGCATCAAGATGTTGCTTAGATTTCACCTCAACCACTAATGATGACTCGGAGTTATGATGGACCATGAAACCACCATCTGGAAAATATTCTAACCGCACACCCAAATGAGATAACCTATGAACATCTTTCTCTAGTTCTTTCTTATCTTCTTCCACATGAGACACTACCCATAGTCATACGACTCAAAGCATCCGCAACCACATTGGCCTTGTCGGGGTGGTAAAGGACACTCATGTTGTAATCTTTCAAAAGTTCTAACCATCTTCTTTGTCGTAGATTAAAATCCTTTTGTGTAAACACATATTGAAAACTTTTATGGTTAGTAAACACATCAACATGAACACCATACAAGTAGTGTCTCCATATTTTCAAGGCAAAAACTGAAGCTGCTAACTCAAGGTCAGGAGTCGGATAATTCTTCTCATGAACTTTGAGTTGCCTAGAGGCATAAGATATCACTTTCCCATGCTGCATGATGACACATACAAAACCCACTCGGGAAACATCACAATAAACCACAAAGCCTTCATTACCCTCAGGTAAAGTCAACACCGAAGCGGAGGTAAGTTTATCTTTCAACTCTTGAAAACCTTTTTCACAAGCTTCCAACCACTCAAACTTCACCTTCTTTTGGGTCTTAGCTTTCAAAAGAGAAGCAATGGACGAAACATCCATCAACAAACCTTCTGTAGTACCCGGCTATACCCAAGAAACTTCTCATGTCAGTGGGAGTGAAAGGTCTAGGACACTTTTTGACCGCATCTGTCTTCTTCGAATCAACCTCTACACCCTCACCAGATATAACATGGCCAAGAAAAGCAACCGACATCAACCAAAATTCACACTTCCTAAATTTTGCATAAAGTTGGTGTTCCTTGAGGACTTGCAAGGCCAACCTTAAATATATCTCATGCTCATTTTTCGTTGTAGGAGTATATCAAAATATCACCAATGAACACAATCACAAATGAGTCAAGGTAACCTCAGAAAACTCTATTAATTAGGTCCATGAACGCCTTCGGCGCCTTTGTTAACCCAAAATACATCACTAGAAATTCATAGTGACCATATCTAGTTCGGAAAGTTGTTTTGGGAACATCTTCTCCTCTCACCCTAAGTTGGTGATATATCGACCTTAAGTCAATCTTGGAAAAGTAGCTAGTACCTTGGAGTTGATCAAATAGATCATCAATCCGAGGGAAAGGATACTTGCTCTTTATGGTAACCTTATTGAATTGGCGATAATCAATGCACATTCTAAGGGACCCATCCTTCTTCTTCACAAACAAGACCGGAGCAACCTATGGAGAAATACTAGGTTGAATGAAACCCTTGTCTAGTAAATCTTTGAGTTTGACCTTCAACTCTTTCAATTCAGTCGGAGTCATCCGATATGGAGGAATTGAAATGGGGTTCGTATCCTGTAATAAAGCAATGCCAAAGTCAATTTCCCGTTTGGGAGGAACTCCTGGAAGGTCATTAGGAAAAACCTTCGGAAATTCCCTTACTACGGGGCCCGACTCAATAGAAGGAGTTTCACATTCTAGATATTTAGCCCTCACCACTCAGTATAGACAACCCTTGGCTATCATCTTACAAGCTTCAAGCAAGAAATGATTTGACCCCTTGACATAGAATTCCCCCCATTCCACTCTAAAATGGGTTCATTTGGGAATTGAAACTTCACTACCCTCGTTCTACAATTATGCAAGCAAAACAAGAATAAAGCCAATCCATACCCAAAATGATATTGTCACATCCCGGGAACACCCACTAGAAGTAACATGGCGTACTTGACCTCTCAGAGGTCTTATACAAGCCCATAGTCATCATTCATCACATTGTCATAAGTAAATTTAGCGGAAAATTTAAAACTTTCATTGTCACATCCGGGGGAACCCCCTAGAAGTAACACGGCATAATTGACCTCTCGGAGGTCTTATACAAACCCATAGTTATCATTCATCGCATTAACATAGTAAATTTAGCGGAAAATTTAAAACTTTTCATAGCACATCATATGCTAGAAACTTCAACTTAAAACATAAGACATAATACATTTATAGACCTTAAGTCTCTTTGCCATCTTAGAGTCAATAACTTTAGAGTACATTAGGGACACGGCCCATAAGACACATTAAATAACTATACAATATTTAAAGACTTTACAGTAAGGACACATTAGGACATCCTTGGACTTAAGGATTCCTTTGCTTGAGCTTGAGAATCATCTATCAATCTCTTCACCATTAAAGACATCCTTTAAGCATCCATGACCTACACTTTGTGTAAAAAGTAGAGAAGAATGGAATTAGCACAAGAATGTACTAAGTATGGCAACCATGCAAAAACCTGCATTTAAAAAGGGACATTTTCTTTGAAATCATACTTCATGTCTTTTTGAGTAAATCATCATAAAACCTTTAAACAATAACATTTATATCATTCACATACATCATATAAACATATTCAACGGCCAAACATCACATAAGATCAAATATAGAATTTAATGCATTTTTTTAAAGCACATTACAGTAACCCCCTTTCCACTTTACAGTGAGCTCTTTTCTCCTTTATTCATTAACCTTCCAAGTAACCCTTTAGTGATACTTGGTGCAATGCATCACCTTAAGGACACAAGGAAACGTACATATCATCTACACAAGACAACACATACCATCATAGAAGTATAGTGCAACATAGACTTAGTTAAGTCAAGAATATAAGGACATTACAGTGAACTCCTAGTCATTATGCATATATACTTATTTTACTTTACATAGAACCTTATAAAACCTAACTCATGCCCCCAATCTAAGTCTACTAGTGCAATGTAAATGTAAGGCCCCATAACCTCACACATACTTAGTAAACCTATCATGAGACCACAAGCCTTTACATCCAAATCATATATCAACATAGTAAGAGAAGAGAACTTCATTTATGTCAAGTAAGACCTTCACCATGTAGTTAACAAGATCAACATCATGCATAGAGAATCATATCATGCACATCTTCATGACAAATCGACAAATACTACAATATCATACATAAAGAACACATACATAGTGACATGCATTAGAACACCTTCCTAGAACTTCCTAAGGAGCTACTTGTGCAATGTCTAGATGGGTTAATTACTTCCACCTATCCTAAGTAACCTCCCTTAAGTCATTCCAGTTAGGGTCCTAGTCATTTACTTCCATTGTCCATTTTACTTTAGGGAAACTATAGCCTTAACTGACACTAAGACCATGGGTGCTAAACATGGAATTTGGTGTTGTAGAGCCTTACACCAATGGAAGGTGTTCCTACCTATCCAAGGTAGAACATTAACACATGCTAGCATATTAGGTGATATCACTTTCTAGATCCTATGTGGCAAGCATAGTTTATGGAACTTGGGAGAAATCATGGAAATATCAACTCTACACCCTTTGTTGGGTCATGAGGCTATCCACCCCGTGAGAACCATAGTGAACCCTACCTCCCCTATTTGGGAAAGTGTCACTCCCTCACATGAGGACCGTAGTGAACCCTACCTTCCCTATGTTGGAAAGTGTCACCCCCTCATCTACAAGTTCACTCGGTGCTAGGCTAAGTTCCCTTTTATTGAAAAAGCCTTTATTATCATTTATTTGTAAAAACATAGGCTTAGGATATTCATATGTATATATATGCTTATAGCATATTCAAGCACCTATATAGTTATAGAGTATTCTTGGGCACACCTTTCAAGGCCCCTCTGTCAACTAGATCATCTTTCATGTGTGTGAGTGTATACATATATGTGAGCAACCTTTCACATAACACCTTAAGTCACACATATTCATACATCATATTCATACATATAGAAACCACAACTAAAACTATCCTATCAAGGTACACATGTGCAATGCATAGGCAAAGTCCCATACTAGCACACCTATCAATTCATCCTAGCTAAGGAAACACATAACATACTTTACATACATATAATTTACATGCATAGTAGTAGACACTAGTGAATATGAGAACAACCTTTCATTTAGACACAATGACCTATACTACTTGTAACATGCATGTGAAGTGAGTGTGTGTGTACATTGGTCAACATGATCACATAATGGCTATCAAAACACATTGAGGCAGCCACCCTCTTACATCATAATACTTCATCAAGCACAGACCACACAACACACAATAACATAGGAGACAAGCCAACTTCATAATACACTTAAGACTCCTAACTTGTGCTATTCATGCATTCACATAGGGGTACATAGGTAAGGGATTATTAACCCTTTTAACACATCAATGGCAGCACCTATAACTTACCCTAACATGAATATACACATGCTTATACAATAGCCATACAACCTAGACCACAACTAGAATAGGAAAGTAGGCATAAACGTCTCATAGTATCATCATAAGAATATATTAATAAGTTCATCAATTTGCCTTCAAAGCCATGATCAAACGTAATAGAATCATAATCCAATCGATAGCAATTCAAGATCACAAAGCCCATGCAAGGCTAAATCATTTTGGTGAAGGAGAATGGGTTCATCATGCAATTGGAGTAAAATTCACGTTAAAACCACTGTATGAACTTCAATTAATCATGATTCAATCGTTCAAAACCTTTTTAGAAAGAACTCATGGCTAGATTGAAGAAGAAGAACTTTGATCATAAACTTTCTTTGAAAACATTGAGAAGAACTCTCCAAGTGAAAGGTTACTTAGAGATGAAGGATCACCATACCTTTAATTAGTTGAAAACCTATAAAACTTCATGATTCATCTATGGAAAACCCATCTCCAAGCATTTCTTGAGCTTCACCAACAATGGTGGTTTTAGAGAGAACATTTTTGGAAGGAAAGGTTCAATTTGTGTGAGGTTGTTTGGGAATGGGTTGATCACGTTTTTGATCACTTAAATACACCCAAAAATAACCAAATAAATCATGTGGGGTCAGGTTAGCACGTGGGGTGAATTTACCATTCCCTCCTTTAATGAAACAGATGCTGCCTGCAAATTACAGTGCACCAACGACGGAGGCAATGACGGGGTGTCGTCCTCACAACGTACCGTGCCTAGCTTCCGTCGACTGGTAACTTAGCCAAATTCTTTGCTTGAGACCTGCCCAAGGCAAGTTCCAGTCGACGAGACCTGGACAACGGGCCGTTGGTAGACCAACGAGCCATCGTTTGGTCCGTCAATGGACACTGCACAGGCATTGTCTTTGACCAGCCTTGGGTCCTTCTTTTGAGGCCTCTTGTGGGGCCCTTTAGAAGTTGTACACGGACATTTCCAACGTGATTATAAACCTTATATACCTTCCACATAAATTTCATCCAAAACAAACACCTACAAGACGTCCAAACAGGCCAAGCCCCATCATGACATACGTTGAACGTCTTAAGGGCTATCTTTTGAACGCCTTGGACGTTCTTGGTTGTTTGACCTCCAAACTTCACGAAACTTCATATACTATCATTTTACATCATTAAAAACCATTTTAAGACTTCATAATCTCATGAATCACACATAATCACATAGAACCACATACGAGGCATTTAGGTGACTTAGTCGTCGAACGTTTCGATCGACCCTTGACGTTTGACTTCCAAATCACCTCAAACTTTATACACTGCCTATAAAACATATTATAAATCATTTTAGGACCTTATATCATTAATACGAACATATTAGGCTCTAGACACCCTATCTCATTTTGGGGTCTTACATTCATAGCACATCATATGCTAGAAAATCACTTTACATAAATATAAAATATAAGTCATAATACATATTTATACCTTAAGTCTCTTTGTCATCCTAGATTCAACATCATTAGAGTACATTAGGGACACGGCCCTTACAACATAAATCGTAATTACAATATTAAAAGACTTTACACTAAACTAGACATTAGGACATCCTTGGACTTAAGTATTCCTTTCCTTGAGCTTGGGAAACACATATCAAGCTCCTCGTCATTTACGACATCCTTTAAAGCATCCATAACGTACAGTTTGTGTAAAAAGGTAGAGAAGAATGGAGTTAGTACAAGAATGCACTAAGTATGGCAACCATGCAAAAACATGCATCTAAAAGGGAAATTTTACTTGAAAACCATGTATCATGCCTTTTTATGAAATCTTCATACAACATTATGTATTAAGCATCATACAACTTACATACTTCATTTCGGCATATATCATAGTCACAATAGCACACAAAATCACACATAGCATTTAAGTCACATTTTGAAGCATTTTACAGTAAGCTCACAGTGTACTCCTGTTCACTTTACAGTGAACTCCTTTTATCCTAACTCCATCACTTTCCCAAGTAATCCTCTAGTGACACTTGGTGCAATGCATAGATAATGGCCCATAACACTATCCATGCTCAAGCATCTCCTTAAGACCACATGAAACCATACATACAACCTTTCAAATTGACATATACATTCATATGAGACCATTTCATATAACAATACACATACTTCCTATTGAACATTATAGGACATTACTCATAACTCCAATCTAAGTCTACTAGTGCAATGTACATGTGAAGCCCCGTAATCTCATACATACTTAGTATACTTATCATAAGACCACAAGCCTTAACATATACTTCGTATACCAAATACAACACTATTGTCACAACCCGAGACCCCACACTAGAAGTTAGGCCGCAATCTCAGATTGAGACGCGTGTGTACTCGACGTCTCGTAGGTCTCATACAAGCCTTTCATATCATTCATCGCATATACATAATGAAAAGTAGTGCGGAATTAAAACTTTTCATAAAACAATATCATAATCTTTAAAAACTCTTTCATATAAAAGTATAGGAAATACTAAGTCTCAATCTCATGAAAATAAGACTTAACAATATCATCATCACTCTCATCCGGCTTCTCACCTCTAGTCCGGAGTGCATAGAAACGCCTCTTTGTTGGAGCATCATCTTTTGGAACACTAGGATCAACTTTCTTACCCTTTTTTCCTCTAGAGGCAATGTTAGGACAATCTCTCACCTTGTGTCCATCTTTTCCACATCCATAACAAATACCGGTACCCACTAAAAACTCACCATAATGTTTCTTGCCACAAGTGGCACATGTAGGTTTTCCATTGTGAGAACCACCTCCTATTTCAAACTTCACCTTAGTCCTCCTAGATTCTTCTTGAGTATGAACCCTCTTTTTGTACCTAGGTTGCACTTGATCACTAGCAACACTCATTTTCAAGTTTTTTGACATCCTCCTAAGTTTAGACTCTTCAATTGATTGTGCATACACCATGAGTCTAGCCAAAGTCATATCATCATGTAGCATAGCCGTACGGCATTCTTCCCTCACTAAGTCGGTTACACCCTTCACAAAGCGACTCATTTCATCCCTTGGATTAGACACTAGGGATGGTGCATATCTAGACAAAGATGAGAATTTCAAAGAATATTCCTCAACACTCATATTGCCTTGCTTGAGATTGATGAACTCCTCTACTTTCACTTCCCTCTTCTCACGGGGAAAGTACTTACCAAGAAAAGCTTCCTTGAATTCTTCCCACTCAATAGGACCCGACTCCATCGGCCTATTATCCTTCCATTGAGTGTACTAAATTTGAGACACATCTCTCAAATGATAAGAAGCCAACTCCGCCTTCTCCCTAGATGTAACCCCCATAAGCACTCAATACCTTGTACACACCATCAAGGAACTCTTGTGGATCCTCATCTACCTTAGAGCCAAGAAAGATTGGAGGATTCAACCTCATAAAGTCTCTCAACCTAGAGGTCATAGTTCTCTCCCCAAAATTCACCCTAGGCACCATGTTCAAATTTATTTGAGTTGTCACGGTTTGGGCTAAAGCAAGCAAAGCCTCGCTACTCTTGATTAGTCAATTCCGGGGGAACCACCGAAACCTCATTACCTCCTTCCACATTAGGGGCATGATTACCATGAGGAGGCACTTGAGCACCTTGAAAACCTTGGACACCTTTCCCATCTTGAAGAACTTGCTCAACTTTCTCAACTTGAGGAGGAGCTTCCTCATTCACCCTTCCTTCTTCCAACCTTCTAGTGGACATACTCTTAGTACTCATCTCCTAGAAACACAAGGAAACACATTTAGAAGGATTCTCATAACATTACTCTATCGTAGGACATAGGAGTAGAAAAGAAGGGAAACACTATCGTCCTATAGCCTCTCGCCCATAGATGTGTCGCGACTCACACCGATGGTCAAGACTCTACTCGACGTGATTTGATGAGACTTTTTGATTCCTAAGACTACTTTCACCAACCTATTCTCTGATACCAAGATTTGTCACGACCCGAGACCACACCCTAGAAGTTAGGGAACAATCTCTGATAGCGACGCATGCATACTCAACCTCTCGGAGGTCTCATACAATCCTTTCATATCATTCATCGCATATACATAATGAAAAGTAGTGCCGAATTAAAACTTTTCATAAAACAATATCATAGTCTTTAAAAATTCTTTCATATAAAACTAATAGGAAATATGAAGTCTCAATCTCATCAATCTTAGACATAAGAGTACTTGGGACACGGCCCATACGAAATAGAAAAGACAGTACTATATAGTCTATTACAATACTTCATAAATGAAACATAAAAGACATATATGCCCTCGAGTCAAGTGAGGACATACTTCGACTTCTCTTGAATGATCCTCTAGTCCAAGTCTTCTTTTCCAAAATCTCTTCACCTACCAAGAACTATATAGATAGCTAAAAGCATGGAATTAGTGCAACCACATGTACTAAGTATGGCTTATGCATAAAAAATCATGAAAAAGGACATTTATTGAAAATATGCATCTTTTCATTTAAATATCATAATATCATCATAAGAACAACATTTAGCAACTTAGAATCACATAAGAAAATATTTAAACCAAATATCACAAATTAAGGAGACACTTTCCAGTGAACTCACTTCACTGTACAGTAACAGTGAAGTTACCTTACTTCCTTTTTAACACATGATAACATGTAGTTTTCTCACTAAAGTTATCCTAGGATTCACTTAACTCACACAAAGAAAGACCGCCCATACACCCTCTCTAGATGTGCCTAAACGATCCTTAAGATTACTTATAATGAGACACATACACACCTACAATACATCAATATACAAGACATACATAATATGACAATCTCCCCTACCAAGGCTATCAAAAGACTTAACTAAGTACTCCTAGAAGAGAACGTCCATACACTCTCTTCAAGGCTAACTAAATAATCCTTAAGACTTCCTAAGCTTAGATCATATCAAACATAACAAGCAACTTCCCTAACTAGAGTCATTCTCAAGACTTCCAAAGATAAGGCATGAAGAGATCATCCTTTATGCCCTCTTCACACTTCAACTAAGGAATCTTTAAGTCACTTTATATTAGGTACTAATCATTTACATACTTGATATCATTAAGTCATTAGTTCATTAGTTCATTTAAGAGACATACTTCACATAAAGAACATTCAAGTAATGGTCTTGGACAAGACCTAGGGGCTCTTACTAACATCTTCAAAGTCTATTGTGCAATGTCTAGATAGCGTCCCATACCACCACCTAAACCTAATAGAACTTCTCTATGCTAATATGTATCCCATATGATGAGAATAGGCAATAACCGACATAGACCATGGTAGCAAAACATGGAATCCGGAATTCTATCGTACTCCGATGAGGTTGTTCTACTTGCCAATGGTAGAACTTAGACACATCCCATGTAGGCACATGGTTAAGGAAATATGAAGGACATACTTTGTAATCTAGTCTCATACTTTATATAGAACTACTTCCCTTACCATACTCACTCGGTGCTAGCCTTCGGTCTCATTGATTAATTCACACTAAGGTTCATACAGGTTCCATATCAAGTTCATAACCCAATTACATTTACCCTACCAAGCAAGGTCCACTAGGGCTATCTCACTATGGCGACAAGAAGATCATCATGACTTTCCTAAGGATTGATATGCCATTCCAGCCAATCAACCTTAAGTCCATCATTCATTACATGAAGGATACTATTACGGATTTCGACTTCAAGTTTCATAACCTTACCACTTGGTTCAAGGTTTCACATAAAGGACCCTCTTATCATCATTCAAGGTCTCACCTATCATTCATTTATTCAAGACTAAGACTCTTTAGGTTCCTAAGTCAAGACATTACATATCCATATTCATACAAGCATCAAGTAAGGGACACAAGTCTACCTAAACAAGACACGACATTACATCAATTTAGCTCATATAACATATCATCTTTTATACACCTAGGAATGACCCTTAACATCATTTAGTTAGCCTATTCATTATCTTAACATCATCAACATAACCATTATGGCCTCATATAGCTAATTTAGGAACAACCATGCTTCAACTCTAAGACTACATACTTAACATATAGCCATAACATAACATGATTACCTAGATAGTATCAATATTCTAACACATACCTTCACTATAAGACCTCGAAAATATGATAAGGTGTCTAGATCCTAACATGTTTGTCTTAATGTTATAAAATGCCTTATTATGTGGTATAGAGGCAGTGTACAAAGTTTAAAGTGATTTGGAAGTCGAACGTCAAGGGACGTCCATGACGTTCGACGAATAGTCGCTTATGTGCCTCATGTGTGTATGCATGCCTAAATTGTATGATCTGAGTCTAATAAGTCTTGAAATGGTTTAAAATGATGTTTAATGTTATTGTATGAAGTTTCGTGAAGTTTGGAGGTCAAACGCCCAAAAACGTCCAAGGCGTTCGAAAAGATAGCCCCTAAGACGTTCATCGTATGTCATGTTGGGGTCAAGGCTGTTTGGAAGTCTTGTAGGTGTTTGTTTTGGATGAAACTTATAAGGAAGGTCTATAACATGTTAAGGTTTGTAATCGTGTTGGAAACGTCCGGGTACGACTTCTAAAGGGCCCCGTAAGAGTCCCCAAAAGAAGGACCCCAAAGATGCGTAGACACTGCCTGGGCAGTATCCCTTGACGGACCCAACGACGGATCGTTGGTCCCCCAACGGCCCATCGAGCAGGTCTCGTCGAAGGGGAATTGCCTTGGTCAGGTCTTGATCCAAGAATTTGGCTAAGTCATGGACGACGGAGAGCATGACGCCCCGTCACTGACCTCGTCGCGGGTGACCTGTAGGTTGGCAGCCTGCGTGCTGTCACTTAAAGGGGTGAATGGGAAATTCATCCCACGTCCTAACCTAAATATAATAGGTTTATTTAGTTACTTTTAGGTGTATATAAGTCTTTAAAAACGTGATCAACCCATTCCCAAATCCTCTCACATATTTTAAGCCTTTCCCTCCAAAAATGTTCTCTCTAAAACCACCATTGGTGGTGAAGCTCAAGAGCTGCTTGGAGATGGATTTTCTATGGATGAATCATGAAGTCTTAGAGGTTTTTAACTAGACAAAGGTATGGTGATCTTTATCTCTAGTTATCTTTTCATCTAGAGAGCCATTCTCAATGTTTTTCAAAGAAATCTCATGATCAAGTTTCCAATCTTCCAATCTAGCCACGGGTTCTTTCTCAAAATGTTTTCAATGATTAAATCATGATGAATTGAAGTTAATACAGTGATTTGAACGTGATTTTACTCCAATTGCATGATGAACCCATGTTCCTTCCAAAATTGGTTTAGCTTTTGCATGGGCTTTGTGATTATGGCTTGTTCTTGATTAAGTGGTGATTCTCTTACGTTGAATTGCTTGTGTTTATTGTTAATTACGTTAATTGATGTTGAATTGATGATGATCAGTCCATGATGATAAATATATGAAGTTTTGAGCATGAATAGCCTATGTTTCTACCTGTTGTCTTGAAGTCGATTGTGAGATCAGTTGTGTAGATTCTTGATTATGTATGAACTGTTGTAGCTACTATTTTAGGGTGATGTAATGGATGAATTTTGTAGGTATAAATCTTTAATGTTCAAATTAAGAAGGGCTTGCATGAATTGATATAGATTCCCTTAGGTTATGAAGTCAAGAAGCTATGTGTGTGATGAATCTCGAATTTGGGATTTGATGAAGCATGATTTGGTCTTGATTTCTTATCTAATTAGCTACTGCCTAATGAGTATATTATTGATGAAAAATGAATGATGATCAAACCCTTAGATAGTTCATAGTATTTGTAAAGTCTTTTATACTCTAGCAAATCGATAAGCCTAAATGCCTTTGTTGTAACCCTAATCTTGAGAGCATGTAATCATGATTTCAATATGGTTAAATGTAGGTTTATCTAATGACTTAGACATATATATGTATGAACTATGATCTAAAGTCAATGTAAGGGAAGTTAGTTAATGATCTATGTTATTCTACTTTCCTAGTATGTTGATATGTTGTATTATGTTATGGTATAATCTTGTAGCGACTTGTACATGGTTTGTTATATGTTTAATGTACATTTAGCTACTGCCATATATGTTTTTTATTGATGAATAAGTTATATTGATAAATGATGATCAAAGGGTGAGAAATTGGTAAGAATGTTTATTCTCTTTACTTTTCTACTTCTCTATTCCTTTATAGTCATGTTGATGAAGCCTTGTATGGCATTGTGTGGTATGGTCCACTTATGGTGGCCACTTATGGTGGTGGTGTTTACTTTATTGTCATTATATATGTGTTGACTATGGCCTTGAAGGAATATTGATGAACTTATGAACATGTGCTTAAAATAATACTATGAGAAGCTTATGCCTACTTTCCTATTCTAGTTGTGAATTAGGTTGTATGGCTATTGTATGACCATGTGTATAATTATGTTAAGGTATTGTATAGGTGCTGCCATTGATGTGTTAAAGTGGTTAATAGCCTCTACCCATGTATCCTTTATATGAAAAGTATAAATAGCTAAAGTTAGGAGTCTTGGTTATAAGGTAGATATTGTCTTGTCTCCTATGCTATTATGTGTTGTGTGCTTGGAAGTGTAATGTGGTCTAATAGGGTGGCTGACTTGAGAAGTTATTGATAGTCATTATGTGATCATGTTGGTCAATGTACACACACTCTCACTTATATGTATATTATAAGTAGTATAAATCATTGTGTCTAAATGAAAGGTAGTTCTCATATTCACTAGTGTCTACTACTATGCATATCAAGGTGATGTTTATGAATGTATGATTTGTATTCCCTTACTAGGATGACTTGATAGGTGTACTAGTATGGGCAAGGGTATGGGACCTTGTCTATGCATTGCACATGTGTATCTTGATAGGATAGTTCCTAGGTTTGGTTCTTATGTTTATGAAGGATGATTATATGAACATGTTATGAATATGATATGAAGAAGTATGAATGTGTATAGTGTCTTAGTAGGTTTATATAAAAGTATTTATAATATAGTTATGGCTATAGACTTATGCATTGATATATGAATATGTGTGACCTTATATGTTATGTGAAAGGTTTGCTCACATCTAAGTATACACTCACACACATGGATGATCTAGTTAGTGAGAGGGGCCTTACTAGGGGTGCCCAAGAATACTCCAAATCTAGATAGGTGCTTGAATATGCTATAAGCATATGAATGATGAATATCCTAAGCTTATGTTTTTATAAACAAACGTAATAAAGGCTTTTCAATAAAGGGAACTTAACTTAGCACCAAGCGAACTTGACAATGGGAGGTGATGACTTATCCATAGAAGGAAAGATTCATCCTAAAGTTTCCCATGTGATGTTAACTCCCTTGTTTATGGGATATGTCACTCTAAGGGATTCCCATGAGGAGCGGCACACTTTACCAAATGGTATGAATAGGG
The DNA here is from genome assembly GCA_022817965.1 of Solanum lycopersicoides. Classification (NCBI taxonomy): domain Eukaryota; kingdom Viridiplantae; phylum Streptophyta; class Magnoliopsida; order Solanales; family Solanaceae; genus Solanum; species Solanum lycopersicoides. Next base: position 22,968,830 of record CM040625.1, on the reverse strand, counting down.
ATATCTACCTCTTAGTTCTTGAACTATGTTGCTACCATAGGATACTAGCTAGAGGATTCTACCTCGATAGCTATGTTTATATTGGTTCTACTTTGGCCGGTAGACCACCTTCCATCGGTGTAAGGTTTGATGACACCGGATTCCATGTTTAGCATCACATGGTCTATGTCGGTTGAGGTTATGGTTTCCCTAAAGGTAAAATGGACAATGGAAGTAATTTAATAGGATCCTAACTAGGAGGACTTAAGGTAAGTTACTTAGGATAGGTGGAAGTAATGAACCCATCTAGACATTTCACAAGTGACTCCTTAGGAAGTCTTAGGAAGGTACCTTAATGCATAGGATTATGTATGTGTCCTTTATGTATGATATTGTAGTCTTGGTTTGACTATGTTTATATTGTACTATATTTCTATGATGGCATGTGTTGTCTTATGTAGATGCTATGTATGGTATTCTCTTGTGTTCCTAAGGTGATGCATTGCACCAAGTATCCCTAAAGGATTACTTAGTAGGCAAATGAATTGAGAAAAGAGTTAGATGTTAAGAGGGATGAGTTCACTGTAAAGTGACCTCTATTTGTACTTAAATTCTATAAGTACTTTTCTATGATGTTTGGCCTTTGATTGTGTTACTATGAAGTATGTGGATGATATAAATGCTATTGATAAAGGTTTTATGATGATTTACTCAAAATTGCATGAAGTATGATTTCAAAGGAAATGTCCCTTTTAAATGCATGTTTTTGCATGGTTGCTATACTTAGTACATTCTTGTTCTAATCCCATTCTTCTCTACTTTTTACACAAAGTGTAGGTATTGGAATGCTTAAAGGAGATCTACGATTGAGGAGCTTGATAGGTGATTTCCCAAGCTCAAGGAAAGGAATCCTTAAGTTCAAGGATGTCCTAATGGGTACTTATTGTAAAGTCTATTTAGTAATGTATAGATTTGTATTATGTCTTAAGGGCCTTGTCCTTAATGTACTCTAAAGTTATTGAGTCTAAGATGGCAAAGGGACTTAGAGTCTAAATATGTATTATGACTTATGTTTTACATATATATGATGTGATGTTTCTAGCATATGATGTGCTATGAAAAGTTTTAAATTTTCCGCTAAATTTACTATGCCAATGCAATGAATGATATGAGAGGCTTGTATTAGACCTCTGAGAGGTCGACGATGCCGGTTACAATCCAAGATTGTACCGTATCTTCTAGGGTATGCTTTTGGGTTGTGACAAACTTGGTATCAGAGCATGAGGTTTATGTAGCTGTTTTAGGTTCTAAGAAGTCTCATATTGCCACGTCTAGTAGAGTCTTGTATCATTGGTGGTGAGTCGCGACACATCAAATGGTACGAGAGGCTATAGGACGATAGAGTTTCCCTTCTTCATCAATCTCATATCGTGCCATAGAACTTAATTCTATAAGATCTCTCTCTTATGTTTTCTTGTCCGGTGGTCTTTTAGATATGGTTGCTTGGATGAGATTTCTCTATGCTTGAGGGAGAAAAGGTGAGTTTAAAATGCTTATCTTTGTTTTATGGTTTGAATGAGTATGTGTGAAGGTGACACTTGTCCTTATTTTGATGATGTATAAACTAACTAGGGCGACTTGAAGGGGTAACTAGACTTAGGTAGGGGTATGGGACTCTACCTATGTCTTGCACTAGTTTGCCTTGATACAGACCTTAAGAAGTTAATACTATGTATGTGTATGATGATAAATGTGTATGTCCTTATGAGGTGACCTCTATGCTTATAAACATGTAAATAATCTAGTGTGCTAAGGATATGGAGTTATCCATGCATGAAGGTTATAGATGAGTGGAGTATGGTGCTAATAGTAGTTCTTGTTGGGTTACTTGGTTTAGTGAAGTTATGGAGCTTTACTTGATCATTGCACATGTTAACTCTATGAGGATTATTATTGGTTATTTTACCTTGTTATGTATGAAATATCTCTTATTTGATGATGTGATGCCAATTATGGCAATATATGAAATCTATGTGAAATAGCATGTTATGTCGAATGATGTATGTCGTGATATAGTTGAAGCATGCTAGAAGTTATGGTGGTTAAAGTGAATTCTCTTATAAATTGTGTATTCCTATATGGTTTTGTATGATAGGAGCCAAATATTAGAATTTGAACTTGGGTTGTTTAACAACTACCTATGGAGGTATGTTATTCTATGAATGTGGGTGATTAAAAGTGTGCATTGTCTTCCTTTGTATACAAGTGGTACTTGATGAGTTGCTAGTATAAATTGGAGTCTTTTGGTAGAGACTTGAGTTGTAAATATAGTATGCATGCTTATGAAGAATGAGTTGGTAGATCTTTGTATCTTATAATTCCATAATTGTTCCATTAAATGTCTAAATGTTGCATTTTTGGGTATTTGGAAGCATGCTCGCTATAAAGACTAGGCAACTTGTTGTATCATGTTTGGAGAACCTACTAAATTGTCATTTGATTGGATGTTGTTGAAATATGTGTAGAATTTATGAATATGAACATGATAACGAATGTGGAAAAGGATTTTTGCTATTTAAATTGAAGGATGAAAATCTTATGACATGATGAGTCGTAGAGTTATTTCTAAACTTCTTGTTGTGTTATGAACTTCCTTGTTGTTTTCCTCTAATGATGTATGACCTTAGTGTCTGTTGCATTGTAGGAAGACCTTATGTGAGTAGAATAGTATGATCAAAATTGATGGTTGACGATGATTTGTCTAAATTGATAAGGTTTAGAATGCCTTGGTGTTGCTAAATTGAATTAATGAAAATTTCCTCTTAAGTAGTAATTACGTTAAGTGATGAATATGAAGGTTGAGTAATTGAGATCCTCTATATGTTGGGTTAAGTTGCTATTAATTTGGGTTTACCCTAAGTGGGGGATGATGTTTGAGTAGTGAGAATTGTAGAAATTGTCTACATTGTTCTTCTATTCTTACTTGAATTGGAAAATGTGAATTCTTAGTATGCTTGTGCATGAAAATAGTCTTGCATAAAGTGTGAATTGCATGATCTTTATATTATTGGTATGAATTGATTGATATCATCTTAGAGACATGGTGAATTTTTCCAAAGAGCATGAAAATAATTTTTTGATAAAAATCCATGTTTTCTCTTGTTGACTTGCATTTTAATGTGTTAATTGTAAAGTTGACCTCATGAGGTAGGACAAGGAACTTGGTAATAGTCACTTGTAGGTTAAATTGTTTAGCCTTGTAATGGGAGTTGAGTCTCTTTTAAAACGAAATATGTTGACCCTCTTAAAAATTTAGTGATTTGATGATTTGTAATGCAAAATTGTAGGCTCATTCTTGAAAGGTGAAAGCATGTTTTGCTAAGTGTACATGTGTGTGCCTATAAATTGTGTTATTTTTCCAAAATAAGGCTTACTATAAGGGTGAGTAATATGTTAAGAAAAGAGATTTGTGGAATGACTTCCTATTTTGTTGTGATGTACTTGGTGTGACTTGCCATTTAGATTTCACTAGGAAGAAAATGTATGCATGTCTTGGCTTGAAAGTTGAGATTTCTCATTTTTAAAGAAATTGATCTTGTACCTTGCTAAGGTGTGAGCTCATGATGCGTGTAAATGTGTTGGGGAGTAAGATATTCCTCCATGTACACCACTAAGCATGGTATGATTGAGTATGACCTTCATGGTACTAGGTCTAACTAATGAAGATCTTTGTGATTTAACTAACTCAAGCTTATATGCATTGAAGTATGAGTGCCTAATTAACTTTGAGCATGAGTTATGATCTGCCTATGAGTAGCTTTCTCAAGATCTTCTTGTAATGAATTAAGGCGTAATGATCATGTTATGATTAGGAGAAGGATGTTCCCCTATGAACATGAAAAGGACCTTTGTGTTTGATGCATTAAAGAATGAGTGAGTAATGGTTTTGCTTGCTTGTGTGCATTGAGTGCTAAAATGATTTGATGATATTTTAAATGTTATGAACTGCTCTTATGTGCATTCAAGTCCTTGTTGTGATTAAAGAGTCCTAAGTGTCATTCGAGCACCAATGTTCCCAAGTGGGGGATATTGTAAGACCTCGAAAATGAGATAAGGTGTCTAGAGCCTAACATATTCGTCTTAATGTTATAAGGTCCTAAAATACCTTATTATGTGGTATAGAGGCAGTGTGCAAAGTTTAAAGTGATTTGGAAGTCGAACGTCAAGGGACGTCCAAGACGTTCGACGAATAGTCGCTTATGTGCCTCATGTGTGTATGCATGCCTAAATTGTATGAACTGAGTCTAATAAGTCTTGAAATGGTTTAAAATGATGTTTAATTCTATTGTATGAAGTTTCGTGAAGTTTGGAGGTCAAACGCCCAAGAACGTCCAAGGCGTTCGAAAGATAGCCCCTAAGACGTTCATCGTATGTCATGTTGGGGTCAAGGCTGTTAAGACGTCTTGTAGGTGTTTGTTTTGGATGAAACTTATATGTAAGGTCTATAACATGTTAAGGTTTGTAATCGTGTTGGAAACGTCCGGTTACGACTTCTAAAGGGCCCTGTAAGAGGCCCCAAATGAAGGACCCCAAAGATGCGTAGACACTGCCTGGGCAGTGTCCCTTGACGTACCCAACGACGGATCGTTGGTCCCCCAACGGCCCGTCGAGCAGGTCTCGTCGAAGGGGACTTGCCTTGGTCAGGTCTTGATCCAAGAATTTGGCTAAGTCATGGACGACGGAGGGCATGACGCCCCGTCATGTCCATGACACCCCGTCACTAACCTCGTCGCGGGTGGCCTGTAGGTTGGCAGCCTGCGTGCTGTCACTTAAAGGGGTGAATGGAAAATTCACCCCACATCCTAACCTGACTATAATATGTTTATTTAGTTAATTTTAGGTGTATATAAGTCTTTAAAAACGTGATCAACCCATTCCCAAATCCTCTCACATGTTTTAAGCCTTTCCCTCCAAAAATGTTCTCTCTAAAACCACCATTGTTTGTGAAGCTCAAGAGCTGCTTGGAGATGGATTTTCTATGGATGAATCATGAAGTCTTAGAGGTTTTTAACTAGACAAAGGTATGGTGATCTTCATCTCTAGTTATCTTTTCATCTAGAGAGCCATTCTCAATGTTTTCAAAGAAATCTCATGATCAAGTTTCCAATCTTCCAATCTAGCCATGGGTTCTTTCTCAAAACGTTTTCAATGATTAAATCATGATGAATTGAAGTTAATACTGTGATTTGAACGTGATTTTACTCCAATTGCATGATGAACCCATGTTCCTTCCAAAATTGGTTTAGCTTTTGCATGGGCTTTGTGATTATGGCTTGTTCTTGATTAAGTGGTGATTCTCTTATGTTGAATTGCTTGTGTTTATTGTTAATTACGTTAATTGATGTTGAATTGATGATGATCAGTCCATGATGATAAATATATGAAGTTTTGAGCATGAATAGCCTATGTTTCTACCTGTTGTCTTGAAGTCGATTGTGAGATCAGTTGTGTAGATTCTTGATTATGTATGAACTGTTGTAGCTACTATTTTAGGGTGATGTAATGGATGAATTTTGTAGGTATAAATCCTTAATGTTCAAATTAAGAAGGGCTTGCATGAATTGATATAGATTCCCTTAGGTTATGAAGTCAAGAAGCTATGTGTGTGATGAATCTCGAATTTGTGATTTGATGAAGCATGATTTAGTCTTGATTTCTTATCTAATTAGCTACTGCCTAATGAGTATATTATTGTTGAAAAATGAATGATGATCAAACCCTTAGATAGTTCATAGTATTTGTAAAGTCTTCTATACTCTAGCAAATCGATAAGCCTAAATGCCTTTGTTGTAACCCTAATCTTTAGAGTATGTAATCATGATTTCAATATGGTTAAATGTAGGTTTAGCTACTTCCTTAGACATATATATGTATGAACTATGATCTAAAATCAATGTAAGGGAAGTTAGCTAATGATCTATGTTATTCTACTTTCCTAGTATGTTGATATGTTGTATTATGTTATGGTATAATCTTGTAGCGACTTGTACATGGTTTCTTATATGTTTAATGTACATTATCTACTGCCATATATTTGTTTTATTGATGAATAAGGTATATTGATCAATGATGATCAAAGGGTGAGAAATTGGTAAGAATGTTTATTCTCTTTACTTTTCTACTTCTCTATTCCTTTATAGTCATGTTGATGAAGCCTTGTATGGCATTGTGTGGTATGCTCCACTTATGGTGGAGGTGTTTACTTTATTGTCATTATATATGTGTTGACTATGGACTTGAAGGAATATTGATGAACTTATGAACATGTGCTTAAAATAATACTATGAGAAGCTTATGCCTACTTTCCTATTCTAGTTGTGAAATAGGTTGTGTGGCTATTGTATGAACATGTGTATAATTATGTTAAGGTATTGTATAGGTGCTTCCATTGATGTGTTAAAGTGGTTAATATCCTCTACCCATGTATCCTTTATATGAAAAGTATAAATAGCTAAAGTTAGGAGTCTTGGATTTAAGGTAGATATTGTCTTGTCTCCTATGCTATTATGTGTTGTGTGTCATGTGCTTGGAAGTGTAATGTGGTCTAATAGAGTGGCTGACTTGAGAAGTTATTGATAGTCATTATGTGATCATGTTGGTCAATGTACACACACTCTCACTTATATGCATATTATAAGTAGTATAAATCATTGTGTCTAAATGAAAGGTAGTTCTCATATTCACTAGTGTCTACTACTATGCATATTAAGGTGATGTTTATGAATGTATGATTTGTATTCCGTTACTAGGATGACTTGATAGGTGTACTAGTATGGGCAAGGGTATGGGACCTTGTCTATGCATTGCACATGTGTATCTTGATAGGATAGTTCCTAGGTTTGGTTCTTATGCTTATGAAGGATGATTATATGAACATGTTATGAATATGATATGAAGAAGTATGAATGTGTATAGTGTCTTAGTAGGTTTATATAAAAGTATTGCTCATACAGTTATGCCTATAGACTTATGCATTGATATATGAATATGTGTGACCTTATGTGTTATGTGAAAGGTTTGCTCACATCTAAGTATACACTCACACACATGGATGATCTAGTTAGTGAGAGGGGTGATGCACTCAAATTTACTTCTCAAATAAGAAGTAAAGTGGTCGTATCAAGTAAAGAACCCAACTAATGAGGTTGAGATCGATCCCACAAGGAAAATAGTTCAGACTTAACTTTATTCTATTATTACTATTATTTAGCCAACTATTTTCCGAGAAAACAAAAGACAAAAAGGGGGGTTTTATTTCTAAATTATTGAAACTGATTAACTAAATAAAAATGAACAACTAACAGATTCAGCTTTCGGAGTTAAATCAAATTATAAAAGTAACTAGGGCTTAAGTGTTCCCCACAGGTTCCTAACTTGGTAAATCTAACTATAACAAATTCTATCCTAATATCTTGCATGTAAAGTGATAAGTTATGTATCTCTAAATCCTTGGTCCGGCATCTAGAGAATTTCACTCTGCACCTTGGTCCGGCTACGTGTGTTGCTATACTAACCCTTATCTTTACCTCATATTAAACATCATATTCGGTATTTGACTAAGTTATTAACTCGTACCAACCAATACTAGCCTATTAGATACTCTACACTAAATCTATGTTGATAATTCTTTTCCTATTATCTACCTCCTTGGTCCGGCAAGTAGCATTAAGGCGAGTTCTAACGTTGGCCATCCGTTAAAAAGACTTCTACACGAAAGAATTATCAATACATGCAAGACACCACTCTAGAATTGTTATTTAAGTTAGATTTTTACCTTGTTATTCACCCATGGTTCCCACAACCCTAGCTATGAAGTTTAGTTACCCATGTTCATAATTACATAATTCATATTGTTAATGGAAGAATTCATGCACATGCACTTACTTTTATGAAAACGAATAGTTTCCCAGAATTTAACTTGATTAATCAACAAAATCACCAACAATCAATTCCCGAAAAAGTATCTTAATTCCCAAAATCGAGAGTTCAATACTATAATAGAAGAACTAAAAACTAAAAATTATCCAGAAAGTCTAACCCCAAAAACGAGGTTTTTCCAACTATTTATAATAAAAACAAAATCTAATCAAAGAAGGATTCTATTTACTAAAAATTTGTCCAAACGCGTCTAGGTCGACGGACCACGTGACGGACCGTCATGGCCTCCGTCGTCCCATACTTCACACATTCTTCTATTGCTTTCTTCATTCCCCTCGACGGACAGGTATGACGAATCGTTTCAAGCACGACGGTCCGTCGAGGGTCTTCGTTCCAAAGTACTTGAACTTCTTTGAATTTGGGTACTGGGACTACTTCTCTGATCATCACGACGAACAAGCAGGACGGACCATCGTGGCTATGACGGTCCGTCATGGACTTCCGTAATCCCACACTTAGTCAGACTTCCCTATTTTCCTTCAGCAACTTCTCCCTTCACTACGATACAACCTACGGACCGTCACAGCCTCGACGGACCATCATGGATTCCGTAGGTGGTCCCTTCTGCATTTCTTTCTCAAAAACTTCCGCGTTCATCCTTGGACAAATTTTCTGCAAACAAAGAGAAACTTACATAAAAATCAACACAAAAAGGCTTTCGACACACACTAAACTTAAGGAAAAAGCATTAGAAATACCGTGAAACCACGGTACATCAACACCCTCAACTTAAATTCGTTGTTTGTCCTCAAGCGACGCACTATGACTCACTACAAAATTTTGTACAAAAGTATCCATATTTTAACTTTCGCAATCATTTGGCTATCAATCCCGATTATTCTTATTATGTTTATGCATGGTATCACTATTAGGCATTGACTTGTGTATAATCAGACCATGACATAGACTTCACTACGCAATGACACCTATCCTCTTCAATTTCTCACCGGGATGCTAATATTTCTGGTATTGCAACTACTGTCCTCACTTCAAATAACATCCTCATTTTTCACATAATGATTTTAGTTTGAGTATAAGGATCACTTTTCGACACTCACTCTCAGAACAAATTCACAACTCATTTATACATATTGCCATAGGCTTGCCCTTATTTTCACTACTTCAAGTTCGCCATACAACTCTTAGGATCACAATAGGACTTTTTTTTTTTAGATTGTAACATAGGCCAGGGTCAGGTAGGGTATATTTAGGTATACTTTAGTGACTTGTTGCCCTCCTTGACATATCGTCTAAGCGAACCACTATTTTATCATTTTATTTTGCCCTATTACTCAATTTTTTTCACTTTGTTGTTTTCCCTTCTTATCTTATGTGTAAGTGACTTTTCTCTTTTCTTGTTTTATTTGCTTTTATTCATATTATTTTTTATTTTTTTTTACTTCTGTTTTATCTTTCTTTCTCTTCATTCTTTCAACCCCACTTTCCGGGGGTTTTCCTTATAAAAACGCACCTCAACTCATGATTTTGCACAATACCCATGGTTGGGTCAGGGCAAAACAAGGTTGCTTTCTGCATTAGCCACCCTCAACTTATGCTTTTGGTATAAACTGAGGTGCACATGTCCAAGGAGGGACCAGGGCCAACACATTGTTCCAGAGAAGATCATTGGGGGTGAAAAAGAAAGATCTATTTTGAGCTCAATTCATTTGGATCAAAAAGAGATTAACTTCATTTGGTTTTCTGTTATTTTTAGGCTCAAGATTGAACTATTTCGAACAGGGCTATGATCCTTTCCTAATTGATTGATTTGACTCACTTTTAGCAGGACTAACCAGGCAATTTCTAGCTCAGTATTGATGGTGACATTCGAATTCACCGCACACTCATTGAATTACCTTGCATTCAGATTATTAGACTACCCTAATTCAAAGTCTGTAGATGTCAGGATCATGCAAGTGAGTATCGGTTATTTTCATGTTTCAAACACACCAATTATATTACATGCCTGAGTCATGCATCATTTGGATTACGAGATATCATTTATTTTGCCACAATGCTTCAGATTTATAACTATGTTACATAAGATATGACATGCTCGGTTTCAACAATAAAGTAATCAGTCTTTGGGGAAAAAGAACACTCAAGAAACCCCAAAGAGGATCGTGAACTGGGCCTGACCTTCAGAATTCACCAAGTACTCACTTGTCCATTTACACCCAACCCCCAACAAAAAGATATGCAATTGTCCCAATCCATAGAAAAGGCAAAACTATGCGAAAGGTAAGTGAAGCAAACCTGAGGCGACTAAGCGGACGGCGGATCAGCACGCTGGTTTGGTCCGGTTCACCGGAACCCACTCCCTGCGTAGTCGGACATCCTCAGTAATGTCCTCAGGCATCACACACATAAAGTGTGCCGCGCCAGAATCTAACAATTTTGGAGAAATAGAACGCCCCGGCAACTAACTCTACAGCCTCAACTTACGGGCCTCCTCGTCAGAGCAATCGAGGCTCTCCTGCAGCCTGCATCTCACGGCGCTCCTTCTTCCCTTGCCCTAGCCTCAATCGCTCCTCTCACCTGCGTCTCTTGGCATGCTCTCGTGGGGGAGGTGGTGGAACCATCAGAAGTGGCAAAAAGAGCAGCCATCACTGTGTATTCAGCAGGCTCTGCAGAAGGGGATCAGACTCAGGTACCCTCGCTCCCTAGGATCGTATAAGATCAGTCGCAGAATTCAACCGCAGCTGAAGGGTCGACATGTCACCGAGGTGCTGGTCGGGCTAGTACTCGACAACTCAAAGCGTCTAAAGCTAATGTACCTCTGGCGATCTTCTCTCCTGTGTGTGTGCACATCTGCGCTCCATGCGCTCCTCTGCCTCAGCAATAGTCCTCTGCATCCAAGGCTGGATGTGATGCAGAAGTGTAGCCATCTGTGGCTCGAGTTTTCTGGACCTAGCAAGTGGGACCATGAGTGGCGGAAGGGCGAGCGAGAGGAGTCGGGCAG
>CM040625.1:22923231-22957866 GCA_022817965.1 Solanum lycopersicoides | reverse complement strand
CTCAACTTGTGTTCATTCAGATCTGATACAAATGATTACCGGCAAGGTGTCAACCATTTCTAAGAATTCATACCTGAGATGAGAGGCGGGGAGCAGCTTTAGTTCTCAAGCTTTGGAGGCCTCCTCTATGCGATGGTTTACGCGGTGGAGACTCGCGATTCTTCATGTCTTAGCTCATATTTCTTCGGTTTTAAAACCAACATTACCACGATCAAGAGCAAGCGACTAATGACCCATATTCTTCAATGCATTCATTATCAAAATTCATTATCATGCCGCCAGTGCTTTCTACACCTAGACGTTCTTCTATTTGTGTCTCGGGTGATTCACCAAAACTTTGTAGGATATGGCAGATACCGATTGGAGCTCACACTCTGCCCGCATTGGACCGGACAAAATTTGAAAGGTCACTGTTTCTTGTTCAACCGAAATCTTCATCTTCCCCTTTTTCCATATCAACTAAAGCTCTACCCCGTAGCAAGGAATGGCCCTCCCAAGAACTAATAGGGCACCTCAAAATCGACTTCACAATCAGAATAAACACAAATCTGTCGGGAGAATATGAACGACTCCACGTTTTACTAGCACATCATGGAGGATCCCTATAGGCCTTTTTTACTGTAATCGATCGGCCATTCAGTCAGCCGCTCGCAGTGGAGCTTTGTTTCGCGTCACCCAAACCCCAACTTCTTGTAAATCGAGGGGCATGAGATTTACTGCTTTGCCACCCAATCACGATAATGCTTTCGCAAAATGTAATAAACCCAATTGTACAAGGATAGTGAATGCACCCCGGAATCTTCTTTCCTTTTGCCACTCAAAGCCTTGTAGCAATAGCACTACAATGCCTGCATTCGTCTCATCCTCAAAAGTGACCGATCTTTTCTTTGTAACCAAAATCTTCATAAACTTGGCAAACCGGGCATTTGTTCAAGAGCTTTACAACAGGGGAACATTGATAGAAAAATGCTCAACACTGTTATTAAACGCCGTTATTTTCATCCCTCGGTCTTTTCAATATCTTTGAGGAAGGGGGGTCTAGCATGGGATTACCTTCTTAGGCACTTCGCATCTTTGTTCTAGTGTTATCTTTCACTTCATCACTAACCGGCTACCACTTTTATCATGTAGTCTCATCCATCACCCTTTTCCCACATAGACGGCACTAGGTTGGTCAATAGTTTTGATACCATTTACCACCACGAGTTATAATTGCCATAATTGTTGCAGGAAGAGTGCCCGATTGCCGGATAAACCAACACCCCGACAGTTCCAACAGTTCAGATAATTGACATTTGCAATTCAGTGCTTAATTGATATATGTGTACTCGACTTTCTGTCAATACCCGCTACATCACTCCTAACTCTTGCTGTGCTCATCACTGCATCGAAACCTCCTCATCATCTTGGCTGCAAAACATTATCCTCAACTCGCGCCATACTACCTCCACCATCCTAGGGGCAACTTCACGATTTTGAGGAGGAACATAGGGCCCCGCTTATTTGTACCTAGTTACCCCTGTTGAAGTTGTGTGTCGCGATTGTAATTTCCATCACGGACATAATTACCCTCACGGTTGTATTACCATAGTTCCGACCTTGATTCCTTGACCTTGGCGCAATTGTCCTGATTGTGGAAGCCTTGGCATTCGGCGTCGGAAACCCCCCGTCTGATCCATTACTGCATAGGAATCTTCCTCATAATAATATTCATCAGTTGGTGGTGGCTGTTTAGACAAATAGTTCACTGCGTATTATCTTTTCTGCACCCCCTAGTACATGTTTTAACACCAACCCACTCAGTTCCTGTCATCTGTGCCATCTCTTCCACGATATCATCTGTGGCTGGGTTGTGTGCTGGATTGCCACTGCAAAAGTATTTCTCCAGTACTTGATTTCCTAGTACTCCATGCTTTATTATTCCGGGAGATTTTCTCTACATCTTTTGCAATTCTCTCAGCATAAGGACACTCCCCATAAGAACCACATTGCTATCAGTATCCAATACGCTTTATTATTATCATCCTGTCCCCGGTAGAAATATTCTTTCAGTGACTCATCATCTATGCGGTTGATTGGGGACACTTTCCAAAAATTGAAGTGAACCCTATCCCAAGAACTGTAACTGGACTCTCCTGGTAGTGCCACAAGTTGTTCACTCTGTCTTTGTGATGTTGTTTCTTGGAGGACCGGTAGTAACGTGCATATAGAAACGTCCCTTAGTTGCGTTCCAAGTGAAAAATCTGAGTCTATAAGGGAGGACTCAGTGAGACAAAATAGCAGCCTCTCCCGTCAGTGAGAGAGGAAATACTCTTAGCCCTATTACATCCAAATTCAAATCAGGCCTCCCTACACAGCTTTACACCACTACCCCTCACCTTAGCTATATGGGCATGTGGGTCCTCAGACGGTAGTCCTGAAACAAACCTCTAGCCGTGAGCATTTGCATTAGACTACTAGTGACTACAAAGGTGTGACCTTCAGGTAGAGGGGAAGACAAGTGGCCCATCAGAATCCTGCAATATTACATAACCTCTGTAGTATTCTTGAGGACTGTGGAGCGGGAATTTTGACCCCTTTGTGCACCTTGACCAGGATTATCAGGTAATAAATCGACCATGAAGCAATCAACCGGAGCTGGGATGTTTTTGGTTGGATCATTATCATTTATACCCAAGTTTCGATCTCATTAGCGTTAGCTGTTGCGCCGTCTAACTCGTGTGATCGTAGGGAAACAAGGGTTCTCTTCCTCTCCGTGTATTTGGCATACAAGGACGTTATTTCTTTGAAAAAAAAAACAAAAACAAGAGAAAAAGTAAAATCAGGAAAATATTGACTAAACTTTAGTAATAAGTTTAAGTTAATCTAAAAGCTACTTTCCCCGGCAGCGCGAAAATTTGATGCGCTCAAATTTACTTCTCAAATAAGAAGTAAAGCGGTCGTATCAAGTAAAGAACCCAACTAATGAGGTTGAGATCGATCCCACAAGGAAAATAGTTCAGACTTAACTTTATTCTATTATTACTATTATTTAGCCAACTATTTTTCCAGAAAACAAAAGAAAAAAGGGGGTTTTTATTTCTAAATTAATGAAAATGATTAACTAAATAAAAATGAACAACTAACAGATTCAGCTTTCGGAGTTAATCAAATTATAAAAGTAACTAGGGCTTAAGTGTTCCCCACAGGTTTCTAACTTGGTAAATCTAACTATAACAATTCTATCCTAATATCTTGCATGTAAAGTGATAAGTTATGTATCTCTAAATCCTTGGTCCGGCATCTAGAGAATTTCACTCCGCACCTTGGTCCGGCTACGTGTGTTGCTATACTAACCCTTATCTTTACCTCATATTAAACATTATATTGGTATTTGACTAAGTTATTAACTCGTACCAACCAATACTAGCCTATTAGATAGTCTACACTAAATCTATGTTGATAATTCTTTTCCTATTATCTACCTCCTTGGTCCGGCAAGTAGCATTAAGGCGAGTTCTGACGTTGGCCATCCGTTAAAAGACTTCTACACGAAAGAATTATCAATACATGCAAGACACCACTCTAGAATTGTTATTTAAGTTAGATTTTTACCTTGTTATTCACCCATGGTTCCCACAACCCTAGCTATGAAGTTTAGTTACCCATGTTCATAATTACACAATTCATATTGTTAATGGAAGAATTCATGCACATGCACTTACTTTTATGAAAACGAATAGTCTCCCAGAATTTAACTTGATTAATCAACAAAATCACCAACAATCAATTCCCGAAAAAGTATCTTAATTCCCAAAATCGAGAGTTCAATACTATAATAGAAGAACTAAAAACTAAAAATTATCCAGAAAGTCTAACCCCAAAAACGAGGTTTTTCCAACTATTTATAATAAAAACAAAATCTAATCAAAGAAGGATTCTATTTACTAAAAATCTGTCCAAACGCGTCTAGGTCGACGGACCACGTGACGGACCGTCATGGACACGACGGACCGTCATGCCTCCGTCGTCCCATACTTCACACATTCTTCTGTTGCTTTCTTCATTCCCCTCGACGGACAGGTATGACGGATCGTTTCAAGCACGACGGTCCATCGAGGGTCTTCGTTCCAAAATACTTGAACTTCTTGGAATTTGGGTACTGGGACTACTTCTCTGATCATCACGACGAACAAGCAGGACGGACCGTCGTGGCTATGACGGTCTGTCATGGACTTCCGTAATCCCACACTTAGTCAGACTTCCCCATTTTCCTTCAGCAACTTCTCCCTTCACTACGATGCCACCTACGGACCGTCACAGCCTCGACGGACCGTCATGGATTCCGTAGGTGGTCCATTCTGCATTTCTTTCTCAAAAAACTTCTGCGTTCATCCTTGGACAGATTTTCTGCAAACAAAGAGAAACTTACATAAAAATCAACACAAAAAGGCTTTCGACACACACTAAACTTAAGGGAAAAGCATTAGAAATACCGTGAAACCACGGTACATCAAGGGGCCTTACTAGGGGTGCCCAAGAATACTCCAAATCTAGATAGGTGCTTGAATATGCTATAAGCATATGAATGATGAATATCCTAAGCTTATGTTTTTATAAACAAACGTAATAAAGGCTTTTCAATAAAGGGAACTTAACTTAGCACCAAGCGAACTTGACAATGGGAGGTGATGACTTATCCATAGAAGGAAAGATTCATCCTAAAGTTTCCCATGTGATGTTAACTCCCTTGTTTTTGGGATATGTCACTCTAAGGGATTCCCATGAGGAGCGGCCCACTTTACCAAATGGTATGAATAGGGATATCTACCTCTTAGTCCTTACTAGGGGTGCCCAAGAATACTCCAAATCTAGATAGGTGCTTGAATATGCTATAAGCATATGAATGATGAATATCCTAAGCTTATGTTTTTATAAACAAACGTAATAAAGGCTTTTCAATAAAGGGAACTTAACTTAGCACCAAGCGAACTTGACAATGGGAGGTGATGACTTATCCATAGAAGGAAAGATTCATCCTAAAGTTTCCCATGTGATGTTAACTCCCTTGTTTATGGGATATGTCACTCTAAGGGATTCCCATGAGGAGCGGCCCACTTTACCAAATGGTATGAATAGGGATATCTACCTCTTAGTTCTTGAACTATGTTGCCACCATAGGATACTAGCTAGAGGATTCTACCTCGATAGCTATGTTTATATTGGTTCTACTTTGGCCGGTAGACCACCTTCCATCGGTGTAAGGTTTGATGACACCGGATTCCATGTTTAGCATCACATGGTCTATGTCGGTTGAGGTTATGGTTTCCCTAAAGGTAAAATGGACAATGGAAGTAATTGAATAGGATCCTAACTAGGAGGACTTAAGGTAAGTTACTTAGGATAGGTGAAATTAATGAACCCATCTAGACATTTCACAAGTGACTCCTTAGGAAGTCTTAGGAAGGTACCTTAATGCATAGGATTATGTATGTGTCCTTTATGTATGATATTGTAGTCTTGGTTTGACTATGTTTATATTGTACTATATATCTATGATGGCATGTGTTGTCTTATGTAGATGCTATGTATGGTATTCTCTTGTGTTCCTAAGGTGATGCATTGCACCAAGTATCCCTAAAGGATTACTTAGTAGGCAAATGAATTGAGAAAAGAGTTAGATGTTAAGAGGGATGAGTTCACTGCAAAGTGACCTCTATTTGTACTTAAATTCATAAGTGCTTTTCTATGATGTTTGGCCTTTGATTGTGTTACTATGAAGTATGTGGATGATATAAATGCTATTGATAAAGGTTTTATGATGATTTACTCAAAATTTACATGAAGTATGATTTCAAAGGAAATGTCCCTTTTAAATGCATGTTTTTGCATGGTTGCCATACTTAGTACATTCTTGTGCTAATCCCATTCTTCTCTACTTTTTACATGAAGTGTAGGTATTGGAATGCTTAAAGGAGATCTATGATTGAGGAGCTTGATAGGTGATTTCCCAAGCTCAAGGAAAGGAATCCTTAAGTTCAAGGATGTCCTAATGGGTACTTATTGTAAAGTCTATTTAGTAATGTATAGCTTTGTATTATGTCTTAAGGGCCTTGTCCTTAATGTACTCTAAAGTTATTGAGTCTAAGATGGCAAAGGGACTTAGAGTCTAAATATGTATTATGACTTATGTTTTACATATATATGATGTGATGTTTCTAGCATATGATGTGCTATGAAAAGTTTTAAATTTTCCGCTAAATTTACTATGCCAATGAAATAAATGATATGAGAGGCTTGTATTAGACCTCCGAGAGGTCGACGACGCCGGGTACAATCCAAGATTGTACCCTATCTTCTAGGGTATGCTTTTGGATTGTGACATTCACATATAGGTAGATATGATCATATATCACATAATTAACTACACAATTATCCATATAACTTCAAGTAGTTGCCGACAAGGCCATGATCATTAATATACTTAAAATAACGCCGACAAGCCCACATCAATTCACATAACACCGCCACCATAAGTGGACCAAACAGTTCACAACATAATTGAAATATAAAATAACATTAAATAAGAAGAAATAGGTCAGCATACCACCTCTTCATCATCAACACTTCAAGACAATACCAAATCATCCAATTAAACCTCATAAGGCCCTTACCCATGGTCATGAACATCAATTCAATACACAATTATAATAATCAATGAAATCTAAACCAATTCAATATAGATTCAACAATCTAAGGCCAATTAGATAACAATTTAATACAATTCTTATATCATTAGAAAGCCCATAAGAAACTACACATGAATTCATAAACATTAGACCAATATCAAGTAACCCATACATTAATCAAAAACTAGGGTTCACCAATTACATGGGTTCATAGGTTAATTGAGTTAAAATCACATTAATAACAACAATTCAATCACTAAACAATTATTATAAACCATTAATGCAAGAACCCATGGTAGATCATGAAATAGGTCAATTCAACTTTTGAAAACTTTAGAAAACATCTTTGAAAGTTGGGATCCTTGATGAAACGAGTTTCAAGGATCAAAAGACATACCTTAACAATGATAATTCTTCACTTTGATGAAGAATCTCCACTCAATTCGTCACACCAAGCTCTTCCTTGACTTTGGACTTCAATGGAGTCTTTGGGAATTCATAAGGGATTTTGGGGTTTTGATTTTGAAGAATGAAATCTTCAATGTGTTTAAGACTTATATACACACTTAAAATACCCAAAAGACCCTTAGGGAACATCCAATACTCCTATTTGGAAGTGGGGTGAATTTACAAGTTCACCCCTCAACTTGGCAGTGAACTGCACACAGGGACAAACCATTGACGGTTGGGCGGTCGACGGACCGTTTGTCCACATACGGACCAGCCTGTCCTCCCGTCGTTTTGTTCAGAGGCTGGACGTGGTCCTCATACTTTCCCATCCTAAGTCCCTACCCACGGCACCATCGACGGACCGTCCTTTGAGCTACGGACCGTCCTTTAGTGAGACTGCCTTGGGCAGTTTTGGCCACCAACATGGGTCCTTCTTCAAGGACCCTTGGTTGGTCCTTGGGGATGTTTACCCGGACGTTTCCAACCCAAACATAATTTTATATGTGTTTAGGACCTATCACATGAATTTCACTTAAAACAAACATGTAAAACCCGACGAAAATATTCCTAGACACACAAGGTTATTTCAAGGCACATCTTTCAAACGTCATGAACGTTCTTGAGTGTTTGACCTCCAAACTTCTCAAAACTTGACACACTACCTATACACATAATATTAACTAATTTAAGGTCTTCACAACATCATTAATTACAAATAAACATATAGAACCACATATGAGGCACTTAGGTAACTTAGTCGTCGAACGTCTCGGTCGTCCCTTGATGTTTGACTTCCAATGCATCAAATACTTTAGAAAATGCCTCAATACCACATAATAGACCATATTATGACCTTAGACCATCATTAACATAATTTTAGGCTCTATTTCACCTATATCATTTTCGGGATCTTACAACTATAGTCAACCACATTAACTTCGATATTAGGACCTTAGTCACATAGTCATATTAGGACTTCATATCATGCATATCATTACATCATGTGGACACTAACACAATGTCATGCAAATGAACCATAAACATATGCACATACATTATACCACCTTCCTAGGACTCTAGATAGCTACTTGTGCAATGTCTAGGTGGGTTCATTACTTCCACCTATACTAAGTACCTTCCATTAGGTTATACTAGTTAGGGTCCTTTACTTTACTTTACTTCCATTGTTTATTTTACTTTGGGGAAACTATAGCCTTAACCGACACTAAGACCATGGGTGCTAAACATGGAATTTGGTGTTGTAGAGTCTTACACCAATGGAAGGTAATCTTACCTAGCCAAGGTAGAACATTAACACATACTAGCATATTAGTTGATATCACTTGATAGATCCTATGTGGAAAGCATAGTTTATGGAACTTGGAGGTACATATGGAAACCCTCTTAATGTCTAATGAGACATTTTAGTTATCCACTCATGGAAATATCACTCTCTGCCATTTGACTAAGAGGCTAACCACCTCGTGAGGTATATGGTGACCTACCTTCCTAAAATGGGAAGGGACATCCCTCATCTTCAAGTTCAATCGGTGCTAAGCTAAGTTCCATTTTTTTGAAAAGCCTTTATTACAATACTTTTATAAAACATAGGCCTTAGGAGATAGACTCCTCATATGCTTAGCTCATGGACCATAAATGAGAGTTCATAAACCTAAATCATGTGAGAAACCCTTTCACATGGAAATAGCATGTGTAAAGCACCATCTAGTTTAGGGTACCCTTGAGAACACCTTTCAAGTGCCCCTCTATTGACAAGATCCTTATTCATGTGTGTGTATACATATATGTGAGCAATCCTTTCACATAAACATGTGTGTGTATACATATATGTGAGCAATCCTTTCACATAAACACATTAAAGTCACACATGTTCATAACATGCTCATGTATTCATACTCATGTAGATAGGAAACCAAACCTAGGAACTATTCTATCAAGGGACACATGTGCAATGCATAGACAACGTCCCATACTCTTTCCTATACTAGTACAGCTATCAAGTCATCCTAGTTAATGGAATACATAACATGCTTCAGGTACATACACCTTACATGCATAGTAGTAGACATTTAGTGAATATGAGAACAACCTTTCATTTAGACACTATGAACCTTTACTACATTGTAAGCATGCATAATGTGTGAGCTTGTGTACATTGGTCAACATGATCACATTATGTCTATCAACAACACATTGAGGCAGTCACCCTCTTAGGACCACAACGCACAACCAAACATAGACCACATAACCAATTTAGCATAGGAAACAAGCTAACTTCACATTACACTTAAGACTCCTAATTTTGGCTATTCACACATTTACATAGGGGTACATAGGTAAGGGAGTATTAAACATTTATACTCATCTAAGGCAACACCTAATTTAACCCCAACATAGTTATACACATGCATACTCAATAGCCATATAAACTAGATCATAACTAGAGTAAGAAATTAGGCATGAGCTTCATATTAGGTGATCATCACCAACACACATTCATAATGTCATCAAGTTTCCTACAAGGCCATAATAAACACATATATATATATTGGCAATAAAGTAATAACCGCCACCATAAGTGGACCATACTACACAATGCCATACAAGGCTTCATCAACTAACAATACTATAGAAAGTAGAAGGGAAGAGCCATTCTTACAAATTCATCAAGCTTTGATCATCTTTGATCAATACACCTTTTTCATAAAAATTCATGTATAGGGATCTAGCTAAATGTACTTTAATCCTAAAGGAAACCATGTACAAGTCGCTACAAGATCATGCTTTAACCTAGTACAATACATCACAATCATACTAGAAAGTAGAGAGACATAGATCACTTACTAATATTGTTTACTTTGATCATGATGATTAACATTCATAATATACCAATGATACCATTCTAGTGTAGTAGCTAAAGACATAATAACCAAGTCTAAATCATGCTTCACCTATCCTAGAACTTTGATCACATCATGTACATAGCATTGTAAATCTATAAGTTAAGAGAATGTAAATCAATCCTTACCAACACTCCTTTGTTTTGATCATCAAGGATTCATACCCACAATTTATCAATAACGTACATGTAAGGCAGTAGATACAATTAACTTTACATAAATGAATCTTATATACATGTACTATAGAATCGATGTTATAGTGAAGTCCATACTTTAACAATCAACAGAAAGTAGAGATCAAGTATTCAAGCATCACTCCACATTGATCAAATATCACATAATTCATCATCAATTTACCATGTAGGAAGTAGATATAATCAATTCCAACATGATAGAATCATAATTCAATCAACATCAGTTCAAGATCACAAAGCCCATACATAGGCTAAATCAATAGTTTGAAGAGAGCATGGGTTCATCATTCAATAGGATTGAAATCCACGTTAAAATCAATACATTATCATCAATGCATCATGAAAAATCCTTTGAAAACGTTTTGAGAAAGAACCCATGGCTAGATTGAAGAAGAAGAGATTTGATCATATTTTCTCTTTGAAAACTTTGAGATTAACTCTCTAGATAGAAGGATAACTAGAAATGAAGGATCACCATACCTTAATTTATAAGAAAACCTCTAAAAATTGATGAATAACCCATAGGAATCCAAGCTCCAAGATGTTCTTGAGCTTCACCTTCAAGGAAGGTTCTAGAGAGAGTTTTTTTTGGGTGGGAAGTCTAATTTGTGTGAATTGAATTTGGAATGGGGTTGTCACGTTTTTGATAACTTAAATACACCCAAAAATAAGCAAATAAACCAACTAGGGTCATTTTATCATGTGGGGTGAATTTCCCATTCACCCCATAATGGGACAACGTGCATGCAGTTAAATGCAGTCTGCATCGACGGCCATCCATCGACGCCCCTTAGGCCTATTGACGGGCCGTTGGTGGCCTCCGTCGTTTGGGTCTGAGGTTGTCCTTTGGCTGAGACTTCTCCAGGATAAGTCCCAATTGAAGCTTCACCATCGACGGGGTGTTGGTGGACTGACGGACCGTCCCTTTGCTTCGTCAATTGACACTGCCAAGGCAGTGTCTCGACAACCTTTGGGTCCTCCTTGAGGGTCTTTTGCGGGGCCCTTGGGGAGTCGTACCCGGACGTTTCCAATTTAAATATATACCTTAAAATGTTAATGACCTTACACATCAATTTCACCCAAAACAAACACATAAAACACATCCAAACATGCAAGGCACACTCAAGACGCACATTAACGTCACAAGGGCTAACTTTCGAACGTCTTGGACGTTGTTGGACGTTTGACCTCCAAACTTCATGAAACTTAATATACTGCATATAAGAATCATTATTACTCATATAAGGACCTCATAATATCATAACATACAAATATAAGCACGTATAGACACATGAGGCACATCGGTGACTAGTCGTCGAACGTCTTAGTCGTCCCTTGACGTTTGACTTCCAATTCACCTCAATCTTTAGACACTGACTAAATACCATATTATAATAAATTTTAGTACCTTATACCCTTACTATAAACATGTTAGTCTCTAGAAACCCTAACTCATTTTGGGGTCTCATAATATCCCCCACTTGGGAACATTCGTCCTCGAATGACACTTGGAACTCTTTAATCACAACAAGGACTTCAATGAATCATAGAGTAGCTCACCATATACATAACATCATAACATAGAATTTAATGCACCAAACTTACAAGGAACACAAACTTCAAACCACTTAGCACTTAATGCAACACAAGCAAGCCACAATTCACTCACTCATGTTTAATGCATCAAACACTTAGGCACTTCTCATGTTCATAGAAGTAACATTCTTCTCCTAATCATAACATGGTCATTAAACTTATTTTTATCAAGATTCAATCATACATGACCACACCTAGGCAGATTCAACAATACTCAAAAGCAAATAGGCACTCATACTTCAATGCACATGGACTTGAGTTAATTGAATCAACAAGGATCTTTATTGAATTAGACCTAGTGCCATGAAGGTCATACTCAACCATATCATTATTAGTTGTGTCCATGGAGGAATATGTTTCTCCTCAACACACTTACATATCACATGAGTTCATAGGCAAGCAACGCGCAAAGGTCAATTAACTGTAAAATAAGAATTTCTCAACTTTTAACCAAAACATGCTCAAACTTTCTCCTTAGTGAAGTCAAAATGGTAATTCACACCAAGCACATCACCACATTAGGAAGTCCTTTCACAACATTTCAATTTATAGCATAACACTAGCCTTCATGAGCAAGCGTCATATTGAGATAACACAATTTATAGGCACACATAAGGACACATAGCTAAATATTTCTTCACCTTTCAAAAGTGACCCTACAATCATGATTTCCAAACCATAAAAGTCACATAATTTTCAAGAGACTCAACACTCTTCATTGTAAAGAGGCTCAATTTTTCATTTTAAGGATAAACCTTACACATCACAAGTGCCTATACCCATGTTTCTTATCTTATCTCATGAATTCAAATGCACAACTAGCATATTAAGATGCCCAATCAACATGAAAACATGTATTTGATCAAAATTCTTTTTCAAGTACTTTATAATCTTCAAAATATCCTTAAGGTAGTGTCAATCAATACATACAAAACATATAGAGGTCATGAAATTCATACTTTATGCAAAACTCCTATCATGAACAAGCTTATTAAGAATTCATTAGATTCAATCTCAAGTAAGAATAGAAGGACAAGGTAGTAATATCTACAACCTTACTACTCCATCACCATCCCCCACTTAGGGTAAACCCAATTAAGAGCAACTTAACCCAACCTTAAGAGGATCTTAACCTATCAACCTCCATTTTCATCACTTAAAAGTAATTACCATTTTAGAAGAATTTACAGTAACTCAACCTAGGAATACCAAAGGCATTCTAAACCTTATCTTCTAGGCAAATTATCCCCAATCATCAAGTTAGGTCATACTACCCAATCACATAAGGTTTTCAACAATACCATACACACCAAGGTCATACAACATTGAGGGGAAACAATAGAAGAAACTTAACCATAAGGACTCTTTCTTTTCTGTCTACTTTACAGTAATGCAATTTCTATGTCAATCAAACCCACATCATCACCCTACCAAGATAAGCATCTTACCCTCACTTTTAGGATCAATCCTACACCAAAGAGTTCAATCCATACAAAGCAATTATGAAGAACCACTCATATACAAAGGGAAACATGGAATCATTACACACATATATATAGGCAACATACATTTTTGGCCATTTACTACACTTCATAAAGTTTTTCAAGTCTAATCCACACTATAAGACTATCATCATGCATACTCATAAGGCCACTCATTATTCCAAAAGTAAACTCAATTCAACTATGACAACTTCTAACATGCTTTAACCATATCATATAAATCTTCATATATCATATCATTTCACATAATTCTCATATATATCCATAATGGAATCACATGATCAAAATATGCCAAAATTAACCTTCACACATACTCATCAAACCATAAAACCAAGTAAAGAATTAAACTCACCTTTTCTCCCTCAAGCATAGAGATACCATCTCATCCAAGCAATCACATCTAAAATACCACCAGACAAGAAAACATATGAGAGAAATCTTATAGAGTTAAATTCTATGGCACGACATGATAATGACGAAGAAGGGAAACTCTATCGTCCTATAGCCTCCCGCACCACGGATGTGTCACGACTCAGCACCAATGATACGAGACTCTACTAGATGTGGCAATATGAGACTTTTAGAACCTAAAACCACTTTTATAAACCTCATGCTCTGATACCACGTTTGTCACATCCGGGGAGCACCCCCTAAAAGTAACATGGCGTACTTGACCTCTTGGAGGTCTTATACAAGCTCATAGTCATCATTCATCGATTGTCATAGGTAAATTTAGCAGAAAATTTAAAACTTTCATAGCACATGCTAGAACAACACTTTCAATATATATAAAATATAAGTCATAATACATATTTAGACCTTATGTCTCTTTGTCAACCTAGACTCACCATCATTAGAGCCCATTAGGGACACGAACCTTACAACAAAACTCATAAGTAAAATATTAAAAGACTTTACAATAAACTAGACATTAGGACATCCTTGGACTTAAGAATTCTTTTCCTTGAGCTTGGGAAACACATATCAAGCTCCTCATCATTTAACGACTTTCCTTAAAGCATCCATAACGTACACTTTGTGTAAAAAGGTAGAGAAGAATGGAGTTAGTACAAGAATACACTAAGTATGGCAACCATGCAAAAACATGCATTTAAAAGAAACATTTTACTTGAAAACCATGTATCATGCCTTTTTGTGAAATCTTCATAAAACTTTATGTATTAAGCATCATACAACTTACATACTTCATTTAGGCATTTATCATAGTCATAATAGCACACAAAATCACACATAGAATTTAACTCACATTTTGAAGCATTTTACAGTAAGCTCACAGTGTACTCTTGTTCACTTTAGAGTGAACTCCTTTTATCCTAACTCCTTCACTTTCCCAAGTAATGCTCTAGTGACACTTGGTGAAATGCATATATAATGTCCCATAACACTATGTATGATCAAGAATCTCCTTAAGACCACAAGGAAACCATACATACAACCTTTCAACTCAACATATACATTCATATAAGATCATTTCATATAAAATACACATACTTCCTATTGAACATTTTAGGACCTTACTCATGACCCCAATCTAAGTCTACTAGTACAATGTACATGTTAATCCCCATAACCTCACACATACTTAGTAAACTTATCATAAGACCACAAGCCATAACGTATACTACATATACCAAACACAATACTATAGTCAACCACATACACTTCGAGTAAGACCTTAGTCACATAGTCATATGAGGAATTCATATCATGCATATCATTACATCTTGTGGACACTAGCACAATGTCATGCAAGAGAACCATAAACATATGCACATACATTAGACCACCTTCCTAGGACTCCCTTAGATAGCTACTTGTGCGTCTAGGTGGATTCATTACTTCCAGCTATCTTAAGTAACTTCCCTTAGGTTATCCTAGTTAGGGTCCTTTACTTCACTGTACTTCCATTGTCCATTTTACTTTAGGGAAACTATAGTCTTAACTGACACTAAGACTATGGGTCCTAAACATGGAATTCGGTGTTGTAGAGCCATACACCAATGGAAGGTATTATTACCTAGCCAAGGTAGAACATTAACACATGCTAGCATATTAGTTGATATCACTTGCTAGATCCTATGTGGCAAGCACAGTTTATGGAACTTGGAGGTACATATGGAAATCCTCTTCATGTCTAAAGAGACATTGTAGTTATCCACTCATTGAAATATCACTAATTGCCATTTGGATAAGAGGCTAACAACCTCGTGAGGTCTATGGTGACCTACTTTCCTAAAATGGGAAGGGAAACCCCTCATCTTCAAGTTCACTCAGTTTTAAGCTAAGTTCCCTTTTATTGAAAACCCTTTATTACAATACTTTTATAAAACATAGGCCATAGGAGATTGAGTCCACATATGCATAGATCATAGGTCATAAATGAGAGTTCATCAACCTAAATCATGTGAGAAACCCTTTCACATGGACATAGCATATGTAAAGCATTATGTAGTTTAGGGTACCCTTGAGGACACCTTTCAAGTTCCCCTCTATTGACTAGATCCTTATTCATGTGTGGGTGTGTATATATATATGTGAGCAATCCTTTCACATAAACACATTAAAGTCAAACATGTTCATAACATACTCATGCATTCATACTCATGTACATAGGAAACAAAACCTAGGAACTATTCTATCAAGGCACACATGTGCAATGCATAGACAAGGTCCCACACCCTTGCCCGTACTAGTACACCTATCAAGTCATCCTAGTTAATGGAATACATAACATGCTTCACATACATATACCTTACATGCATAGTAGTAGATATTTAGTGACTATGAGAACTACCTTTCATTTAGACACAATGAACATTTACTACATTGTAAGCATGCATAATGTGTGAGTGTGTGTACATTGGTCAACATGATCACATAATGGCTATCAAAGACACATTGAGGCAGCCACCCTCTTAGGACCACAATGTACAACCAAACATAGACCACACAACCCAATTTAGCATAGGGACAAGCTAACTTCACATTACACTTAAGACTCCTAATCTTGGCTATTCATACATTTACATAGGGGTACATAGATAAGGGAGAATTAACCATTTATACTCATCTAAGGCAGCACCTAATCAAACCCCAACATATTTATACACATGCATACTCAATAGCCATACAACCTAGATCATAACTAGAATAGGAAATTAGGCATGAGCTTCATATTAGGTGATCATCACAAACACACATTCATAATATCATCAAGTTGCATTCAAGGACATAATCAACACATATATACATTGTCAATAAAATAATCACCTCCACCTTAAGTGAACCTTACCACACAATCCATACAAGGCTTCATCAACTAACAATGCTATAGAAAGTACAAGGGAAGAGTAATTCTTACCAATTCATCAACCTTTGATCATCATTGATCAATACACCTTTTTCATCAACAATTCATGTATAGAGAACTAGCTATATGTACTTTAATCATAAAGGAAACCATGTACAAGTCGCTACAAGTTCATGCTACAACCTAGTACAATACATCAACATCATACTAGAAAGCAGAGAGACATAGATCACTTACTTATATTCTTTACTTTGATCATCATGATTAACATTCATAATATACCAATGATACTATTCTAGGGCAGTAGCTAAAGACATAATAACCAAGTTTAAATCATGCTTCACCTACCCTAGAACTTAGATCACATCATGTACATAGCATTGTAAATCTATAGGTTAAAAGAATGTAAATTAATCCTTACCAACACTCCTTTGTTTTGATCATCAAGGATTTATACCCAAAATTTATCAATAACATACATGTAAGGCAGTAGATACAATTAACTTTACATAAATGAATCCTATATACATGTACTATAGGATCGATGTTACAGTGAAGTCCATACTTTAACAATCAATAGAAAGTATAGATCAAGTATTCAAGAATTACTCCACATTGATCCAATATCACATAATTCATCATCACTTTACCATGTAGGCATTAGATATAATCAATTTCAACATGCTAGAATCATAATTCAATGAACATCAATTCAAGATCACAAATCCCATACATAGGCTAAAACGATAGTTTGAAGAGAGCATGGGTTCATCATGCAATTGTATTGAAATCCTCGTTAAAATCAATACATTATCATCAATTTATCATGAGAAACACTTTGAAAACATTTTGAGAAAGAACCCATGGCTATATTGAAGGAGAAGAGATTTGATCATATTTTCTCTTTGAAAACTTTTAGATTAACTCTCTAGATGGAAGGATAACTAGAGATGAAGGATCACCATACCTTAATGTAGAAGAAAATCTCTAAAATTTGATGAAGAACTCATAGTAATCCAAGCTCCAAGATGTTCTTGAGCTTCACCTTCAAAGGAGGTTCTAGAAAGAGTTTGGTTTGGGAGGGAAGTCTAATTTGTGTGAATCGAATTAGGAATTGGGTTGTCACGTTTTGGATCACTTAAATACACCCAAAAATAACCAAATAAACCAACTAGGGTCAGTTTAGTACATGGGGTTAACTTCTCATTCACCCTATAATGGGACAGCGTGCATGCAGTTAAATGCAGCTTGCATCGATGGCCAGCCATCGTCACCCCTTAGGTCCATCGACGGGCAGTTGCTTTCCTCCGTCGTTTGGATCTGAGGCTGTCCTTTGGCTAAGACTTCTCCAGGATAAGTCCCAATATATTCTTCACCATCGATGGGGCGTTGGTGAACTGACGGACCGTCCCTTTGCTTCGTCAATTGACACTGCCAAGGCAGTGTCTCGACAACCTTTGGGTCCTTCTTGAGGGCCTTTTGCGGGGCCCTTTGGGAGTCGTACCTGGATGTTTCATACGTAAATATATACCTTAACATTTAAAGGACCTTCCACATCAATTTCACCCAAAAATAACACGTAAAACACATCCAAACATGCAAGTCACACTCAAGACACACATTAACGTCTCAAGGGCTAACTTTCGAATGTCTTAGACGTTCTTGGATGTTTGACCTCCAAACTTCATGAAACTTAATATACTGACTATAAAATCATTATTACTCATATAAGGACCTCATAATCTCATAATATACAAATATAAGCACGTCTAGACACATGAGGTACATAGGTGACTAGTCGTTGAACGTCTTAGTCGTCCCTGAACGTTTGACTTCCAATTCACCTCAATCTTTAGAAACTGCCTCAATACCATATTATAATCAATTTTAGGACCTTAGAACCTTATAAAAAACATGTTAGGCTCTATACACCCTAACTCATTTTGGGGTCTTACAGATATCAAAATCAAACATGTCAAGTTCTACCAAATCAACAAGAGTAACTCTATTGGGTAGCATTACAAGACATTTCCTGTAGACTCTCTTTGCAACTACCGTGTCACCCATTAGGGTACAAACTGAAAAGGGTTCAATCAAAACATTGAGAAGTATATCAAACTTCCTAGCTACCAAAGGTGTAACAAAAGAAAGGGTAGCACCTGGATCAAGCAAAGCATAAACATTAATAGAAAAGACTTATAACATACAAGTCACAACAGCGGGAGAGTTGTTTTGTTCACCCCTAGCCTTGAGTGCATAAAAACGGTTCCTTTTTGGAGATTTGGAGCTAGGACTACTTGATTGAGTGTGGCTACTCCTTGACTCCTCACATTAGGACAATCTTTCACCATATGTCCATCTTTGCCATAATCATAGCAACTATTAGTTCCAACAAGGCATTCACCCACATGTTTCTTACCACACTTACCACAAGTTGGTCTCTCTTTTGTGATGGTTCGACATTTCTTCAATTTTGAGATTTAGGGTTAGACACCCTATCATTGTGAGTCTTGGAGAATTTGAAGGAAATTGGTTTGAAAACCTCTTTTTGAACTTAGGCTTGTCTTGAATGTCAAGCCTACTCTTAGAAGAAGCACTTTTAAAAGACCTTTCCATCTTAGCTTCTTTATTCCTCTTCCTTAGACGACTCTCCTCTACTTGTGCATGAACCATAAACCTAGAAAGATCCATGTTGTCGAGAAGCATAGTAGCACGACATTTTTCTTCAATCTCTTCGAACACGCCCGTTACATAACGGCTCATTTCATCCCTATCATTCGAAACCAAATAAGAAGCATATTTGGACAGCTTAATGAACTTAAGGAGTATTCCTTGATACTCATACCTCCTTGACGAAGGTTGATGAACTCATCTACCATAGCTTCCCTTTGCTCCCTTGGGAAGAATCTGTCAACAAAGACCTTTTTGAATATCTCACAAGTCACGGGACCACCTCCTAAAGCCCAACTATCTTTCCATTTATTGTACCATGTCTGAGCCACGTCCTTGAGTTGATAGAAAGCAAGCTCGACCTTTTCAGTAGTACTCACGCCCATAGCAAACAAAATCTTATAGACCTCATCAAGGAACTCTTGGGGGTCTTCATCAACCATGGATCCAAATAACATGGGAGGATTCATCCTCGTAAAATCTCTCAAACAGGTATCCATAGTACTAGCATGTTGGCTCTCTCAAGGTGAAACCTTTCGGTTAGCTTGTGTCGTAATGGCTTGAGCTTGAGTGGTGATGACTTGGGCCATTTGGAGAAGGGCTGCCCTTAACTCACCATCCGTCATGGCCAGAGGATTGACCGAAACTTGATCGTTCACAGTAACTTGCTCTTGAGGAGGAACTCGATTGCCTTGGGGAGTAGCTCCCGCATTCGCAATCTCTTCTCCCACTCTTCTCGCGGTTGTCCTTCTTGTGTTCATCACCTATAACCAAAAGAAAGGGATTAGATGTTAAAAGACACATAATGTCAAAACTCTAAAGGCACGATATAGGATTACCAAGAAAAGAGATTTTTCCTAGTCATCACATAATATCTCATTCATAACTGTCGCGTGCTTCACAACCATGAACAAGACATTATATATATGTGGTTTTAGTGAGACATTGACCGTAAGGATATTCAACCTCATGCTCTGATATCAAGTTTGTCACGACCGAAGAGCACCGCCCAGTCGCGACCGGCGCCGTCGTCCTCTTAGAGGACTCAGACAAGCCCTTAGCATTCTCGTAACATATCATCAATTAAAAATGCGGAAAAATTAAAAAAAAATACATGTACCAAGTGAGGTATACTTAGACCTCTCACATAGAAGCTTACTTAGGATTCTCTTTTATCAACATGATAAACATACATACGATAGTCTAAAATTGTCTCACATAAAAACCATCTAAAGAATACAAGTCTTGGACTTAGTCAATACAAAGTGAATATGTCATATAAGCCTTACTACAACAGAATCCAAATGATAAAAGGAAATAAAGAGTATCTCTTAAAACTATTAAAAACTTCATAAGCTAGAATAATGAAAAGATAGCATACCCAAATATGAGGACCTACCAACAATTCGAGAAAGAGTTCCAAGCTTCTTCAATCGACCATCGTAATCATCAATAGTCGGACCCTACATTTGTAGTGATATAAAGTAAGGGGTTAGTATGCCACATGTACTGAGTATGCGTATATGAACATTAACATTTAAGGACATGCATGAAAAAGTACCATTTCTTTAGAAAGCATGTTAAGTCATTTGAAAGCCTTTAATGCACATACAATAGAGAATATACAAGATAAGGATCACAACAACTTAAAGCATGATCATAACCAAAGACATATCATTATAAAGTCATATTAACATTTCATGTTCATTAGATCATATAACATAACATACAAGACCCTTACCAATAATCTCATCCCAAGCCTACAAGTGCAATGATCATGTGAAGCCCCATAACCCTATATAATCAAGTAGACAAGATAGGAGACCATAAGTAATGTTTTGTTTCATACAACTTACCTCATGTGTAGTCATCATCACAGATAGCAACATAGACCATTTCATGTTCATTAGAATAGTCAACATGATATAAGAACAATATCATATATCATAAGCATTATACATTTCATATTCATTTTTACATGGGAAAA
This sequence comes from Solanum lycopersicoides, assembly GCA_022817965.1. NCBI lineage: Eukaryota > Viridiplantae > Streptophyta > Magnoliopsida > Solanales > Solanaceae > Solanum > Solanum lycopersicoides. The sequence goes on along the minus strand of CM040625.1, from coordinate 22,936,547 downwards.
ATCACCTAGGATTTCCCTTAGAGACAACTTATGCAATGTCTAGGTAGAGTTTCATACCCCTACCTATACTAAGTAGACTCCTCAAGTCACCATTTTCAATGTCCATTTACTTTTCATTCATTTTACTTGAGGGAAAAAATCGCCTTAACCGACATTAGACCATGTGAGATAAACATGGAATCCGGTGTTATAAAACCCCACATCGAAAGAAGGTGGTCTTACTAGCCAAGGTAGAACCAAAACATGAACATAGCATTCTAAATGGATCCACTAGCTAGTATTCCTATGGAGGAAACATAGTTCAAGAACTAGGAGATATATTAGAGACTCATAGTTCCACATTACATGGCAGCCTCTATCTCATGAGAGTCATTGTGAACCTACCTTCCATCTTGGGAGGGACACCCTTCATATCTAGTTCACTCGATGCTAAGCTAATGTCCCTTTATGAGAAACCTTTAAGTTATCAATTATCATAAAGCTTATCATAGGCCATAGGAGATTAACTCCTTGTATAAACATGATCACAAGATCTTTAGGTTTAGATGAGAATTTCCTTTCATCACAACCCTTCATTTGTGAGATTAACATATCGTAAACACATTGTGTAAGGCATACAAGATAAATATCATCAACTTGCATTATCGTATCCTTACCATTATCCCACATTTAACATATTCATAGGCCAACATATATGCATAGCAACATCATACATACTTCAATTTCAAAGCTACATCCATTATAGGCAAACATCAACATAATAGCGCAATCATAGTTTTAGAAGACTTACCTATTACTTCCAAGAGTCTTCCTCAAGAACTTACACTCAATTCATAGCAATCATCCAATAATATAGTGAAATACTCAATAACATAACCAATCCCAACTACTATAGTCATATACAAGACCAATTCATAGTTAGGGATAAGGGAAAGGGTTCATCTATGAGTTCATTCAAGATATAGTTCCAATCTCAACATTTACATAACATTAAGTGATAGATATAACATAATTGAATCCATTATTTAGAGAAGGAACATGCTTCACACGAAACCTAACATTACATATCAATTACCAACAAATACATACTTAATTAGCCATAGAAAATCATTATTTTTCATCATTAGTCATAAATCTCAAGTTTGGAAGAAAACCTGTTTATAGAATAAAAACCCTAGGAATTGAATTGTTGGAAATCATCTTTGAAAGGACCTCTTGGGGAAAGGAATACCATAAGTGAAAAACTCATACCGTATTGAAGATTATTCCATGAATTTTGAATAAAAGCCTTGGAGTTATCGTCTTCTTCCTCAAGCTTTTTTTGTTCTTCAATGGTGGTTGAAAGATAGAGTTTTTGAGAGAGACGAGAGGGATTTGTTAATTCTGATTTAGAGTGCCTGAAAGTGGCTTAAAACTGACCTAAAACCATTATAAGCTCGTCTCCTAAAATACCCAAAAGACCCCTCACTTAAATGGGTCTTTTTGTGAAGTTAAATTGACTTAAAAACGACACGAACGAATCTGGAAAGTGGTTGGGCGTCGCGGGGGCAATTTCACATTTATTTTTGAAAATCTGAGTTGAGGTAGTGGACCTCGTGGAATCCCTGCGTCTTGAGGCAACTTTTTGCCCTCCTTGTGTTGGCTGCAATACACGAGGTGGATTCCAAATCTTGATTGCCCCAAGCTACTTTGGCTGCCGCAAGCTACTTTGGTTGCCGCAAGCTGCTTTGGCAGCTTGCTCGCCAATGTTTGGGTCCTCCACAAGAACCCTTCGGGCAGTCCTTGGGGAGTCTTTATCGTACGTTTGGACCTTTTGTACTACATTTTACCTATTTAAAGTCTTTTTACAAGTTTTGGACTTTATTTGACACTCTCAACCTTCACCAAACGTAGGGACGTCTACTAGTTGAATCTAGCTAGTTTTCGGACGTCAAGGTCTTTCTTTGTCGTTTTGGCTCTAAACTTTTCTAATTGAATTTAATACATTAATATAGGTCTGGAAACATCATTTTAAACATTATTTAATGGTCAAAGCTCTAGTCTATGTCATGGAACTTATAGAGTGTTACAATTATGTGGGTATTGAGGATTAGTTGTTTGGTGAAAGTGAACATTTCATATTTTTAAACTTTTTTAGCATATCATCAGTTTTAAGGCAGTAAATATTCTTTATAGGGGGAACCCATCATTGTCCCCTTAAAATTGACATAAAATTTTACATAAACACATTAACTGAGCTTTGTTCATTTTAGACACCTTATGTAGGTTCTCGCTATACTATTTTGACACTTTTTGCTTACATGGAATAGTGAGTGTTATACACACACTTACTGCGCGTGAAAGCCTTATTTCACAATTTTTTTTAAAAAAAAAATCTCTTCTTCCTCTCCATTTTCTAGCTACCATGTCCGAAACATAAACAAAAATCTATGGTAAAATAGATTTAGTGATGCCACAAATAAAAAAGTAAATTTCAGCCCATAAGATTTCCCAAAAGTCTAAATTTCAACATTATGAAATAATAATCTATTTCTTTTTCACGTATTTGAATCACAAGATTTGAAAAAAAAAATCTTCCATTGTTAATTAATAGGCGAAATGATTTGATGGACCCTTCTACTTGTATGTGTTTGTATTATGAACCCTTCTACTTGACTATTTGTCAACTGAACCCTTAAACTCAATGAAACGCTATGTTTTAAGCCCTTCTGACCGTTGACTAAGCTTATGTGGCAACTTAACTATTGAGTTGGAATAAATGTGTGATGTCACACATAGAGGGAGCGTGAAACATCAAATTTTAGACAAATTTTTTTTCTTCTTAAAAATAGATAAAAAATAATAAATTAACTTCTTCTTTTTTTCAGTTCTTTCTTCTTAAATTTCCCACCCCACCCATGACCCATCCCCAATTTTTTTTTCTTTCTACTCTCAAACCCCCATTTCTCTTCTTTCTCCCCTTTCCGGTCCTTTTCAATTTCTTGTTTCTCTCTTCTTCTTCTTCCCTTTCACATTTTTTTCCTCTCGGGAATAGAAACGAATTACATTTTTGTAGTAGATCTATATTTTCCTTTTATTTTTGGGGCAATTTATAACCCATAAAGTGATAAAGATTCAACAATCTTGAAATATGAAAAGTGATTATTGAATTTCTTTGTGAAATTAGGTAAAATTTGTTATGTAAAATTGTGTACAAATACTATTAGAGTATATTGATGTATTTTAATGGCTATTTGTTAACATCAATGGGGAAAAGAGATTTATGGTAGTTCAAGTTGTAGATGTGAATGTTGGCAAAAAAAATACGATCGAAAGTTGTGAATGAAAGAATTTTTGTAAAAAAATGGAATGATAATTATTAGTTATTTAGGAATGTAATGATACTAGTGAGAATGGAAGGTTGTGGTGGTATCTCTAATGTAAAAAAATGGAGAGAGGTGAAGGGATGAAAGAGGAATGAAGTGAAAAAGAAAGAAAAATCAATTTTTTTTAAAAAGAAAATCATAATAAGTGAAGTGTCGTTTAAAATATAACGTGGACGATGATATGTCATTTTTGTCAAATGTTTGAGGTTCACACACAACGAAAGGGGTTTAAAATTATTAGTTTCACTGAGGTTAAAGGGTTCAATTGATAAATGATCAAGTAAAATGGTTCATAAAACAAACTCATACAAGTACAAGGGTCTATCAGACCATTCCGCCAAATTAATAACTTAGAAGTAAGGAAGAAAACATCATACTTTTTTAAGATAAATTATTTTAGACTAGTTAAGTTCTTTTGAAAGATCTCTTGAAAGTTTGAAAATTTGATGTGGGTGAAAAAAGGGTTGAAGTTGTAGTGGGTGGGGGGCGAAGCGGACGATCTGGTGGTTGGTGGGGTGGAGGAATGATTGTGGTTGGGGTGGAGAGGAAGATATATTGGCTGGTAGGGTGGAGGAGTTGTAGGGGTTGGGGTTAGGGTGGGTTAGGGTGGAGAGGGAAACTGGGTTGGGCATGGGGTAATTATTTTTTTCTTATTGTTTGAGTTTGAAATGACACATGTCATCAAATCTGTGGCCTTTTTTTCTACTCAAAAGTCATTATTTGATTATTGTATATATATATATATATATATATATATATATATATACACATACATACCACGTGTCTTTATTTGATTCGTCACTTCGACACATCATCAGCAAGTGTGTCACGACTGGAATCTAGACCAGCGTCGTTGACCTCTCAAAGGTCGCAGACAAGCCTACTTACGTCATTCTTACGTTTACATAGGTTAATTTTAGCGGAAAATTTGAAACTTTTTGTTTCTAAATATTGCTTACTAAACATTTCTAATACATTCGTAATTTGTTCACCATCAACCATCTAACATTAAGAGATAATCAAATGAAAGGAATAGTTCAATAAATCTTAATTGTATAATTGCCAAAACGGTCCAATACAAAGTCTGAATCAAAACAGGAAAGAAACGCTAGTGGAACATGCTCCACTAGCTCAACTCTAAAACTAAGCTGGAATGTAAAACAGTAGCATCCTCGAAAGCATGAGGACCTACCAAACTCCGGATGAATGCTGACGTCCGGATAGCTGCAACAATGATCCTGTAGCTCTATCGCCTACCTGTGCCTGCACCTAAAATAGTATAGATGTATAGGGTTAGTACACACTTGTACTAAGTATGGGTATATGCAAGCACACACCAAGGACATGCATGAGAAAGAATAGCTCTTTCCTAACGACATGATTTTTGGAAGTCAAGTCAGTGGACTTGCCAAATTGAGATTAGGAGGTTCCCAAATTTGGATTAGGAAAGTCAATGAGCTTTCCAAATTTGGATTAGGAAAGTCAGTGAGCTTTCCAGATTTGGAATAGGAAGCTTATGCCATGAGAATAACATACATCATCATACTTTTCACATTTGCAAACAACACATAACATTTACACGTAGCACATATCATATAGCTTACAACACACTTTGTATGTAGCACATAACTCCTTTAATATCATTCATTCATATGCCATGAGACCTCGGAATCATGGACTTAACATTAAGACATCCCAGAAATGAGGGCTCAACAGATGGGACCTCAACTAGAGAGTCTTCATTAGCAAACACAGAGTCTGCTTCGTTCATTCATACGTACTCCATTTCATTTCGTTCATAGGCCAGTGTAAACACCAGCTATACCTAGGATGTAGTTTAAGACTTTCATTAGGTTCGTTGTGCAATGACCAAGAATGACCTAATGTCATTACTTGAATCTAACTCACCTTTTGATTATCCTATTCTAACACCTTTGGTATCATTCATTTCATTATGTGCTTCATTTGAGGCTGGCCTCATTCATTCATTGGGAACTTTCACTTTAACCAACATAGATCATGTGAGAATCATGAAATCCAGTGTCTCCCCCACACCGAAAATAGGTGGAATCACCGGCCAAGGTGACCCAAAACATGCTAGCGTACATGGGAATTTAACCCCGCCAGATCCCTATATTGGCAGTATAGGTTCGAAGACCAGGAGATATAAGGAGACCCATACCCGGCAAGCCGGACAGTCTCATCTCATGAGAGTTACGTGAACCTCCGCCCTTCCCGAAAGAAGGCATCACCGCTCATAGCTAGTCTATCGGTGCTCAGTATAAAGTTCCATTACATTCAACTCATACTTCATGGAAGCTGGCTTCTAGTATGAGGACATCATAGCTCAATAGATGATTTCTCATCTCATCATTAGTATTAAGTGTGTTAATCTCAATACTTTTATTAGAGTGTTCATAGAGACTGGTCTCTTCATTAACTTTACACTCTCATAGGTGAGTACGTTTTGGTAACAATTACTTAGGCTCATTTGAGATTGTTCTCATCTTTTACATTAGCCTCATATCATGTTGTCACCACATTCATTAACATTAGCACAATTGCTCTTCATAATTACTCACCCCATTTTACGTGAAAGTTCATTTCATCATATGCCATGTACTTGGCCATTTGCGTATTTCACACTCTTACTTAACCCTTCTAGGGTTTCTTCGTTTCTTTACATACATCTTAGGTTCACTTATTTTTAAGCGTATGCTAGACTTATGGGTCTATACATACAAGCCATGAGGCTTCATTCATAGTTCGTTAAGTGACTCATATCTTCCTAAGATTATGTAGTACAAGACTTATGTATCTTGTATATATGCCAAGATATCGATTTCGATCTAAGTAGGTGGCATTATTCTTGAACATTTAATTCACGTATGATTTATGTATCAATACGGAAATTTGGGCAAGGGAACCCAAGTTCGAATCCCTTGGACAATACTTACATTTTTCCTTGACTTTATTTTTAGTCTTCATGATATTGGGACCCTAGGTCGAACCCCAACATCAACATTTCTTTTTAGTTCCTTTTCTCTAGAACTTCTCTCCTTTGGCCGAAGGGTTGTGGGTTCGAACCCCCACAGCCCCCTCTTATTTTCCCATTTATTTTCCTTGTCCATTTCGGCTTAACCAGGAGGTTGTGGGATCAAACCCCCACAGCCTCTCTTTATTTTTTTTTTCTTTATTTCGCTTGTGACTTAGAGGTTGTGGGTTCGAACCCTCACAGCCTCCTTATTTTCATTTTCATTTAAAAGTTAACTACTTAAGTGTTGGCAGTGAGGTTGTGGGATCGAGCCCCCACAGCCTCACTTTATTTTCTTTTTAATTTCTCTCTTTGTCTCCTTCTTCAGCCAAGAGGTGGTGGGTTCGAATCCCACTCCTCCCATTATTTTTATTAATTTAAAATTCCCCTCTTACTCTCTTGTTTGACCGAGAGGTTGTGGGTTCGAATCCCACACCTCTTTTTTTTCCATCTTTCATGTAGTGAGGTCTTGGGTTCAATCCCCACTGACCTCACATATTTTAAATATATTTTTAAACCTCTCAACCTTAAGTATTCTGGCCGAAAATTCCATCACCAAGTGCTGGAAATTTTATTAAATTTTCTAGCCTTTATTTAACAACATTCATACGTTCGTTTTGAGGTACTTTCATGATTCGTTTAACACATTCTTAGGTGTAGATTCATTGTTGTTTTAGCTTAGATTTTTCCACTTATGATCAGCCACCTTACACTTCATTTAACATCACAATTTACACACCTTATGCACAATAATTTCAATCATCAAACAAGCCATTTTAAGACTTCAAAACGGAGAACAAAACAAACATTTTACACATTGCACCACATCATTTTCGGTTGACATCATTGAACATGCTTGCTATTTCCAAACATAAAATCACAAGGAACATCATATTTCACACTTAGCTACCAGCAACCATACCAACAACATGATTTCTAAACTAATTTAGATTGAAATCGGAAGGAGACTAGGGACAAGGAGTTCAACATTCAAGGGGACACCCTAGTTTCATATGTCGACTTTTGTAGAAAGAAATTCCTCTTGGAGAAAGGATTCCAAGAGAGAAAACCCATACCTTGTTGTAGCTTTCCACACCTTCCAAGTGCTGCCAAACTCCTCCCCTAAACCTTCAACACAAACCCGTCGAGAAGATGATGCAAAGTTTTCGTTTCTTAAGTTAGCTTGCTTGCTTGTATATTTTTTTTTGTAAGTTCTTTGAGTTTAGAGAACTTTTGATTGCTTTCTAATGTTTTTATCTTCTGTTTTTGCAGCCAAGAAAAATAATTTGGATGAGAGAGAGAGAGATTTAGGCTTGAGGGAGAGAGATAGTGTGAGATAGTGCATCTTAAAACTAGGATAGTTGGCAAGACTTAGTCAATTTAAAAAAAACATTAATTAATAAGTAAATAAATAATAAATAATAATAAAATCTGATTTTCCTTTTTACATCAGCCATTAATTATAAATTTATTAAATTAATTCACCAATAATAAAAAAAATCATATTAAATCCTTGCTCCCACCTAGGTTCGAACCCGGGTGGAGCAAGACTTCATTTCAAGAGACCAATTTCGGCTCTCTCTCCCCAAATTGCCCCTCCACTTTATTAAATAATTAATTAATTATATATTTAGGGTAATTACGATACCCCTAGCCTGGTAAAAGACCATTTTACCCTTAGACCCTCAAAACTTAAAATTTCTTCTTTTTAAGTCCGGTAAAGACTCCTTCGATTAAATCTTCATTTTCGAGAGCCTTACTTGGTTGGTTCCAACCTTTCCAAGTTCAACTAACTCCCCAAGTTAGTTGGCTTGGTCGTAGTAAGGGTTCTGAGGTCTGGTTCTACGCGTATCAATCCGTGTGAACCTTGGTCTAATCGCAAGCATTCTTGACACCTTAAACATTTAGCTTATTCATTTTTTTAGGGTTGTTACATTATCCCCCCCTTAGGAACATTCGTCCCCGAATGACACTACTCTTTACTAACAATAAGTATGTCATCTATAGAACGTACACATACGTAGGTACTTCAATACTTCCATGGGTGAATATCTGATTCACATCTTAACATGATGGTACACATCCTTGAAACCTACTAGTAGCTTCACATTAATAGACTAAGGAATTCTTCCCTAAACTAGTCTCATCAAAGCATACATCATAAGTCAACATAAAAGTCATATAAATCAGCAACCAACATGATGACTTCAAACATATTAACCTCATACTAGGGCATAAACACCATACACAGTCAAATATATGAAAGGCTAATTAAGGATACGCACCCGAGGCTTCATCAGAAGTGCCTTCCCCTGCACCCCTAGACTTGAGTGCGAAGAATCGTTGCTTCCTTGGAGCCTCTTCATTTGGGCCATTAGTCTGAACTCTCTCCTTTCCTTGTTCTTGACTTCTTCTATTCGGAAAATCCTTCACCATGTGTCCCGGTTTTCCACAGCTGTAACAAGCGTTAGAGCCCATCATACACTCTCCTCCATGTTGTCTGCCACACTTCCTGCAAGGTTGCCTTTCCTTAGGTGTATATACTTCATTGTTTCTCTTATCTCTGGACTCGGAATCCCTATCATAGAGACCACTGGATGAACTTGACTCCCTTTGGTGGGAGAGTCCCTTCTTAAACCTTGGCTGCTCACGGACGCCAAAGTTGTTTCTGTGGCCTCCGTGGCTGGGACCTGCCTGATCTTGAGGCCTAGGCCTCCTAACATCACGAATACCCCTCTTTCTACGGCTGTCCTCCACCTGCTGTACATGCACCATCAACCTGGAAAGGTCCATATTATCATGGAGCATCGCAGACCGACATTCCTCCTCCAGGTCTCCATTGATTCCTGTGAGGAACCTACTCATTTCATCCCTGCTGTTCGAAACCAGGGAAGTAGCATACCTGGATAATTCAACAAGCCTCAGTACTCTCCTCAATCTTGCTATTAAATACTAAGGAAAGTAATATACCTGGATAGCTTAACAAACTTCAGGGAATACTCCCTGACTGTCATGGATCCTTGTTTAAGGTTGATGAACTCTTCAACCTTGGCTTCCCTCATCTCCCTGGGAAAGAACCTCTCCAGAAATGTTGTCTTGAACAGCTCCCAAGTGACTGGCACTCCACCTAAGACACGGCTATCTTGCCACATCTTGCACCAAGTCTGTGCAACATCCTTGAGCTGATAGGAAGCCAGCTCAGCCTTCTCAATATCAGTGGCCCCCATAGCCACCAGGATCTTATGCACCTCATCTACAAACTCTTGAGGATCCTCCGATGTCTTAGCCCCTGTGAATATGGGAGGGTTCATCCTCGTGAAATCTCGCAGTCTGTCAGCCATGCTGCGAACCGGTGGGTTCTCCCTCTGAACATCCTGCCGGTTGACTTGGGCAGTCATAGCCTGAGCCTGCATCGTGATGGCCTGTGCCATCTGGGCCAAAGATGCCCTCACCTCAGCATCGGTCAACCCAGCTGGGTTAACCGCATGGCCACTCCTTCAGCTGGGCCTGGGGTGGAACTCGATTGCCCCCAGCAGCTGCCCCCTCCTCCTCTGACCAATAGCCCTCCTAGGGTTCATTCTCTGAAAACAACAGGGTTGATGTTAGACACGCTCATAACACCAAGAACTCAGACATTAGGAAAAGCACGATAAGATTAGAAGAAGGGAAATTTTCCTACGCATCATGCAGTCTCTAATTCAGGATAGTGGTGCACTTCACTACCATGACTTAGAAACTACTCAATGTGGTTGATGTGAACTCATTATTCTCGGAATTTAACCTAGTGCTCTGATACCAACTTTGTCACGACTGGAATCTAGACCCCAGACGAGACCGGCGTCGTTGACCTCTCAGAGGTCGCAGACAAGCCTACTTACGTCATTCTTACTTTACATAGGTTAATTTTAGCGGAAAATTTGAAACTTTTTGTTTCTAAATATTGCTTACTAAACATTTCTAATACATTCGTAATTTGTTCACCATCAACCATCTAACATTAAGAGATAATCAAATGAAAGGAATAGTTCAATAAATCTTAATTGTATAATTGCCAAAACGGTCAAATACAAAGTCTGAATCAAAACAGGAAAGAAACGCTAGTGGAACATGCTCCACTAGCTCAACTCTAAAACTAAGCTGGAATGTAAAACAGTAGCATCCTCGAAAGCATGAGGACCTACCAAACTCCGGATGAATGCTGACGTCCGGATAGCTGCAACAATGATCCTGTAGCTCTATCGCCTACCTGTGCCTGCACCTAAAATAGTATAGATGTATAGGGTTAGTACACACTTGTACTAAGTATGGGTATATGCAAGCACACACCAAGGACATGCATGAGAAAGAATAGCTCTTTCCTAACGACATGATTTTTGGAAGTCAAGTCAGTGGACTTGCCAAATTGAGATTAGGAGGTTCCCAAATTTGGATTAGGAAAGTCAATGAGCTTTCCAAATTTGGATTAGGAAAGTCAGTGAGCTTTCCAGATTTGGAATAGGAAGCTTATGCCATGAGAATAACATACATCATCATACTTTTCACATTTGCAAACAACACATAACATTTACACGTAGCACATATCATATAGCTTACAACACACTTTGTATGTAGCACATAACTCCTTTAATATCATTCATTCATATGCCATGAGACCTCGGAATCATGGACTTAACATTAAGACATCCCAGAAATGAGGGCTCAACAGATGGGACCTCAACTAGAGAGTCTTCATTAGCAAACACAGAGTCTGCTTCGTTCATTCATACGTACTCCATTTCATTTCGTTCATAGGCCAGTGTAAACACCAGCTATACCTAGGATGTAGTTTAAGACTTTCATTAGGTTCGTTGTGCAATGACCAAGAATGACCTAATGTCATTACTTGAATCTAACTCACCTTTTGATTATCCTATTCTAACACCTTTGGTATCATTCATTTCATTATGTGCTTCATTTGAGGCTGGCCTCATTCATTCATTGGGAACTTTAACTTTAACCGACATAGATCATGTGAGCATCATGAAATCCAGTGTCTCCCCCACACCGAAAAGAGGTGGAATCACCGGCCAAGGTGACCCAAAACATGCTAGCGTACATGGGAATTTAACCCGCCAGATCCCTATATTGGCAGTATAGGTTCGAAGACCAGGAGATATAAGGAGACCCATACCCGGCAAGCCGGACAGTCTCATCTCATGAGAGTTACGTGAACCTCCGCCCTTCTCGAAAGAAGGCATCACCGCTCATAGCTAGTCTATCGGTGCTCAGTATAAAGTTCCATTACATTCAACTCATACTTCATGGAAGCTGGCTTCTAGTATGAGGACATCATAGCTCAATAGATGATTTCTCATCTCATCATTAGTATTAAGTGTGTTAATCTCAATACTTTTATTAGAGTGTTCATAGAGACTGGTCTCTTCATTAACTTTACACTCTCATAGGTGAGTACGTTTTGGTAACAATTACTTAGGCTCATTTGAGATTGTTCTCATCTTTTACATTAGCCTCATATCATGTTGTCACCACATTCATTAACATTAGCACAATTGCTCTTCATAATTACTCACCCCATTTTACGTGAAAGTTCATTTCATCATATGCCATGTACTTGGCCATTTGCGTATTTCACACTCTTACTTAACCCTTCTAGGGTTTCTTCGTTTCTTTACATACATCTTAGGTTCACTTATTTTTAAGCGTATGCTAGACTTATGGGTCTATACATACAAGCCATGAGGCTTCATTCATAGTTCGTTAAGTGACTCATATCTTCCTAAGATTATGTAGTACAAGACTTATGTATCTTGTATATATGCCAAGATATCGATTTCGATCTAAGTAGGTGGCATTATTCTTGAACATTTAATTCACGTATGATTTATGTATCAATACGGAAATTTGGGCAAGGGAACCCAAGTTCGAATCCCTTGGACAATACTTACATTTTTCCTTGACTTTATTTTTAGTCTTCATGATATTGGGACCCTAGGTCGAACCCCAACATCAACATTTCTTTTTAGTTCCTTTTCTCTAGAACTTCTCTCCTTTGGCCGAGGGGTTGTGGGTTCGAACCCCCACAGCCCCTCTTATTTTCCCATTTATTTTCCTTGTCCATTTCGGCTTAACCAGGAGGTTGTGGGATCAAACCCCACAGCCTCTCTTTATTTTTTTTTCTTTATTTCGCTTGGGACTTAGAGGTTGTGGGTTCGAACCCCACAGCCTCCTTATTTTCATTTTCATTTAAAAGTTAACTACTTAAGTGTTGGCAGTGAGGTTGTGGGATCGAGCCCCCACAGCCTCACTTTATTTTCTTTTTAATTTCTCTCTTTGTCTCCTTCTTCAGCCAAGAGGTGGTGGGTTCGAATCCCACTCCTCCCATTATTTTTATTAATTTAAAATTCCCCTCTTACTCTCTTGTTTGACCGAGAGGTTGTGGGTTCGAATCCCACACCTCTTTTTTTTCCCAGCTTTCATGTAGTGAGGTCTTGGGTTCAATCCCCACTGACCTCACATATTTTAAATATATTTTTAAACCTCTCAACCTTAAGTATTCTGGCCGAAAATTCCATCACCAAGTGCTGGAAATTTTATTAAATTTTCTAGCCTTTATTTAACAACATTCATACGTTCGTTTTGAGGTACTTTCATGATTCGTTTAACACATTCTTAGGTGTAAATTCATTGTTGTTTTAGCTTAGATTTTCACTTATGATCAACCACCTTACACTTCATTTAACATCACAATTTACACACCTTATGCACAATAATTCCAATCATCAAACAAGCCATTTTAAGACTTCAAAACGTAGAACAACAACAAACATTTTGCACATTGCACCACATCATTTTTGGTTGACATCATTGAACATGCTTGCTATTTCCAAACATAAAATCACAAGGAACATCATATTTCA
>CM040625.1:22878019-22923206 GCA_022817965.1 Solanum lycopersicoides | reverse complement strand
ACTTCCTAGTCCAGCTGCACAGGATGTTGCACTTCAAGACTGTAGGCCGTGGCAAGATGTGGGCAAGATAGCCGTGTCTTAGGTGGGTGCCATCCACTTGGGAAGGCTTGGTTCAGACAACATTTCTGGAAGGTTCTTTCCAGGGAGATGAACGGGCAAGAGCCAAGGTTAAGGAGTTCATCCAACCTAGACAAGGATTCCATGAAGTCAGGGAGTATTTCCCTGAAAGTTTGGTTAATGCCTATCCCAGGTAATGTAGTTTCCACTCAGTAGTTTAATAGCGAAGATTGAGGAGAGTAACCTGGAGGACTTTTGTTGAATTTTCCAAGGTATTCACTTCCTGGCAGCAACCAGCAGTGAATGAGTAGGTTTCCACAGCAGGGAGTAGGTCTAAGGAATCAATGGAGACCTGGAGGAGGAATGTCGGTCTGCGTGCCCATGATAATATGGACCTTTCCACGGTTGATGGTGCATCGTACAGGCGCAGGTGGAGACAGCCGTAGACAAGAGGGGGTATTCGTGATGTTAGGAGGCCTGAGCCGCCTCAAACATCAGGCAGGTCCCGAGCCCGGCAGGAATCACTAAACAGACTGTTGGCGTCGCGTATAGGCAGCCAGGTCTTAAGAAGGGACTCTCCCACCAAAGGGAAGTTCAAGTTCCTCCCAGTGGTCTCTATGATAGGGATTTCCTGGAGTCGCAGAGATAAGAGAGACAAGTGAAGTATATAACCACCTTTGAGCGAGGAAAGGCACAACCGATGCAGAGGATAAGTAGATGTCGAGATCAGACAGCATGGAGACGCAGAGTGGTATGATGGCTCTAACGCTTGTTACACTGGAGTGCCGGTGAAAGCAGGACAGCATGGTCGAAGGATTCGGGGAAGGAGTGTAGTCAGAGGAAGGTCACAGACACATCTTGGAACAGGAAGGTAGGGTTCACAACAATGGCCACAAAAATTGAAGACGGAGCTCCAAGGAAGCCCGCGCACGATTCTCGCACTCAAGTCTAACGGGTGCGGGAGAGGCACTTCTGATGAAGCCTCAGGTGCGTATCTTAAATTAGGCCTTTCATATATTTGACTGTCGTATGGTGTTTATGCCCTAGTAGTAGAGGTTAAAAATGTTTGAATCATACATGTTGGTTGCTGATTTATATGACCTTTATGTTGACTTATATGTATGCTTGATGAGACTAGTTTAGGGAAGAGATTGCCTTAGTCTATTAATGTTGAAGCTACTGAGTAGGCTTTCAAGGATTGTAACCACATGTTAGATGCTGAATCAGATATTCACCCATGGAAGATTGAAGTCCGTACGTATGTGTACGTTCTATTAAGATGACATACTTATCGTTTAGTAACAATAGTAGTGTCAATTCGGGACAACTGTTCTCTAAGTGGGGGGATAATCGTACGACCCTAAAAACATGAATAAGCAGTTAAATGTTTAAGGTGTCCAAGAATGCTTGCCATTAGACAAGGTTCACTACGGATTGATCACACGATAGAGACCAGACCTCAGAACCTTACTAGCGACCAGCCAATAAACTTGGGAGTAAGTCTGCACACTTGTAAGGTTGGACCAACGCGAATGATAAGGCTCTCAGAAAATGAGAGAGTTTAATCAAGGAGGTCTTTACCCGGACTTAAAAGAGAAATTTATAAGTTTTGAAGGGTCTGGGTAAAATGGTCGTTTTACCAGGCTAGGGGTGGGCATCGTAATTACCTAAATATATAAGTTATCATAATTATTTAATAAAGTGAGGGGCATTTTGGGAGAGAGAGGCCGAAATTGGTCTCTTGGAAATGAAGTCTTGCTCACGCCGGGTTCGAACCCCTAGCGTGGGTGAAGCAAGGATGTAGTAATAGTGAATCCTTTTTTATATATATATGGGTGAAGTTACATATTAATAAAGTTATAATTAATGGCTTAATGAAAAGTTAAATCAGATTTATTCTATTGATTTGATTATGTTATTTCTACTTATTAATTAATGCTTTTTTTTGTAATATTGACTAAGTCTTGGGCAACATATCCTAAGTTTTAAGAATGCACTATCTCAACAGCATCGGTCTCTCCCTCAAGCGCCTAAATCTCTGCTATCTCTCTCACTCCAATTTATTTTACTTGGCTGCAAACAGAAGATAAAACATTAGAAAGCAATGAGAAAGTCTTAAAACTCAAAGAACTAGCAAAAAAAATATACAAGCAAGCAAAGCTAACTTAAGAAACGAAAATTTGCATCCATCTTCTCGATCGGGTTTGTGTTGAAGGTTTATGGGGAGGAAGGTTTGGCTAGCACTTGGAAGGTGTGGAAAAGCTACAACAAGGTATGGGTTTCCTCTCTTAGGGAATCGCTTTCTCCAAGAGGGAATTTCGTTTCTCAAAAGTCGGGACAATATGAAACTAAGGGTTGTCCCTTGGAATGTTTGAACTCTTGTCCCTATGTCTCCCTTCCCGATTTCAATCTAAATTTAGTTTAGAAATCCATGTTTGTTGGTATGGTTGCTGGTAGCTAAGTGGTGAAATATGAGTGTTCCTTGTGATTTTATGTTTGGAAATAGCAAGCATGTTCAATGATGTCCACCGAAAATGATGTGGTGCAAATGTGTAAAATGGTTTTTTGTTTTTATCATCCGTTTTGAAAAGTCTTAAAATGGCTTGTTTGATGATTGGAAATTATTGAAGCCAGCTCAGCCTTCTCAATATCAGTGGCCCCCATAGCCACCAGGATCTTATGCACCTCATCTACAAACTCTTGAGGATCCTCCGATGTCTTAGCCCCTGTGAATATGGGAGGGTTCATCCTCGTGAAATCTCGCAGTCTGTCAGCCATGCTGCGAACCGGTGGGTTCTCCCTCTGAACATCCTGCCGATTGACTTGGGCAGTCATAGCTTGAGCCTGCATCGTGATGGCATGTGCCATCTGGACCAAAGATGCCCTCACCTCAGCATCGGTCAACCCAGCTGGGTTAACCGGCATGGCCACTCCTTCAGCTGGGGCCTGGGGTGGAACTCGATTGCCCCCAGCAGCTGCCCCCCTCCTCCTCTGACCAATAGCCCTCCTAGGGTTCATTCTCTGAAAAACAACTGGGGTTGATGTTAGACACACTCATAACACCAAGAACTCAGACATTAGGAAAAGCACGATAAGATTAGAAGAAGGGAAATTTTCCTACGCATCATGCAGTCTCTAATTCAGGATAGTGGTGCACTTCACTACCATGACTTAGAAACTACTCAATGTGGTTGATGTGAACTCATTATTCTCGGAATTTAACCTAGTGCTCTGATACCAACTTTGTCACAACTGGAATCTAGACCCCAGACGAGACCGGCGTCGTTGACCTCTCAGAGGTCGCAGACAAGCCTACTTACGTCATTCTTACTTTACATAGGTTAATTTTAGCGGAAAATTTGAAACTTTTTGTTTCTAAATATTGCTTACTAAACATTTCTAATACATTCGTAATTTGTTCACAATCAACCATCTAACATTAAGAGATAATCAAATGAAAGGAATAGTTCAATAAATCTTAATTGTATAATTGCCAAAACGGTCCAATACAAAGTCTGAATCAAAACAGGAAAGAAACGCTAGTGGAACATGCTCCACTAGCTCAACTCTAAAACTAAGCTGGAATGTAAAACAGTAGCATCCTCGAAAGCATGAGGACCTACCAAACTCCGGATGAATGCTGACGTCCGGATAGCTGCAACAATGATCCTGTAGCTCTATCGCCTACCTGTGCCTGCACCTAAAATAGTATAGATGTATAGGGTTAGTACACACTTGTACTAAGTATGGGTATATGCAAGCACACACCAAGGACATGCATGAGAAAGAATAGCTCTTTCCTAACGACATGATTTTTGGAAGTCAAGTCAGTGGACTTGCCAAATTGAGATTAGGAGGTTCCCAAATTTGGATTAGGAAAGTCAATGAGCTTTCCAAATTTGGATTAGGAAAGTCAGTGAGCTTTCCAGATTTGGAATAGGAAGCTTATGCCATGAGAATAACATACATCATCATACTTTTCACATTTGCAAACAACACATAACATTTACACGTAGCACATATCATATAGCTTACAACACACTTTGTATGTAGCACATAACTCCTTTAATATCATTCATTCATATGCCATGAGACCTCGGAATCATGGACTTAACATTAAGACATCCCAGAAATGAGGGCTCAACAGATGGGACCTCAACTAGAGAGTCTTCATTAGCAAACACAGAGTCTGCTTCGTTCATTCATACGTACTCCATTTCATTTCGTTCATAGGCCAGTGTAAACACCAGCTATACCTAGGATGTAGTTTAAGACTTTCATTAGGTTCGTTGTGCAATGACCAAGAATGACCTAATGTCATTACTTGAATCTAACTCACCTTTTGATTATCCTATTCTAACACCTTTGGTATCATTCATTTCATTATGTGCTTCATTTGAGGCTGGCCTCATTCATTCATTGGGAACTTTAACTTTAACCGACATAGATCATGTGAGCATCATGAAATCCAGTGTCTCCCCCACACCGAAAAGAGGTGGAATCACCGGCCAAGGTGACCCAAAACATGCTAGCGTACATGGGAATTTAACCCGCCAGATCCCTATATTGGCAGTATAGGTTCGAAGACCAGGAGATATAAGGAGACCCATACCCGGCAAGCCGGACAGTCTCATCTCATGAGAGTTACGTGAACCTCCGCCCTTCCCGAAAGAAGGCATCACCGCTCATAGCTAGTCTATCGGTGCTCAGTATAAAGTTCCATTACATTCAACTCATACTTCATGGAAGCTGGCTTCTAGTATGAGGACATCATAGCTCAATAGATGATTTCTCATCTCATCATTAGTATTAAGTGTGTTAATCTCAATACTTTTATTAGAGTGTTCATAGAGACTGGTCTCTTCATTAACTTTACACTCTCATAGGTGAGTACATTTTGGTAACTATTACTTAGGCTCATTTGAGATTGTTCTCATCTTTTACATTAGCCTCATATCATGTTGTCACCACATTCATTAACATTAGCACAATTGCTCTTCATAGTTACTCACCCCATTTTACGTGAAAGTTCATTTCATCATATGCCATGTACTTGGCCATTTGCGTATTTCACACTCGTACTTAACCCTTCTAGGGTTTATTCGTTTCTTTACATACATCCTAGGTTCACTTATTCTTAAGCGTATGCTAGACTTATGGGTCTATACATACAAGCCATGAGGCTTCATTCATAGTTCGTTAAGTGACTCATATCTTCCTAAGATTATGTAGTACAAGACTTATGTATCTTGTATATATGCCAAGATATCGATTTCGATCTAAGTAGGTGGCATTATTCTTGAACATTTAATTCACGTATGATTTATGTATCAATACGGAAATTTGGGCAAGGGAACCCAATTTCGAATCCCTTGGACAATACTTACATTTTTCCTTGACTTTATTTTTAGTCTTCATGATATTGGGACCCTAGGTCGAACCCCAACATCAACATTTTTTTTAGTTCCTTTTCTCTAGAACTTCTCTCCTTTGGCCGAGGGGTTGTGGGTTCGAACCCCCACAGCCCCCTCTTATTTTCCCATTTATTTTCCTTGTCCATTTCTGCTTAACCAGGAGGTTGTGGGATCAAACCCCCACAGCCTCTCTTTATTTTTTTTTTTTTATTTCGCTTGGGACTTAGAGGTTGTGGGTTCGAACCCCCACAACCTCCTTATTTTCATTTTCATTTAAAAGTTAACTACTTAAGTGTTGGCAGTGAGGTTGTGGGATCGAGCCCCCACAGCCTCACTTTATTTTCTTTTTAATTTCTCTCTTTGTCTCCTTCTTCAGCCAAGAGGTGGTGGGTTCGAATCCCACTCCTCCCATTATTTTTATTAATTTAAAATTCCCCTCTTACTCTCTTGTTTGACCGAGAGGTTGTGGGTTCGAATCCCACACCTCTTTTTTTTTCCAGCTTTCATGTAGTGAGGTCTTGGGTTCAATCCCCACTGACCTCACATATTTTAAATATATTTTTAAACCTCTCAACCTTAAGTATTCTGGCCGAAAATTCCATCACCAAGTGCTGGAAATTTTATTAAATTTTCTAGCCTTTATTTAACAACATTCATACGTTCGTTTTGAGGTACTTTCATGATTCGTTTAACACATTCTTAGGTGTAGATTCATTGTTGTTTTAGCTTAGATTTTTCCACTTATGATCAGCCACCTTACACTTCATTTAACATCACAATTTACACACCTTATGCACAATAATTCAATCATCAAACAAGCCATTTTAAGACTTCAAAACGGAGAACAACAACAAACATTTTACACATTGCACCACATCATTTTCGGTTGACATCATTGAACATGCTTGCTATTTCCAAACATAAAATCACAAGGAACATCATATTTCACACTTAGCTACCAGCAACCATACCAACAACATGATTTCTAAACTAATTTAGATTGAAATCGGAAGGAGACTAGGGACAAGGAGTTCAACATTCAAGGGGACAGCCCTAGTTTCATATGTCGACTTTTGTAGAAAGAAATTCCTCTTGGAGAAAGGATTCCAAGAGAGAAAACCCATACCTTGTTGTAGCTTTCCACACCTTCCAAGTGCTGCCAAACTCCTCCCCTAAACCTTCAACACAAACCCGTCGAGAAGATGATGCAAAGTTTTCGTTTCTTAAGTTAGCTTGCTTGCTTGTATATTTTTTTTGTAAGTTCTTTGAGTTTAGAGAACTTTTGATTGCTTTCTAATGTTTTTATCTTCTGTTTTTGCAGCCAAGAAAAATAATTTGGATGAGAGAGAGAGAGATTTAGGCTTGAGGGAGAGAGATAGTGTGAGATAGTGCATCTTAAAACTAGGATAGTTGGCAAGACTTAGTCAATTTAAAAAAAAACATTAATTAATAAGTAAATAAATAATAAATAATAATAAAATCTGATTTTCCTTTTTACATCAGCCATTAATTATAAATTTATTAAATTAATTCACCAATAATAAAAAAAATCATATTAAATCCTTGCTCCCACCTAGGTTCGAACCCGGGTGGAGCAAGACTTCATTTCAAGAGACCAATTTCGGCTCTCTCTCCCCAAATTGCCCCTCCACTTTATTAAATAATTAATTAATTATATATTTAGGGTAATTACGATATTACCCCTAGCCTGGTAAAAGACCATTTTACCCTTAGACCCTCAAAACTTAAAATTTCTTCTTTTTAAGTCCGGTAAAGACTCCTTCGATTAAATCTTAATTTTCGAGAGCTTTACTTGGTTGGTTCCAACCTTTACAAGTTCAACTAATTCCCCAAGTTAGTTGGCTTGGTCGTAGTAAGGGTTCTGAGGTCTGGTTCTACGCGTATCAATCCGTGTGAACCATGGTCTAATCGCATGCATTCTTGACACCTTAAACATTTAGCTTATTCATTTTTTTAGGGTTGTTACAAAGTGTATTACACACACTTGTATATTTGGGTGATTGTAAAAAAAGTGTAAAAATGACACAATAAAACCTTACATAAAGTATCTAAAATTAACAAAGTCTAGTTAGAGTGTCTAAGTGAAAGTTAGTGTAAATTTTAGGGAGTCACCGATGGGTTAGGCCTTTTTATATGTTATGAATTCACATAGATGTCATGGAATTGGAGTATCAAATTATAGAGAGACAAATTACGAACCCAAATTAGACTAATTCTTTAAAAAGAACTCAAGTCAAATTATTTAATATTATTTATTTTTTAAGAATAATATACTCATTAAAACGACGGGTTACACGCGCGAAGCGCGTACCCAGAAACTAGTAATTTTAAAAATGTAAAAGATAAGAAAAAAAAAAGTGCAAATACTATTTAGGTGAAATACCACTAACAGTGGAATTTCAAAGAGCCAACAACTGTAAGAATATTAATATATGTAATGAACATTAAGAATATATGCAACCTCCTCAAAATATGGAAGAGTAAAAAATCCTCCTTTGAGCACATGAACTCTTCATTTACTCAATCTAGTAATTGATTATCACTAATATTTAAACATATAATTAACTAAATATTTATAATATTTTAATTTAGTGTATGGGTAAAATGGTATTTGAACTTAACTTTTTTGTTCCCACTTTTAGTAAGACTAGATCTGTGAACGTGCATTGAACGTTTGTCTCAAAATACTTCATATAAATTTTGTATTGCAAATGACATATTTTATCCCATTCCAATCTTTGGTATTTACGGGGGAAAATCCATCATTGTTTTGATAGGAACTACCTATATCTTGTCACGACCGGGGAGCACCCCCTAGAAGTAACATGGCATACTTGACCTCTCGGAGGTCTTATACAAGCACATACTTATCATTCATTTTCATAGGTAAATTTAGCGGAAAATTTAAAACTTTCATAGCACATCATATGCTAGAACATCACTTCAATTATATATATAATATGATATTTACATAGTTAGACTTTAAGTGATATTTACATAGTTAGACTTTAAGTCTCTTTGTCAACTTAGATTCAACATCATTAGAGTACATTAGGGACACGGCCCTTATAACATAAAACATAACTAACTACTACATGACTTTATAAAAACTTGACATAGGCAATCCTAGAATTTAAGGATTTCCTTTCCTAGAGCTTGGGAAACACATATCAAGCTCTTCATCATAGAGACATCCTTTAAGCATCGATAACCTACACTTTGTGTTAAAAGGTAGAGAATGGTGTTAGTACAAGAATGCACTAAGTATGGCAACCATGCAAACACATGCATTTAAAAGGGACATTTTACTTGAAACCATGCATCATGCCTTTTTGTGAAAACTTCATAAAACTTTGACATAATAAGCATCATACAATTCACATACTTCATATAGGCATATTCAATGGTCATACATCATATAAAACCACATATTGTATTTAAGGCATATTATGCATCATTTTACAATAACCACCTTCCCCTTTACAGCAAGCTTTATTCTAGTTTACAGTAACCTCTTTTCTTCTTAACTTCTTCACTTTCCAAGTAACCCTCTAGGGATTCTTAGTGCAATGCATTACCTTAAGGCCACAAGGTACTCCTACATTAACCTTTCTAACTCAACACATACATTCATAGGAGAGTAACACATGACAAGAAACATTTAAGTCAAGACTCGCAATACCATTACAGGGAACCATAGTCAATTTGCACATATGTTAACTTCACATCACATAGACCATTATAAGACCTTACTCACAACCCCAATCTAAGTCTACTAGTGCAATGTACATGTGAAGCCCCATAGCCTCACATATACATAGTAAACCTATCATGAGACCATAAGTCTTAACATCCACTTCATACATCAACATGGCATGTATAGACTCTTCATACAAACCAAGCAAGACCTTCATCACATTGTCAATAAGACCTACATAGTGCATATAAGGTAAGAACACTTCATATAGACTCATACCATGCACATCATCACAACAAGTAGACTACACTGCAATGTCATGCATAAGGAACATAAACATAGTCACATGTATTAGAACACCTTCCTATAACTTCCCTCAAGAGCTACTTGTGCAATGCATAGGTGAAATCCCATACCCCCACCTACACTAACCAACTACCCTTAGGTTATCCTAGTTAGGGTTCTTACTTTACTTTCATTGTCTATTTTACTTTAGGGAAACTATAGCCTTAAGAGACACTAAGACCATGGATGCTAAACATGAAATTTGGTGTTGTAGAGTCTTACACCAAGGGAAGGTGCTCTACCTAACCAAGGTAGAACATTAACACATGCTAGAATATTATGTGATATCACTTACTAGATCCTATGGGGCAAGCATAGTTTATGGAACTTGGAGGTATATACGGAAACCCTCTTTATGCCTATTGAGGCGTTGTAGTTATCCACCCCGGTGCTAAGCTAAATTCCCTTTATTGAAAAGTCATTATTATCTTTACTTTATAAAATGTAGGCTTAGGAGAGTTAACCCCTCATATGCTTAGCTCATAGGTCATAGATGAGAGTTTATCAACCTAAATCATGTGAGAAACCCTTTCACATGGGCATAGAATATTCAAGCACTATCTAGTTTAGGATACTTTTGAGAACACCTTTCAAGAGCCCCTCTATTGACTAGATCATCATACAAACAACATAGACATGTTTTAATATGTGTATACATATATGTGAGCAAACCTTTCACATAAACACCCTTAGACCACACATATTCATACTTGTACTACATTCATGCATTAGAATATAGGTGTAACTATATGATCAATCCTTTCATATAAACACATTTAGACACTATGCACATTCATACTCAATCATATCATACAATTGACATCATAGCATATAAGACATGTTCATAACACATTCATGCATTCATATTCATGTACTCAAATCACAAACCTAGGAACTATCCTATCAAGGCACACAATGCATAGAAAAAGTCCCACACCCTTGTCCATACTAGTACACCTATCAAGTCATCCTATTTAAAGGATACATAACATACTTCATGGACACATACTTTAAATGCATAGTAGTAGACATTAGTGCACATGAGAATACTCTTTCATTAGACACCATGAACCTATACTACTTGTAAGCATGTATAATGTGTAAGTGTGTCATGCATAATGTGTAAGTGTGTGTACACTGGTCAACATAATCACATAATGGATATCAACAACATATTGAGGCAGTCACCCTATTAGGACAACAATGCACAACCAAGCATAGACCACACAACACATAATAGCATAGAAGACAAGACAACATCACATTACCTTTAAGACTCCTCACCTTAGTTATTCACACATTCATATAAGGGTACATAGGTAGGGTTCATTAATCATCATTACTTCATCAATGGCAGCACCTAAACATAAACCTAACATAATCCTCCACATGCTTATACAATAGCAATACAACCTAGATCATAACTAGAATAGAAGACTAGGCATGCTTCACATAGTGTGATCATCATAACCACACACTCACATAACATCAATTTGCCTTCAAGGCCATAATCGACACATATATAGATTGACAAGAATTAAACACCGCCACCATAAGTGGACCATACCACACAATGTCATACAAGGCCAATTCAACTAGTCATTACATAGAAAAGTAGAGGAATACAGTAAACCTTATCAATTCATCAACCTTTGATCATCATTGATCCATATTCATATTTAATCAACAATTAAAGTTTAGGACAGTAGCAAAATGTACATTAATATGGACGAAATCATGCATAAACCATCACAAGATCATGATACTAAATGTACACTACATCACCAATTCAATAGAGTAGAGAAACATAGATCACTTACTAACTCTCCCTTGCTTTGATAATCAATGATCCATACTCATAATTCATCAATAATACAATTATAGGATAGTAGCTAAAGATAACATAATACAAACAAATTCCTACTTCAACTACCCTAGAATCCAGATCACATTGAAATCACTACATAACAAGCTATAAAAGTAAAAGAAGATAGGTCAATTTCATTCCAATCTTCAAACCTTGATCCACATTGGATCAACTATACATAATTCATCATAAATTTACATCATAGGCAGTAGCTACATCAATTTATCATAATTGAATCTCATAACAATCATTCTAGCATCAAGATCACAACATACTACAATATAGGCTAAATCGAGGTTGAGAGGGATCATGGGTTCAACATGGAATTGGATTGAAAATCACATTAAAATTAGTATCTAATCATCAATTCATTATCATCATGCTTTTGAAATCGTTTTTAGAAAGAACACATGGCTAGACAGAAAGCTAGGAAGATTGATCATGAATTCTCTTTGAAAACATTAGGAGGAACTCTCTAGATGAAAGGTTATCTAGAGATGAAGGATCACATACCTTATTGGATGAAGAAACCATGCAAACTTGATGAAGAAACCTTGAGAATCCATCACCATGGTTGTTCTTGAGGTTCATCTCCAATGGAGGTTTCTAGAGAGGTTTGGTTGCGGAGGGAAGTCTAATTTTGAAGGAATGAATTGGGTATTTGAATTTCATGTTATAAATCAACTTAATACACCCAAAAATACATGAATTAACCGCCTAGGTCCAGTTTGGGACGTGGGGTGAATTGGGACATGGCAGCGTGCATGCTGCAAATTGCAGGCAGCACCTACGGACGCCAGTCGACGGGGCGTCGATGGACTGACGGCCCGTCCTGGTGCTCCGTCGATAGTGACTCAAGCTGCACATTGGAGGCTCATGCTCACACGGCTAAGTGTTGAGCTACGCCCCCACCCCATCGACAGGGCGTCATCCCAAGCACGAGGCGTCGATTGGGCTTGTCGATTGACACTGGCAAGGCAGTGTCTCGACAGCCTTTGGGTCCTCCTTGAGGGCCTCTTGCGGGGACCTTGGGGAGTCGTGCCTATATATTTCCAACATAAATACATTCATTAACATGTTAGGGACCTCCATATCAGTTTCAACAAAAACGAACACGTAAAACATGTCAAGAAACACCAAGACACATGCACGTCTCAAGGCTAATCTTTCAAATGTCATTGGACGTTCTTGGACTTTTGACTTCCAATTGA
Organism: Solanum lycopersicoides; assembly: GCA_022817965.1. Taxonomy (NCBI): domain Eukaryota; kingdom Viridiplantae; phylum Streptophyta; class Magnoliopsida; order Solanales; family Solanaceae; genus Solanum; species Solanum lycopersicoides. Next base: position 22,910,594 of record CM040625.1, on the reverse strand, counting down.
CTTCAAATTAATCATGTATACTGTAAAACACTTAATTAACACATTTTAAACCTTTTTAGACACATGTGAGGCTCTAGACACCTTAACTCATTTTGGGGTCTTATATATCTTCCTAATAAAAAGAAGGTCAAATCCATCGGTGGCCCCTTAAAATTGATACCAAGTTTCACATAGAAACTTTAACTGGCAATTTTCATTTTAGACATATTATGTAGGATCCCACTATGTCATTTTGACACTTTTTTTTACAATAAGCAAAAAACAGAAGGAGAGTGTAATACATTCGTTGATGACGTGGCAAACAACCAATTAAATGATTACATGTGTAATTTTAAGTTAAAATTATTTTAAAATCTATTTAGTAAATAAAATAACAATATTATTCTAAAAAATCAATTTAACCCCCCTCCCTCCCCGAAGGTAGTTGTCTTATGTACTACACTGAACAACTTTTTTTTTTAATCAACTTTTAAAATTGTTTAGCATCTCTTATTTTTCTTTCTTTCTTTCTTTTTAGTATTGTTTTGTGGGAAGAAAAAAGGAAGAGGAAGAAAGAAAGAGAGAATAAATATGATATATGAGTGTTGGTTTCCATTTTTACGATAAAAAAGGTGGAGGGAGGTGATTGTGGATTTAGAAAAGTAATACAATGAAGAAGAAAAAAATGACTCAAATCTGGATTTAAATAAAAAATTTGACCTCCATTGAAGGAGTTTAAGCTTCGAAAAATGGTGGGAGGTGGTAGCTTGAAAATAGAGAAGAAGAAGAAGAAGAGAAAATAAAATAAAAAATAGCTAAACTAGGTCTTTCATGCTCTATTGTTGAGTGTATCAAAATCACTTTCACATGTCAGCAAAAAGTGTCAAAATGATAAAGGGAACCCTACATAAGGTGTCCACAATAAATATCACCCAGTTGGGGTGTCTAAGTGAAACTTAGTGCCAACTTTAGGGGATCACCGATGAGTTTGGTATGCTATGATATATAATGCTTGTCAATCCTAATATGTTTAAACGACAAAACAAATGATAAAATTAAAGAACTAATTTTCTTAAATTAATGACTTCATCGTAAATTTAAAAAACAAACAAAAAATTATAGTACCCTTAACTATGAGGATAGAAGAAGTTAGTATTGTCGATAAATAATTTGCATTTGTTAATACATCTTCTTTCTACTACCGAGTGATGATGCTTCTTCATTGGCCAACTTGACCATGCAAAAATTACCAGGCCTTACTTTATTACATATTCAAGTTAATGTTAATTAGTAGTTGAAAGATAGTTGAAGTAATAGAAAAGAGGTAAATATTAGCAAAAGTGAATTACTGAGCTAGAACTACTTCATTACGTCTTGATATTTTCTGGTGAGCATAATGTCACGGACTTAGAGTCTCACTAAAGCTCCGTGTGCCACGATAGTAAACTATAATATGGATGCAGGACGCGGCCTATTTGAGGCTCGTTTGAAGTGTATGCATGCAGGAGTGTGCTGGTGCAATATACATATGGAATGAAAAGATGGTAAAGAGGTTAGCTAATAGACAAAAGCTATCTCATTAAGTCATACAACCAATTAGTACATAAACCTCAACCATATCCAAACTCTTAACAGTGAAATTAAGAAATCACTACACTAATCTGGTGAAGGGAGAAATTCCAATACATAAGAAGGCTCTGGTGATTGAACTCATTTACTCAAATTTGTAATGCTTGTCAACTTCTTCAGAAACATCCCAAGTGCAGCTCATTCCTTTGGGGAACTCAACCAAGTCGCCTGCGCCTATCTCAACAGCCTGATTAGAACCATCAGGGTGAACCTTCACCTTTCCCTTCAGCAAGTAACATGTCTCTTTGGCAGAGTATGTCCATGGGAATTTTCTAGGAGGGCAACCCCACCTATTTCAAAAATAAGTCTCTACTTAGGAACCATAAAAAAAATAGGGTGGGAGTATACAAATATGCAAAACAACAATCAGATTAAACACAAGCCAGCTTATTGAAAATTTTGGATCAGCTACTAATACAGAATTACAGGATCGAAAGAGTAACGAAAGATAAACCACCCCTTTAAATGTTTCCTGGAGTCATCAATCGGGTAAAATGTTTGTGAAAAAAAACAAGGAACCAAAAGCTGGATAATGGTTGGTTATTTAAACATGATGAATAGGAAGGCTCTCTAAGTTCATTGGCATAAGATAAGGAAATAATTGCAGCACTAAATTTGTAGAAATCAAGGATGGTGTGACTATTCTAACTTCTATATTAGCAGAAATAACAATCAATATAGCTTCTTATTTCTCTAAAACTAATCCTGGTGTGTTGGAACATCAACATATCCCTATTCCCTTGCCACTGTGGTCATCATGAGGTGATATAATGATTTTACAGATGAGAGCCACCATGAGAGTTTGACTAATTTTTCAATCAGCGCTTGCTTATTTATTCTGATATCCATCAAATTAAATGGAAGCCCAGATTTGAGAAATAGACAATAGGCAGAAGCCCTGTGACTCAATTAGAGAAAACCACAACATTAGATTCAAAGGAAGAAAAGAAGAGCCTATTACCTTTGTGAGGATAGGGTTGTCCCCAGGAGTCAGATCAAGTAAATACAGTGATCTATCAGCGAATGAAAAGATAAATAAGCACAAGGAACTCGGGAGAAATAGGATTGGGATAACTCAGGTTCCTTCAAATCAGTTCAAAGAGACAAGGACACGAAATAATAAAGGATGAGTTTCATCAGTGTTCACCCCTATACGTATATTGGAGCAAGAGCGGCGCTAACTTTTGCACTCACTCACTGGGAGTGGCCTAGAATAGTTTGGAGGGGAGGTTACACCAAGTCTTATCTTCCACTTTTTGATGGTCTGCTTAAGGAGTAGGTTGTCTCCTTAATATGGCTTGGGCAATCCTCCCATCATGAGTCAGCTTTTGAGGTTGAGTTAGGTCCAAGATCCACATATTTACATGGTTTCAAAGCAGGACCCATATCAACTATTGTTTCCAGATATTTGGCCCCATATTAAATTTCCCACGCACCAGAGCTCATTTATTAACAAGACTCTTCACAACTTATCAATTAGTGTAGCCCTTTAAGTATGAATAGGTTATTGGTTTGGGCATGGATGTTCTTGTTAAGATATCTTGTTAATTTCTTCGCATAGATATAGGCAGGAATTGATTGAAACTTTATCATCTGTTCATGAGCGCACACCTTTGACCAATTTGTTTTGCAAGTGAACAAGCTCGACCATTGAGATAATGAGAAATTTATCTCCAAATAACAAGAGAAGACTAGATCAAATCTTATTTTCAAGTAACAAGATTATCCCTAACTACAGTATCTCTGACTTAAAGATACGGTTATTCACTACTTATTTCTGACTAAAACTACATAATAATAGAAATCATCATACTTAAATTGTAATCTTTGTTAAGCTACATAATTTTTTCCCCATTATAAAGAACTCGACTCTGGTGACTCAGAATATTGGTCCAGCTCCAAAAGATCCAAATTATAGAATATAACTCGTCCTTGTTGATAGTGTCAGGTGATGATCCTTCTGTTGGTTAGGTTTTTGCTGCAAACAAGCAGATTGAATTTCTCTTGTGTAACCATTCTAGTGTTTCCAACTTCTCAAGAAATATAAAGCTTCCTTATTGTGGTTTCTAATTGAATGATTAAGAGATGTGGATTGAAAATATTAGATTGGTTTTAGAAGGTATGTGAATGTGTATTTTCTGAGAAATGGGTGCTATAAGTATAGCAAAATAATTAATTGGAAATCGAGCTATAATACCAAGATCTATGCAACACCAGAAGGGAAGAGGGAGAAGAATAGAGCGAGAAAAAAGATCTGGAAAGAATAGCAAGATAAAAGTCAGATCAATTCACTGAACGAAGTAATAAATGGTGCAGTTTATAGTATGCAACAATGAACAAGCTAGACATGGGGGAGAATAAAAACTTGTTAACATGATAAGGGCAGATACAAACTTAAACTTAAGATGTGAGTATGTTTCTCTCTCGATGCACAGTAGCCTTACCTGCGCCATCCATGGGAAAGAGAGTTTGTATTCCCTCTCAGAAGCTACTCATGGCCCAAGGGAATGCATCTAAGGCTGGCAATCAATAGAAGAAGAAAGGAAATCAAACAATCAAGGAGGCTATGAAGGTCAGTAATAGAACAATTACTCCAGGGACTGCTGCACGGCGTACAGGAATAGAGGTCTATCAGAATCAGATCCAGGTTGAACTGACTCATGAAGAAGGGGCGGCTCACAAGCAAGCTGAAATTGCTTCGACACAAGTAAGGAGCACACTGAGGAGGAAGGATAACCAAGTGATGGAGGAAACCCTAGAGAAAACCAATGGAACAATAACTGTGGTTACTGTATCTACAAGCAGTGCTACAGTGGGAAATCAGATCCAGCAGCTCAGCCCTGCAAGTCAGGCTGCAGTAAGTTCTCGAAATACCTTTGGCAGATAAGATTGAAAGCTCACATGAGTTGAACAAGAATAGGTCCATATGGGACAATTTTGATATTACCAAAATCTCTAATGCGGGGTTTAAGCTTGAATTTGTAGAACTTGAAATTAATGGTGAGGCAACAGTGTATGCAATTGATTTAGAGGATATTAGTAATAGCATATTGGAAGAATGTTGTAATATGCTATGTATTGGGGGGCACACATCCTTTTTTGTACTGAATGGCTACATCCATAAACTATGGGCTAAAAATTGGATTAACAAGGTGGCAATGCTAAAGATTGGAATTGTTTTGGCCAGGTTTGATACAAATGTGGGGAAGGATAAATTTATTCAAGGTGGTATTTTATCACTTTGACAACAAACCTTTTATTGTAAAGGCTTAGACCTCGGACATGGAGTTCTCAAGGGAGGAGTTGTACACAGTTCGTATGGATATGACACTTGGCCTAACTCAATCCTCATGAGGGGAAGTTTGTCCAAGTCCATATAAGGAGATCAATTTCTCATCCCTCTACTGATGTGGGACTTCTTAACACTCCCCTGCATGCCCAGACCTTAACTGGAGCAAGCATAAATGGGGACCCAACATCTGTGAACAACAATGGGGATGAGCATGGCTTTGATACCATGTGAAGATATGACATTTGAGCCTAACTCAACCTCAAAAGCTATCTCATAAAAGGAGGTTTGTCCAAGTCCATATAAGGAGACAAATTTCTCATTCTTCTACCTATGTGGGACTTCTTAACAGCTCCCATATGGGTGAAGCTACATGGGTTGGATTTCAAGTATTGGAGTCCTAACTCCTAAGGGTCTTAGTAAGATTGGGAGCATAATTGGGAAACCTCTAATGGTGGACCAGAATACTCAAAAAAAGATGGGATTGAACTTTGCAAGGATGCTCATAGAGGTGGACATACGCTGCCCTTACTTGAGAAGATAGTCTTTAAATATAAAATAGGCAATCTGATAAAGCACAAGTCCAGTATGATTGGAGACCTATTCTATGTGAGTTTTGCAAAAATTATGGACACGCTGTATAAGAATGTAAGAAGAAGAACAAGCCACAATCTGAGCTAATCACAAAACAACTAGCTGTGGTGCCACCTACACAGGTTACAGAGATGATCAAGCATAATACTGTGGAGATGAACCAAGAGAGACTAAAAACAGTGGGGAATAAGGAGGGAACAGGCAAGACGGAGGTTACTCAACAGCATTCTGGGAAGCTAGGAAGGGTATGGGTAACTCCTTTGCATACCTACAAGCAACAGGCTAGAGCACGGCTTCCCCCAGCATTTTCTCCAAATCCTTTTAAAGGATTGGATAAACCAGGGCTTAGCTTCAGCAAAAGCTAGTAAGGTAAGGACCTGTGTTACTAAAGCGTGCTTAAGAGGGTACTTGGATTGACTCAATTAGGTGTTTTTTGCTTTTAAACATTTTTTTTCTTTTTAGAAGTGCTTGGCAAAAACACAAGTACTTAAAAGCACTTTACTTTAGGATTAAAAAGTCCAAAAAAAGTCAAAAGTACGTAATTACTTACTTTTGGGTTGACTTTTAACTCACTGAAAAAAGCTTATCCAAACACCCCCTAAGCTCTGAAGCGAAGCTCAAAACATGTTGAGTGCTTCGACTAGCTTAATGTGCACTTTAGTGTCGTTACCAAGGTTCTAAGGCATACTTCTCTTTGCCAATGAACTTCTTCAAAAGAGACGATGAACAATTGATATTTCACTTTATCGTAATTTTTTTTCAATTCCTTTGTAAAGTATGCCATTCATGCTTATAAATTATTAGACTTCGACTAAACATATCTATTTGTAGTTTTTTTCTCCTTGCACCTTTTTCGATTAAAGCCATGTTTTATTTGCTCTTTGCACTTTTTGCTTTAGATAACACTAGTCAGGAAAGAGGGAGGACCACCAACACCTCTCTCTGGGAATGGATAACATGCTTATTTGGAATGTAAGGGGCCTTAATGGACCTAATAAGCAAAAGGAGGTCCAACTCCTTTGCAATAGAGAAGCAGTAGGGTTGGTTGATTTAGCCAAAAAAAAGGACGCTAACAGGATTGAAAGGTCAGCTAGTAGTTTATTTCCTGGCTGGCAATATGTTACTAACTTAGAGCACCATTATACTGGACAGGTTTGGCTGAGTTGGAGGCTGACTACTTCCATGTCCAGTGTTTATCAGGTAATGCTCAAGCACTGACCTGCAGGGTCACTAGAGTTGTTTTAACTGTCCTTTCTGATAACAGTGGTGTATGCATACAACACTAGGGAAGAGAGGAGAGCTGTGGACCTATCTAGAGAATATTAATGTTAATTGCAATGAGCCATAAACTATTATGGATGACTAAAATGCTATTTAGAATTTGGATGACTGGGCTGAATTTTATTTTTGATAATAGAGCTGAATTATATCCACCCTCTGATGGGAATATTTTTTTTTTATGATGATCCGGATATCCGGGCCATCTTTCGCGCACCTCGACTAACTACATGGGATACCTATCACCTCCCACCAACAACAAGAATCTTCTGCTTTACAATACGTATGAGACTACCAATTGGATGGAAATCCAGTGTCAATGGTGGAAATACTGGATTTTCGTAACTGCTTGGATACATGTGGCCTGCCAGAGCTACCATCCAAAGGCAGTAGATATACCTGGAATTATAGAGATGAAGAGAGGGTGTTCTCTAAGATTCATTGGGTGTTCATCAATAATGATTGGTTGACACAGATACCTGACTATATAGCTACTCTTACCTGAGGGAATAAGTTATCATAGTCCAGTGACTCCTGTCAAGATAGAATCACTTCATGTTGTTGCTAGACCATGTAGATCTTATAAGTACTATAATATTTGGGCCAGTCATCCCAATTATATGGATAAAGTGGAGGTTGTCTTGCAGACTCCAATTGATGGATATATAATGTTGCAAATTATTAAGAAACTCAAGCTACTCAAGAAAAGTTTGAGGGAACATAATCAACAGTATTTGACAAACTAGGAGAGGTGGAGACTGATAGGTTTGCTCTCGATCAAGCACAGAAAGCTTTACACTTGAATCCAACTGATCGGCTATTGCAAAAATAGGAGAAGGTGCAATATTAGAAGTTCAAGTTCAGGAGGACCCCCTGACCTAGCAGAAAGTTTTCTACAGGAGAAGAGTAAAGTAAAGTGGGTGAAACTGGGAGATGACAACTCCAGAAGCTTCTTCTCAGTTATAAAACATAGGAAGTTGCAGCAAGCCATAACACAACTGAAGGATGCACAGGATGTTATGCACTTAGAAACTGCAGCGGTTGTTGATGTGTTTGTAAATTTCTACAAAGACTTGTTGGGAAGGAAAAGACTACATAGAACTAAAGCTTATTAGAGTTGGGCCCTGTACTCGCAGTAGAACATCAGATGCACTTAATCATTCCATACAACAGCAAACACGTGAAGGTGGCAATATATAATTTGACAGCACTAAAAGCCCTAGGCCAGATGGATTTGGCACTTAATAAAGAAAACTTGGAATATTGTGAGGGATGATGTGGTCACTACAGTGCTTCAGTTTCTGAGTAATAGGGAGCTACTAAAACAGATAAACTTAACTATAATTTCATTGATTTCAAAGGTGCCAAATCCTAAATATGCTAGCCAATTAAGGCCTATTTCATGTTGTAATGTGCTTTATAAGCCCATATAAGGTGATCTGTGTTAGACTCAGGAAGCCACTATCACATTTAGTAGCTGAAAATCAGGCTGGATTTGTAACAGGCAGGTCTTTAGTCCATGGCATCTTAATCTGTGATGATCTACTTAGGCACTATAATAGGAAAACATCACCTAGATGTTTGATGAAGATTGACTTGAGGAAGGCTTATGATATGCTGAACTGGGAGTTTCTTGAGGAAGCTTTAAATGTATATGGATTTCCAACATCTTTCATTCAATTGGTGATGACATGTATTACTACTACTAAGCTTACAATAAAATTAAATAAGGAACGCTATGGATATTTTGAATGGAGAAGGGGCCTAAGGTAGGGGAACCCAATCTCACCATTATTGTTTTTATTAGTAATGAAATATCTAACTAGGACACCCAAGAAGACGAGAGAATTTCCAGACTTCAGGTTTCACCCCATGTGCAAATTTAGTCAGTTAACTCATCTTATTTCTGCAAATAATTTAATGATATTTTGTAGAGGAGATTGCAGTTCCATTGCAAGAGTGATGAAGGCTATAAACCATTTCAGTGATGCCACTGGTCTGGTAGCCAATGTAGACAAGTCTAACATATTCTTGCAAGGTATAGATGACACCACTCAAGCAGAGATCCTGTCTATCATTGGGTTCTCATTGGGAACCTTGCCAATTAGATATCCTGGGTTGCCTTTGTCATAAAAAAGGTGGAGTAAATTGGAGTGTTATCAACCAGTTGGGAATATCACACATAGGATCACTACTTCCTAATCAAAGTGTCTATCATATGCAGGTGATCAATGCTGTTTTATTCTTTATTGACAACTTTTAGGGATCTATGTTTATATTGCCTCATAGCACCCTGAAAGCAGTGGATAAACAGTGTAGAGACTACCTTTGGGGTAGTTCAGAAGAACAAAAACAAAGGGTCTTGGTTGCATGGGATAAGCTGTGTATTCCTAAAAAGTTTGGTGGCCTAAACATAAAGATCTGCAGGAACTAGAATATAACCTCAGTTGGGAAATTGATTTGGATGTTGGCAAGGAAGAAAGATGCACAATGGGTTAAGTAGGTGCATGGAGTATATAAGAAAACTTCCAGAAATATCTGTAACTACATATCACCAGCTGACTGTAGTTGGTATTGCAGCCAAAGCACAGGTTCTTTATTTGGTTAATAAATCAGGGCAGATTACTAACAAAGGAGAGACTTAACAAACTGCATGTTACAGTTGGTACTGTTACTTGTGACTTATGTAATTAAGGTAGAGTGGAATCTTAAGCTCATTTATTTGGAGACTGTGACTGGATTATAGCTGTTAGGAATGACCTAACTAATTGGCTAGGCTCAGAAACGTCAGAGGGGTCCAACAGACCACACAATGGATAAGGAGTAGACATTGGAGACTGTTTCAGAAGGATTTTGTGGTTTCTGTGTGGAGTGCAATGCTCTACTACACAAAGCAAGCCAGGAATTAGATCATATTCATGTAGTCCTACCCTATATACAAGTTTTATTATTGCCAGATACAAAAGTAGATTGGACGAAGATTAGAGTGTATACAAGCTACAAAGAGAGCTCGTAGGTGTCATACTTTGATTTCCAGACTATTTAACTAGTTTTCTGTACTTAGATGCCTAGAGAGAACAACACCCTTTCTAGAAGGCGGTTGTGTTCCTAGGTGCTCATTAGGTGTATTCATTTTGGTTGTTAATGGTAAGACTTGACATTTACCAAAAACAGATAAGGGCAGATGAAGCCATTATATAGATCAAAAGACAAAAAATAATTATGACAAGGGAAACCCGCAGCTACTACCCTTTGGGTGGACACACGGTAAAACCTTGTTCCTATGCAATAGGTCGCAAACCACACAGGAAAGTAACCCACGCTAGGTAAGCACTAGGTAAGCCCGGTGTAACGATATCAAATCAGAAGGCAAATTGGAACTTGAGACCTAAAAGACACAACTATATGTAAGTAATAAATGAAACATTATCGCTAACTAAAAGGAAGTTCATTTTTGCTTTATTTCTAACTAAAAGATAAAGATAATAACAGTGCAGTTTCACATTGAGTTCAACAGGTGATCTTTCATTGTCTATACCACGATTATACTTATATATGTTGAATAAAACTATTTTTGGTGAATTTTTAATGTTAGGGTTTAGAGTTGAATAGAAAAGAGAGAGAGAGTGATACTTGGGCCAAGAGGTGACGCCGAGGTCAGTGAGTTTAGATTGGGGAGGGTTGTTAATGACCTTGACTCCGGCTATCTCACTGGCCTTGCTGCTTGATTCCATTTCACCTGATGCTACTATTCTTCTTTTACCCTTGCTACTACTTAGTACTAAACTTGGGTTGTTGCTAAATTTATTATATGAGTAATTAGCATTACTCATCATGCCCACTCCCCACATCCCACTCCTTACACAAGCCATCCTTATCTAATTTCTCACTTCCTTCCTTATTAATCATTTCATCATTTCTTTCAATATATATAATTATATAAAAAAAAAACTAACGTACGTTTGCTTCCACATGTATCTTATCATCATATATTGTTTGTACACATGTAGAAATTGTCTTCTTTTGGTCTGAGCATGACATATTAAACAATGATAAATTACACAAATGACTAATAAAAACAAAAGTAAAGACGATCAAAATATCCAAAAGGCCTTGTGATATGAGTCAAGATCACATAAATAAAAGCATGTACGAGTGTTTGACCTCACAATAGTTTGTCACACCCCGAATTTATACTTTAGAAGTGACCAACATTCAAATTCGTTAATTGTAACACTCTGAAAGTCTAAGACCTAATCTAGAGTCTAACATGAGTGTCTAAGGGTGAGGACACTGTTTTAAAATCATATATAATGTATATAAGTCATTTAGGAAGTTTAAGAATCAAAACCACAAGAAACGTCCAAGACGTCCGGAAGCTAGTCTAATTGAACTAGTGAAACGTCCTTAGGTTTCGGAAAGGTTTAGGAGTGGTGTATGAGGTCTAAAACTTGTAAAATGACTTTAAATAGGTAAAATCATGTATATAGAGTAAAAACGTCCAGGTTCGACCCCCCAAGGGTCACCCTAGGGGTCCACGAAGGGACCCCAAACTTGGCCAAGCAAGCTGCGTAAGGCAGCAAGAAATCACACATAGTGGGAGTGAGTCTGCATCGCGGACTTGGGAGGATTTTGGGAAAAACTCAAGTCTGCGTCGCGGGAAGGTAGAGGACTCCACTGTCTCGAAAATTAATTTAGAAAATCATGCGGGAACAGCTCCGCGTCGCGGACTTGTTCCCCGACGAAAAGCTGAAATTTGAAATTCAAGTTTGACTTCATTAAAGTGTCAATTTAAGTGAAGGGTCTTTTGGGTATTTCATGGGGGTCCTATATATTGATTTTAGATCAGTTTCCCACGCATTTTGCCCACTCAAATCAAATCCCCAAATCAAAACCGAAAAGCTCTCACTTCTCTCTAGTTTCTCTCTCTATTCATCCTCCATTGAAAGAAGAAGAAGAAAGATTGAAGAAGAAGACAAATTTCTCTAGGATTTCACTTGAATTTCGTGGATTAATCTTCATTAAGGTATGAGTTCTTCACTCTTGGATTTCCTTTCTCCAAGAGGTCCTCTCAAAGTTGATTTCTAAAACATCCAATTCCAAGGTTTTTCTATTCTAATGGGTTTTCTTCTAAACTTTAAATTGATGATAAATGGTGATTTCCTATGACTAATTAAGTGTAGATTGTTGGTTAATTGATGTTATTTGATGCAATTTCATGTAGATCATGTCCCTTTCCCCAATTTCCAAATCTTGGATCTTGCTTATGAATTGATGGAAATTGAAAAATGTATTGATTGTTAGACTTGTTTTATATATTCTAATTCATTCATGGACTGCCTAGGGTAATTTATTGTTGGGATTGGATCTACTTCTTGAAGAATTCACGATGAACCCTATTCCCCTAACCCTAGGTTAGGAATTGAAGTTAATTAGGATAGTGATGATGCAATTGATCTAGCTATTGTGTTAATTACTATTGTATGATGATGTTATACCCGTTATTGGGTTGAATTGAATGGTTAATGGTAAAACCATGGGTGATGGCTTGTGAAGGAGATTTGATAAGTCTTGTGATCTCAACCCTTTACTTCAATTATGATTACTTGTGTTTAGTGATGAAGTTATATTGAAGTATACCTTATGATAGGATTGATTAGGGTTGGTATGAGGTTTAATTGAAATTTCTTGATATATGCTTGTGAGTTGTTGGCTAAGACGTAATGATATAAGGTTGGTGATAAATTGCCTATGTGCCTTATTATGATATGAAATGTAAATGTGTTTACCTCACATGTATGAGTTGTAATGAAAGCAAAGTACTCATGCAATTCTTACTGAGCTATGATGATGATTATATAAGGGATAGACCCTATGACCTAAACTAAGCTATGATTGTTAATAAAGGCTTAAAGATATTTCAAAACGGGACTCTAGCTTAGCACCGATTGAACTAGAGTGAGGAGTGTCCCTTCCCACATAGAGAAGGTAGGATCACTAATGTACTCATGAGATCGGAGATTACAATGCATGTAGCATAAAGAGGATCCCAACTATATCTCCTAGTTCACTATGTTACCCCCATAGGAATACTAGCTAGTGGATCCACGTAGTTCCTATGTTCATGTTTTGGTACTACCTTGGCAAGTAGTCCGCCTTCTTTCGGTGTAGAGTTCCATGACACCGGATTCCACATTAGCTCATGTGGTCTATGTCGGTTAAGGTAAGATGTTCCCAAAAGGTAAAATGAAGTATTGAATGAACTCTAACTAGGATGATCTAAAGGGCTTAGCTTAGTCTAGGTAGGGGTATGGGACTCTACCTACACATTGCACTAGTTATCCTTGAAGGGATTCTTAGGAGGATGTTCTTATGTATTTATATGCTTATAAATGTAAATGATATGCATATGATGTTCTTACATGTTGATGGCACCTTATGATGTTGAGTTCACTTGTGAATATATGTTTGATCTATATTGCTAAAGTATAATGTTATGTACTCTTAATGATATGGTATGTGAAGTTGGACATTGGTTATGGTTCTAGTTAGGTTTACTTGATTGAGTAAGGTTATTGGAATTTGCTTAGTCATTTCACAAGTGGACTTAATGAAGGTCACGAGTAATGTTCTCGCTTTGTTATAATGTGATAAACTCTTATCTATGCTTGTTGATGTTATAACTTGATGATAGAGTTATCTTGATTATGTGCTCAATTGTGTTGTATATAAGTCTCGACTTAAGAGTTATGTGTATTGGCTTATATGGGTTTTCTTGAATGTGCATAAGGTTTTCCAAATGTAAAATAGCATGCTTTAAAGAAATGTCCTCTTTAGCATGATTTCAATTGTTTTATGTGCATATACTCATACTTAGTACAAGTGTGTACTAACCCATCTCTTATGTTTTACTAAAAATGTAGGATCCGACCGTTGAGCTTATAGAAGGCCATTTGAAGACTACATGGATATTTCCCAAGAGTTCGGTAGGTCCTCACTTTCCGAGGACAATGTCATTATCAAGCTATTAATGTCGTTCTAGTATATGACTCTTAGTTCTTTCCTTTTCATTTGAAGACGATTGTTGTATAGACTATATGAGGCTCGCTCTTTGTTGTATTGATGTATGGGTTAAACCCAATTGTTGAATTCGTTCTAGATGGTTTAATATGAGACATATTATAGACTTCTTATGAGATTATGTTCCTATACTATGTATGTGAAATAAAAGTAGAAGACTATGCAATCTTCTTATACGAAGGGTCTATGTATACTCGATATATATATATATATATATATATATATATATATTATGTGTAAGAGAGAGGTCTAAGTAAACCTGAATGTAAAAGTAATCTACATTTTTTAAATTTTTCGCTTTTTTAACCTATGAATCTAATGATGAACGCTAAGAGGTTAGACTTAGTGGGTGCTTCCCGGATATGACATTAATGGTCCCAAGTTTATCCTTGACCTGAATTTTTCACGACCCCGTTAAGGATCATGATCGGCGCTAAGTGGAAGAATCCCAAAGCAAGCATTACCAAAATTCTCAGAAATCAGTATTTCTTTTGCCACGCTAAGCAATGCAGAGCTCACCAGATGCTACCAAAACACATTTTCTAGTTAATGAAATCCTCCTCAGTACCACTTGAGTTCTCTGTAATAAAACAATTAGCGAGGAGTGAGACGCTAGCTCAGTGAGTAATAGTACTTAGGCAAAAGTGTCTCATAGACCCTTGTACTTGTATGAGTTTGTATTATGGACCCTTCTACTTATATTTTATCAATTGAACCCCTAAACTAAATAAAACACAATGTATTAAACCCTTATAACCATTTACCATACTTATGTGACATTAAGATAGCTGAGTTGGCGAGAGAGTGTGACTACACACGTTTAAGGCAAGTGAATGTCATATTTTAAACTTTAAATTTTAAATTATCAAAATTATATGGTAAAAATTTGAAAAAGAAAAAAAACCATCTTTTTCCCCACACCACTTTTTCAGCCAACTCCGCCCCATCGCTACCCAAACCTCTTTTTTTTTTCTCCACAACCTATAGTTATTTTCTTCAGCCCAATCTTGGCATTTGCACTTTGGAGACATCAGGTTTCATGGCGATTATCAGTTGAGGGAGAGCTTCGTGTTGGTTTCATGGCGATGCTCGCTGATTCGCAATATGTGAGAGGGAGAGAGGCGTCTCTAGTCCCTTTTTCTCTAGAATGGGAGTGATGTTGTGTAAGATCCAGAAAATGACTTAGGTGAAGATAGAGCCTAACATGTTTGTCATTATGGTATAAGGACCTAAAATGGTTTATTTGAAGTCAAACGTCAAGGGACGACCTAGACGTTCGACGACTAAGTCACTTATGTGCCTCATGTGTGGTTTTATGTGTTTATGTGTGATTCATGAGGATATAAGGTCCTTAAATGAGTTATTATAGTGTATATAGGCAGTGTGTTAAGTTTCGTGAAGTTTGGAGTTCAAATGCCCAAGAACGTTGTTATGACTGGACTCAAGACCCCAGACGAGACCCGCGTCGTTGACCTCTCATAGGTCGCAGACAAGCCTACTTACGTCATTCTTACTTCATCTAGGTTAATTTTAGCGGAAAATTTGAAACTTTTTGTTTATTATCATGCATAAAGGTCATTCTACTTACATTCATAAGGTTCACAATCAACCATCTAACATTAAGATTATCAACTGAAAGAAATAGTTCAATACTGCATTAAATGTATAATTGCCAAAATAGCACCAATACAATGTCCGAAATAAAAACGGAAAGAAACACTAGTGGTACATACTCGACTAGCTAAAGCCTACATCTAAGCTAGATAGTAACGGTAGACATCCTCGAAGGCATGAGGGCCTACCAAGTCCGGATGAAGCTCCACGTCCGGATAGCTGCAACGTCAACCTGTAAGCTCTAGCGTCCACCTGTGCCTGCACCTAAAAATATAGAGTTGTATGGGATTAGTACACACTTGTACTAAGTATGGGTATATGCAAGCACACACCAAGGACATGCATGAGTAAGAATAGCTCTTTCCTAACAACATGATTATGGAAAGTCAAGTTAGTGGACTTGCCAAATTGGATTAGGAAAGTCAGTGAGCTTTCCAAATTTGGATTAGGAAAGTCATGCCATGAGAGTAACATGCATCATCATACTTATCATATTTCACACAACACATAACATCTTACACATAGCACATATCATATTGCATATAGCACATAACATCTTTCATATCATTCATTCATATGCCATGAGACCTTGGAATCATGGACTTGACATTAAGACTTCCCAAAATTAGGGCTCAACATATGGGACCTCAACTAGGGAGCCTTCTTTAACAAACACAGAGTCTGATTCATTCATTCATACGTACTTCATTTCATTCATTCATAAGCCAGTGTAAACACCAGTTATACCTAGGATGTAGTTTAAGACTCTCATCGGGTTTGTTGTGCAATGATCAAGAATAACTTAGTGTCATTACTTGAGTCTAGCTCACCACTTGATTATCCTATCCTAACACCTTTAGTATCGTTCATTTCATTATGTGCATCAATTGAGGCTGGCCTCATTCATTCATTGGGAAACTTTAACTTTAACCGACATAGATCATGTGAGCATCATGAAATCCAGTGTCTCCCCTACACCAAAAAGAGGTGGAATCACCGGCCAAAGTGACCCAAAACATGCTAGCGTACATGGGAATTGAACCCCGCCAGATCCCTATATTAGCAGTATAGGTTCGAAGACTAGGAGATATAAGGAGACCCATACCCGGCATGCCGGACAGTATCATCTCATGAGAGTTATGTCAACCTCCGCCCTTCCCGAAAGAAGGCATCACCGCTCATAGCTAGTCTATCGATGCTCAGTATAAAGTTCCATTTCATTCAACTCATACGTCATGGAAGCTGGCTTCTAGTATGAGGACATCATAGCTCAATAGATGATTTCTCATCTCATCATTAGTATTAAGTATACATTATTCTCAATACTTTCATTAGAGTGTTCATAGAGACTGGTCTTTTCATTAACTTTACACTCTCATAGGTGAGTACGTTTTGGTAACATTTACTTAGGCTCTTTTGAGATTCTTCTCATCTTTCACATTAGCCTCTTATCATGTTGTCACCACATTCATTAACATTAGCACATTTGCTCTTCATAATTACCCACCCCTTTTTACGTGAATGTTCATTTCATCATATGTCAATGCACTTGGCCATTTGTGTGTTTCACACTCTTACTTAACCCTTCTAGGGTTTCATCATTTCATTGCATAATATTCATTTCATCGTATGCCAATGCACTTGGCCATTTAGTGTGTTTTACACTCGTACTTAACCCTTCTAGGGTTACATCATTTTATTACATACATCTTAGATTAACTTATTTTTAAACGTATGCTAGACTTATGGGTCTATACATACAAGCCATGAGGCTTCATTCATAGTTCGTTTAAGTCATTCATATCTTCCTAAGATTATGTGGTACAAGACTTATGAATCTTGTATGTATGCCAAGATATCGATTTCAATCTAAGTAGGCAACATTATTCTTGAATATTTAATTCACGTCTGACTTATGTATCAATACGGAATTTGGGCAAGGGAACCCGGTGTCGAATCCCTTGGACAACACTTTACATTTTTCTTTTTATTTAATTTCGGTCCACATGACATTGGGACCCTAGATCGAGCCCCAACATCAACATTTCCTTTTTATTTCTTCCCTTTGAAATTCTCTTCCTTGGCCGAGGGGTTGTGGGATCGAACCCCCACAGCCCCTTTTTTTTATTATTTAAATTCCCTTTCCCTGACTTATTCGCGTTGACCATGAGGTTGTGGGATCGAACCCCCACAACCTCTCTTTATTTTTCTTTTAGTTCTCCTTTACTGCCTAGAGGTCGTGGGTTCGATTCCCACGCCTCACATTTCCTTTCTTTTCATTTTCTTTTAATTCTCCTTTACTGCCTAGAGGTCTTGGGTTCGATTCCCACGCCTCACATTTCTTTTCTTTTCATTTTTCCTTAAGCTTGACCAAGAGGTTGTGGGTTCGAATCCCACTCCTCTCATTTCTTATTTTCATACATTATTTTCCAGCCAAGACCATGGTTCGAATCCCCTTCACCACATTTCTGTTTACTTCTTTATTTTCATGGGTTTTAACATGGTGAGGTCACGGGTTCAATCCTCCATGACCTTACTTGTTTTAATTCATTTTTCACAATATTTTGAACCCTCTTAACTTGACCGAAATGCATCACTTGAAGCTGGAAATTTTTTGAAAATTTTCAGCATACTTTCATCAACATTTACACGTAAATTCATAGGGTAATTCGTAGATCATTTAATACGTTGTTAGGTGCATTTTTCATGGATTCGCTTAGCCAAGAGATTATCACTCAAATCAGCCACAATTCAACTCATATGAACATCACGATTTACATAAACATTTTTACATGAAATACAACCACAACATCACATTTAATAGCCTTAACCCGAGGCACATAGTTACGGTTCACATTGCACACACGTACACATAGTTTCGGAAAAACATCAACATAAGTCACATAATTCCGAGCATACATATAAACACATGATCATCACAAAAACACGTTTCATCCCTAGTTTTCTATCAGCAAACATAACCAACCTATGATTCAATGGGAGCTAGTGACAGGGACATGCAACGGGGAACAACCCTAGTTTTCGGAATAGATTTGTCTGAACCTTAAGGGGTCTCTTGGGAAAGGGACCAAGAGTAAGAAAAACCATACCTTATTTTGACGTTCAAACCTTGAAGTTGCTTC
Organism: Solanum lycopersicoides; assembly: GCA_022817965.1. Lineage (NCBI taxonomy): Eukaryota > Viridiplantae > Streptophyta > Magnoliopsida > Solanales > Solanaceae > Solanum > Solanum lycopersicoides. The sequence goes on along the minus strand of CM040625.1, from coordinate 22,891,988 downwards.
CCAAACCTTCTCCAACACTCACGTCCAAAAACCAAGTTTCAACACCAAACTTTCGATGGAAAACCCTCCCTTTGCCTAACGTATTTTGCTTAGCGTTTGATTTTATTTTTCGTTGTGAGTTCTTCAAGTGTGAAGAACTTTAGTAATTTTTCTGTTCTTGTAGGTTATTTTGGCAGAGAGAACACGTGATAAAGAAGAGAGAATGGTCGTGGATGTTGAGGAGATAAACGTGAGAGAGTGAGAGTTTTATTAGGCTTAGGAGTCTAGTTTAGGACTTAGTCAAATAAGGTTTAGTTAAATATAAAACAAATCTGATTTCCCTTTTATTTTAAATCAGCCAATAAATAATAAATATTAATTAATTACATTAATTTACCAACTTAAATAAAAAAAAAATTAATTCATTGCTTCCACCTAGGTTCGAACCCGGGTGGAGCAAGACTTCACTTCAAGAGCCAATTTTCGGCCCTCTCTCCCCAAAATACCCCTTCACCTTATTAATTAAATAATTAATTATATATTTAGGATAATTACGATACTACCCTTAGCCTGGAAAAAGACCATTTTACCCCTAGACCCTCCAAACCTAAGATTTTCCCTTTTTAAGTCCGGTAAAGACTCATTCGAGTAAATCTTCGTATTCGAGAGCACTACATGGCTGGACCCAACCTTTCCTAGCTCAACTAACTCCCCAAGTTAGTTGGCTTGGCTGTAGCAAGGGTTCCGAGGTCTGGTTCTACGTGAATCAATCAGTGTGAACCCGGTCTAATTGTAGGCATTCTAGACACATTAAGCATTACTTATCATATCCATTTTTAGGGTTGTTACAAACGTCCATGACATTCGAAAGATGTGCCTTGAAATGACCTTGTGTGTCTAAGCATGTTTCGTAGAGTTTTACGTGTTCGTTTTGGATGAAACTCATGTTAGAGGCCCTAAACTCGTACACTAACATATTTGGGTTTGAAACATCCAGGTACGACTCCATGTAGGATCCACAAGGGGCCCTAGAGGAGGACCCCAACTTAATACTTGAAGCTGCATGGCAGCTTGCATGCAGTGCCAAACGATGACCCAAACGACGGTCAGTTGATGGAACGACGGCTGGTCGACTTGGGGCGTCGATGGAGCCTGCAAGTCTGTAGGTGGAGAGGCTACAGGAGAAAACCACGAGAACCCATCGACGGGGCCACGGACCGTCGATGTTGGGCGTCAATGGTGATGAAAACTAGCAGCTTTTCTATTAAGACTTGGGGTTTTTGGGAAATTCACCCCAAGTCTTATAAAATAGGAGGACGGTTATTTTGGGTGTTTAAGGGTATTTTAAGAGTATATAAGTCATAAAACTCTCATTTAAAGCCTATCATCTGAATAAAAACCCTTTCCCTCCCAAAGTTTCTTCAAACACCCACATGAGAGCTCAACGTGAAGATGGAGCTTTAAGATGGATCTTCAATGGAGTTTCTTCTTCAATTATCATTGGATTCTTCTAATAAGGTATGGGAGTTCTTCATCTAAGGCTTGCTATCACCTTATACCCAATTTCAAAGATGATTTTCAAAGATTTCAAAAAGATGAAAAAAGTCCATTTTTTACTCTAAGTCTTGGGTTCTTGCATGAAAGATTTTCAAACGTTACGATATGATGTTATTGATGCTTAATTGATGTTTCCAATGAAATTCTCCATGAACCCTTGATATTCTCAAATCCCTCAATTTGACCAAAATATGGGTTAAGTGATGATGCTTTGATATTGATGAATTTATGTGTAGATTGTTATGGGGTTTTGATTCATGTATAGATTACGATTAATTGGTTTATAGGATGTTTCAAATTGATAAATTGAGTAGTGTATATTCTTAGATCTATTGAATATTAAGCTTATTGAATTGATATTGACTTAAGGCTTATGAATTCTAATGTAATTTTCTATGGGCTATCTAATGATGTGATAATTATATTCAATTGATATCTATGTTGTATTAGATTGATGAATATGTAGTGAATTTACCTAGTTTCTTTGAGTATTGTTATAATTGCATTAAATTATTGTTCATGGCCATTGGTAAGGGCCTTATGATATTGAATTGGATGATTTAGCTTTCGAATCAAAGTGGTAAGATGGAGTAGGGGTATGCTGCCCTAATTCCCTTTATTTCATGTTAACTAGACTTCAATTATGTTGTGATTGGTATGGTCCACTTATGGTGGCGGTGCTATGTGAATTGATGTGGCCCTGTCGACGTTACTTTATGCAATATGATGACATGGCCTTGTCGGCACTACTTGAAGTATTATAATGAATTGTGTAGTTGATTATGTGAGTATGCTCATATCTACCTATATGTGAAATTATGTATTCTTCTATTGATGTTATTTAGGTGATCATGTAGACTATGTCTATGTGCTTGTGTGTGTATTCTTAGGGTTGCTGCATGGTTGTTCCTACTTGACTATATGAGTCTATAATGATTATGTTGATGATGATATGGTAGTTTATAGGATGACAAAAAAGATGATAATGGTTATACCTAAGTGACTTAAAGAATGACATGTAAAAATGTGTTAAGGTGAAGTATGTTATGTCATATCTTTGTTGACTTGTGTCCTTGCTTGATGCATGCATGAATGTGAATATGAGATGTTTTGACTTAGGATGCTAAAGCCTCTTAGTCTTCAATGTATGAATGATATGTGAGACCTTGAACGATGATAAGAAGGTCCTTTATGTGAAACCTTGAACCTAGTGGTAAGGTTATGAAAATTGAAGTCGAAAGCCGTAATGGTATCCTTCATGTAATGAATGGTGGAATTAAGGTTGATTGGCTGGAACGGCATCAGATCAATACTTAGGAAAGTCATAATGAGTTTCTTGTCTCCATTGAAAGGTAGCCCTAATAGGACCTCTTTGGTAGGGTAAATGTGATTGGGTTATGAACTAGATATGGAACCCAATTGTATGAACCTTAAATGTGAATTACTCTATGAGAATAAAGGCTAGCACCGAGTGAGTATGGTAAAAGAAGTAGTTCTAGTTAAAGGATGAGGCTAGAATACAAAGTAAGCCCTTCATATTCCTTAACCATGTGGCTACATGGGATGTGTCCAAGGTTTACCATTTGCAAGTAGAACACCCTCATCAGAGTAGGTTAGAACTCCGGATTCCATGCTTTGCTATCATGGTCTATGTCGGTTATTGCCTATTATCCTCATATGGGATACTTACTAGCATTAGAGAAGTCTATGAAGTTGAGGTGGTGGTATGAGACGCTATCTAGACATTGCATAATAGGCTTTGAAGGTGTTAGTTGGAGTCCCTAGGTCTTCTCCAAGACCATTACTTGAATGTCCTTTATGTGATGAATGTCTCTTAATGAACTAATAAATGTAATGACGTAAGTTAAGGAAATATGTTAAATGAATAAGTACTTATCTAGAGTAGTTAAGGGTTGTCTAGTTAAGGTGTGAAGGGGGCATAGGAATTGTCACTTCTTATCTTACCTAGATAAGTCTTAAGAATGACTCTAGTTAGGGAAGATGGTTTTTATGTGGACATGATCCAAACTTAGGTAATCTGAAGGATTACTTAGGTAATCTTGAAAATGTCAATCATGGATGTTATCTTCTTGATTTACTTAAGTAAGTCTTTTGATAGCCCTTGGAAGGAAAATGTCATATTATGTATATGTAGATGTATTAAGTGAGAATGATTCTATCTAAGGTAATCTATAGGATCCCTTGCGTGTGTGTTAAAGGGGTTGTATGGGCGGTCGCTCCACACTCACTCAAGTGAACCTTGGAATCACCTTTGGTAGAAGAATCTCATGCTGATGTCCTTGATGTATTGTAAGTGAATGTGTCTCATTCTAAGTAGTCTTGAGGATCATTTAGGCATGCATAGAGAGGGTGTATGGGTGGTCTCTCTTTGTGTTGCTTAAGTGAGTCTTAGGATAGCGTTTAGTGAGGGGATTATATGTAAAAAGGTGTGTACAGTGAAGCTAAGGGACTTCACTGTAACAGTGAAGTAGTATACTGTAATGCTTTCTTTAAAATGTGATAATTGTTTAAATGATTTCTTATGTATTTCTAAAGTATTAAATGTTGTTCTTATGATTATAGTATGATGTTTAAATCAAAATTCATGAAAATCATGTTATTTACTAAATGTCCCTTTTTCATGGTTTTCGTATGACTTCCATATTTAATACATCTAATGTTCTAACCCCTTTTTGACTAAAGTGTAGGGAATTATAAGTCTTTATGTACCATGGATGATGGATAGGTTTCTAAGGGTTGAAGATGAAGTATTGGTGCGTTCTCACCGATTCAAGGACAATATTCACATGTTCCTTTTTGTCTTAAGTCTTTATTTTATGTCTTGTATGGGCTTAGTCCCAAGTGTTGTGTAATCCAAAGTTTCGATGGTTCAAGGAGATGTTGTAAAGGTTTAATGTTTTAAATGAAAGTCTTCCGCTTGTGTAATGATTATGAAAAGAGTTCTTCGTGTGTGAAGAAAGTTTTAAATTCTTACTCATTTTAGTATGTTTATTATGCAATGAATGATACGAGTGGTTTAGATGAGACTTCTTGAAGTCTCATTTGCCGTGTGGCTACACAAGGACGATCTAACTTCTAGGGTGTACTTGCGGGTCGTGACAAGCTTGATATTAGAGCATATGGTTTAGGGAGCGTCTTAGTTGTCTCATGAACCACATCTAGTAGAGTTTTGTTTATAATGTGAAGTGCGCCACATTATGAATAGGAGACTATTGGGTTCTAGGAAAAGTTTCACTTCTTCATTCATCTAATCGTGCCTAAGAGCTTTGTATATGGTGTCTTTCCCTTGTTTTCCTTATGTGTTGGTCCCTTGAGGGTGACTTTATGAAGATTGGGTTGAGGGAGAGAAAAGATGAGATGTGACTTGTTAGATGAGGTGTGAAAGATGGTGTTGATGATCCTAGGTTGGTTTGGTTGCCTTTGAAAGGTATTGTAGTTGGAAAGAATGGTAAAGTGTAGAGTTAGAAGTAGAAAGGAAGTTGAAGAGTCTTGAAAGAGTAATGGTGAGTTTCTCCTGTTAAGGGGGGATGTAGTGGTTATATTGTTGAACCTTTGAGAGTCTTTAGCCATGAGCTAGACTTTGGGTGAGAAAGTATTAGTAAGGTTTAAGGTGCCTTGAGGGAGTTCCTTGTGGTAGATGTTATGTTGACCTTAGAATGGGTTTCTCCTAAGTGGGGGAGTATGGTGAAGAGTATGATTGTTGGGAGTGAGGTACCTTTAATGTTTGGTTGAAATTGAATTTCATTAACTTCTTGCATTTGTGTATTTTATGAAACCATAATCATTTTGTAAAAGGTGTCATATGAATTTACCGTGTATATTAGCATGTATATACCATAAATTGACTAAAAAGATGTATTTTTGCAAAAGTTGCACAATTCACTTTAATGCACTGCCAGTTCACTGTGAAATTTTTTAAAACTTGACTAATTGATTCTTTGGTTGAAAATTGTTGTAATGTGGTTAGAATTGATGTATATGAACATGATATTGAATATAAAATTATTTTTTGCTATTTGGAATGAAGCATGTGAGTCTTAGCATGATGAGTTATATAATGTTTTATAGTTTCTTGTTGTGTTCTGATTCTCTTAATTATGTGAAATGGATGTTTTCTTGGATGTTTGTATTGTATTAGATGTTGTATGGTATGTTCATGAGTTGATAATTGAATCCCTAGTCTTGGAAGTGTTCGGAGAGTGACAAGTGTCATTCGAGGACGAATGTTGTCCAAGTGGGGGAGAATGTAAGATCCAGAAAATGACTTAGGTGAAGCTAGAGCCTAACATGTTTGTCATGATGTTCTAAGGTACTAAAATGGTTTATAATGTGGGCTTGAGGCAGTGTCTAAGAGTTTAGGTGCATTGGGAGTCAAACATCAAGGGACGACCAAGACGTTCGACGACTAAGTCACCTATGTGCCTCATATGTGGTTTTATGTGTTTATGTGTGAGTCATGTGGTTATAAGGTCCTTAAATGAGTTATTATAGTGTATATAGGCAGTGTGTCAAGTTTCGTGAAGTTTGTAGGTCAAACTTCCATGAACGTCCATGACGTTCGAAAGATGTGCCTTGAAATGACATTGTGTGTCTAAGCACGCTTCGTAGAGTTTTACGTGTTCGTATTGGATAAAACTCATGTGGGAGGTCCTAAACTCATATACGAACATATTTGGGTTGGAAACATCCGGGTACGACTCCATGTAGGACCCACAAGGGGCCCTAGAGGAGGACCCCAACTTAAGACTTGAAGTTGCATGGTTGCTTGCATGCAGTGCCAAATGACGACCCAAACGACGGCCAGTCGATGGAACGATGGCTCGTAGACTTGGGGTGTCGATGGAGCCTGAGAGTCTGCAGGTGGAGAGGCTGCAGGAGAAAACCACGATACCCCATCGACGGGCCGTGGGTGAGACCACGGACCGTCGATGCTGGGCTTCGATGGTGCTGAAAACTGGCAGCTTTTCTATTAAGACTTGGGGTTTTGGGGAAATTCACCCCAAGTCTTATAAAATAGGAGGACGGTTATTTTGGGTGTTTAAGGATATTTTAAGAGTATATAAGTCATAAAACTCTCATTTAAAGCCTAGCATCTAAATCAAAACCCTTTCCCTCCCAAAGTTTCTTCAAAAACTTCCATGAGAGCTCAAGGTGAAGATGGAGCTTGAAGATGGATCTTCAATGGAGTTTCTTCTTCAATTATCATTGGATTCTTCTAATAAGGTATGGTAGTTCTTCATCTAAGTCTTGCTATCACAGTAGAGCCAATTTCAAAAATGATTTTCAATGATTTTAAAAAGATGAAAAAAGTCCAATTTCTACTCTAAGTCTTGGGTTCTTGCATGAAAGGTTTTCAAACGTTAAGATATGATGTTATTGATGTTTAATTGATGTTTTCCAATGAAATTCTCCATGAACCCTTGACATTCTCAAATCCCTCAATTTGACTAAAATATGGGTTAAGTGATGATTCTTTGATATTGATGAATTTATGTGTAGATTGTTATGGGCTTTTGATTCATGTATAGATTATGATTAATTGGTTTATAGGCTATTTCAATTTGATCAATTGAGTATTGTATATTCTTAAATCTATTGAATATTAAGCTTATTGAATTGATATTGACTTAAGACTTATAAATTATAATGTAGTTTTCTATGGGTTATCTAATGATGTGATAATTATATTCAATTGATATCTAGGTTGTATTAGATTGATGAATATGTAGTGAATTTATCTTGTTTCATTGAGTATTGTTATAATTGCATTGAATTGGATGATTCAGCTTTCGAATCTAAGTGGTAAAATGGAGTGGGGGTATGCTGCCCTAATTCCATTCATTTCATGTAATTAGACTTCAATTATGTTGTGATTGGTATGGTCCACTTATGATGGCGGTGCTATGTGAATTGATGTGGCCTTGTCGGCGTTACTTTATGCAATATGATGATCATGGCCTTGTCGGCACTACTTGAAGTATTATGATGAATTGTGTAGTTGATTATGTGAGTATGCTCATATCTACCTATATGTGAAATTATGTATTCTTCTATTGATGCTATTTAGGTGATCATGTAGACTATGACTATGTGCTTGTGTGTGTATTCTTAGGGTTGATGCATGGTTCCTTCTACTTGACTATATGAGTCTATAATGGTTATGTTGATGATGATATGGTAGTGTATAGGATGACATAAAGATTATAATGGTTATCCCTTAGTGACTTAAATAATGACATGTAAAAATGTGTTAAGGTGAAGTATGTTGTGTCTTGTCTTGGTTGACTTGTGTCCCTTACTTGATGCATGTATGAATGTGAATATGAGATGTTTTGACTTAGGATGCTAAAGCTTATTAGTCTTGAATGTATGAATGATATGTTAGACATGGAATAATGATAAGAAGGTCCTTTATGTGAAACCTTGAACCTAGTGGTAAGGTTATGAAACTTGAAATCGAAATTCGTAATGGTATCCTTCATGTAATGAATGATGTACTTAAGGTTGATTGGCTAGAACGACATCATATCAATACTTAGGAATGTCATAATGAGCTTCTTGTCGCCATTGAAAGGTAGCCCTAAGAGGACCTATTTGGTAGGGTAAATGTGATTGGGTTATCAACTAGATATGGAACCCAATTGTATGAACCTTAAATGTGAATTACTCTATGAGAACAAAGGATAGCACCGAGTGAGTATGGTAAAAGAAGTAGTCCTAGTTAAAGGATGAGGCTAGAATACAAAGTAAGCCCTTCATATTCTTTAACCATGTGCCTAAATGGGATGTGTCCAAGTTTTACCATTTGCAAGTAGAACAAACTCATTGGAGTAGGTTAGAACTCCGGATTCCATGCTTTGCTACCATGGTCTATGTCGGTTATTGTCTATTATCATCATATGGGATACTTACTAGCATTAGAGAAGTCTAGGAAGTTTAGGTGGTGGTATGGGACGCTATCTAGACATTGCATAATAGGATTTGAAGGTGTTAGTTGTAGTCCCTAGGTCTTCTCCAAGACCATTACTTGAATGTCCTTTATGTGATGAATGTCTCTTAATGAACTAATGAATATAATGACTTAAGTTAAGGAAATATGTTAAATGAATAAGTACTTATCTAGAGTAGTTAAGGGTTGTCTAGTGTGTGAAGGGTGCATAGGAATGGTCACTTCTTATCTTACCTAGATAAGTCTTAAGAATGACTCTAGTTAGGGAAGATGGTTGTTTTTGTGGACATGATCCAAACTTCGGTAATCTTAAGGATTACTTAGGTAATCTTGAATAGGTCAATCATGGACGTTTTCTTCTTGATTTACTTAAGTAAGTCTTTTGATAGCCTTTGGAAGGAAAATATCATATTATCTATGTATTTATGTATTAAGTGAGAATGATTCTATCTTAGGTAATCTATAGGATCCCTTGCGTATGTGTGAAAGGGGTTGTATGGGCGGTCGCTCCACACAGTGGCCTCGACGCCACGTCGATCCACACACGCCCTGTCAAACCCTCCGTCAATGCACACTGCCAGGCAGTGTTGCATCCAAACTTACAAGGGTCCTTCTCAAGGGCCCTTGGTTGGTCCTTGGGGAGTCGTACCTGGACGTTTTGACTATGAAACATCTCTAACACGTGTTACACATATTTTTACCTAATTTTGATCAATTCCAACTCCTAAAAGCTAGTCAAATGGCTAAGACATCGTAGCACTCTTGTGAACCAACTTCCAAACGTCATGGACGTTCTTGATTATTGTTATTCTTAAACGTCTTAACTAGCCTATATATATCTAAATCAACTTAGAAAAAATGTTTAGACTCCATTGAACCCTAGGTTAAGCTTTAAAACTTGTCTTGGGATTTCGAAATGTTATATTATCCCCCCCCCCTTAGGAACATTCATCCCCAAATGACACTAAAACACCCTTCTAAAGGGAGGAAAATACTCAAGACTAGCAGCTCAACCAATTCACAATATCGATTTAACATGCATTACATCACTTCAATAAGGCAAATTTCAAAAACTCAATTACTGTCACAACCCGAGACCATACCCTAGAAGATAGGGTGCAATCTTGGATTGCGACCAGCATCGTCAAACTCTCAGAGTTCTAAGACAAGCCTCATTCATATCATTCATCGCATATACATAGTGAAAAGTAGTGCGGAATTAAAACTTTTCACAAAAACATAATATAGTCTTTAAAAAACCTCTTTCATATAAAAGTAATAGAAATGCTAGGTCTCAATCTCATCATCTTAAGACACAAGAGAACTTTAATACGAAAATAGAAATAACATAGTCTTATTATAATACTTCATAAGAGAAACATAAAATGACATATATATGCCCTCGAGGCAAATGAGGACATACTTCAACTCTTCTACTCGGACGATCCTTCTAAGCCCAAGTCTTCTTCTCCAAAAGCTCCTTACGTACCAAGGACTATAGATAGAAAATAAAGCATGGAATTAGTACAACCACATGTACTAAGTATGGCTATATGCATAAAATCATGAAAACGGACTTTATTGGAAATATGCATCTTTTCATTTAGAAATCTTAGTTTAAACATAAGAATATCATTTAGCAATTAAGAAACACATAAGATAACAAATAACCAAAGATAACATTTAAAAGCTCACTTTACAGTGAGTTCACAGTGATGTCCCTTCACTGTTACAGTGAAGTTCAAACCTTCCCTTTTAACATCTCTTAGCATGTAATTCCCTCACTTAAAGTCATCCTAAGATTCACTTAAGTCACACAAAGAGAGACCGCCCATACACCCTCTCTAGATGTGCCTAAACGATCCTTAAGATTACCTACAATGAGTCACATACATACTTAGAAAAGAATCATAAACAGCTATGTAAGATTCTTCTACCAAAGGTCAATTCCAAGGTTCACTTGGAACACACATATGACTTCACATGTATATAGATAATGTAATGCTTCACATAATCAACTACACAAATAGCCACATCACTTCAAGTAGTTGCCAATAACACCATGCACATCATATTGTATAAAGTAACGCCGACAAGGCCACGTCAATTGAGCGTAAAGCACATAACACACCATAAGTGGACCAAACCAATCACAATAGAAACGGAGTATAATTAATATCAAATTAAATAAAATGGGAAAGCATACCTTCATCCCCTCATCCACACTTCAATTCAATGCTAAATCAACAATTCGACATCACAAGGCCCTTACCCATGGCCATGAACAATAATTCAAAGCAATAACCATAAAACTCACGAATCTACATCAATTCAATCGAGGTTTAACAATCTAAGATAAATTATATATACATTGAATACAATTCTTATATCATTGGAAAGCCCATAAGAAACTACATAACAATTCATCAAAATTAGCTTAATATCAAGTAACTCATAAAGTAGTCAAAAACTAGGGTTCATCAATTTACATGGGTTCATAGGTACTTTATGTTAAAAATCATCAATACAATATCAATTAGATCATAATTCAATGTTTAGAAATCGTTTATGCAAGAACCATGGTAGAATCCCGAAATTGGACAATTCACTTTAGAAAACTTTGAAAAACATCTTGAGAGTTGGGCTCCTTGATGAAACAAGATTCAAGGATCAAAAGTCATACCTCAAGAGATGATAATTCATAACTTTGATGAAGAATTTCCACTCAAAACGCCACACCAAGTTGTTTCTTCAATTTGGACTTCAATGGAGTCTTTGAGAGAGTTCTAAGAGTTTTGGGTTTTCAATATAAATGAATTGAAGTCTTTAAGGTGTTAATTACTTATTAGTTAATTAAAATACCCATAAGCCCTTAAAAACCACCAATTACTCAATTGAGAAGTGGGGTGATTTTCAATTCACCCTTGACTTGCAGAAACACCTGCGCAGAAAACAGCATCACTGCCGACTTGCCCTTGACGGGGCGTCATCAATGACGGGCCGTCACTAGATATCGTTGGTGGTTACAGTAGCTTTCCAAAGCTTCCTTCATCACCCAAGGTTAAGTACCCCTCTACGGAACCCTTTGACGGGGCGTCATTAGGCCTACGAGCCGTCGACTGCTCCGTCGTTTTGGCCTGCCTGGGACTGTTTTGCCAACAGTTTTGGGTCCTTCTTCAAGGACTTTTAGATAGTCCTTGGGGATAATTTTCCCGGATGTTTCCAATCCAAATACAATCGTCTATGAGTTTAACACCTCTCACATAAATTTTATCCAAAATGAACACGTAAAACTCGACGAAACACGCCTAAACGTACAAGGTCAATTCAAGGCATATCTTTCAAACGCTTGGACGTTCTTGGTCGTTTGACCTTCAAACTTCGAACTTGACACACTTCCTATACATTCTATAATAAATCATTTAAGGACTTTCACACATCATGAAACACACAGAAGAGACATTTAGGTGACTTAGTCGTCAAACGTCTTAGTCATCCCTTGACGTTTGACTTCCGACACACCTAATACTTTAGATACTGACTCTGTATCACATATTAGACCCATTTAGGACCTTAGAACATCAATACCAATGTTAGTGTCTAGTTAACCTAAGTCATTTTCGAGGTCTTACAATCTCCCCACTTGGACAACATTCGTCCTCGAATGACACTTGCACTCTCCGAATTTTCCAAGATTAGAGATTCACAGCACATAACCACACCATACAACACAAATATAAGAAGAAAACATCAATCTCACATAGTCAAGGTATCCACAACACAACAAGAACTAGAAAACAATTCTATAATCATTATGCTACAAAACTCACATTCTTCAATCCAAATAGTAAAAACTTATTTCATATTCAATATCATGCTTATATATATATCAGTTCTAACCACAGTGCAACAATTTTAGACCAATAATCAAATAGTCACTTTTACAAAAATATTACAGTAAACTGTCTTAATGCTACAGTGATTTTTACCACATTTTTCAAAAATGCACATTTAAGGTAATTCATGATATAAACATGCTGATATGAAAAGTAACATCATATAAAACACCTTATATCATAATAAAGGCTTCATATAGCACACAATGCAAGAGGTCAAATGAAATTCAATCTCAACAAACTCCTAACATCATGCACAAGCAACAATTCAAGGAATTCTATTCCATCTACAAACCATACTCCCCACTTAGAAGGAATTCATATCTTAACAAAAGAAAGAGAACTTACCAATCATCATCACCATCACCCGGCTTCTCAACTCTAGTACGGAGTGCATAGAAACGCCTTTTGTTGGAGCATCCTCCTTCGGAACACTAGAGCAACTTGCTTACCCTCTCTACCTCTAGAAACAATCATAGGACAATCTCTAGCCTTATGTCCTTCCTTACCACAACCAAAGCATTACCGGTACCACGAGACACTCACCATAGTGTTTCTTGCCACACTTGGCACAAGTAGGCTTGCCATCCTTGGAACCACTCCTTTCTCCGCCTTGAAATTAGCACTCCTAGATTCTCCTTGAGATTGAACCCTCTTCTTAAACCTAGTTTGCTCTTGGTCACTAGAAACACTCCTTTTCAAACTTCTTGCCATCCTCCTAAGTTTAGACACCATGAGTCTAGCTAAGGTCATAGCATCATGTAGCATAGCGGTACGACACTCCTCCATCACTAAGTCGGCTACCCCGGTAACGAAGCGACTCATTTCATCTCTTGGATTAGACACAAGAGAAGGGGCACACCTAGACAATGTTGAGAATTTCAAAGAGTACTCCTCAACACTCATATTGCCTTGCTTGAGATTAATAAACTCCTCCACCTTAACCTCTCTCCTCTCTCGGGAAAGTACTTACCAAGAAAAGATGCCTTAAATTCTTCCAACTCAATAGGACCCGATCCTTCAGGCCTATTATCCTTCCATTGAGTGTACCAAATTTGAGAAACATCTCTCAATTGAATAAGAAGCCAACTCCGCCTTCTCCCTAGATGTAACCACCATAGCACTCAAAACTTTGTGTACTTTATCAAGGAACTCTTGGGGATCCTCATTTACCTTAGACCCAAGAAAGATAGGAGGATTCATCCTCACAAAGTCTCTTAACCTAGATGTCATAGTGCTCTCCACAACCCTAGGCATCATACTCAAATTGATTTGAGTAGTTACGGCTTGAGCTAAGCCCTCAAAGCTTCTCTAATCTCTTGACTTGACAATTTTGGGGAACCACCGGAACCTCCTTACCTATCCTACATTAAGAACTTGATCACCTTGGGAGCCACTTGAGCACATTGGCACCTTGAGCACCATGAGGAACTTGCTCAACTTGATAAGGAATCTCCTCATTCACCCTCTCTCTTCCAACCTTCTAGCGGCTATCCTTTTAGTATTCATCTCTAGAAAACACAAGGAAATTCATAAGAAGGATAATCATAACATTTTACTCTACCGC
>CM040625.1:22863892-22877019 GCA_022817965.1 Solanum lycopersicoides | reverse complement strand
TCAACTACACAAATAGCCACATCACTTCAAGTAGTTGCCAATAACACCATGCACATCATATTGTATAAAGTAACGCCGACAAGGCCACGTCAATTGAGCGTAAAGCACATAACACACCATAAGTGGACCAAACCAATCACAATAGAAACGGAGTATAATTAATATCAATTAAATAAATGGGAAAGCATACCTTCATCCCCTCATCCACACTTCAATTCAATGCTAAATCAACCAATTCGACATCACAAGGCCCTTACCCATGGCCATGAACAATAATTCAAAGCAATAACCATAAACTCAACGAATCTACATCAATTCAATCGAGGTTTAACAATCTAAGATAAATTATATATACATTGAATACAATTCTTATATCATTGGAAAGCCCATAAGAAACTACATAACAATTCATCAAAATTAGCTTAATATCAAGTAACTCATAAAGTAGTCAAAAACTAGGGTTCATCAATTTACATGGGTTCATAGGTACTTTATGTTAAAATCATCAATACAATATCAATTAGATCATAATTCAATGTTTAGAAATCGTTTATGCAAGAACCCATGGTAGAATCCCGAAATTGGACAATTCACTTTAGAAAACTTTGAAAAACATCTTGAGAGTTGGGCTCCTTGATGAAACAAGATTCAAGGATCAAAAGTCATACCTCAAGGATGATAATTCATAACTTTGATGAAGAATTTCCACTCAAAACGCCACACCAAGTTGTTTCTTCAATTTGGACTTCAAGGAGTCTTTGAGAGAGTTCTAAGAGTTTTGGGTTTTCAATATAAATGAATGAAGTCTTTAAGGTGTTAATTACTTATATACTTAATTAAAATACCCAATAAGCCCTTAAAAAACCACCAATGACTCAATTGAGAAGTGGGGTGATTTTACAATTCACCCCTTGACTTAGCAGAAACACCTGCGCAGAAAACAGCATCACTGCCGACTTGCCCTTGACGGGGCGTCATCACCATGACGGGCCGTCACTAGATATCGTTGGTGGTTACAGTAGCTTTCCAAAGCTTCCTTCATCACCCAAGGTTAAGTACCCCTCTACGGAACCCTTTGACGGGGCGTCATTAGGCCTACGAGCCGTCGACTGCTCCGTCGTTTTGGCCTGCCTGGGACTGTTTTGCCAACAGTTTTGGGTCCTTCTTCAAGGACTTTTAGATAGTCCTTGGGGATAATTTTCCCGGATGTTTCCAATCCAAATACAATCGTCTATGAGTTTAACACCTCTCACATAAATTTTATCCAAAATGAACACGTAAAACTCGACGAAACACGCCTAAACGTACAAGGTCAATTCAAGGCATATCTTTCAAACGCCTTGGACGTTCTTGGTCGTTTGACCTTCAAACTTCACGAAACTTGACACACTTCCTATACATTCTATAATAAATCATTTAAGGACTTTCACACATCATGAAACACACATAAGAGACATTTAGGTGACTTAGTCGTCAAACGTCTTAGTCATCCCTTGACGTTTGACTTCCAACACACCTAATACTTTAGATACTGACTCTGTATCACATATTAGACCCATTTAGGACCTTAGAACATCAATACCAACATGTTAGTGTCTAGTTAACCTAACTCATTTTCGAGGTCTTACAATCTCCCCCACTTGGACAACATTCGTCCTCGAATGACACTTGCCACTCTCCGAACTTTTCCAAGATTAGAGATTCACAGCACATAACCACACCATACAACACAAATATAAGAAGAAAACATCAATCTCACATAGTCAAGGTATCCACAACACAACAAGAACTAGAAAACAATTCTATAACTCATTATGCTACAAAACTCACATTCTTCAATCCAAATAGTAAAAACTTATTTCATATTCAATATCATGCTTATATATATATCAGTTCTAACCACAGTGCAACAATTTTAGACCAAATAATCAAATAGTCACTTTTACAAAAATATTACAGTAAACTGTCTTAATGCTACAGTGATTTTTACCACATTTTTCAAAAATGCACATTTAAGGTAATTCATGATATAAACATGCTGATATGAAAAGTAACATCATATACAAACACCTTATATCATAATAAAGGCTTCATATAGCACACAATGCAAGAGGTCAAATGAAATTCAATCTCAACAAAACTCCTAACATCATGCACAAGCAACAATTCAAGGAATTCTATTCCATCTACAAACCATACTCCCCCACTTAGAAGGAATTCATATCTTAACAAAAGAAAGAGAACTTACCAACATCATCATCACCATCACCCGGCTTCTCAACTCTAGTACGGAGTGCATAGAAACGCCTCTTTGTTGGAGCATCCTCCTTCGGAACACTAGGAGCAACTTGCTTACCCTCTCTACCTCTAGAAACAATCATAGGACAATCTCTAGCCTTATGTCCTTCCTTACCACAACCAAAGCAATTACCGGTACCCACGAGACACTCACCATATTGTTTCTTGCCACACTTGGCACAAGTAGGCTTGCCATCCTTGGAACCACCTCCTTTCTCCGCCTTGAAATTAGCACTCCTAGATTCTCCTTGAGATTGAACCCTCTTCTTAAACCTAGTTTGCTCTTGGTCACTAGAAACACTCCTTTTCAAACTTCTTGCCATCCTCCTAAGTTTAGACACCATGAGTCTAGCTAAGGTCATAGCATCATGTAGCATAGCGGTACGACACTCCTCCATCACTAAGTCGGCTACCCCGGTAACGAAGCGACTCATTTCATCTCTTGGATTAGACACAAGAGAAGGGGCACACCTAGACAATGTTGAGAATTTCAAAGAGTACTCCTCAACACTCATATTGCCTTGCTTGAGATTAATAAACTCCTCCACCTTAACCTCTCTCCTCTCTCGGGGAAAGTACTTACCAAGAAAAGATGCCTTAAATTCTTCCCACTCAATAGGACCCGATCCTTCCGGCCTATTATCCTTCCATTGAGTGTACCAAATTTGAGAAACATCTCTCAATTGATAAGAAGCCAACTCCGCCTTCTCCCTAGATGTAACCACCATAGCACTCAAAACTTTGTGTACTTTATCAAGGAACTCTTGGGGATCCTCATTTACCTTAGACCCAAGAAAGATAGGAGGATTCATCCTCACAAAGTCTCTTAACCTAGATGTCATAGTGCTCTCCACAACCCTAGGCATCATACTCAAATTGATTTGAGTAGTTACGGCTTGAGCTAAAGCCCTCAAAGCTTCTCTAATCTCTTGACTTGACAATTCTGGGGGAACCACCGGAACCTCATTACCTCCCCCTACATTAAGAACTTGATCACCTTGGGGAGCCACTTGAGCACATTGAGCACCTTGAGCACCATGAGGAACTTGCTCAACTTGATAAGGAATCTCCTCATTCACCCTCTCCTCTTCCAACCTTCTAGCGGCTATCCTTTTAGTATTCATCTCCTAGAAAACACAAGGAAATTCATAAGAAGGATAATCATAACATTTACTCTACCGCACGACATAGGAGTAGAAAAGAAGGGAAACTCTATCGTCCTATACCCTCTCGCCCATAGATGTGTCGCGACTCACACCGATGGTCAAGACTCTACTAGACGTGACTTGATGAGACTTGTTGATTCCCTAAAACTACTTCCACCAACATGTGCTCTGATACCAAGCTTGTCACAACCCGAAACCATACCCTAGAAGATAGGGTACAATCTTGGATTGTAACCAGCGTCGTTGACCTCTCGGAGGTCTAAGACAAGCCCTTTCATATCATTCATTGCATATACATAGTGAAAAGTAGTGCGGAATTAAAACTTTTCACAAAATAAAACGTAGTCTTTTACAATACTTCAAAGAAAACATAAAAGACATATATGCCCTCGAGTCAAGTGAGGACATACTTCAACTTCTCTTGAAGGATCTTCTAAGTCCAAGTCTTCACTTCCCAATTCTCCTCACCTACCAAGAACTATAGATAGAAATTAAAGTATGGAATTAGTACAACCACATGTACTAAGTATGGCATTATGCATAAAAATTATGAAAAACGAACTTTATTGGAAAAATGCATATTTTCATTTAAAAATCATATTTTAAATCATAAGAACATCATTTATCAATTAAGGAACACCTAAGAAAACACTTAACCAAAACTAGCATTTTTAAAGGTCACATTACAGTAACCACATTCACTGTTACAGTGAATTAATTCACTGTACAGTGAAGCACTTTGTTCATCATTTTAGACACCCTTTAGCATGTAATCTTCTCACTCAAAGCTATCCTAAGATTCACTTAAGTCACACAAGGAGAGACCGCCCATACACCCTCTCTAGATGTGCCTAAACGACCCTTAATATTACTTATAATGAGTCACATACATACTTAGAAAGTATCATAAACATCAAGGTAAGATTCCTCTACCAAAGGTGACTTCTAAGTCTCACTTGAGTGAGTTGTGAAGCAACCGCCCATACAATCTCTTACACACACACTCAAGATATCCTATAGACTCCCTAAGATAGAATCATTCTCACTAAATCACCAACACATAGATGATATGACATTCTCTTCCAAAGGCTATCAAAAGACCTACTTAAGTAAATCAAGAAGATAACGTCCATAGTGACCTCTTCAAGATTACCTAAATAGTCCTTGAGACTACCTAAGGCTTAGATCATGTCCACAAAATCACCAACTTCCCTAACTAGAGTCATCCTCAAGACTTACAAAGATAAGCCATGAAGAGATCATCCTTCCATGTCCTCCTCACACTTTAGCTAAGGAATGCTTAAGCCACTTTAGATTAGGTACTCATTCATTTACATAATTCTTAACATAAGTCATTAGTTCATTAAAAGACTCATACATCACATAAGGACATTCAAATAATGGTCTCGGACAAGACCTAGGAACTCCACATAACACCTTCAAAGTCTATTGTGCAATGTCTAGATAGCGTCCCATACCACCACCTAAACCTCATAAACTTCTCTAATGCTAATAGGTATTCCACATGATGAGAATAGGCAATAACCGACATAGACCATGATAGCAAGACATGGAATCCGAAGTTCTATCCTACTCCGACGAGGTTTTTCTACATGCCAATAGTAGAACTTGGACACATCCCATGTAGGCACATGGTTAAGGAATATGAAGGGCTTCTTTGTATTCTAGTCTCATACTTAACCAGAACTACCTCCCTTACCATACTCACTCGGTGCTAGCCTTCTTTCTCGTAGAGTAATTCATACATTAGTTCACATAACAGGGTTCCATAACAAGTTGATAACCCAATAAAATTTACCCTACCTAGGAAGGTCCACTAGGGCTACCTCACAATGGCGACAAGAAGCTCATGATGACTTTCCTAAGTGTTAATATGTTGCCGTTCCATCCAACTAACCTTAAGTCCATCATTCCTTTACTTTGAAGGATACCATTACGGCTTACACTTCAACAATCTTAACCTTAACCTTAAGTCAAGGTTTTCACATAAAAGACTCTCATATCATCATTTAAAGTCACATTTCATTCATACATTCAAGACTAAGAGTTCTAACACCCTAAATCAATACATCACATATTCATAACCATATATACATAAAGCAAGATATAAAAGTCAACCAAGACAAGAAATCACATACTTCACTTGAACTCATAATGCAAGTCATTCTAGAAACACCTAGAAACAACCTAACATCTTCAAATCATCCTATATATCATCATAACATCATTAATGTACTCCACATAGACTCACAAAGTCAAGTAAGAATAACCAAGACATAACCCTAACACTATACTCATAATGTCAAAGTCATAGTCTAACATGATCACTTAAGGCAACATAAATAGAAGGACACACATATGACTTCACATGTAGATAGATAATGTCATGCTTCACATAAGCAACTACACAAATAGCCACATCACTTCAAGTAGTTGCCAATAAGACCATCCTCATCATATTGCATAAAGTAACACCGTTAAGGCCACATCAATTGCAAGTAAAGCACATAACAACGCCACCATAAGTGGACCATACAAATCACAATAGAATCTAAGTATAATTAATATCAAATTAAATAAAATGGGGAAGCATACCTTCATACCTTCTTCCACACTTCAATTCAATGCCAAATCAACCAATTCGATATCACAAGGCCCTTACCCATGGCCATGAACAATAGTTCAAAGCAATAACCATAAAACTCAACGAATCTACATCAATTCAATCGAGGTTTAACAATCTAAGATAAATTATATATCAATTGAATACAATTCTTATATCATTGGAAAGCCCATAAGAAACTACATAACAATTCATCAATATTAGCTTAATATCAAGTAACTCATAAAGTAGTCAAAAACTAGGGTTCATCAATTTACATGGTTCATAGGTACTTTATGTTAAAATCATCAATACAATATCAATAGATCATAATTCAATGTTTAGAAATCGTTTATGCAAGAACCCATGGTAGAATCCCGAAATTAGACAATTCACTTTAGAAAACTTTGAAAAACATCTTGAGAGTTGGGCTCCTTGATGAAACAAGATTCAAGGATCAAAAGTCATACCTCAAGGATGATAATTCATCACTTTGATGAAGAATTTCCACTCAAAACGCCACACCAAGCTGTTTCTTCAATTTGGACTTCAGTGGAGTCTTTGAGAGAGTTCTAAGAGTTTTGGTTTTCAATATAGATGAATGAAGTCTTTAAGGTGTTAACTACTTATATAGTTAATTAAAATACCCAATAAGCCCTTAAAAAACCGCCAATGACTCAATTGAGAAGTGGGGTGAATTTACAATTCACCCTTGACTTGGCAGAAACACCTGCGCAGAAAACAGCATCACTGCCGACTTGCCCTTGACGGGGCGTCATCACCATGACGGGCCGTCACTAGATATCGTCGGTGGTTACAGTAGCTTTCCAAAGCTTCCTTCATCACCCAAGGTTAAGTACCCCTCTACGTAATCCTTTGACGGGGCGTCATTAGGCCTACGAGCCGTCGACTGCTCCGTCGTTTGGGCCTGCCTGGGACTGTTTTGCCAACAGTTTTGGGTCCTTCTTCAAGGACTTTTAGATAGTCCTTGGGGATAATTTTCCCGGATGTTTCCAAGCCAAATACTCTATGAGTTTAACACCTCTCACATAAATTTTATCCAAAATGAACACGTAAAACTCGACGAAACACGCCTAAACGTACAAGGTCAATTCACGGCATATCTTTCAAACACCTTGGACGTTCTTGGTCGTTTGACCTTCAAACTTCACGAAACTTGACACACTTCCTATACATTCTATAATAAATCATTTAAGGACTTTCACACATCATAAAACACACATAAACACATTGAACCACATAAGAGACATTTAGGTGACTTAGTCGTCAAACGTCTTAGTCATCCCTTGACGTTTGACTTCCGACACACCTAATACTTTAGATACTGACTCTGTATCACATATTAGACCCATTTAGGACCTTAGAACATCAATACCAACATGTTAGTGTCTAGTTAACCTAAGTCATTTTCGAGGTCTTACAATCTCCCCCACTTGGACAACATTTGTCCTCGAATGACACTTGCCACTCTCCGAACATTTCCAAGATTAGAGATTCACAGCACATAACCACACCATACAACACAAATAAAAGAAGAAAACATCAAACTCACATAGTCAAGGTATCCACAACACAACAAGAACTAGAAAACAATTCTATAACTCATTATGCTACAAAACTCACATTCTTCAATCCAAATAGTAAAAACTTATTTCATATTCAATATCATGCTTATATATATATCAGTTCTAACCACAGTGCAACAATTTTAGACCAAATAATCAAATAGTCACTTTTACAAAAATATTACAGTAAACTGTCTTAATGCTACAGTGATTTTTACCACATTTTTCAAAAATGCACATTTAAGGTAATTCATGATATAAACATGCTGATATGAAAAGTAACATCATATAAAACACCTTATATCATAATAAAGGCTTCATATAGCACACAATGCAAGAGGTCAAATAAATTCAATCTCAACAAAACTCCTAACATCATGCACAAGCAACAATTCAAGGAATTCTATTCCATCTACAAACCATACTCCCCCACTTAGAAGGAATTCATATCTTAACAAAAGAAAGAGAACTTACCAACATCATCATCACCATCACCCGGCTTCTCAACTCTAGTACGGAGTGCATAGAAACGCCTCTTTGTTGGAGCATCCTCCTTCGGAACACTAGGAGCAACTTGCTTACCCTCTCTACCTCTAGAAACAATCATAGGACAATCTCTAGCCTTATGTCCTTCCTTACCACAACCAAAGCAATTCCGGTACCCACGAGACACTCACCATAGTGTTTCTTGCCACACTTGGCACAAGTAGGCTTGCCATCCTTGGAACCACCTCCTTTCTCCGCCTTGAAATTAGCACTCCTAGATTCTCCTTGAGATTGAACCCTCTTCTTAAACCTAGTTTGCTCTTGGTCACTAGAAACACTCTTTTTCAAACTTCTTGCCATCCTCCTAAGTTTAGACACCATGAGTCTAGCTAAGGTCATAGCATCATGTAGCATAGCGGTACGACACTCCTCCATCACTAAGTCGGCTACCCCGGTAACGAAGCGACTCATTTCATCTCTTTGATTAGACACAAGAGAAGGGGCACACCTAGACAATGTTGAGAATTTCAAAGAGTACTCCTCAACACTCATATTGCCTTGCTTGAGATTAATAAACTCCTCCACCTTAACCTCTCTCCTCTCTCGGGGAAAGTACTTACCAAGAAAAGATGCCTTAAATTCTTCCCACTCAATAGGACCCGATCCTTCCGGCCTATTATCCTTCCATTGAGTGTACCAAATTTGAGAAACATCTCTCAATTGATAAGAAGCCAACTCCGCCTTCTCCCTAGATGTAACCACCATAGCACTCAAAACTTTGTGTACTTTATCAAGGAACTCTTGGGGATCCTCATTTACCTTAGACCCAAGAAAGATATGAGGATTCATCCTCACAAAGTCTCTTAACCTAGATGTCATAGTTCTCTCCACAACCCTAGGCATCATACTCAAATTGATTTGAGTAGTTACGGCTTGAGCTAAAGCCCTCAAAGCTTCTCTAATCTCTTGACTTGACAATTCTGGGGGAACCACCGGAACCTCATTACCTCCCCCTACATTAAGAACTTGATCACCTTGGGGAGCCACTTGAGCACATTGAGCACCTTGAGCACCATGAGGAACTTGCTCAACTTGAGGAGGAATCTCCTCATTCACCCTCTCCTCTTCCAACCTTCTAGCGCCCATCCTTTTAGTATTCATCTCCTAGAAAACACAAGGAAACTCATAAGAAGGATAATCATAACATTTACTCTACCGCACGACATAGGAGTAGAAAAGAAGGGAAACTCTATCGTCCTATACCTTCTCTCCCATAGATGTGTCGCGACTCACACCGATGGTCAAGACTCTACTAGACGTGACTTGATGAGACTTGTTGATTCCTAAAACTACTTCCACCAACATGTGCTCTGATACCAAGCTTGTCACAACCCGAAACCATACCCTAGAAGATAGGGTACAATCTTGGATTGTAACCAGCGTCGTCGACCTCTTGGAGGTCTAAGACAAGCCCTTTCATATCATTCATTGCATATACATAGTGAAAAGTAGTGCGGAATTAAAACTTTTCACAAAATAAAACGTAGTCTTTTACAATACTTCAAAGAAAACATAAAGGACATATATGCCCTCGAGTCAAGTGAGGACATACTTCAACTTCTCTTGAAGGATCTTCTAAGTCCAAGTCTTCACTTCCCAATTCTCCTCACCTACCAAGAACTATAGATAGAAATTAAAGTATGGAATTAGTACAACCACATGTACTAAGTATGGCATTGTGCATAAAAATTATGAAAAACGAACTTTATTGGAAAAATGCATCTTTTCATTTAAAAATCATATTTTAAATCATAAGAACATCATTTATCAATTAAGGAACACATAAGAAAACACTCAACCAAAACTAGCATTTTTAAAGGTCACATTACAGTAACCACATTCACTGTTACAGTGAATTAATTCACTGTACAGTGAAGCACTTTGTTCATCATTTTAGACACCCTTTAGCATGTAATCTTCTCACTCAAAGCTATCCTAAGATTCACTTAAGTCACACAAAGAGAGACCGCCCATACACCCTCTCTAGATGTGCCTAAACGACCCTTAATATTACTTATAATGAGTCACATACATACTTAGAAAGTATCATAAACATCAAGGTAAGATTCCTCTACCAAAGGTGACTTCTAAGTCTCACTTGAGTGAGTTGTGAAGCAACCGCCCATACAATCTCTTACACACACACTCAAGATATCCTATAGACTCCCTAAGATAGAATCATTCTCACTAAATCACCAACACATAGATGATATGACATTCTCTTCCCAAAGGCTATCAGAAGACCTACTTAAGTAAATCAAGAAGATAACGTCCATAGTGACCTCTTCAAGATTACCAAAATAGTCCTTGAGACTACCTAAGGCTTAGATCATGTCCACAAAATCACCAACTTCCCTAACTAGAGTCATCCTCAAGACTTACAAAGATAAGCCATGAAGAGATCATCCTTCCATGTCCTCCTCACACTTTAAGCTAAGGAATGCTTAAGCCACTTTAGATTAGGTACTCATTCATTTACGTAATTCTTAACATAAGTCATTAGTTCATTAGTTCATTAAAAGACTCATACATCACATAAGGACATTCAAATAATGGTCTCGAACAAGACCTAGGAACTCCACA
Source organism: Solanum lycopersicoides (assembly GCA_022817965.1). Lineage (NCBI taxonomy): Eukaryota > Viridiplantae > Streptophyta > Magnoliopsida > Solanales > Solanaceae > Solanum > Solanum lycopersicoides. The sequence continues at coordinate 22,866,217 of CM040625.1, read as the reverse complement.
TAACACCTTCAAAGTCTATTGTGCAATGTCTAGATAGCGTCTCATACCACCACCTAAACCTCATAAAGTTCTCTATTGCTAATAGGTATTCCACATGATGAAAATAGGCAATAACCGACATAGACCATGATAGCAAGACATGGAATCCGAAGTTCTATCCTACTCTGATGAGGTTGTTCTACTTGCCAATAGTAGAACTTGGACACATCCCATGTAGGCACATGGTTAAGGAATATGAAGAGCTTCTTTGTATTCTAGTCTCATACTTAACCAGAACTACCTCCCTTACCATACTCAATCGGTGCTAGCCTTCTTTCTCATAGAGTATTTCATACATTAGGATCACATAAAAGGGTTCCATAACAAGTTCATAACCCAATCACATTTACCCTACCAAGTAAGGTCCACTGGGGCTACCTCACAATGGCGACAAGAAGCTCATGATGACTTTCCTAAGTGTTAATATGATGTCGTTCCAGCCAACTAACCTTAAGTCCATCATTCCTTTACTTTAAAGGATACCATTACGGCTTACACTTCAACAATGTTAACCTTAACCGTAAGTCAAGGTTTTCACATAAAAGACTCTCATATCATCATTTAAAGTCACATATCATTCATACTTTCAACACTAAAAGTTCTAACACCCTAAATCAAGACATCACATATTCATAACCATATATACATCAAGCAAGATATACAAGTCAACCAAGACAAGACATAACATACTTCACTTGAACTCATAATGCAAGTCATTCTAGAAACACCTAGAAACAACCTAACATATTCAAGTCATCCTATATATCATCATAACATCATTAATGTACTCCACATATACTCACAAAGTCAAGTTAGAATAACCAAGACTTAACACTAACACTATACTCATAATGTCAAAGTCAGTGTCTAACATGATCACTTAAGGCAACATAAATAGAAGAACACACATATGACTTCACATGTATATAGATAATGTAATGCTTCACATAATCAACTACCGAAATAGCCACATCACTTCAAGTAGTTGCCAATAACACCATGCACATCATATTGTATAAAGTAACGCCAACAAGGCCACGTCAATTGCAAGTAAAGCACATAACACACCATAAGTGGACCAAACCAATCACAATAGAAATGGAGTATAATTAATATCAAATTAAATAAAATGGGAAAGCATACCTTCATCCCCTCATCCACACTTCAATTCAATGCTAAATCAACCAATTCGACATCACAAGGCCCTCACCAATGGCCATGAACAATAATTCAAAGCAATAACCATAAAACTCAACGAATCTACATCAATTCAATCTAGGTTTAACAATCTAAGATAAATTATATATCAATTGAATACAATTCTTATATCATTGGAAAGCCCATAAGAAACTACATAACAATTCATCAATATTAGCTTAATATCAAGTAACTCATAAAGTAGTCAAAAACTAGGGTTCATCAATTTACATGGGTTCATAGGTACTTATGTTAAAATCATCAATACAATATCAATTAGATCATAATTCAATGTTTAGAAATCGTTTATGCAAGAACCCATGGTAGAATCCCGAAATTGGACAATTCACTTTAGAAAACTTTGAAAAACATCTTGAGAGTTGGGCTCCTTGATAAACAAATTCAAGGATCAAAAGTCATACCTCAAGGATGATAATCATCACTTTGATGAAGAATTTCCACTCAAAACCCACACCAAGTGTTTCTTCATTTGGACTTCAATGGAGTCTTTGAGAGAGTTCTAAGAGTTTTGGATTTTCAATATAGATGAATGAAGTCTTTAAGGTGTTAACTACTTATATAGTTAATTAAAATACCCAATAAGCCCTTAAAAAACCGCCAATGACTTAATTTAGAAGTGGGGTAAATTTACAATTCACCTCTTGACTTGGCAGCAACACCTGCGCAGAAAACAGCATCACTGCCGACTTGCCCTTGACGGGGCGTCATCACCATGATGGGCCGTCACTAGATATCGTCGGTGGTTACAGTAGCTTTACAAAGCTTCCTTCATCACCCAAGGTTAAGTCCCCCTCTACGGAACCCTTTGACGGGGCGTCATTAGGCCTACGAGCCGTCGACTGCTCCGTCGTTTGGGCCTGCCTGGGACTATTTTGCCAACAGTTTTGGGTCCTTCTTCAAGGACTTTTAGATAGTCCTTGGGGATAATTTTCCCGGACGTTTCCAAGACAAATACAATCGTCTATGAGTTTAACACCTCTCACATAAAATTTATCCAAAATGAAACGTAAAACTCGACGAAACACGCCTAGACGTACAAGGTCAATTCAAGGCATATCTTTCAAACGC
>CM040625.1:22785128-22862892 GCA_022817965.1 Solanum lycopersicoides | reverse complement strand
CCTTCAAACTTCACGAAACTTGACACACTTCCTATACATTCTATAATAAATCATTTAAGGACTTTCACACATCATGAAACACACAGAAGAGACATTTAGGTGACTTAGTCGTCAAACGTCTTAGTCATCCCTTGACGTTTGACTTCCGACACACCTAATACTTTAGATACTGACTCTGTATCACATATTAGACCCATTTAGGACCTTAGAACATCAATACCAACATGTTAGTGTCTAGTTAACCTAAGTCATTTTCGAGGTCTTACAATCTCCCCCACTTGGACAACATTCGTCCTCGAATGACACTTGCCACTCTCCGAACTTTTCCAAGATTAGAGATTCACAGCACATAACCACACCATACAACACAAATATAAGAAGAAAACATCAATCTCACATAGTCAAGGTATCCACAACACAACAAGAACTAGAAAACAATTCTATAACTCATTATGCTACAAAACTCACATTCTTCAATCCAAATAGTAATAACTTATTTCATATTCAATATCATGCTTATATATATATCAGTTCTAACCACAGTGCAACAATTTTAGACCAAATAATCAAATAGTCACTTTTACAAAAATATTACAGTAAACTGTCTTAATGCTACAGTGATTTTTACCACATTTTTCAAAAATGCACATTTAAGGTAATTCATGATATAAACATGCTGATATGAAAAGTAACATCATATAAAAACACCTTATATCATAATAAAGGCTTCATATAGCACACAATGCAAGAGGTCAAATGAAATTCAATCTCAACAAAACTCCTAACATCATGCACAAGCAACAATTCAAGGAATTCTATTCCATCTACAAACCATACTCCCCCACTTAGAAGGAATTCATATCTTAACAAAAGAAAGAGAACTTACCAACATCATCATCACCATCACCCGGCTTCTCAACTCTAGTACGGAGTGCATAGAAACGCCTCTTTGTTGGAGCATCCTCCTTCGGAACACTAGGAGCAACTTGCTTACCCTCTCTACCTCTAGAAACAATCATAGGACAATCTCTAGCCTTATGTCCTTCCTTACCACAACCAAAGCAATTTCCGGTACCCACGAGACACTCACCATAGTGTTTCTTGCCACACTTGGCACAAGTAGGCTTGCCATCCTTGGAACCACCTCCTTTCTCCGCCTTGAAATTAGCACTCCTAGATTCTCCTTGAGATTGAACCCTCTTCTTAAACCTAGTTTGCTCTTGGTCACTAGAAACACTCCTTTTCAAACTTCTTGCCATCCTCCTAAGTTTAGACACCATGAGTCTAGCTAAGGTCATAGCATCATGTAGCATAGCGGTACGACACTCCTCCATCACTAAGTCGGCTACCCCGGTAACGAAGCGACTCATTTCATCTCTTGGATTAGACACAAGAGAAGGGGCACACCTAGACAATGTTGAGAATTTCAAAGAGTACTCCTCAACACTCATATTGCCTTGCTTGAGATTAATAAACTCCTCCACCTTAACCTCTCTCCTCTCTCGGGGAAAGTACTTACCAAGAAAAGATGCCTTAAATTCTTCCAACTCAATAGGACCCGATCCTTCCAGCCTATTATCCTTCCATTGAGTGTACCAAATTTGAGAAACATCTCTCAATTGATAAGAAGCCAACTCCGCCTTCTCCCTAGATGTAACCACCATAGCACTCAAAACTTTGTGTACTTTATCAAGGAACTCTTGGGGATCCTCATTTACCTTAGACCCAAGAAAGATAGGAGGATTCATCCTCACAAAGTCTCTTAACCTAGATGTCATAGTGCTCTCCACAACCCTAGGCATCATACTCAAATTGATTTGAGTAGTTACGGCTTGAGCTAAAGCCCTCAAAGCTTCTCTAATCTCTTGACTTGACAATTTTGGGGGAACCACCGGAACCTCATTACCTACTCCTACATTAAGAACTTGATCACCTTGGGGAGCCACTTGAGCACATTGAGCACCTTGAGCACCATGAGGAACTTGCTCAACTTGATAAGGAATCTCCTCATTCACCCTCTCCTCTTCCAACCTTCTAGCGGCTATCCTTTTAGTATTCATCTCCTAGAAAACACAAGGAAATTCATAAGAAGGATAATCATAACATTTACTCTACCGCACGACATAGGAGTAGAAAAGAAGGGAAACTCTATCGTCCTATACCCTCTCGCCCATAGATGTGTCGCGACTCACACCGATGGTCAAGACTCTACTAGACGTGACTTGATGAGACTTGTTGATTCCCTAAAACTACTTCCACCAACATGTGCTCTGATACCAAGCTTGTCACAACCCGAAACCATACCCTAGAAGATAGGGTACAATCTTGGATTGTAACCAGCGTCGTTGACCTCTCGGAGGTCTAAGACAAGCCCTTTCATATCATTCATTGCATATACATAGTGCAAAGTAGTGCGGAATTAAAACTTTTCACAAAATAAAAAGTAGTCTTTTACAATACTTCAAAGAAAACATAAAAGACATATATGCCCTCGAGTCAAGTGAGGACATACTTCAACTTCTCTTGAAGGATCTTCTAAGTCCAAGTCTTCACTTCCCAATTCTCCTCACCTACCAAGAACTATAGATAGAAATTAAAGTATGGAATTAGTACAACCACATGTACTAAGTATGGCATTATGCATAAAAATTATGAAAAACGAACTTTATTGGAAAAATGCATATTTTCATTTAAAAATCATATTTTAAATCATAAGAACATCATTTATCAATTAAGGAACACCTAAGAAAACACTTAACCAAAACTAGCATTTTTAAAGGTCACATTACAGTAACCACATTCACTGTTACAGTGAATTAATTCACTGTACAGTGAAGCACTTTGTTCATCATTTTAGACACCCTTTAGCATGTAATCTTCTCACTCAAAGCTATCCTAAGATTCACTTAAGTCACACAAGGAGAGACCGCCCATACACCCTCTCTAGATGTGCCTAAACGACCCTTAATATTACTTATAATGAGTCACATACATACTTAGAAAGTATCATAAACATCAAGGTAAGATTCCTCTACCAAAGGTGACTTCTAAGTCTCACTTGAGTGAGTTGTGAAGCAACCGCCCATACAATCTCTTACACACACACTCAAGATATCCTATAGACTCCCTAAGATAGAATCATTCTCACTAAATCACCAACACATAGATGATATGACATTCTCTTCCTAAAGGCTATCAAAAGACCTACTTAAGTAAATCAAGAAGATAACGTCCATAGTGACCTCTTCAAGATTACCTAAATAGTCCTTGAGACTACCTAAGGCTTAGATCATGTCCACAAAATCACCAACTTCCCTAACTAGAGTCATCCTCAAGACTTACAAAGATAAGCCATGAAGAGATCATCCTTCCATGTCCTCCTCACACTTTAGCTAAGGAATGCTTAAGCCACTTTAGATTAGGTACTCATTCATTTACATAATTCTTAACATAAGTCATTAGTTCATTAAAAGACTCATACATCACATAAGGACATTCAAATAATGGTCTCGGACAAGACCTAGGAACTCCACATAACACCTTCAAAGTCTATTGTGCAATGTCTAGATAGCGTCCCATACCACCACCTAAACCTCATAAACTTCTCTAATGCTAATAGGTATTCCACATGATGAGAATAGGCAATAACCGACATAGACCATGATAGCAAGACATGGAATCCGAAGTTCTATCCTACTCCGACTAGGTTTTTCTACATGCCAATAGTAGAACTTGGACACATCCCATGTAGGCACATGGTTAAGGAATATGAAGGGCTTCTTTGTATTCTAGTCTCATACTTAACCAGAACTACCTCCCTTACCATACTCACTCGGTGCTAGCCTTCTTTCTCGTAGAGTAATTCATACATTAGTTCACATAACAGGGTTCCATAACAAGTTGATAACCCAATCACATTTACCCTACCTAGGAAGGTCCACTAGGGCTACCTCACAATGGCGACAAGAAGCTCATGATGACTTTCCTAAGTGTTAATATGTTGCCGTTCCATCCAACTAACCTTAAGTCCATCATTCCTTTACTTTGAAGGATACCATTACGGCTTACACTTCAACAATCTTAACCTTAACCTTAAGTCAAGGTTTTCACATAAAAGACTCTCATATCATCATTTAAAGTCACATTTCATTCATACATTCAAGACTAAGAGTTCTAACACCCTAAATCAATACATCACATATTCATAACCATATATACATAAAGCAAGATATAAAAGTCAACCAAGACAAGAAATCACATACTTCACTTGAACTCATAATGCAAGTCATTCTAGAAACACCTAGAAACAACCTAACATCTTCAAATCATCCTATATATCATCATAACATCATTAATGTACTCCACATAGACTCACAAAGTCAAGTAAGAATAACCAAGACATAACCCTAACACTATACTCATAATGTCAAAGTCAGTGTCTAACATGATCACTTAAGGCAACATAAATAGAAGAACACACATATGACTTCACATGTAGATAGATAATGTCATGCTTCACATAAGCAACTACACAAATAGCCACATCACTTCAAGTAGTTGCCAATAAGACCATCCTCATCATATTGCATAAAGTAACACCGTTAAGGCCACATCAATTGCAAGTAAAGCAGATAACAACGCCACCATAAGTGGACCATACAAATCACAATAGAATCTAAGTATAATTAATATCAAATTAAATAAAATGGGGAAGCATACCTTCATACCTTCTTCCACACTTCAATTCAATGCCAAATCAACCAATTCGATATCACAAGGCCCTTACCCATGGCCATGAACAATAATTCAAAGCAATAACCATAAAACTCAACGAATCTACATCAATTCAATCGAGGTTTAACAATCTAAGATAAATTATATATCAATTGAATACAATTCTTATATCATTGGAAAGCCCATAAGAAACTACATAACAATTCATCAATATTAGCTTAATATCAAGTAACTCATAAAGTAGTCAAAAACTTGGGTTCATCAATTTACATAGGTTCATAGGTACTTTATGTTAAAATCATCAATACAATATCAACTAGATCATAATTCAATGTTTAGAAATCGTTTATGCAAGAACCCATGGTAGAATCCCGAAATTAGACAATTCACTTTAGAAAACTTTGAAAAACATCTTGAGAGTTGGGATCCTTGATGAAACAAGATTCAAGGATCAAAAGTCATACCTCAAGGATGATAATTCATCACTTTGATGAAGAATTTCCACTCAAAACGCCACACCAAGCTGTTTCTTCAATTTGGACTTCAGTGGAGTCTTTGAGAGAGTTCTAAGAGTTTTGAGTTTTCAATATAGATGAATGAAGTCTTTAAGGTGTTAACTACTTATATAGTTAATTAAAATACCCAATAAGCCCTTAAAAAACCGCCAATGACTTAATTTAGAAGTGGGGTAAATTTACAATTCACCTCTTGACTTGGCAGCAACACCTGCGCAGAAAACAGCATCACTGCCGACTTGCCCTTGACGGGGCGTCATCACCATGACGGGCCGTCACTAGATATCGTCGATGGTTACAGTAGCTTTACAAAGCTTCCTTCATCACCCAAGGTTAAGTCCCCCTCTACGGAACCCTTTGACGGGGCGTCATTAGGCCTACGAGCCGTCGACTGCTCCGTCGTTTGGGCCTGCCTGGGACTATTTTGCCAACAGTTTTGGGTCCTTCTTCAAGGACTTTTAGATAGTCCTTGGGGATAATTTTCCCGGACGTTTCCAAGACAAATACAATCGTCTATGAGTTTAACACCTCTCACATAAAATTTATCCAAAATGAAACGTAAAACTCGACGAAACACGCCTAGACGTACAAGGTCAATTCAAGGCATATCTTTCAAACGCCTTGGACGTTCTTGGTCGTTTGACCTTCAAACTTCACGAAACTTGACACACTGCCTATACATGCTATAATAAATCATTTAAGGACTTTCACACATCATGAAACACACATAAACACATAGAACCACATAAGAGACATTTAGGTGACTTAGTCGTCAAACCTCTTAGTCATTCCGACACACCTAATACTTTAGATACTGACTATGTATCACATATTAGACCCATTTAGGACCTTAGAACATCAATACCAACATGTTAGTGTCTAGTTAACCTAAGTCATTTTCGAGGTCTTACAATTCACAATTCATATAAGTGAGGTCAACCCTTTGCATATCACATCATAATAGGGTGCATAATTACATGATATCACTCTTATAGCATGTACACACTAAGCAACCTCACAACCAAAGCATAAGACATTTCAATTCAATCATCATATCATTCTATTACTCTAAACAAGGTATACTTCAACACAACTTCATGACTTGATGACAATTTACCATAATTGAAGTGAGAATTAGGATAGTCAAGACTTATCAACACTCCTCCGTAGTTCATCATAAAGGGACTTACCATCAACCCATATATCAACCCAATTTAGGTCATCACATCAATGCAATCCAATAACCAACATGATAATGAATTTAGAAGAATCACCACATCATAATTCAATACTAAATCAAGGCTTGAAAACATGTTATCTAAGTCTATCTTTTTCACCTAGATCAATACTCAAGGATTAGCATGAAGGAATTCAATTCATCACTATAGATTCATGATCAATGTATAACAGTCATTAAGGGTGATTTAACCAATAGTGAAGTCAATTGAATCGAACACAACACAATTCATATTAAGATCAAACCTAGGGTTAAGGAATAAGGATCAAAATCTACAATCTAGACCAAACCATATCAATCATCCTAATCAAGTTACAATACATGATAATCTACTCATTATAACCCAAAGAAAACATGGGCAATTCAATTCATAACATAAAATTCGTAATTGAATGAAACCCACATAAAACTCAACTTTTTGGAAAACCTTTGAAGGAGCCCTTTGAGGAAAGAAGTCTCAAAGGTGAATTAGATCCCATACCTTAAGATTGGATGACCCTTTGATGGTGAATTCGTCCTTAACCAGCCCTCAATTCCCCTTCCAAGCTAAACTTCAATGGTGTCTTCCAATAGAGAGAGAAAGTAGAGAGAAGGAAGAGAGTTTATTTTTTAATGTTAATTTTAGGCTAATGAGGATTGGGGTATTTATATGAGGGGTTAAATTACTTAATTAGACTTTCTAATCTCCCAACTAACCACCAAAATTCATTAATTAATTTTATGGGGTCGTTTTAGAAATCATGGCAGTAAGTTGGGCCCTCACAGACGAGACCTCAACCACGGTCCGTCTGTGAGTCGACGCCCCGTCATCCCCCTCCGTTGCCTGGAACAGTATCTAGGTAAACAAGGGCCTTCTTGAAACTTTCTAAGTGTGGGACGATGGTGGCCTCGACGCCCCATCGAGCCACTCACGCCCCGTCATCCCTTCCGTCGATGCACATTGCCAGGCAGTGTTGCATCCAACTATAAGGGTCCTCCTCAAGGGACCTTGGTTGGTCCTTGGGGAGTCGTACCCGGAGTTTTCAATCATGAGACATCCCTAACATGTGTTACACCTATTTCTACCAACTTTCGTTCAATTCCGACTCTTAAAACTAGTCAAATGGCTTAAGACACATAGCCCTCTTATGAACCAACTTTCTGAATGTCATGGAAGTTCTTGAATATTTTGGTTCTTAAACACCTTAACTATTCGATATACACCTAATTCGACTTAGAACAGTGATTAGATCTCATGGAGCCTAGGTTAAGTTTTACAACATGCCTTGGGATTTCGAAATGTTACACTCATATACTTCACATAGTCATGGACACTATTCATAACATCATATAAAGCCACATAATCCATTTAAAGCTCATTTAGCATTTCATAACATATTCTTACCCTTTACCTTAAGTCTTTAACCATTAGGTAACACTCTAGTGATACTAATTGCAATGCATGATGTTACGACCCGAGAGTACCCCCTAGAAGTTAGGGCATTTTGTAATTACAACACGGTGTACTTGACCTCTCGGAGGACTTGTACAAGCCCTTTGACATCGTTCATTGCATACATGTATGAAAAGTAGCGCGGAATTAATACATTTCACACAAAATAATAATAATTCAAAACATCTCTTTTATAGAAAAGAATAATGAAATACTAAGTCTCAAAGTCTCCATCTTAGACATACGAATATATTGGGACACATCCCACACTTCATTATCTAGAAAATAGCTAAGTCTATTACAATACTTTCAATAAGGAAAACTGAACGTCAAGATGTCCTCGAATCTAATGAGGACATACCAACTCTTTACTTGAATGAACACTAATCTAAGCTTTCACTTCGAGACTCTTCTCAAATGCCACCTACATACAAACACTTTTACTAAGTACGGCACAATGCATAAAATCATGATAAACAAAATTTTGTATGAAACATGCTCTTTTTTTTAGAAATCCTTTTAAGACAAGTATAATAGTCACTTACAAGTCGACATATATACATACAAGTCACATTCCACAATATAGCATCAACATCACTTCAACCCACATAAACACATACACCTCCCCTCAAAGGTTATCCTAATACTTTATTTAAGTAAGATAAGAAGAGACCGCCCATATACCCTCTTCAAACCTACCTAAACAATCCTTAAGACTATCTAAGATAAGATTGTTCCCTTTTCCTTTAATTTACTCCCCACCTAAGGTTACTCAAAGATTCACCTAAGTAGGACAAAAAAGGACCTCCCATACACCCTCTTCAAGCTTACGTAAGCAACCCTCAAAGTTACCCTAGATAGAGCACATTCTAGTCAACCTACATTAGCTAAAGTCATAATCATTCATTATGTCAATTAGAAGACATTTCATTCAGTAAGGACTTCACATGATGGTCTTGGAAAGACCTAGGGAACCTTCACTCTAGCACCGTCAAAGCCTACTCGTGCAATGTCTAGATAGCATCCCATTCCACTACATAAATGTTGTAGAACATATAAAATACCAGAATGTATCTCACATGATGAGAATAGGCAATAACCGACATAGACCATACTATCTAGGCATGGAATCCGGATTCTACCCTACTCCAATGGAGGGTGTTCTACTTGCCAAGGGTAGAACTAGGAACTCTAGTCTCATTCTCAAGTAGAGATACATTGTAATCTAGTCTCCTTCTTAAGCAGAGCTACAAACCATAACATATTCACTAAGGGCTAGCCTTCTTTCTCATAGAGTAAGTTCAATAAAAAGGGGCTTATGAAAAAGGTACCATCTCTTAGTCATTACCTAGTTATAATGAACCTACCAAAGATGCGTCCACTAGGGCTGCCACTCAATGGTCTATAAGGATAGCTCATTCTTAACCTTCTTTATACATAGAAGGTTCCACATAATAGTCATGCTTAGAAAGGAATCATCTTAGGTCTACCGATCCTATACTTTCATTCAACATTCATCCATACACTTACAAGACAAAGGTGCATAAGCCTACTAAGTCAAGATGTTCATAATCATAATGTACATGTATCAAGTAGGGGACACAAGTCTACAAAGACAAGACACAACATCTTCACATATAGCATATCATTCTATAAGCACATAGGCATAACCAACATCATCTATAGGTCACCCTATTCGCTACTATAATGTCATCAATATAACCATCATAAGACTCACATAGTCAAGTAGAAAGAATCATGCATCAACTCTAAGACTACACATACGAGGACATAGTCATAGTCTAACACGATGACCTAACAACTTCAATAAAATAACCACATACTTTCACATTATTCAAATGTAGGTAGATATGATCATACTTTACGTAATCAACTACACAAATGATCATAATACTTCAAGATGTTGCCGACTGTAACACTTCTGAAATGCCATAACTTAAACTAGAGATTAATCTATCAAATAATATTTAATATGATGTTTCCAGACCTATAATAATGTAATAAACTCATTTGGAAAAGGTCAGATCCAAAACGACAAAGAAAGACCTTGACGTCCGAAACTAGCAAGTTTGAAGTAGTTGACGTCCCTATGTTTGGGGAAGGTTTTGAAGTTTCAAATGAAGTCCAAAACTTGTAAAGAGACCTTGGACAGGTATTATGTAGTAAAAAGGGTCTAAAAATCCGGTAACAACACCCGAAGGGTCCTTGGGGAGAAAACAAACATGGGTGGGCAGGCTGCCTGGCAGCCTGCGAGCAGGCAGAATTGGAGGCAAAGCGTGCGACGCGAGCATGACACGCAGGTCACTACCTCAAGATTTGAGAGGCAGCCTCGCAACGCGAGGCTGAGACAAACTTCACTGCCTCAACTCAAAATTTAATTAAAATGATGGGATTTGGCCCCGCGACGTGCAGCTACATCCCAGAATCGTTAAAGTTGTATTTTTGGTAATTTAACTTCTTAAAAAGACCCATTTCAGTGGAAGGACTTTTGGGTAATTCATAGGACGACTATATATGTATATTAGGTCAGTTTTAGACCACTCTTACACGTCCAAAACAGATTGAAACGAAAATTCTCTTATATCTCAAGAAACGCTCTCTTTTATAAACTCCATTGAAGAACAAGAAGAGCTTAAGGAAGAAGACGAAGACTTCAAGCTTTTCATCCAATTTTCGTGGATTCTACATCTATAAGGTATGGGTTTTTCACTCTTGAGATTCTTTTTCCCAAGAGGTCCTTTCAAGATAAGTTTTCAAGAATTTCAAATACTAGGGTTTTTACTCTACAAAACGGATGTTCCTCTTAACCCTAGATTTATGATTTTTGATTAAAAGTAAGTGTTTTATATAGTCTATTTTACACGAATGGATGAGTATGTGGTTACTTATGTTTGAATTTTGTGTGAAGCATGTTCTTATCTAGATGACGGTTCCGTATGATTGTTTCTACTACTTGATAATATGAAAACGTAGAGATTGGAGCCAAGACTAGAATGAACTCTTAAATGACCCTTTCCCTTATCCTACATTACTGATTGGTCTTGAACATTATTTGAATAGTTGTTCTTGATTGTGCTATTTAGTATTTCACTATGTTATGATTATGAATGTTGTAAGTTGAATGTAAGTTCTTGAATAAGGTTCTTGAAAGTAAGAGGTAAGTCTTCTAAAGTTGTGATTACTCTACTATGTTTATGTTAGCCTATAAATCATGATACTATGTTATGGACATATGAATGATGTTGCTATGTGTATATTTTGGGCTATGAACATGTTACTTGTGAGATCATGATAAGAACATGAAAAATGCAGGTTACGATATTCTCTTGTATGCTTTACACAAGATGACTATGTTATGTTAATCTCAGATACGAAGGGTTGCGATGAAAGGAAATTCTCATATAATCCTAAAGGGATCATGATAATGTTTATACAAGGAGTTAATCTCATATGACCTATGATAAGTTTATGATAAAAGACAAATTAAAGGTTATTCAAGAAAGGGACTTAAGCTAAGCACCGTGAACTAGATATAAGAGGTGTCCCTTCCCTAGTTGGAAGGTAGGTTCACAATGACTCTCATGAGATTGAGGCTGCCACGTAATGTGGAACTATGGGTCTCTAATATATCTCCTTGCTCTTGAACTATGTTGCCACCTAGGATACTAGCTAGTGGATCCACTTAGAAAGCTATGTCATGTTAGGTTCTACTTTGGCCGGTAGACCACCATCTTTCGGTGTGGGGTTTTATGACACCGGATTCCATTTTTAGCTCACATGGTCTATGTTGGTTAAGGCGAATGTTCCCTCATGTAAAATGAAAGATAAGTAAATGGATTTTTACTAGGGTGACTTGAGGACTCTACTTAGTATAGGTAGGGGTATGGGACTCTACCTAGGCATTGCACAAGTTGAATCTAAGGGAAGTCCTAGGATATTGTTCTTATGTAATATGATAACATGAAAGATATATGTTTATGATACATGATGTTACTCTTATATGAATGTTGGTCATTATGATGAATATGTTATTGGGTTATATTGTTATATGAAGTGATGACTACTTATGTTACAAGTTACATGAAGCAAAGCTTTACTTATGGTCTCCTTTATTATCTACTTGGTTGTGTGGGGTTATGGGGCTTCACATGAACATTGCACTTGTAGGTTGGGGATGGGATCATTGGTAAGTTTTTTGTATGCTATGTATGTGATCTATTTAAAATGAAAAGTTAATATGACTCTATGATAATATGTCTTCGATTATGATCATGCTTTAAGTTGATGGAATCCTTAACTTGTATATGTTATATGGTATGTGCATTGAAGACTTTCATATGACTTACATGTTTTCTAAAGAGATGATAAATGATCCTTTTTCATGCATGTCCTTAAGTGTTATCTGCATATACCCATACTTAGTACATGTGGCGTACTAACCCATTACTTTATATTACTACAACTGTAGGTTCCGGCCATTATAGTTTAAGAAGGTCGATTTGAAGAAGCTTGGAACTCTTTCTCCAAGTATTGGTAGATCCTCAGTTCGGGGATGCTATCGTTCGTATTCCAGATTATGAAGACTTTGTAATTTTAGGTATATCCTATTGCCATCATGTTTCTTTGGATTCTTTTGTATTAAGGCCTATACGGCATATTGACTATATATTGGCTGAGTCCAGTCTTTAGATGGTTTATATATGTGAGCCAAATTTTTAGAATATCGTATATTTTATGAATGTTAAGTATGAAGTCTAAGTATACTTCAAGTAGAATGTAAAAGTTTTAATTTTCCGCAATTTTTACTAATCACATGTTATGACGAATGTTAAGGGCTTGTCTGAGTCCTCTGAGAGGACGACGATGTCGGTCGCATCCGGGGTATGCTCTCCGGGTGTGACACCGACAAGGCCATGATCATTATAATACATAAGGTAACGCCGACGAGGCCACATCATTCACAAGTAAAACACATAGCACCGCCACCATAAGTGGACCATACCAATCACAACATAATTCAAGAAGTACATTACATAAAATAAAGAGAATTAGGGAAGCGTACCACCAATCCATTCTCACCACTTCAATCCATAAAATCATCCAATACAATATTTAAAGGCCCTTCCCCATGGCCATGATAATCAATTCAATACAAAAAATCGTAATACTCAATAAACCTAAATCAGTATATAGATTTATCAATGTAAGACAACCTATACATTAATTCAATATAATTCTTACATCATTCAAAAGCCCATACAAAACTACACTAGAATTCATAAACATTAAGGCAAGATCATGACATCCAAAATATAGCCAATTTGAAGAGATTATTTTTTGTATGGGTTCAAGTAGAATTTAGGCTAAAATAATCTAATTAACATCAATGCAATCATAAATAAATGATCAAAAGCATTTTATGCAAAGACCCATGGCTAGAATTCAATTTAGAGGATTTCATGTTTTTGCATCATCTTTGAAAATCATTTAAAATTACTCCTTGAAGAAAGAGATTTCAAGGATGAAGAACCATACCTTAATTGTGAAGAAAATCCCACAAGTTGATGGAGAAACTTGGAAATTCTATCTTCTTGCTTGGAGCTTTAAAACTTCATCAATGGAGGTTTTTGGAGAGAAGAGATGGAGATATTTTGTTTTAAACTTGAGAGTTATGATTTGAAGGGTGAATTGGGGTTTAAATAGGTCTAATAACTGAGAACAACTAGCCTCTAAAATACCCAAAATACTCCTGAACTTATAGGACCTTTTAACCAACTCAAACTCAACTTAAATTTCCAGAATCATCGTCGGGGAACATGTCCGCGTCGCGGAGCTGTTCTCGCATGATTTTTTTGAAAATAACTTCCAGGGCAATTAAGCCTGCGTTGTTTCCGCGACGCGGAGAAACTTTTGGCACTTTGGTGGACCATGTCCACGACACGGACCTATTTCACCAAAGGAACAAAAGTTGATGTTGTTGGTAGCTCGTTGGCCCAAGGTTGGGTCCTTCTCAAGGATCCTTTGGTTGGTCATTGGGGAGTTTTGCCCGGATGTTTCCACCTCGATTACTATCACATACCTTTTAGGAACCTCTAACATCAATTTGAACTCAAAAAAACACATAAAACTTGACGAAACACGTTAAGACACCAAGAACGTTTTTAAGGCAAAACTTTGGAACGTCTGGGACGTTCTTGGACGTTTGACCTCCAAACTTCATGAAACTTGACACACTACCAATAAACACTATTATTACTCATATAAGGACCTCAAAAGGTCATAACACACACATATAAGAACATAACACACAGGAATCATATAGGTGACTAGTCGTCGCACGTCTTGGTCGTCCCTAAACGTTTGACTTCCAATTCACCTAAATGTTTTGGCACTGCCTCATTACACATTATAAACCGTTTTAGGACTTAATAAACTCATAATAAACATTTTAGGCTCTAATTCCACCCAGCTCATTTTGCGGGTGTAACACATGAATAGTGTCCCATTGCACCATCTACACTCAATCATCACCTTAAGGCCACCAAGGTGAACATTCACATAACCTTCATTAACACATAACAAATACACATATACATAGAGGCATATCATATCATGATAATACAAACTTCACATATAACTCAACATAATGCATGAACCTCATATAAGACTTATTCCAAGACATCATGTAAGTCAACACTACCAATAAAAAAATAAGAGGAAATAGTCAACAATAACATAATTGGACTTCATTTCATAAAGAAGTCATAAGACCTTACTCATAATCCCACTCTAAGTCTACTAGTTCAACGTACATGTGAAGTCTCATAACCTCACATATACTGAGTAAACCCATAGAGAGACTACAAGCCTTAATATATACTTCATACATCAACATGCCAACTATAGTTAACTACATACATACAAAGTAGGACCTTCATCATATAGCCACTAAGACCATCATTGTGCATATAAGGTAAGACCTTATCATATAGACTCAATAGGACTCATTCCATGCATAAAAAGTATACAACACTACAATGTCATGCATAAGGAACATAAACATATACACATACATATAGAACACCTTCCTAGAACTCCCCTCAAGATCTACCTCTTAATGCATAGGTAAGTTCATTACTCTCACCTATCCTAAGAACTTCCCTTAGGCTATCCTAGTTAGGTTTCATTACATTAATTCCATTGTCCATTTTACTTTAGGTAAATACTAGCCTTAACCAACAGCAAGACATTCTAAGCCAAACATGGAATCCAGTGATATGGAACCTCACACCGAAGGGATATGCTCGACTTGCCAAGGTAGAACATTAACATCATTCTAGCATATTAGGTGATACCACTTGCTAGATCCTGTGGGGGCAACAAAGTTATGAAAACTTTGAGGTATATATGGAAACCCTTTTTATTCCAATTGGGCATTGTAGTTATCCACCTCGTGAGCATTTGGTGAAAAAGCCTTCCTTTTTGGAAGGGGCACCCCTCATCATCAAGTTCACTCGGTGCTAAGATAAGTTTCCTTTATTGAAAAGTCTTTATAAACTTTACTTAATAAAAATGGCTTTAGGAGATTAACTCATCATATACTTAGCTCATATGTTATATATGAGAATGTCCTTTCATCAACATAAATCATGTGAGGAAACCTTTCACATGGACATAGTATATTCAAGCACAATCTAGTTTAGAGTACAATCGAGAATACCATTCAAGAGACCCCCTTTTTACTAGATCATCATACATTCTTCATTATATTCACTCATGTGTGTGTATTTGTACTTACATGGGAAGACCTTCCACATAAACACACTTAGATACTACACACATGCATACCTCATCGTATCATATTATTTTATGTTCATAGCTTAATCATACATTCATATTCATATACATAGAGTAATCACCCTAGGAATTATTCTATAGAGGTAGAGATGTGCAATGTATGGACAAAGTCCCGTACCCTTGCCTACACTAGTACACCTATCAAATCATCCTAGTTAAGATACATATCATACTTCATGTACATATACTTTACATGCATAGTAGTAGATATTGGTGCATATGAGAAATCCTTTCATTGGGCAATATGAACCTACACTACTTATAGACATGCATGAGGTGTGTGTACATTGGACAACATGATCACATAATGAATATCAATACATAATTAAGGCAGCCACCCTCTTAAGATCACAATACACATTCATGCATAGACCACACACCACATTATAGAATAGGAGACAAGACATCATCAACATTGTATCCAAGACTCCTAACATTGGCTAAGATCACACATTCATATAGGGGTACATAGGTAGGGGTCAATCACCATTATCACTTCATCAATGGCAGCACATGGACCAAACCTAACCTTAACAACATCATTAAAATGTAGAAGACACAATCAACACCTTGCACATGATACTGGTTTGAAAGACTAGGCATAATACTTCATAAATGTGATCATCATAACCACACATCATAACTCACAACTTACCTTCAAGTACATGATCAACACATATAAAGAATAACAAGAAGGTAAACGTCGCCATCATAAGTGGACCATACCACACAATGCTAATCAAGCCAATTAACTATCAATTCTATAGAAAAGTAGAGGAAGTAGGGCAATCTCATCAATCCACCAAGCCTTGATCATCATGATAAATTATACAATTCAGAATCAGTTTGAATACAAAACAGTAGCAATAGACAGTTCAACATACTAGAATCATAATTCAATTAACAAAGAATCAAGATCGTAATGCCCACATCATAGGCTAATTTGAAATTGAGAATGATGTTGGTTCATCATGAAATTGGATTGAAAATCATCCTGAAAACAGTATCTAATAAACAAATCATCATAAGAATTCTTTTGAAATCATTTTGAGAAGGAACCCATAGATAGATTGAAAGATAGACAATCTGATCATAGAATCTCTTTGAAAAGCTTTGAAGGAACTCCTTAGATGGATGGATAACTAAGGATGAACGTTCACCATACCTTGTTAGATGAGAAAGACACAAGAACTTGGAGAATAAACCATCACAATCCATCAACCAAGATGTTCTTGAGCTTCATATGCAATGGAGGTTTCTAGAGAGGTTTTGTTTTAAGAGGGGAAGTCAAATGTTGAAGAATGAATTCTATTTGGGGTTTTGGTCTTTTTAACTAACTTAATACACCCAAAAATAGATAAATTATATCCCTAGGTATATTTAGGACGTGGGGTGAATATCCTATTCACCCCTTAAGAGGAAAGCACGCAGGCAGCAGTTGCAGGCTGCATCGACGGAATGCAAGGAACGGGCCATCGATTGACTGATGCTCCGTACTGCTACTCCGTCGATGGTGACTGAGGCTACCATCTTGGGGGATGATCTCACACTTCTAAGTGTTGAGCAACGCCCCCAATCGACGGGGCGTCGATCCATGCACGGTCCGTTGACTGAGCCTCGTTGTTTGGACACTGCCAAGGTATTGTCTAGGCAACATTTGGGTCCTCCTCAAGGACCCCTTAGGTGGTCTTTTGGGAGTCGTGTCCGGAAGTTTCAAACCTAATTATGATCATAAATATGTTAATGAATTTACCTATCAATTTGAGCATCAAACAACATGTAAAATATACCAAGGCACGCTAGAACACACAAGCACGTCCAACGGCTAACTTTCAAACGTCTCAGACATTCTTGGATGTTTGACCTCCTAATCACTTCAAATAAAGTATACATACTATAAAACACTTAATTAAACTTTATTAACCCTTTTAAGCACATGTGAGGATCTAGACACCTTAGTTCATTTTGAGAGTCCTTACAAAACTTTTGTTGATTCTTAGAACGACCATGTCCCTCGGACCCCTCATTGTCAATCCTACTTCTCTTTTTTTCCTTCTTGAGTTTTTAATCTTCTATTTGTTGAGCAAAAACCATGGGTCGAGATATATCCATGTCATCAACAATGTCACATCAGGGGAGCACCCCCTAGACGTAACCGGCATCGGCGTCCTCTTTGAGGACTAAGACTAGACTCTTAGCATACATCATTACATTCATAGGTTAAAAATGCGGAAAATTTAAAACTTTTTATTCTACATTGAGGTTTACATAGACCTCTACATACACATAATATATTCATATAGAGTATACATAGACCCTTCGTATAAGGAGATTACATAGTCTTCTACTTTTATTGCACATACATAGTATAAGATAGTCTCATAAGAAGTCTATAACATTGTCTCATATTAACCATCTAGCTAAGAGTATCACAATTTGGGCATAGCCCTTACATCAACAATTATAGCCACATATAGGCTTTACAATTATAGTACCAAATTCAAAGAGAATGAACAAAGTGTCTTTAAGACTAAACAACATCCAATAGGTAGATAATGGAATCGTCCTCGGAAAGTGAGGACCTACCGAACATGGAAGAAAGAATCCAAGTAGTCTTCAAAGCCTTCTCTAATATCAACGGTCGGATCCTACATTTTTAGTAAACATCAAACATGGGTTAGTAAACACTTGTACTAAGTATGGGTATATGCACATAAAACAAGTGAAATCATGCTAAAGAGGACATTTGATCAAAACCATGCTAAATTATTTTAAAAACCCTTATGCACAATCAAGAATTCACATAAGCCAATAATCACATAATCCATAAGTCAAACCCATGTACTACACAACACCAAAATGAACAAGTAATAGTCAAGTCAACATATAGAAGAGTTCATAATATCATAATATAAGCAAGACCCTTACTCATAACCCACCATTTATCCTACAAGTTCAATGACCAAGCAAAGCCCCATAACCTTACTCAATCAAGTAAAGCAAAAAAAGGATCACAAATAATGCCTAACTCAACATAACATAGAATCAATAATAACCATCATCATATTTAGCAATATAGACCAATAGCATGTTCATAAATGAAACTAACATCATATAGGATCATCAACATGAAAAGTCAACATAATCATAACATTTACTTTATAAGATTATTATATCATAAGAACATCCGTCAAGGACTTTTCTCAAAGCTAACTAGTGCAATGCCTAGGTAGAGTCCCCTACCCCTACCAAGACTAAGCCAACCTCTGAAGTCACCCTATCTAGAGTTCACCTTATTACTTCAATTTACTTTTTGGAGCATTTGCCTTAACAAACATAGACCACAAGAACTAAGTGTGGAATCCGGTGTTGTAAAACCTTACAGCGATGGAACGTGGTCTACCGGCCAAAGTAGAACAAAACATAAACGTTGCTTTCTAGGTGGATCCACTAGCTAGTCTTCCTATGGTGGGAACATAGTTATAGAACTAGGAGATATGTATGAACCCTCTACATGCCTATGACGTTGGAGACTCATCTTATGGTAATCCATTGGGTGAGTGTCCCTCACAGGGGAGTTAACATCTTATATGGAACTATAGGGTGAATCTCCCTCTATGGGAAGTCAACACCTCCCATTGTCAAGTTCACTCGGTGCTAAGCTAAGTCCCTTTTGAAATGTCTTTCTTTATTAATTCACTTAGACAAAGTCATAGGGTCTAATCCCTTGTATATTTATTGTCATTTAGCTCAATAGGTATTGCATGAGAATATCCTTTCATGGCAACCCTCACATGTAAGATTAGCATATCATCATCATCATTTCATAACAAGGCACATAGGAAAGTCATCACCAGCCTTATATCATTTCATCTAAATAATAATCTCACAATCACATAGTCAAGACATTTCAATTCAACATCATACCAACACCTATGTAGGCTATTCATAAGGTATAATTCAATTGAACTAAATCACCAATCACAAGACGTCATACTTGAAGTAAAGGTTAGGATCATGAAGCCTTACCAAATCTCCTTCAAAATTCCTCATCATGTTCTTACCATCAACCAACCAATAACATCCAATAATAGGTGTAGTAACATCAAACAATAGTAATTAACACAAGAACTAGGTCAACTGCATTATCACTATCCCAATTAACATCAATTCACAACCTAGGGTTAGGGGAATTAGGGTTCATCATGAATTCATCAAGAAATAGATAAAATCCCAACATTACATTACCCTAGTCAATCCATATATGAATTAGAATAGAGACACAAATATAATAATCAAATCATTCTTCAATTCCCATCAATTCATGACCAAGATCCAAGATTTGGGGAATTTGGGGAAGGGGACATGATCAACATGAAATTGCATCAATTAACATCGATTAATCAATAATCTATACTCAATTAATTATAGGAAATCACATTTATCATCAATTTGAAGTTTAGAAGAAAACCCATTAGAATTGGAAAACCCCATGGAATTGGGTAATTTGAAAATTAACTTTGAGAGGACCTCTTGGGGAAAGGAATCTCAAGAGTGAAGAACCCATACCATAATGAAGATTAATCCACGAAATTGATGTGAAATCCTAGAGAATATGACCTTCTTCTTCAAGCTTTCTTCCTTCTTCAATGGAGGAATTGGGGAGAGAGAAAGTAGAGAGAGGTGAGAGCTTTGGGTTTGGATGAGTGAATAATAACTTAAAATGACCCTTTGGATATATATAATCACCTCCTAAATTACCCAAAACACCCCTCACTTAAATGGGTCTTTTTGTGAAGTCTAAATGTCAAAAATACGATTTTACCAAATCTGGGAAGTGGTTCTGCGTCGCAGGGCCATTACTCATTTTATTTACCAAAAATAATTTGAGACAGTAAGGTCCGTGTGGGATTCGCATCGCACAGCATCCCACTAATTCTTGACTTTTACAGGCTGCTTTGGCAGCTTGCCCACCCATGTGGGGTCCTCCTCCATGACCCTTAGGGTTGTCCTTGGGGCATCTTTATTGGACGTTTAGACCCTCTATACTACATTATACCTAACCAAAGTATTTTTACAAGTTTTAGACTTCATCTGACCCTACGAAACCATCCCCAAACATGGCGACGTCAACTAGTCAATTAAGCTAGTTTCCGAACGTCATAGACGTTCTATGACGTCTTGGCTCTAAAACTTCTTAGATGACTTATATACTAATTAGGCTCTAGATTAGTTCTTAACTTTTCGGAGTGTTACATTATCCCCCCTTAGGAACATTCGTCCCCGAATGACACTAAACTTTTAATAAGGAATGGATAGACTCAAGACTAGCACCCCAACCAATGATATACATCATCAACATGAGTTACAACTCAATTCAACATAACAATATGGCATTTACATAATGAAAAAACATTAATTTTAACACATAAGGCTCAAAGTCACAACATGAGGAATTTCCTTCTCAGAATAACAACATGAGCTCAACATATCATTAAAGAGTCAATTATGCCAAAGTTCCTTTCTCAACATATCTACATTCTCACTATCACATTATGAAGACAACAATATACCAAATACACAAATAAGTGCAAGTCAAGCAAAAGAGCATTTTTCCCTGATAATTCATTTTAGCATAAACCTTTTTATCATAATTATGCATAATTTTGCAAAACAAGTCAAATGCAATCAACTCATTATTTTCATTATTAAGAAGAAGAACTAACCTTAATTAGAAAATAGATGAGGATAACGGGACTTCATGTCTGTCTTGGCCTCCCATGTTGCTCCCTCAACTAGGTGGTTTCTCCATAACACTTTTAAGGAGGCCACTTCTTTGTTCCTCAACCTCTTTACTTGACGATGAAGGATTTCAACTGGAACCTCCTCATAGGAGAAGGTTCTCTTTTATACCAAGACCTTCAATAGGAAGAATGGACTCGGGATTACCAATGCACTTCTTAAGCATGGATACATGAAAAATGGGATGAACCGAAGATAGTTCACTAGGAAGTTTCAACTCATATGCAACCTTACTAACCCTTTGTAAGATTTCATAGGGTACCACATAACGAGGACTTAACTTCCCTCTCTTGTCAAATCTAACCACCCCTTTCATGGGCAAAATTTTCAAATACACCTTATCACCCTCTTCCAATTCAAGGTCTCTTCTCCTATGATCGGCATATGACTTTTCACGACTATAGGTTGTTTGCAACCGGTTCTTTATGATATGAACATTCTCCAAAGTCTTATAGATCAAATTGGGACCAGTAAGCGTAGACTCGCCAACCTCAAACCATCCAATAGGAGATCTACACCTCCTACCGTAGAAGGTTTCATAAGGAGACATAGAGATGGATGAATGAAAGCTATTATTATACGAGAACTCTACCAAAGGCAAATGTTCATAACAATTTCCATTGAAATCAATGATACAATCCCTAAGCATATCTTCAAGAGTTTGAATAGTCCGCTCCTATTGACCATCCATTTGAGGATGAAATTTGGTGCTTAACTTAACTTGAGTACCCAAAACTCTTTGAAATGATCTCCAAACTATAGATGTAAATTGAGCGCCTCTATCTGATATAATGGACAAAGGAACCCCATGAAGACTCACTATCTTGTCAATATAGATCCTTGCATAGTCTTCCGCCGAATAAGTAGACTTAACGGGAATAAAGTGAGAGGATTTGGTCAATCTATCCACTACCACCAATATAAAGTCATATTGCTTTCAAGTTCGAGGCAAACCTACTACAAATCCATATGAACATCTTCCCACTTCCAAGTAGGAATTTGGATTTCTTCTAGTAGACCACTTGGCTTTTGTTGTTCGGACTTCACTTGTTGACAATTGGGAAACTTTGCAACAAACTCCGCAATATCCATTTTTAGGCCATTCAACCAAAACATTTCTCTAAGGTCAGTGTACATCTTTGTACAACCCGGATGAATGAAATAATGGGACCAATGAGCTTCCTCAAGAATCCGGTTTCTCAAATCATCAACATTGGGTACACACAACCTATCTTGATACCTCAAAACACCATCCTCCCTAAGGAGAATGAATCATTAAGAACAGATTATTTCATATCCATCAATGCCAAGTCAAGGTGTTGCTTAGACTTCACCTAAACCACCAAAGATGACTCGGAGTTATGGTGTACCACTATACCACCATTTGGAGAGCATTTAATTTGAACCCCTAAACGAGTCAACCTATGAACATCTTTCACTAGGTTTCTCTTGGATTCTTCCACATGGGACACACTTCCCATGGACAATCGACTTACAGTATCTGCTACCACATTAGCCTTGTCGGGGTGATAGAGAACACGCATATCATAGTCTTTCAAAAACTCTAAATATCTCCGTTGTCGGAGATTCGACTCTTTTTGAGTGAATACGTATTGGAGACTTTTATGGTCCGTATACATATCAACATGAACCCCATAAAGATAATGCCTCCATATTTTCAAGGCAAGTACCACGGCCCCTAACTCAAGGTTATGAGTTGGATAATTCTTCTCATGAACTTTGAGTTTCCTAGAAACATAGGCTATAACTTTGGCATGTTGCATAAGAACACACCCCAACCCGAATCAAGATGCATCACAATAGACCACAAAACCCTTAGTACCCTCCGGTAGGGTCAATACCGAAGCAAAAGTAAGCCTATCCTTCAATATTTGGAAGCTCTTTTCACATGCCTCAAACCACTCAAATTTCACATTCTTTTGGGTCAAGGTTGTCAAAGGGTAAGCAATAGATGCAAACCCGTCGACAAACCTTCTATAATAATCGTCTAGGCCTAAGAAACTCCTAATATCCGTAGGAGACAAAGGTCTAGGCAAATTTTTCACCGCTTCAGTCTTTCTTGGATCAACCTCCACTCCTTCACTAAAGATTAATATGACCAAGAAATGATACCGACATCAACGAAAACTCACATTTGCTATACTTGGCAAACAATTGGTGTTCTTTAAGAACTTGCAACACCACTCTTAAATGATCCATATATTCCTCATCATTCATCGAATATACCAAGATGTCGTTAATGAAGAGAATGACAAATGAATCTAGGTAACTTCGAAACAGCCTATTCATTAGGTCCATAAACGCAGTCGGAGCATTAGTGAGACCAAAGGACATTACTAGGAACTCATAGTGACCATATCTTGTCCGAAATGCCATCTTGGGAATGTCTTTATTCTTTGAAAGACTTATGCACAATCAAGAAAAACATACCAATCAACAAGAAATATTCATCAAGCCAAAGCAAGTAACATGTGTAAGCAACATACTTTAACCCATAATCTAATGCAACTCCATCATCAAGTAATTACATCACAAGAATAAATAAGAGTTCATCATACCATAATAAAGCAAGACAACTACTCATGAATCCTCACAAAGTCCACAAGTGCAATTACTAAGTAAAGCCCCATAACCCTACTTGAGTCAAGTAAACCAAATCAATAACCATGACTAATATTCAACTTCACATAACATAACCTTTTAGAATAAATAACATTATACTTTAGCAATATAGACCAAATACATGTTCATAAGAATATCAATCAACATATAACATCATTTATATGTAAAGTCATCATATTATCATCATTTGCATTCATTATCATATTCATATATTATATAAATCTTCTAAAGCTTCCCTCAAGGCAAAATGGTGCAAGGCATAAGTAGAGTCTCATACCCCTACCTAGGCTAAGTTAAACGTCTCAAGTCACCCTAGTTAGTTTATACTTCATTGCTTCATTTTAGTTTAGGGAACACTTGCCTTAGTAAAACCTTACACCGCTGGAAGGTGGTCGACCGGCCAAAGTAAAACCAAACATAAACGTAGTTTTCTAAGTGGATCCACTAGTTAGTCTTCCTATGGGGGCAACAAAGTTCAAGAACTAAGAGATAGGTATAATCCCTCTACATACCACTTGGAAATTGGGTCCTCCTCTCACGGGAATCCATTGGATGAGTATCCCTTTTTGGGGAGTCAACACCACATGTGGAATTATAGGGTGAATCTTCCTCTATGGGAAGTCATCACCTCCCATTGTCAAGTTCACTCGGTGCTAAGCTAAGTCCCTATTAAAAAGTCTTTAATGTCTTTATTAATCATCATAACGTAATTTAGGTCATAGGGTCTAGCCCTTGTATAATCATCATCATCATAACTCAATAATAATTGCATGAGTATAGTCCTTTCATTACAATTCATGTAAGTGAGGTTAGCACATTTACATATCACTTCATAATAAGGCACTTTGGTAATCATCACCATCTTTATAACATTTACATCTTAATCAACCTCACAACCATAGTCAAGACATTTCAATTCAACATCATACCACCCTATCAATCCTAATACAAGGCATACTCCAACACAACATCATGACATAATCACAATTAACCATAAATTGAAGTAAAGAATAGGGATCATAAGACTTACAACGTCTCCTTCATAATTTATCATCAAGGTCTTACCATCAACCCTTAATTCAACACAATTAGGTCATAACATCATCATAATTCAATGACCAACATGATAGCAAGGCTAGAAGAATCACTACAACATAATTCAATACTAGATCATGGTTAAGACAAGATACTTAGGTAAATTCGCAACACACTTCATAACCTAGATCACTTCTGTCACGACTCGGATTATGGAATTCGAATCGCAACCGGCGTCGTTAACCTCTCAGAGGTCACAGACAAGCCTCTTCTTAGCTTTCATTACAATCATATAGTTAAATTTGCGGAAAATTTAGAACTTTTAAAGCATAATGAAGTGTACATAGACTTCATATAATTACTACATAGGTTGATATTCAATCAGCTCGACCAAACAACCATCTACAATCGATTAAACAATTCAAATGAAAGAATCAATATATATATTGTAATAGTTTGCCAAAACGGCTTTAATACAAAGCTTTGAATAAAATATCAAAATGAAATGCTAGGGACAACATCCACTAGCTATGTCTAAAGTACTAAGCTAGGAAGATAGATGTAGCATCCTTGAACTCAAGAGGACCTACCAAAGTTTGGAGATCGCTAAGTCCAAACTGCTTCAATGAGTCTTCAACCTTCTCTCTGACCTGCACCTATAAAAATAGTAATAGTATAGGGTTAGTACACACTTGTACTAAGTATGGGTGTATGCACACATACACATAAGGACTATGCATGATCAAGGAAAGCTCTTCCTATAACAACATGCCATTTCTGGAAAGTGAAGTCACTAGACTTTCTTAATTCGTTATTTGTAATTCATGGTGTGAATATGACGTATTTTAATTCATTCAAAGCACACAAATCATTTTCTATATGAAAATAAGAACTTGGAATCATGAACATAATTTTAGAACAACTCGAACGAAAAATTATAAATTTGCTCCTTCTTTTTGTTGTCTAGTTCAAAGATCTCCTTTGATCCCATGTTTTACTTACAAGTGAAATGATTCATTATAGTCCCGTACCTACAATGAATCAAGTAAGTAATACAAAGGATTAATGTAATGATTTAACTACAATTTGGGCATGAAACTTATTAAGACAATCTTTATTGGTTATGTCTATTATTTGATTCTTTGTATAATATAAGAAGTCGTTATAAGCCAATCTTATTTGGATATGATCATTTGCATAATATAAGAAGTCATTATTGACTATGCCCCTTACTTGTTGAAAACTTCATTCTTATCAAACATTGATGATTGATATTCTTAAACTCTTGCTTTCTTAGTTCAGTTTGAACTTGCATCTCTTCTTCTTTCTTTCTTACATTCTTAAAGAAGTCTTTAGCATTAAGATCATGTGAAATGACATGAAATCCAATGTATTCCCCACACCTAAAAGAGGTGGTTCACCGATCAAACTGAACCTAGATCATGTGAGTTAACATAAAATCCAGTGTCATCCCCACACCGAAAAGGGGTGGTTCACCGGCTAAAGTGAAACAAAGTCCAGTGTCTTCCCCACACCAAAAAGAGGTGGTTCACGGCTAAAGTGAAACCAAGAAATTTCTTTTTAGCATTAACCGACATAGATCATGTGAGCTAAACATGAAATCCAATGTCTGCCCCACACTGAAAAGGGGTGGTTTTACCGGCCAAAGTGAAACCGAATCTACCTATCTCTCGTAGTGGAATCCACTGGCTAGTTCCCATGCTGGAAACATAGTTCAAAGAATAGGAGATTTTTGAAGACTCTTATCCACCTTGGTGGAGCCTCATCTCATGAGACTTATATGTCCTTGCACAAGCTCATTGCTAGTCTATCGGTGCTTTGCTCAATTTCTTTTACTTCATAACTTTTAGAGTTGACTCAAACATTATGGAAGCTTGCTTCTAGTTGTGAGGTTTACTTACTATATGGATAACTTGTCATTCCTTTCTTTACTTGATGAAATGTGAATTTAACCTTACATTATCATCTTGGTGTTAATGATACTCGTCTCACACTTTCTAACACCCTTATATGTGAGTATCTTTAACATAGTTGTCTTAGGTGTAAATGAGACTTGTATGACTTCCTTTAACACCCCATTTTGGTCACTTTCATAACTCTTAAGCTTTTAGTTATTTTATTACTCACTTTATCTTGTTCAATGTCATTTGGTGGCTTTATACCATTCTTTATGAACGTTATGAAATTCGTTCAATGTAATTACTATATTCATAGTTCATATTGATATAGTATGTTGGGACTTGTCCCAATGATTGACATACCCTTGATTATGAATTCAATGTTACATTGGTCATGCTTAATTTGACATTACATTACATTGGCCATATAAGATTAGTATGAATTAGTATTGGTCAATTCTAACAATATTTTGGACATAACTTTACTAGCCAATTTATTGGCACAAGCCAACCATTCACTAAACATTTTTCATGAGATTATCATTAGCCAAGCCGATTAACTTTATATATATACTTCAGTGAACTCATCATCTCAAGCAAGTCAACTTTTAACAGTAAACTAAACTTCATGAACTAATCATAACAAACTTCAAATTCTCGAACATAATTAAGCATTTCATCATTATTTGTTTCGTGTAACTAATATCCAAATCATACGAATCAAATATATAAGCCTCATTAGTCATTAAAAAATCAAGAAAGCTACACATAAGGATCATTTATCACCACACAATAACATATTCGAGATTACATCTACATACTTATTAGAATCGAAAACAAGGATAACTAGGGAAAAGGACGTTCAACAATATCATTGGGAACAACCCTAGTTTCGATATTCATGGATTCAAAACATTTGAAATGACTCTTGGAGAAAGAATTCTAGGATAAAAACCCATACCTTATGTATAATTGAATCTACGACGATCACTTTGCACGGAAACCTTGAAGAGTACCTTGAAATCGCCTAAGAGAACCCTTGTCTTTCTACGTTTTTGCTTACTGCCTTTGAGTCGCGTTTGTAAGTGAATGATCGTGTGTTTTAGGTCTTAGGAACTGATGTTGAATAATTCAACTTTAGACTAATTAACTTAATTAATAAATTAATTAGTTAATTACTAAAATGCCCCTCCTAAATTGACTAGACCTAGGAGAGCATTTGACTTAGCCAAATATGAAAATTGGCTAAGGGTCTCGGCTTGACTAAGGCTTTAAATTAATTAATTAAGTTGCTAAATTAAATAATTAAGGGACCTAGGGAAATAAATAAAATACCCCTAAGTCACTAGGACCACAACTAACCTCTTTGGCCAATCCTAGGTTAGGTACTAGGCTGTCTCTTAGTTAGTTACACGGTTTGGTGTCACCCGACTAGGTCTTAGGTTGTCGGGTCCCTTAGTTGGTTCATTTTTGTTTGTCCTAGGTTAGTTAACTAGATGGTTAAGTTAGTTTTAGTCTAGAGTTGGTTAGGAAGCCAGGCCCCACTTGGATGGACCCGTTCGCGCTTGCCCCTAACCGCCTAACGGAATTCGGTTGGCTTGGTCGTGTGGTCCACCTCGGCCGGTTATGCATGTTCTTGCACATGTGTTTCTGCCTATTTTTCCCAACTGGGCACTTCTATGGTTGCATTTGGAAAGTTCACTCCTTGTCCAAGGATCCTCACTATGTCCTTGGACACTGCTTAATCTACATGATCATTTTAATTGGTCATGCACTATGGTGCTTGGCTTGACACTTGGATGCCTAGTACCTGATGTGCAAATGCTAGAAATATATGTTTTTAGCTTAGGGTCTTCACTGCAGGTACATTTCTTAAACAAGCTTATTAATACTTAGAAAATTGGCTAACACCCTTTAAGCCAATATTTTCTAATATGCTCAATATTTCTCAATATTGGGCATTGGGATGCCTATGTATCCCCATACGTATCCTTACAACCTAATGTACCCTTCCCTATAAAAGTACGTTTTTCTGGAATGTTACATTATCCCCCCGCCCCCTAGGAACATTCGTCCCCGAATGACACTACACCTCATTTAAAACAAAGAGGGTAATTTCGAAAACACTTTAACATACTTGAAACTTTACTCTGGATGATGCATATTACTCAAAGCTTATCTGAAGCTTCATATTTGAGATTGAGGAACTTCCTTCTCAATCACACTTAACTTAATGCACATCACAACTCGTGCAACACAAAAATCATGTCTACGCTATACAAAAATAGCAACATGAATGTAAGCATGAACTCATTTTAACTCATATAGTGCAAGTATAAAACACACGATTATGGACTTACAACACAAAAATCGACTAATGCACTAAAAACTTAGAGTTTCTTAAACAAAACCAGATTTAGGAAGAGTATATCTAACCTCAAGAACTGAACAAGTGACGGTAACGGGATCTCATATCGTCCTCGGCCTTTCATGTTGCTCCCTCAACAAGGTGGTTCCTCTATAATACCTTCACGGTGGCAACCTCCTTGTTCCTCAATTGCTTCACTTGGCGATCTAAATTGCAACTGGAACCTCTTCATAAGAAAGGTTCTCATCAAATCCTAACCCCTCAACAGGCAGGATGGATGCTGGATCGTCTCGACACTTCTTAAGCATCGAAACGTGGAACACTAGATGAACAGAAGCCAAGTCTTATGGTAACTTCAGTTTGTAGGCCACATTTCCTACTCACTGTAAGATCTCAAAAGGACATATATACCTCGGACTCAACTTCCCTTTCTTACCAAACATCATCACCCCTTTCATGGGTGATATCTTCAAGTAGACTTGATCACCTACTTCGAATTCAAGAGCTCTCTTTCTGTTATCAGCATAGGATTTTTGACGACTGTAAGCAATAGCCAACCGATCCTTGATCATCCTCACCTTCTCGAGTGCCTCATGTATGATCTCAGGGCCAAGGATGGCAGATTCTTCTACTTCAAACAACCCAACTAGTGACCTACATCTCCTGCCATACAATGCTTCAAAAGGTGCCATCCCAATATTAATGGTAGCTACTATTATAAGAGAACTCAACCAACGGCAAGTGATCATCCAAACTCCCCTTGAAGTCAATAACACATGCTCTCAACATGTCTTCAAAGGTCTGAATGGTACGTTCTGCTTGTCCATCCGTCTGCGGATGAAAAGCAGTACTAAGCTTCACCTGTGTACCCAAGCTCTTGTGGAAAGATCTCCAAAAATGAGAAGTGAATTGGGCTCCCCTATCCGAAATGATAGATAAAGGAATCCCATGCCACCTCACGATCTCATCAATATATAGCTTGGCATAAACTTCGGCTCTGTAAGTAGACTTCAAGGGAATAAAGTGAGTAGACTTAGTCATCCTATCAACGATGACCCAAACGGAATCATGTAGTCTTCGGGTTCTGGGTAGACCAACCATAAAATCCATATTAATAAACTCCCACTTCCACGTTGGAATCTCAATCGACTGGGTGAGACCTCCAGGCTTGAGGTGTTCGTCCTCAACCTGTTTGCAATTGGGACACTCCTCGACAAAATTAGAGATGTCTCGCTTCATACCTTCCCACCAATAAATTTCCTTCAGATCATGATATATTTTGCTGCCACCTGGATGAATGGAATACCTGGAGCCATGAGCCTCTACCAAAATATTAGGCCTTAAATTATCAACATTGGGCACACATCATCTGTTCTGGTATCTAACCACACCATCCCCTCTAGGGAGAATGATTCATTTATCTTACTCAACACTGAGTCTTTCAACTCCATGATTACTAGGTCGAGATGTTTCTTAGCTTTAACATCTACAACAAGTGAGGATTCTGAACTGGAATGAACCGAAACACCCCAAATTAGTGTATCTACCAGTCGTACACCCTGTCACGACCGGAACCTAGACCCCAGACGAGACCGGCGTCGTTGACCTCTCAGAGGTCGCAGACAAGCCTACTTACGTTATTCTTACTTCACTTAGGTTAATTTTAGCGGAAAATTTGAAACTTTTTGTTTCTTGACATACTTGTTAAACATTCTTATCATTTCATAATTGTTAACCATCAACCATCTAACATTAAGAGATAAGCAACTGAAAGAAATAGTTCAATAAGTATTAAGTGTATAATTGCCAAAATGACACCAATACAAAGTCTGAATAAGAACATGAAAGAAACGCTAGTGGAACATGCTCCACTAGCTCAACTCTAAAACTAAGCTAGAATATAAAACAGTAGCATCCTCGAAAGCATGAGGACCTACCAACTCCGGATGAATGCTGGACGTCCGGATAACTGCAACAATAATCCTGTAGCTCTATCGTCCACCTGTGCCTGCACCTAAAATAGTATAGTTATATAGGGTTAGTACACACTTGTACTAAGTATGGGTATATGCAAGCACACACCAAGGACATCCATGAGAAAGAATAGCTCTTCCCTAATAACATGATTATGGGAAGTCAAGTCAGTGGACTTGCCAAATTGAGATTAGGAAAGTTTCCAAATTTGGATTAGGAAAGTCAATGAGCTTTCCAAATTTGGATTAGGAAAGTCAGTGAGCTTTCCATATTTGGAATGGAAAAGTTATGCCATGAGAATAACATACATCATCATACTTTTCACATTGCACACAGCACATAAGATTTACACATAGCACATATCATATAGCATATAGCACATTTTTGCATGTAGCACATAACTTCTTAATATCATTCATTCATATGCCATGAGACCTTGGAATCATGGACTTAACATTAAGACATCCCAGAAATGAGGGCTCAACAGATGGGACCTCAACTAGGGAGTCTTCATTAGCAAACACAGAGTCTGCTTCGTTCATTCATACGTACTACATTTCATTTCATTCATAGGCCAGTGTAACCACCAGCTATACCTAGGATGTAGTTTACGACTTTCATTAGGTTCGTTATGCAATGACCAAGAATGACCTAATGTCATTACTTGAATCTAACTCACCTTTTGATTATCCTATCCTAACACCTTTGGTATCATTCATTTCATTATGTGCATCATTTGAGGCTGGCCTCATTCATTCATTGGGAACTTTAACTTTAACCGACATAGATCATGTGAGCATCATGAAATCCAGTGTCTCCCTCACACCGAAAAGAGGTGGAATCACCGGCCAAAGTGACCTAAAACATGCTAGCGTACATGGGAATTTAACCCCGCCAGATCCCTATAATGGCTGTATAGGTTCGAAGACTAGGAGATATAAGGAGACCCATACCCGGCAAGCCGGACAGTCTCATCTCATGAGAGTTACGTGAACCTCTGCCCTTCCCTAAAGAAGGCATCACCGCTTATAGCTAGTCTATCGGTGCTCAGTATAAAGTTCCATTTCATTCATCTCATACGTCATGGAAGCTGGCTTCTAGTATGAGGACATCATAGCTCATTAGATGATTTCTCATCTCAGCATTAGTATTAAGTGTGTTAAGTTCAATACTCTCATTAGAGTGTTCATATAGAGTGTTCTCTTCATTATCTTACACTCTCGTAGTTGAGTACGTATTGGTAACATTTACTTAGGCTCATTTGAGATTGCTCTCATCATTTACATTAGCCTCATATCATGTTGTCACCACATTCATTATCATTAGCACATTTGCTTTTCATAGTTACTCACCTCTTATTACGTGAATGTTTATTTCATCATATGCCAATGCACTTGGCCATTTAGTGTGTTTCACACCCTTACTTAACCCTTCTAGGGTTTCATCATTTCATTGTTCATTTCCTCATTTCATTGTTCATCTCATCATATGCCAATGCACTTGGCCATTTAGTGTATCTTACACTCATACTTAACACTTCTAGGGTTCATCATTTCATTACATACATCTTAGGTTCACTTACTTTTGAACGTATGTTAGACTTATGTGTCTATACATACATGTCATGAGGCTTCATTCATATTTTGTCTAAGTGATTCATATATTTCTAAGATTATGTGATACAAGACTTATGCATCTTGTATATATGCCAAGATCTTGATTTTGATCTAAGTAGGTGGCATTATTCTTGGATATTTTGTTCACGTATGACTTATGTATCAATACGGAAGTTTGGGCAAGGAAACCCAAGTTTGAATCACTTGGCTATCATTTACATTTTTCATTGATTTTATTTTTAATATTCATAACATTAGAACTCTAGATTAAATCCTAACATTAACATCGTATCATAAATTTCTACTTAGTTTTTCTCTTAGGTTGGCCGAAGGGTTGTGGGTTCGAACCCCCACAACCCCTTTTTATTGTTCCTTAAATTCTCCTTGTCCCAATTCGCCTAAACCAAGAGGTTGTGGGATCAAACCCCCACAACCTCTTGTATTTTTTCCTTAAATTTTCGCTGGGATAGGGAGGTTGTGGGTTCTAACCCCCACAGCCTCCTTATTCAATTCTTTAATTTCGCTGAGGGCTTGGGAGGTCGTGGGTTCGAACCCCCACAACCTGCTATCTTATTTTTAATTTAAATCTTCCTTAACTAGGCGCCTTGGCTGTGAGGTTGTGTGATCGAACCCCCATAGACTCACTTTGTTTCTTAATTAATGTTTGCCTTCTCCTTTTCCAGCCTTGAGGTCATGGGTTCGATTCCCACGCCTCACATTTTTTTTCTTTATTTTCTCCCCTTTCGCGCGTGCCTGGAGGTCGTGGGTTCGAATCCCACGCCTCCCATTTATTTGTTTAATTATTTTTCTCCTCTTTCTTCTCCAGTTCGCGAATTCGATTCCCCCAGCCCCCTCTTTCTTTTCCCTTGTCGCGAAATCCAGTAGCCAAGGGTGAGGTCACAGGTTCGAATCCTGGTGGCCTCACCTCTTTAAAAAGGTATTAAATTTCCAAATCTCTTTGTTAAGCTTTAGTCTAAAATTAATATTGCTTAGTTGCTGGAAATTTTGGTCACTTTTCAACCCATTTTTCATCCACGTTTTCACTTGATTCATAGAGTGCATTCACACATCATTTTAACACGTTTTTAGGTGTATCTTTTATAGATTTATTTGTCTAAAAGATTGTTATTCAATCAACCACATTTCATCACAATGAACATCACTTTATGCATAATTTTAGCACATAAAATTCAAGAAATACATGTCTTACACGTCCCCAAAACAGCGGCCAAAACACACTGCCAAACGTGCACACATACACACCTCCTTTTTCGATCACACCTTGATTGTCATCTTCGTGATTTCACGCACATACACATATTCACTTTCAATACAAAAACATCATACATGCCTAAATCTACCAGCACAAAATACCCAACCTACGAAATCATTTGGGAGCTAGTGACAAGGACATGCAAAGGGGAACAACCTTAGTTTCGGAGTGAATATATTGAATCGTAAGGGGTCTCTTGGGAAAGGGACCAAGAGAGAAGAAATCCATACCTTAGTTTGCTTTTTCAAACGTGAATTTGCTTCCCAAAACCCTCTCCAAAATCATTCCAAGCCTCCTCAACGTACACACCACTCGACGGACAACTTCTCTTTGCCTTAACGTTTTTGGTTACTTTGTTTTTCTTAAAATTTCATGTGAGTTCTTCAAGTGTGAAGAACTCTTGATGTATTTCAGTTCTTCACGTTAATTTGGTAGAGAGAAAACGTGAAAGAGAGTTTTTGAGCGTGAAGAGGTGATAGACGTGAGAGAGTGAAACGTGTGAAGTTGTTTAGGATTAGAGGATGACTTAGTCAATTTAGGACTCTCCTTAATATTTAAAATCTGATTTTCCTTTTTCTTAAATCAGCTAATAAATACTAATTAATTAAATTAATTTATCAATCTTAAATAAAAACAATTTAAATCATTGCTTCCACCTAGGTTCGAACCCGGGTGGAGCAAGACTCCACTTCAAGAGCTCAATTTCGGCTCCCTCTCCCCAAATTGCCCCTCTATCTTATTAAATAATTAATTAATTATATATTTAGGGTAATTACAATACTACCCTTAGTCTGGTAAAAGACCATTTTACCCCTAGACCCTCAAAACTTAAGATTTCTTCATTTTAAGTCCGGTAAAGACTGCTTTGATTAAATCTTCATTTTCGAGAGCCTTACTTGGTTGGTTCCAACCTTTCCAAGCTCAACTAACTCCCCAAGTTAGTTGGCTTGGTCGTAGTAAGGGTTCTGAGGTCTGGTTCTACGCGTATCAATCCGTGTTAACCTTTGTCTAATCGCAAGCATTCTTGACACCTTAAGCATTTAGCTTATTCATTTTTAGGGTTGTTACACACCCAACCTAGCCAATTGGTGTACCTCTTGAACTAGCTCCTTCCCATTTAAACTCTAACTCATTTGGAAACTGAAAACTTACTACCCTGTTTCGACAGTCTATGGTAGCATAACACTTATGGAGCCAATCCATACCCAAAATTATATCAAAATCAAGCATGGTTAATTCTACTAGATCAGCATAAGTGACTCTATCAAGGACATTAATTGGGCAATCTTTATATACTCTTTCTACTCTAATGATGTCTCCTATGGGATGACTAACTAGAAAAGTCGCATGCAAGATCTCAGGAAGCAAGTCAAATTTACAAGCTACTAAAGGAGTAACAAATGACAAAGTGGATCCTGGATCTAACAATGCATACACAGAAAAAGAAAAGACATGCAACGTACCAGTGACCACATCAGCTGACTTCTCTTCCTCCTCTCTACCTTTCAGAGCATAGAATATGTTCCTCTTGGGAGGCTTGACTGCAACATTAGAATTAGGCCGAGGCTGAGCATCTTTCTTGGCCTGATTCCTCAAATGTGGGCAGTCCCTGACTATATTCCCACTCTTGCCACACCCATATCATGCATTAGTACCTACCAGGAACTCACCTCCATGCAAACGGCCACACTTACAACACGACTTGTTGTTACGCTGGGCATTTCTATCACTACCCTTTTTGGGGACAGACTTGTCTACTTTGGCATTCGAGTTCCTGGAAGGAGTAGGATTACCTGAGCACTGGTGCCCCTTCTTGAACATGGGCCTGTTCTGAACTCCAAACGAACTCCTACAGAGCTAGAACAAGTATGATCTGAACGCCTAGGCTTCTTGCATTCTTGGCCTCTCTTTCTCCGACGACTCTCCTCCACCTGATGTGCATGTACCATCAACCTACCAAGGTCCACGTTATCATACAACATGGCTGCCCGACAATCCTCTTCCAGATCCTTCGACACACCATCACGAACCTACTCATCTGATCCCTACTATTGGACACTAGAGAAGAAGCATATTTTGATAGCTTAACAAAATTCAAGAAATACTCCTTGACTGACATACCTCCCTGTCGTAGGTTAATGAACTCTTCAACCTTAGATTCTCGTTGCTCTCTAGGAAAGAATCTCTCCAGAAATGCAGTCTTGAGAATATCCCAAGTGTTGGGGACTTCTCCTGGTGCTCGATCATCTGCCCACATTCTGTACCACACCTGAGCCACATCTTTGAGTTGATATGCGGTCAACTCAGCCTTCTCCTTTTCATCAACACCCATGGCACAGAGAATTTTGTAAACCTCATCCACAAACTCTTGGGGATTCTCAATAGTTCTGGACCCGTAGTAGACTGGAGGATTCATTCTAGTGAAGTCCCTCAGTCTACTAGCCATGGTGCTAGCATTCGGGTTCTCTCTGGGAGCACCCTATCTTGTTGTTGGGTTGTGATAGCCTGCGCCTGAGTAGTGATGGCCTGAGCCATCTGAACCGATGCTTCTCTTACTTCTCCATCTGTCAACGCAGCTGGGTTGACAGGCACTTGAACTCTAGCAACTGGGGCTTGAGGAGGAGCTTGGTTTCCTCTAGCAGCTGCTCCTTCAACTCTTTCGACTGCGTTTCTCTTTGTGTTCATTGTTCTACACGCATACACAAGAAGGAAGTTAGATACTTGAATGACACAAAATGTCATAACTCTACATAGCACGATAAAGAGTAGAAGAAGGGGAAATTTCCTAACATCATATAGTCTCTAAGTCATAATTGTGATGCACTTCACAACCATAAGTTAGAAACTACGTAACGTGGTTGTTTTGAGCTTTAGTTCCTAGGTAATTTAACCTCATGCTATGATACCAAGTTTGTAACAACCCGAATTCTAGAATCCTAATCGCAACCGGCGTAGTTAACCTCTCAGAGGTCGCAGACAAGCCTTTTCTTAGCTTTCATTACAATCATATAGTTAAATTTGTGGAAAATTTAAAACTTTTAAAGCATAATGAAGTGTATATAGACTTCATATAATTACTACATCTATTGATATTCTAATCAGCTCAACTAAATAACCACCTACAATTGATTAAACAATTCAAATGAAAGAATCAATATATATATCGTAATAGTTTGCCAGAACGGCCTTAATACAAAGAATTGAATAAAATATCATAAATGAAACGCTAGGCACAACATCCACTAGCTATTTCTAAATTACTAAGCTAGAAACATAGATGTAGCATCCTCGAACTCAAGAGGACCTACCAAAGTCTAGAGATCGCTAAGTCCAAACCGCTTCAATGAGTCTTGAACCTTCTCTCTGACATGCACCTATAAAAATAGTAATAGTATAGGGTTAGTACACACTTGTACTAAGTATGGGTTTATGAACACATACACATAAGGACTATGCATGATAAAGGAAAGCTCTTCCTATAACAACATGTCATTTCTGGAAAGTGAAGTCACTAGACTTTCTTAATTCGTTATTTGTAATTCATGGTGTGAATATGACGTATTTTAATGCATTCAAAGCACACAACTAATTTATATGTGAATATAAGACCTTGGAATCATGAACATCATTATAGAAAAACTCGAATGAAAAATTATAAATTTGCTCCCTCTAGGCCAAGAGCACCATTTTCCAAACTTAGTTTATTTTTCAGTCTTTTCTTCTTTTTGTTGTCTAGTTCAAAGATCTTCTTTGATCCCATATTTTACTTACAAGTTCAATGATTCATTATAGTCGCATACCTACAATGAATCAAGTAAGTAATCCAAAGGACTAAGGAAATGATTTAACTACAATTTGCGCATGAAATCTTATTAAGCCAATCTTTATTGGTTATGCCTATTATTTGATTCTTTGCATAATATTAGAAGTCATTATAAGCCAATCTTATTTGGATATGATCATTTGCATAATTATAAGAAGTAATTATTGACTATGCCTCTTACTTGTTGAAAACTTCATTCTTATCAAACATTGATGATTGATATTCTTAAACTCTTGCTTTCTTAGTTCGCTTTGAACTTACGTCTCTTCTTCTTTCTTTCTTACTTTCTTAAAGAAGTCTTTAGCATTAAGATCATGTGAAATGACATTAAATCTAGTGTCTTCCCCAAACCAAAAAGAGTTGGTTCACCGATCAAAGTGAACCTAGATCATGTGAGTTAACATAAAATCCAGTGTCAGCCCCACACCGAAAAGGGGTGGTTCACCGGCTAAAGTGAAACAAAGTCCAGTGTCTTCCCCACACCGAAAAGAGGTGGTTCACGGATAAAGTGAAACCAAGAAATTTCTTTTTAGCATTAACCGACATAGATCATGTGAGCTAAACATGAAATCCAATGTCTGCCCCACACTGAAAAGGGGTGGTTTTACCGGCCAAAGTGAAACCGAATCTACCTAGCTCTCGTAGTGGAATCCACTGGCTAGTTCCCATGCTGGAAACATAGTTCGAAGACTAGGAGATTTTTGAAGACTCTTATCCACCTTGGTGGAGCCTCATCTCATGAGACTTATATGTCCTTGCACAAGCTCATTGCTAGTCTATCGGTGCTTTGCTCAATTTCTTTTACTTCATAACTTTTAGAGTTGACTCAAACATTATGGAAGCTTGCTTCTAGTTGTGAGGTTTACTTACTATATGGATAACTTGTCATTCCTTTCTTTACTTGATGAAATGTGAATTTAACCTTACATTATCATCTTGGTGTTAATGACTCTCACACTTTCTAACACCCTTATATGTGAGTATCTTTAACATAGTTGTCTTAGGTGTAAATGAGACTTGTATGACTTCCTTTAACACCCCATTTTGGTCACTTTCATAACTCTTAAGCTTTTATTTATTTTATTACTCACTTTATCTTGTTCAATGTCATTTGGTGGCTTTATACCATTCTTTATGAACGTTATCAAATTCGTTCAATGTAGTTACTATATTCATAGTTCATATTCATATAGTATGTTGGGACTTGTCCCAATGATTGACATACCCTTGATTATGAATTCAATGTTACATTGGTCATGCTTAATTTGACATTACATTACATTGGTCATATAAGATTAGTATGAATTAGTATTGGTCAATTCTAACAATATTTTGGACATAACTTTACTAGCCAATTTATTGGCACAAGCCAACCATTCACTCAACATTTTTCATGAGATTATCATTAGCCAAGTTGATTAACTTCACGTATATACTTTAGCGAACTCATCATCTCAAGCAAGTCAACTTTTAACAGTACACTAAACTTCATAAACGAATCATAACAAACTTCACATTCTCGAACATAATTAAGCATAACATCATTCTTTGTTTCGTGTAACTAATATCCAAATCCTACAAACCAAATCTATAGGCCTCATTAGTCATTAACAAATCAACAAACCTACACATAAGGATCAGTTAGCACCACATACCAACAACATGTTCGAGATTACATCTACATACTTATTAGAATCGAAAACAAGGATAACTAGGAAAAGGACGTTCAACAATATCATTGGGAACAACCCTAGTTTCGATATTAGTGGATTCAAAACATTTGAAAGGCCTCTTGGAGAAAGAATTCCAGGAGAGAAAACTCATACCTTATGTAGAATTGAATCTACGACGATCACTTTGCACAAAAACCTTGAAGAGTACCTTGAAATTTCCTAAGAGAACCCTTGTCTTTCTATGTTTTTCTTACTGCCTTTGAGTTGCGTTTCTAAGTGAATGATCGTGTGTTTTAGGTCTTAGGAACTGATGTTGAATAATTCAACTTTAGACTGATTAACTTAATTATTAAATTAATTAGTTAATTACTAAAACACCCCTCCTAAATTGACTAGACCTAGGAGAGCAATTGACTTAGCCAAATCTGAAAATTGGCTAAGGGTCTTGGCTTGACCAAGGATTTAAATTAATTAATATTAAATAATTAAGGGACCTAGGTAAATTACTAAAATACCCCCAAGTCACTAGGACCATAACTAACCTCTTTGGACAATCCTAGGTTAGCTACTAGGTTGTCTCTTACTTAGTTACACGGTTTGGTGTCACCCGACTAGGTCTTATGTTGTCGTGTCCCTTAGTTGGTTAATTTTCATTTGTACTAGGTTAGTTAACTAGTTTGTTAAGTTAGTTTGAGTCTAGAGTTGGTTAGGAAGCCAGGCTCCACTTGGCTGAACCCGTTCGCGCGCCTGCCTCTAACCGCCTAATCGAATTCGGTTGGCTTGGTCGTGTGGTCCCCCTCGGCCGGTTACGCATGTGCTTGCACACGTGCTTACACATGTTTTGCTGCCTATTTTTCCAAACCGTGCACTTCTATGGTTGTATTTGGAAAGGTCACTCCTTGTCCAAGTATCTTCACTATGTCCTTGGACACTGCTTAATCTACATGATCATTTTAATTAGTCATGTACTATGGTGCTAGGCTTGACACTTGGATGCCTAGTACCTAATGTGCAAATGCTAGAAAATATATGTTTATAGCTTAGGGTCTTCATTGCAGGTACATTTCTTAAACAAGATTATTAATACTTAGAAAATTCGCTAACACCCTTTAAGCCAATATTATATGTTTATAGCTTAGGGTCTTCATTGCAGGTACATTTCTTAAACAAGATTATTAATACTTAGAAAATTCGCTAACACCCTTTAAGCCAATATTTTCTAATATGTCAATTTCTCAATATTGGGCATTGGGATGCCTATGTATACCCATACGTATCCTTACAACCTAATGGACCCTTCCCTAAACCATTTTCTTTTTCTAGAATGTTACAACTTCTCAAGAAACTAGTAATAAAAGACTACAATT
The DNA here is from genome assembly GCA_022817965.1 of Solanum lycopersicoides. NCBI lineage: Eukaryota > Viridiplantae > Streptophyta > Magnoliopsida > Solanales > Solanaceae > Solanum > Solanum lycopersicoides. The sequence continues at coordinate 22,821,603 of CM040625.1, read as the reverse complement.
CACCCTAATTCTTTCATGATTAGTATAACAACAACATCTAGTGGTAATTCAACCAATAACCAAGTCAATTGAACAAATATAACCTAATTCATATCAAGATCATAACCTAGGGTTAAGGGGTAAAGGTCTTTTTCACAAACTAGGCCAAACCATCAAGATACATCATAATTAAGTTAGAATACATTTTAATCTATTCATATTATCCAAAGTAAATCATAAACACATCAATTCATAGCATCAATTTCGAGATTAGGAAAGACCCACATGAAAACTCAACTTTTAAAAATACTTTGAAGGAAACCTTAGAGGAAAGAGGTCTCAAAGGTGAATTAGATCTCATACCTTAATGTTTGATGACGAATTGATGGTGAATTCGTCCCTTTATAGCCCCTAAAAACCTCCCTATCTTGTCTTCAATGGAGTTCTTCACTAGAGAGAGAAAGAAGAGAGAAGGAAGAGAATTTGGGTTGTGAGTAATGAGGGTTTAGTTAGTCTTAATTAGGTTAGGACATAACATAGGGTGTTAACTAAGTTAATTAGACTTCCCTTAATCCTTAACTATCCACCAAGCCCATTAATTAATTATTTAAGACTTAGTCAAAATGTGCAGAAAATTGTACCCTCACAGACGAGACCTCGACCAACGTTCCGTCTGTGACTCGACGACCACCCCCCTTCCGTGTTGAACACCCGTAGTCTTGGTCAGAGACTTTGCACATAAGGCCCTCCAATGAATTTGCTAAGTGTTGGTCGACGGATGGAATCTATGCCCCGTCGATCAACACACGCCCCGTCGATGCCTTTTCGTGGGTGCACACTGTCTGTGCAGTGTTTGACTCTAAAGCAATGGTCCTCCTCAAGGGCCCTTGGTTGGTCCTTGGGGATTCTTACCAGGATGTTTCGACCATGAATCAACTTAAACACATGTTAGACACCCTTCCACTAATTTTCGTCATTTTCTGACTTCTAAAAGCTAGTTAAATAGGCTAAGGCACGCTAGTGCCTCCTTGAACTAATTTCCGGACGTCATGGACGTTCTTGGAAGTTTTGGTTTCTAGACATCCTAAATGACTTATATTTATTAAATGGACGCTTAAAATAGTGCCTAGACCCTATGACACTTATGTTAGGCTTTAAAACACGTCTGAATTTTCGAAGTGTTACATTATCCCCCCCCCCTTAGGAACATTCGTCCCGGAATAACACTAAAACTCTTTTGAAGGAAGGTATAGACTCAATACTAGCAGCCCAACCATCAACAATACAATACAACGTAAATCATATTACTTAAAAAAGTCAACTCAAAAGCTTCAATTACCACACATAAGGCCCAAAGATCACATCATGAGGAATTTCCTTCTCACAACAACAACATGAGCTCAACATACTTTACATGAGTCAATTATGCCACAGTTCAACTTACCAATATGCCACATATCATTTCAAAAAGACTCACAATATCAAAATGCACAACATAACTCAAACAAGAAAAATTGCAATTTAGAGGCATACTTCACTGAAGTCAGTGTAACAATATTCAAAAATGCATATTTTGCAAAACTTCACCAAAAATCACATAACTTCAATTTCTAGTCATTATTTTCACTATTAATAGAAGTAACTAACCTTAGGTATCAAATAGATGAGGGTAACGGGACTTCATGTCGGCCTCGGCCTCCCATGTTGCACCCTCAACTAGGTGATTTTTCCATAACACCTTTACGGAAGCCACCTCTTTTTTCCTCAACTTCTTTACTTGTCTATCAAGGATTTGAATCGGAACCTCCTCATAAGAGAGGTTATCCATCACACCAAGACCCTTAATAAGAAGAATAGACTCGGGATCACCGATACACTTCATAAGCATAGAAACATGGAAAACCGGATGAACCGAAGCCAATTCACTAGGAAGTTTTTATTCATAGGCAACCTTACCAACCCTTTGAAAGATTTGGAATCTATGCCCCGTCGATCAACACACGCCCCGTCGATGCCTTTTCGTGGGTGCACACTGTCTGTGCAGTGTTTGACTCTAAAGCAATGGTCCTCCTCAAGGGCCCTTGGTTGGTCCTTGGGGATTCTTACCAGGATGTTTCGACCATGAATCAACTTAAACACATGTTAGACACCGTTCCACTAATTTTCGTCATTTTCTGACTTCTAAAAGCTAGTTAAATAGGCTAAGGCACGCTAGTGCCTCCTTGAACTAATTTCCGGACGTCATGGACGTTCTTGGAAGTTTTGGTTTCTAGACATCCTAAATGACTTATATTTATTAAAATGGACCTTAAAATAGTGCCTAGACCCTATGACACTTATGTTAGGCTTTAAAACACGTCTTGAATTTTCGAAGTGTTACATTATCCCCCCCCCCCTTAGGAACATTCGTCCCGGAATAACACTAAAACTCTTTTGAAGGAAGGTATAGACTCAATACTAGCAGCCCAACCATCAACAATACAATACAACGTAAATCATATTACTTAAAAAAGTCAACTCAAAAGCTTCAATTACCACACATAAGGCCCAAAGATCACATCATGAGGAATTTCCTTCTCACAACAACAACATGAGCTCAACATACTTTACATGAGTCAATTATGCCACAGTTCAACTTACCAATATGCCACATATCATTTCAAAAAGACTCACAATATCAAAATGCACAACATAACTCAAACAAGAAAAATTGCAATTTAGAGGCATACTTCACTGAAGTCAGTGTAACAATATTCAAAAATGCATATTTTGCAAAACTTCACCAAAAATCACATAACTTCAATTTCTAGTCATTATTTTCACTATTAATAGAAGTAACTAACCTTAGGTATCAAATAGATGAGGGTAACGGGACTTCATGTCGGCCTCGGCCTCCCATGTTGCACCCTCAACTAGGTGATTTTTCCATAACACCTTTACGGAAGCCACCTCTTTTTTCCTCAACTTCTTTACTTGTCTATCAAGGATTTGAATCGGAACCTCCTCATAAGAGAGGTTATCCATCACACCAAGACCCTTAATAAGAAGAATAGACTCGGGATCACCGATACACTTCATAAGCATAGAAACATGGAAAACCGGATGAACCGAAGCCAATTCACTAGGAAGTTTTTATTCATAGGCAACCTTACCAACCCTTTGAAAGATTTCATAGGGACCCACATAACGAGGACTCAACTTTCATTTCTTGCGAAATCTAACCACCCCCTTCATAGGTGAAATTTTCAAGTACACTTTATCACCTTCTTCAAACTCTAAATCCCTTCTCCTATGATCGGCATAAGACTTTTGCCGACTATAGGCCATTTGCAACCGGTTCCTTATGATGTGAACTTTTTCCAAAGTCTTATAAATCAAATCGGGACCAAGAATCGAATACTCTCCGACTTCAAACCACCCAATAGGAGATCTACACCTCCTACCATACAAGGCTTCATAAGGATATGGATGAATGGAAACTTTTATTGTAAGCAAACTCCATCAAAGGCAAGTGTTTATCCCAACTTCACTTGAAGTCAATGACACAAGGTCTAAGCATATCCTCAAGGGTTTGAATAGTATGCTCCACTTGACCATCCGTTTGGTGATGAAAAGTGGTAATCAACTTCACTTTAGTACCCAACCCTTCTTGGAACGACATCCAAAACCTAGATGTGAATTGTGCACCCCTATCCGATATGATGGATAACAGAATACCATGGCGATGCACAATCTCGTCTATAAAGATTTTTGCATAATCCTCCACCGAATAAGTAGACTTTACGAGAATAAAATGAGCGGACTTTGTCAATCTATCCACCACCACCCATATGGAGTCATATTGTTTTTGAGTCATAGGCAAACCTACCGCAAAATCCATATTGATGTCTTCCCACTTCCAAGTAGGGATTTGGATTTCTTGAAGTAAACCACCTGGTTTTTTATGTTCGGCTTTCACTTGTTAGCAATTTGGACACTTAGCAACAAACTCCACTATGTCCTTTTTCAAACCTTCCCACCAATACACTTCCCAAATGTCATGATACATCTTTGTTGACCCGGATGAATGGAATAACGGGACCCATGAGCTTCCTCAAGAATCTGGTTCCTCAAATCATCAACATTGGGAACACACAACCTCCCTTGATACCTCAAAACACCATCCCCCTAAGGAGAATGACTGGTTAAGCTTACTAAGAACCGATACCTTCAACTACATCAATGGTTGATCAAGGTGTTGGTTGGACTTCACCTCAACAACTAAGGATGACTCGGAGTTATGATGGACCATAAAACCACCATTTGGAGAATTTTCCAATCTAACCCCCAATCTAGCCAACCTATGAACATCTTTCACTAGGTCTTTCTTGGTTTCATCTACATGAGACACAATACCCATGGTCATACGCCTTAGAGCATCTTCAACCACATTGGCCTTTCTGCATAATCTTTCAACAATTCTAACCACTTTCTTTGTCGGAGATTCAACTCTTTTTGAGTAAACACATATTGGAGACTCTTGTGGTCGGTATACACATCAACATGAACACCATACAAGTAATGTATCCATATTTTTAAGGCAAATACCATAGCCGCTAACTCAAGATCATGAGTGGGATAGTTCGTCTCATGCACCTTAAGTTGTCTAGAAGCATAGGCAATTACTTTCCCATGTTGTATAAGCACACACCCCAAACCCACTCGGGATGCATCACAATACACAACGAAGCCCTTTGTACCCTCCGGTAAAATCAACACCGGAGCGGAAGTAAGCCTATCTTTCAAGATTTGGAAGCTCTTCTCACATGCTTCCGACCACTCAAACTTCTTACTCTTTTGGGTCAAAGTAGTCAAGGGAGATGCAATAGACGCAAAATCATCCACAAACCTCCGATAATAACCTATTAGACCCAAGAAACTCCTAATGTCGGTTGGAGTCAATGGTCTCGGCCAATTTCTCACCGCCTCAGTTTTCCTTGGATCAACCTCAACTCCCTCACTAGAGATGATATGACCAAGAAACGCCACCGACCTCAACCAAAACTCACATTTTCTATACTTGGAAAATAGTTGATGTTCTTTAAGTACTTGCAACATCACTCTCAAACGACCCATGTGATCACCCTTATTTTTTGAATACCCTTGTTGTCAATGAAGACAATGACAAATGAATCTAGGTAACTTCAAAAAACCCTATTTATTAGGTCCATAAATGCCACCGGAGCATTAGTGAGACCAAAGGACATTACTAAGAAATCATAGTGACCATATCTAGTCTGAAATGTTGTTTTTGGTATATCCTCACCTCTCAACCTAAGTTGGTGATACCCCGATCTTTATTCAATCTTAGAAAAGTAGCTTGCCCCTTAGAGTTGATCAAACAAGTCGTCAATCTGAGGGAGAGGATAGTTGTTCTTTATAGTGACTTTATTTTGTTGGCGATAATCAATGCACATTCTTAAAGACTCATCCTTCTTCTTCACAAACAAAACTAGAGAACCCCATGGAGAAATACTAGGTCTAATGAAGCCTTTGTCTAGTAAATTTTTGAGTTATGCCTTCAACTCCTTCAATTTGGTCGGAGCCATCCGATAAGGAGGAATTGAAATGGGATTTGTATCCGCTAGCAAATCGATACCAAAATCAATTTCTCGTTCGGGAGGAATACCGGGAAGATCATTAGAAAAGACCTACGGAAATTCACTCACTATGGGGACCGACTCAATGGGAGGAATTTCGGAGTCCAAATCTTGGACTCTTACTATATGGTGTAGACAACCTTTTGAGATCATTTTTCATGCTTTTAGATAAGAAATGATACGACCTCTAGGAATAGAATTTCCCTGCTTCCACTCTACAACGGGTTCATTTGGAAAGTTAAAATTCACCACCTTCGTTCTACAATCAATAGAGGCAAAGCAAGCATGTAACCAATCCATACACAAAATGATATCAAAATCAAGCATATCAATTTCTACTAGTTCAACATAAGAAACTCTATTGGGCAACATTATAGGACAATTTCTATACACCCTTTTTGTAACAACCGACTCACCCACTGGGGTAGACACTATAAAAGGTTCATGCAAGATATCGGGTAAAATGTCAAACTTCTTAGCTACAAGAGGGGTAACAAATGATAAGATAGCACCAGGATCAAGTAAAGCATACACATCAATAGAAGAGACTTTCAACATACCGATCACCACAACGGGAGAGGTCTCTTACTCACCCGTAGTACGGAGAGCATAAAAGTGGTTCTTCTTAGGAGCATCACTAGAACCACTTGCTTGAACTTGACCACCCTTGTCTTGTCCCTTCATATTAGGGCAATCCCTAACCTTGTGGCCACTCTTCAACAACCAAAACACTTGCCTGTTCCAACCAAGCATTCACCATTTGGTGAGTTTCCACTCCTTCCCTTTTGGGCTCTAGGTTTAGGCACCTTATCATCACGAGCCTTAGGGAACTTGGATGGAACTATATTACAGAACATCTTCATGAACCTAGGTTTGTATTGAATCTCAAGCCTACCCTTTGAAGAACCACTATCAAAAGATCTTTCCCTCTTAGCATCTCTACTCTTCCTCTTATCCCTTGCCTCTTCCACTTGTAGAGCATGAACCATGAGAAGAGAAATGTTCATATTTTCATGTAGCATAACCTAATGACACTCCTCTTGCAAATCATCTGACACCCCCCATCACAATACGACTTATTTCATCCCTAGGATCAGAAACCAAAGAAGGAGCATACTTGGACAATTTAGTGAATTTCAAAGAGTATTCAAGTACACTCATACCTCCTTGACTAAGGTTGATGAACTCCACCACTTTGGCTTCCCTCATCTCCCTAGGAAAGAACCGATCAAGAAAAGCCTTCTTGAAGAACTCCCAAGTCACTGGTCCACCCCTTAGAGGCCTATTGTCCCTCCATTGGACATACCATGTTTGGGCCATATCTTTGAGTTGGTAAGTGGCTAACTCAGCCTTCTCACTAGTAGTCAGCCCCATAGAAAAAAGTATCTTGTAGACTTCATCAATGAACTCTTGGGGGTCTTCTTCAATCTTGGACCCATAGAAAGTGGGAGGATTCATCCGAGTGAAATCTCTTAGACGGGAAGCCATGGTAGCACCTTGTTGATTTGCATGGGGTACAACCTCCCGGTTAGCTTGGTCCGTCATAGCTTGGGCTTGAGTAGTGATAGCTTGGGCCTGTGAAGTGATGGCTTGGTCCACTTGAAAGAGAGAGGCCCTTATGTTCTCATCCGTCAAAGGAGGAGGATTCATTGGAGCTTGCTCATAATTAGCATCTTCTTCAAGAGGAGGGACTTGATCACCACGCGGAAGAACTCTTACATTGGAAATCTCTTCCTCAAGTCTTCGTGTCGCATTCCTTCGAGTATTCATTGCCTATAACAAAAATGCAAGGTTTAGGTGAAAGCACACAATAAGTATACTCTAGAGGCACGATATTGGATTTCCAAGAAAGAGAGAGTTTCCTAAGCATCTCATAGATTTCTATTCATAAGTGTGGCGCGCTTCACAATTATGAGTATGAATCTACATAGACGTGGTTGAGAGAGACATCAATATCAAGATATTCAACCTCATGCTCTGATACCAAGTTTGTCACATCCATGGAGCACCCCCTAGACGTAACCGGTGTTGTCATCCTCTTTGAGGACTAATACTAGCCTCTTAGCATACATCATTACATTCATAGGCTAAAAATACGGAAAAAATTTAAAACTTTTCATTACTCCTACATTGAGGTTTACATAGACCTCTACATACACATAATATATTCATATCGAGTATACATAGACCCTTTGTATTGGAAGATTACATAGTCTTATACTTTTATTGCACATAAGTATATATATAAGATAGATCATAGTATTTAAATATTGTCTCATCTCATAACCATCTGTTAAGATTATATCAAATTGGGCATAGCCCATACATTAATGTAAAGAGCCACATATAGGCTATACAATCCGTACTCAAATGAAATAGAAAGAACATAAGAGTCTTAAAACTAAAACAACTTTATAATCTCGATATTTGCATCGCCCTCGTAAAGAGAGGACCTACCCACTTGAATGGATGAGAAATTCGAAGCCTTCTTCAAAGTCGTCTCAAAGAGCCCTCAACGACCGAAACCTAAAATGTTGGGAAAAGAGAGAAAATGGGGTTAGTACACCACTTGTACGAAGTATGAGACCATATGCACATATAAGATCAAATCATGCTAAAAAGGACATTTCATTAAAACATGCTACTTTATCCTTTGAAAGCCTTATGCACAATCAAGCAAAACATACCAATCAACAAGACAAATTGATCAAGCCAAAGCAAGTAACATGCTTATCAACATACTTTAACCCATAGTCAAATACAACTCCATCATCAAGTAATTACATCACAAGCATGAATAAGAGTTCATCATATCATAATAAAGCAAGACAACTACTCATGAATCCTCACAAAGTCCACAAGTGCAATGACCAAGTAAAGCCCCATAACCCTACTTGAGTCAAGTAAACCAAATAAAGAACCATGACTAATATCCAACTTCACATAACATAACCTTTAATCATACATAACATCATACTTTAGCAATATAGACCAAATACATGTTCATAAGAATATCAATTACCATATAACATCATTTACATGTAAAGTCATCATATTATCATCATTTTCATTCATGATCATATTCATACATTATATCAACCTTCTAAAGCTTCCATCAAGGCAAACTAGTGCAAGGCATAGGTAGAGTTCCATAACCCTACCTAGGCTAAGTTAAACCTCTCAAGTCACCCTAGTTATTTTATACTTCATTGCTCCATTTTAGTTTAGGGAAAACTTGCCTTAACCGATATAGAACACAAGAGCTAAGTGTGAAATCTGGTGTTGTAAAACCTTACAACGATGGAAGGTGGTCTACCGGCCAAAGTAAAACCAACCATAAACGTAATTTTCTAGGTAGATCCACTAGCTAGTCTTCCTATGGGGGGCAACATAGTTCAAGAACTAAGAGATAGGTATAACCGCTCTACATACCACTTAGAAATTGGGGCCTCCTCTCATGGGAATCCATTAGATGAGTATCCCTCATTGGGGAGTCAACACCACATGTGGAATTATAGGGTGCATCTTCCTCTATGGGAAGTCATCACCTTCCATTCAAGTTAATGAGTGTTAAGCTAAGTCCCTTTTAAAATGTCTTTAATGTCTTCATTAATCATCATAACTTAATTTAGGTCATAGGGTCTAGCCCTTGTATAATCATCATCATCATAGCTCAATAAGATGCATGAGTATAGTCCTTTCATTACAATTCATATAAGTGAGGTTAGCACATTTACATATCACTTCATAATAATGCACATTGGTAATCATCACCATCCTTATAATATTTACATCTTAATCAACCTCACAAACAGAGTCAAGATATTTCAATTCAACATCATACCACCCTAGCAATCCTAATACAAGGCATACTCCAAAACAACATCATGACTTAATCACAATTAACCATAAATTGAAGTAAAGAATAGGGATCATAAGACTTACCAAGTCTCCTTCAGAATTCATCATCAAGGTGTTACCATCAACCCTTACTTCAACCCAATTAGGTCATAACATCATCATAATTCAATGAACAACATGATAACAAGCCTAAAAGAATCACTACATCATAATTCAATACTAGATCATGGCTTAAGACAAGATACTTAGGTCAATTCACTACACACTTCATAACCTAGATCACTTCTGAAGAAACTAGTAAGAAAACACTACAATTCACCTAATTCATTCATGATTAGTATAACAACATCAACTAGTAGTAATTCAACCAATAACCAAGTCAATTGAACCAATATAGCCTAATTTATATCAAGATCATAACCTAGGGTGAAGGGGTAAAGGTCATCTTCTACAAACTAGACCAAACCATCAAGATACATCATAATTACGTTATAATACATGTTAATCTATTCATATTATCCAAAGTAAATCATAAACACATCAATTCATAACATCAATTTCGAGATTGGGAAACACCCACATGAAAACTCAACTTTTGAAAATACTTTGAAGGAACCCTTTGAGGAAAGAGGTCCCAAAGGTGAATTAGATCTCATACATTAATGTTTGATAAAGCATTTATGGTGAATTCGTCCCTTTACCTCCCTTAAAACCCTCCCCTAGCTTGGTCTTCAATGGAGTTCTTCACTAGAGAGAGAAAGAAGAGAGAAAGAAGAGAATTTGGGTTTGTGAGCTATGAGGGTTTAGTTAGTCTTAATTAGGTTAGGACTTAATATAGGGTGTTAAATAAGTTAATTAGACTTCCCTTAATACCTAACTAACCACCAAACCCCTTAATTAATTATTTAAGACTTAGTCAAAACATGCAAAAAATTGGACCCTCACAGACGAGACCTCGACCAACGGTCCATCTGTGAATCGACTACCACCCCCCTTCCGTGTTGCACATACATAGTCTTAGTCAGAGAGTGTGCACATAAGTCCCTCCAATGAATTGGCTGAGTGTTTTTCTCAGATGGCATCGATGCCCCGTCGATCAACACACGCCTTGTCGATGCCCTTTCGTGCGTGCACACTGCCCAAGCAGTGTTTGACTCCAACATACAAGGGTCCTCCTCAAGGGCCCTTGGTTTGTCCTTGGGGAGTCTTACCCGGACGTTTCGACCATGCATCAACTTAAACACATGTTATACACCCTTCCACCAATTTTCATCATTTTCCTACTTCTAAAAGCTAGTCAAATAGGTTAAGGCACGCTAGTACCTCCTTGAACTATTTTCTGGACGTCATGGACGTTCTTGGACGTTTTGGTTTCTAGTCTTCCTAAATGACTTATATTCACTAAAATGGACCTTAAAACAATGCCTAGACCTTATGACACTTATGTTAGGCTTTAGAGCACGTCTTGAATTTTCGAAGTGTTACACCATGCTAAAGTACTTTGAAAACCCTTGTGCACTATCAAGAATTCACATAAGCCAATAATCACATAATCCATAAGTCAAACCCACGTATGACACAAGACCAACATCAAGAAGTAATAGTCAATTCAACATATACAAGAGTTCATAATATCATAATATAAGAAAGACCCTTACTCATAACCCACAATTTAGCCTACAAGTGCAATGACCAAGCAAAGCCCCATAACCTTACTCAATCAATTAAACCAAATAAAGGATCACAAATAATGCCTAACTCAACATAACATAGAATCAATAATAACCATCATCATATTTAGCAATATAGACCAATAGCATGTTCATAAATGAAACTAACATCATATAGGATCATCAACATGTAAAGTCAACATAAGCATAATATTTCCTTTATAAGATGATTATATCATAAGAACGTCCTTGTAGGAGTTCTCTCAAAGCTAACTAGTTCAATGCCTAGGTAGAGTCCCATACCCCTTCCTAGACTAAGCCAACCTCTCAAGTCACCCTAGCTAGAGTTCACATCATTACTTCATTTTATTTTTGGGAGCATTTGCCTTAACCGACATAGACCACAAGAGATAAGTGTGGAATTCGGTATTGTAAAATCTTACACCGATGGAAGGTGGTATACCGGCCAAAGTAGAACCAAACATAAACATAGTTTTCTAGGTGGATCCACTAGCTAGTCTTCCTATGGTGGCAACGTAGTTCTAGAACTAGGATATATGTATGAACCCTCTACATGCCTATGGCATTGGAGCCTCATCTCATGGCATTGGGTGAGTGTCCCTCATAGAGGACTCAACACCTTATATGGAACTATAGGGTGAATCTCTCTCTATGGGAAGTCAACACCTCCCATTGTCAAGTTCACTCGGTGCTAAGCTAAGTCTCTTTTGAAATGTCTTTCTTTATTAATCATCACTTAGTTTAGGTCATAGGGTCTAATCCCTTGTATAATCATTGTCATTTAGCTCAATAGGTATTGCATGAGAATATCCTTTCATGGCAACCCTCACATGTAAGATTAGCATATCATCATCATCATTTAATAACAAGGCACATAGCCAAGTCATCACCAACCTTATATAATTTCATCTTAAGCATAATCTCATAATCACATAGTCAGACATTTCAATTCAACATCATACCAACACCTATGTAGGCTATTCACAAGGTATACTTCAATTGAACTACATCATCAATCACAAGCCATCATACTTGAAGTAAAGGTTAGGATCATGAAGACTTACCAAATCTCCTTCAAAAGCCATAATCATGGTCTTACCATTAACCAACCAATTACATCCAATAATAGGTGCAGTAACATCAAAAAATAGTAATTAACACAAGAACTAGGTCAATTGCATCATCACTATCCCAATTAACATCAATTCATAACCTAGGGTTAGGTGAATTAGGGTTCATCATGAATTCATTAAGAAATAGATCCAACCCCAACAATACATTACCCTAGTCAATCCAAACATGAATTAGAATAGATAAAACAAGTCTAATAATCAAATCATTCTTCAATTCCCATCAATTCATGACTAAGATCCAAGATTTGGGGAATTTGGGTAAGGGAACATGATCAACATGAAATTGCATCAATTAAAATTAATTAATCAATAATCTATACTCAATTAGTCATATGAAATCACAATTTATCATCAATTTGAAGATTAGAAGAAAACCCATTAGAATTGAAAACCCCCATGGAATTGGGTAATTTAAAAATCAACTTTGAGAGGGTCTCTTGGGGAAATGAATCCCAAGAGTGAAGAACCCATACCTTAATGAAGATTAATCCACGAAATTGTAGTGAAATCCTAGAGAATATGACCTTCTTCTTCAAGCTTTCTTCCTTCTTCAATGGAGGAATTGGGGAGAGAGAAAGTAGAGAGAGGTGAGAGCTTTTGGGTTTTGTTTTGGGAATTGGGTTTGTATGAGTGAATAAAGACTTAAAATGACCCTTATTCTATATATAATCACCCCCTAAATTACCCAAAACACCCCTCACTTAAATGGGTCTTTTTGTGAAGTCTAAATGTCAAAAATACGATTTTACCGAATATGGGAAGTGGGTCCGCGTCGTAGGGCCAACACTCATTTTATTTCCCAAAAATTATTTGAGACAGTGAGCTCCGTGTGGGATGCGCATCGCACAGCATCCCACTGATTCTTGACTTTCGCAGGATGCTTTGGCAGCCTGCCCACCCATGTTGGGGTCCTACTCCATGACCCTTCGGGTGGTCTTTGGGGCATCATTATTGGACGTTTAGACCCTCTATACTACATTATACCTAACCAAAAGTATTTTTACAAGTTCTATACTTCATTTGACCCTATAAAACCATCCCCAAACATAACGACATCAACTAGTTCAATTAAGCTAGTTTTCGGACGTCATGGACGTTCTTTAACGTCATGGCTCTAAAATTTCTTGTATAACTTATATACATTATTCTAGGTCTTCAAAAAGTATTTAAACCGTTATACACTCATTTTAGGCTCTAGATTAGGCCTTGACTTTTCAGAGTGTTACAAACAAGCATTTCCATACGACACTCTTATTTCACTTGTTCAGAGACCCCGTCATGAACCTATTCATCAAGTCTCTAGGGTTTGGTACCATGCTTGTATCATACTTAGAAAAAAGAGTGAACTTCAAATCATACTCCTTAACACTCAAATTCCTTGCTTGAGGTTTATGAATTCCCCAACTTAGCCTCCCTCAATTCCTTTGGGAAGAACTTATCAAGGAAAGATGACTTAAAAGTCTCCCACTCTATGGGACCTGCCATTGCCGGACTAGAATCTTTCCGTTGTTCATACCACACTTGTGCCACATCTTTCAATTGGTAAGCGGCTAGCTCCGCTTTCTCCCTATAAGTTAATCCCATAATAGCAAGTCTTGTAAACCTCATCTATGAACCATTTGTTTCTTCCTCCACCTTGGAATAACTAAATTCCGAAGGGTTCATCCTCAAGAACTCCCTAATCCTATAGGAACTCATTCCACCTATAGTGTTTTCCACCATCTCCCTATTGGCTTGGGCTGTCAAGGCTTGAGCCAACAAGTTCATATAAGTCCTAAACTCCTCTAGAGTGACATTCCCCATTTGTGGATCATTAGGAAGTTGAGGAAGAGCTTGACCTCCTTTGGGAGGAACCTCTTGATTCTCAATGTCATCTCCATCCCCTAGCATTAGCCCTAGTGTTAGCCATAACCTGGAAAAAATCACAAGCAAACATTAGAAAAGGGCCTACTAGAGCCAAACTCTATGGCACGACTTGAAGAATGAAGAAGTGGAACTTTCCTAAGCATCACATAGCCTCCTACTCATAGATGTGTTGCGACTAACAACGATGAATAAGACTCTACTACACGTTGTTTTGAGACGTCCTAAGACCATTTCATAACTTTATTTTCTGATACCAAGTTTTTAACAACTGGGAAACACCCCTTTGAAGTAACATGGCGTACTTGACCTCTCAGAGGTCTTGTACAAACCCTTGAATATCATTCATAGCATATATATGAAAAATAGCACGAAATAAAAATTTTTCTCAAAATATAATGCGGAAGTGATTTTATAAAATGGAAGTCTTTCTAACATATGTTTCAAAAACCATCTATGACAACATGAATAACAATGTCTTGGGACGCAGCCCACAAAAGTCTAAACATTGTAAAGAACACAAAGGAACATAGGGGTGGTGTCCTCTGATGCTATGAGGACTCACCAATCTTCAACTCTTGAAAGCCTTGGAAACTCTACCCTTCAAAGCAACTCAATCTTCTCAAGACCCTACATTGGATTAGAATGTAGTCAAAATATGTGGTAGTACGAAATATACCAAGTATGGAAACAATCATACCAAACATAAGATATCTCAAAGGGTTAGTGAACAATAGACATAATCATAAGAGATAAAGGCATAAGCATAACATGAATATCGTAAGCATAATAAAGCATCATGAAGTATGTGTAAGAGTTCATACTTAAGTCATTATCCTTCTTAATCAAATGGACTACTTCACAAACCACCTCCAAGTGTACTTGTGCAAGGCTAAGGTAGCATCCCATACTACTACCAAAGTTAAGTACCTCTCTTTGGTCATTCTTGATCATAATCCACTTTCGTAATTATGACTTAGGCTCACCATAACATATGAGCACTATGCCCCTAGGCCACCTCAAAGAACACTTGTGCAATGCATGTGAGGCATCACATTCTACCTCACACACTAAGCATATCTTGAAGTCACCCTATTCTATTTCATGTCATTTTAGGAGTCTCTAGTAGACCTATTTCATATTCATAAGGATCTACCTTCTTAATCAATCATGTCATAGAAGGAAACTATAGTACTACCCAAGCTAATCATACATCATATAGGGGTCGTGTCATAGGTAGTTTCAAGTCATACTTGTGCCATGTATAGATGGCATCCCATACTACCATCCATACTAAGTAATTCTCTAGACCAACCTAATCCAAGCAAGCTTATCTTGAATCATTGTCTATTAAGCACAACATACTATCATAATAGACATACTACCATGGAAAGTATCTTAACATACCAACCAAGATAACAAAGGAAGGATACAAGAGTACCATCCTAAACAACATGCAACCA
Source organism: Solanum lycopersicoides (assembly GCA_022817965.1). Taxonomy (NCBI): domain Eukaryota; kingdom Viridiplantae; phylum Streptophyta; class Magnoliopsida; order Solanales; family Solanaceae; genus Solanum; species Solanum lycopersicoides. Next base: position 22,805,974 of record CM040625.1, on the reverse strand, counting down.
ATCATGTAGATACAAGCTAACCATAGGGGAGCATGAATCCTCAACCCTAAGCTTCCATGAGAAACCTATCTCAAGTTATTAGATGAAACGCACCTTGCATACAAATCAAGCTAACATGAAATGCACCTTGCATGCAAGTCAAGCTAACATTAGGAGAGTATAGGCCTTTCCTCTGAAGCTACCATGAAATGGTTTTGGCCTAACCAAGTCAAGCTATCATGAAGACACTCTAGTCATGCTACTTCAAGCTATTCTTAGGAAAGCTTCATTACTCAACCCTAATAAACCATGGGAACTATCACAACCCGAGAGTACCCCCTAGAAGTCAGGGCAACCTCAAATTGAAACACGGTGTAGTCGACCTCTCGGAGGTCTTGTACAAGTACTTTTGTACCATTCATTACATACATGTATGAAAATTAGTGCGGAATTAAAACTTTTCACACGAAATGATAATACTTCAAGATATCTCTTTTATAGAAAAAAATAATGAAAGGCTAAGTGTCAAAGTCGCCATCTTAGACATACGAATATATTGGGACACGGCCCATACTTCATCATATAGAAAATAGCTAAGTCTATTACAATACTTCCAATAAGGAAATCTAAACATCAAGATGTCCTCAAATCTAGTGAGGACATACCAACTCTTTGCTTGAATGAACACTAATCCAAGCTTCCACTTCGAGAATCCTCTCAAATGCCACCTACACCATTAGAGATAGACAAAATGTATGGAATTAGTACAAACACTTGTACTAAGTATGACATAATGCATAAAATCATGATAAACGGACTTTTGTATGAAGCATGCTCTTTTTGAGTAAAACGTCATAATATAAGTATAAGAACAACATTTAACACCTTCGAAACATATAATATATCACATAAACATTTTATCAAATATTGAAGAATGTTATAGTGAACATGTCACTTTACAGTGAACTAAGTTCAACTTCACAGTGACCTCTTTTAGCTTGCAACCCTCTCACTAAAGGTTATCCTAAGACTCACTTAAGTGAGACGAAAAGATACCGCCCATACACCCTCTCTAAGCACACCTAAATGATCCTTAAGACTACCTAAGATAATATCATTCTCACTTTATTTGCTAAACTCCCTACCTAGAATTACTCTAAGACTCACTTAAGTAAAACATCAAGAGACTGCCCATACACCCTCTTCAAGCCTACCTAAGCGATCCTCAAAGCTACTCTAGATAAGTACTTTTTCATTAAAATTCCTTTACTAAAGTCATTATGTTCATTAAGTCATTTACAAATCATTCATCACTTATGGACATTCACATAATGGTCTTTAAGAAGACCTAGGGACTCACATACTAACATCTTCTAAGTCTAGTCGTGCAATGTCTAGATAGCGTCTCATTCCACTACTGAGACTTCATAGTAATTATCCAACACTAGAATGTATCCCACATGATGAGAATAGGCAATAACCGACATAGACCATACTAGCTAGGCATGGAATCCGGAGTCATAAACCTACTCCGATGGAGGGTGTTCTACTTGCCAAGGGTAGAACTAGGACACATCCCATGTAGGCACATGGTTAAGAAATATCAAGGTCTTTTATGAACTCTAGTCTTATTCTCAAGTAGAGATACATTGTACTCTAGTCTCCTTCTTAAGTAGAGCTACAAACCATAACATATTCACTCGGTGCTAGCCTTTGTTCTCATAGAGTGAGTTCAATAAAAGGGAGGATATGAAAAGGTACCATCTCTTAGTCATTATCTAGTCATAATGCACCTACCAAAGATGGGTCCACTAGGGTTGCCACTCAATGGTCTAACAAGGATAGCTCATTCTTAACCTTCTTTATATAGAAGGTCCCATATAATAGTCATGCTTAGAAGGGAACCATCTTAAGTCTACCGATCCTAGACTTTTATTCAACATTCATCAATACACATACAATAAAAAGGTGCCTAAGACTACTAAGTCAACATGTTCATACTCATAATGTACATGTATCAAGTAGGGACACAAGTCTACCAAGACAAGACACACATATCTTCGCACATAGCACATCATTCTATAAGCACATAGGTATAACCAACATAATCTATCCTATATACTACCATATACTCATCAATATAGACATCATAAGACTCTATAATCAAGTAGGAAGAATCATGCATCAACTCTAAGACTACACACACTAAAGAATATAGTCATAGTCTAACATGATCACCTAACATCATCAATAGAAGCACATATATATTCATCTTAATCACAAATAGATAGATATGATCATACTTCACATAATTCAACTATACATATCATCATTATATATCAAGTAGTAGCCGACAAGGCCATGATCATTATAATACATAAAGTAACGCCGACGAGGCCACATAATACACAAGTAAAACACATAACACCGCCACCATAATGGAACCATACCAATCACAACATAATTCAAGATATGCATTATATAAAATAAAAAGAATTAGGGCAGCGTACCACCAATCCATTTTCACCACTTCAATCCATAGCTAACTCGTCCAATACAATACTCAAAGGCCCTTACCCATAGCCATGATCATCAATTCAATACAAAAATCATAATACTCAATGAATCTAAATCAATTCATATAGATTTATCAATCTAATACATCCTATACATCAATTCAATACTATTCTGACATCATTCAATAACCCATAGATAACTACACTAGAATTTATAAGCATTGAGACAAGATCACTTTACCCATAAAATAGTCAAAACTAGGATTGCATGGTTTGCATGGGTTCATTGGAATTATAGCTTTAAAACATTGCATTAACATCAATTCAATCCTAAAACATTGATTCAAAACCTTTTATGCAAGAACCCATGGCTAGATTATGAAATTGGGCAATTCATGTTTTTGATCATCTTTGGAAATCATTGGGATTGACTCCTTGAAGAAAGAGATTTCAAGGATGAATAACCATACCTTAATTGTTATGAAAAGCCCACAAGATTGATGGAGAAAATCTTGAGAAACCTATCTTCTTCTTTGGAGCTTCAAAGCTTCAACAATGGAGTTTTGGAGAGAAGAATGGAGAGGTTTTGTTTTAAGTTGAGGGTTTTTGCTTTAAATGGTGAGTTTAGGGGTTTAAATAGTTCCTATAACCGTCCATAATGCACCCCTAAATTACCCAAAAGAACCCTACATTTATTGGACAAATTAACCCACTCAAATTTGACTTGAAAACGATGCAACAAAATCTGGGACTTTACTGCACGTCGCGGAGACACTTCCAAATATTATTTTTCGAAAATTCTTGGAAATAATGGTGGCAAAAAATTTTCCTACTATGTGACAGCTGCGCGACGCACAGTAGCATGCAAATTCTTGGCTGCTTGGCAGCTTCGCTGGTCCATGTTTGGGTCCTTCTCGGGGACCTTTTTGATGGTCCCCGGGGCGTCGTTCTTAGACTTTACAACCCTTTGTATGTCAGGATACGCGTAGGAACTCTCGCTACTGAATTTCACCTTCAAACCATCCCCCAAAGCATCACTACAAAACACTACGACATAGTAGTTCAACTTCGACTAGTTTCCGAACGTATTGGACGTTCTTGGACGTTTGACCTCCAACCACTTCCAAACATTATATACTGCCTAAGAACACTATTATTAACCATTTTATAACTTTAAAACATCATGACACAAGTGTTAGGCTCTAGCTCAACCTAGCTCATTTTGAGGGTGTAACAAGAACCATCATCCCCAAGCTACCATGATCAACCATCCTTGCAACACATGATCAATCTCAACATAAGAGAGCTTGCTTCCTCCATTACAATATACCATGCGATTTATCATCTCAAGCTACCATGATACCTAGCATCTCAAGAAATCACACCTTGGTCTTATCTTAACAAGACAATTATACAAGAAGAGTCTACTCAATTAAACTTCAAGCTATTCTTAGTTTATCATTACTTGATTCATTTTAGGTTCTTAGGTCAACCTAGAATCCATCTATGTGAGAGAACTTGCTTCCCCTAGCTTGTTCATGTCTAAGTTTAAAAGATAAAGACAACATCATAACAATCTCCTTATAATAAATTCACCCCCAAATCCCTAGCAACAATGACATACAATCCCTACAATCGATTATCACCTTCAATCTATCATGATCCATGTCCAGTTACAAGTTAATTCATTCAATTAGATCATTAGAAGGTAAATCTAGTCATACTTAATCACATAGGTTCAATTCCAATTTTACAAGTCAAGATCATCCTTGATCAATTATGCCTAGTTCAATTCATATCTAGGTGATTCAATCATGATTAAATAGTATACAATACAATTGAAATAAGAAGATAAACTCATCTTGTCTCTAATGGCCTAAAATCACCATGACGACCTTCAACATCAAATACTACAATTCACCATGAAAACCTCATGAAAACATCACATAATAATCATATGAACATAATTTAATGCTACCCAATAGATTTGCATCACAATCAACCTTACCCACAATGCAATCACAACCCTCTCTAGATTGGGGTTCTTTGGATTCACAACTGAGGAAAACTAGGGGGATTCCATGAATGGAAGAATCCATGGATGAATAAGCTTCACATACATTAGATTAGAGCCTTAATCCCAACTGGATTCCATGGTAAATTTCGTCCTAAGAGCTGCCTCCAATTTCTCTTTTTCTTTTATGGTGTTCTTGAGAGAGTTTTGGAGAGGGAGAAGATTTGATTTGGGAGTGTAGGGTCTAAATGGCTCTTTTATGGTTTAGATACTCTCAAAATACCTAAAACCACCTAAAATAACCGCCCATGAATTTATTTGGACGTGGGAGGAATTTACCAAATGCCCCACCCTTAGCCGAATCTCTGCAGAAATAGCAGGATGAAACGACGCCCTGCAAGTGACGGACCGTCGATGGAACGACGATACCTTCCTGCAGGTCTGTCTTTGAGAAAGAGGGTCACATTTTAGGGTCTCAACTTCCACGTCGAAGTGTGGAGTGACGCCACCAATTGACGGGGCGTAGCTTGAACGACGGAGCGTCGTTTGCAGGTTGTCAAGTGACACTGCCAAGGCAGTGCACTGTCTACTTTTGGGTCCTCCTCAAGGACCCTTTGGGTGGTCCTTGGTGAGTCGTGCCCAAAAATTTCAACCCTACATGCTTCCTTCTAGGTATTAGGAACCTTCCCTCTCAATTTGAGCTCCAAACACTACTTAAAACCTCATGAAACATACCAAGGCACACAAACACGTCTCAAGGCTAACTTTTGAATGTCTTGGACATTTCACCTCCAAACTCTATACACTGCCTCTTAACACTATAATTAACCATTTTAATACCTTATAAGCTCATCAAACATATGTTAGTCTCTATCTTGACCTAAATCATTTTGGGGTCCTTACAATATCCCCCACTTTGGAAACATTAGTCCTCGAATGACACCCTACTAAACACATCTTTAAAGGACCAACTCTAGACTAGCAGCCCATTGCACATGCATTATACCTAAATGCACATACCCAAATCAAGGAAAGAATTCAATTCCAAGTTAATCATAACTATAAATAGTCATATTAAGACCTTATGAAAAGGCTCTTTATCCCCCACTAGGGAATAAGACACACATGTCTTTCTAACATCAATTCATCATTATTAGATAACATCAAAATGAACAAGGAAAAATCAAATCATAAGAAATTCTAGAAAATTTCATAAATCATTAAAGAAACACATACTGTAAAAGGACATAAGGAGATTGTCAAAACCCGCAAGTACCTCCTAGAAGTTAGGGAGAACCCTTGGATCGGGACAAGGCATACTTGACCCTTTGGGGTCTTGTACAAGTCCTAAAACTATCATTGATTGCATAAGACATGAAAAGTAGTGAGGAATTTAAAACTTTTCACGAATAAGTTAATAAAAGGAAATCTTTCATAACTACTTAGATAATCTCCTCGTCACAAGCCAAACTTAAGACTAGACATAATATCTTAGGGACACGCCCCTTTACATTAAAAAGAAATACATAATAAGTCTTTAAATAAAGAAACTAAGAAAAGGACTATGCCCTCGAATATATGAGGACATACTTTGTCTTGAGAGATTTTCTCAAGCTTTGCCTTCTAGCCTTCAACCTTGCTTCCAAAAACCTATACTTATAGAGTATAGGAAGTATGGGCTTAGTACAAATCAATGTACTAAGTATGGCATATGCAAAATCATGTAAAAACAGACATTTTAGTAAAATAAACTTTCATGCCAAATAATTAAAACATTCAAAAATTTAGAAACAAAAAAAACATAAGATCATTTAACACTTAGAGAAGGATTTCCATAATTTTAAACCAAATGACTAATTTACAGTAAAGTAACCAAAATTACAGTGAACTCTTATAGATTTACAATGAACCATTTATGACTCCAAAAATAGTGAATTTCCAAGGTATTGCCAATGAGGAAGTGAACTCAGTTCCGTAGAAGTTTCCCTAACCAATATTATCCTAAAACTCTCCAAGTTAAGACATGAAGAAAACGTCTAAACACCTCCTTCAAAGCACACCAAGGGAATCCTTAAGACTACCCACCATAGGCTTACTCCACTCGGGAGAACAAGTCATCACTCAATCACAAGACTTTAGAAGAACACTCAACAAAACACCAACACTTCCCTTTCGGAATGCCTACTTAGTGAAATGAGTAGATGGCGTCCCATTCCACCACCTACCCTACGTAGTACACTCTTTTAGAAGGATTGGCACCAAGACTCCCCTTTCGGAAGGTCCTACCTAGTGCAATGGATAGATAGTGTCCCATACCACCACCTACCCTAAGTAGTGCGTTCTTTTAGGAGACTTAGTTCATTCAATTCATATAAGACTCACCAAGACTCCCCTTTCGGAAGGCCTACCTAGTGCAATGGATAACTAGCGTCCCATTCCACTACCTACCCTAAGTAGCACACTCTTTTAGAAGACTTAGCACATTCATTACTTTTGTGGGAAATAACTTAACCAACATAGACCATGAGACATAGACATGGAATCCCTATATTAACCCCTATCGGATGAGGGATCCTCACTTGCCTCGAGTAAGGTCATTATTTTTAGATTTTACATGGCTTTCCCAATATCTAAACCTATGCGGACACAGAGTTAAGGGATAAGGAGATATTCTACTAAGTAACTCATTCTCTACTAACGAGGAGTACTCATCTCAAGAGGTACATTGGAATACAACATCTCAATTCACGAAGTGTAACCACCCCTTCTTCATATCCTCTCGGTGCTAAGCATAATTCCACACGGATTCTCAATATTTTATAATATAGGTTAAGTATAACTAGAGAAATCACATCTCAACTCACGAAGGGTATTCATCCTATAACCTATCTTATAAAGCTCTTAGGATGTAGTGAGGATGCTACTAAACACTTTATCTCAACTCACGAAGAGTGTTCACCCCAAAACTCCCCTTTTTACTCAACTTAGCTTCATGCATTCATTTAAGTGTGTGTGTGGGTACATGTGAGCACACCTTGCATATAAGCATCATTTCATTCACATTAACTTCTATACATGCTTTAGACCTTCATTCACAAAATCACACACTTTACATGCTTCACATAATCATATACTTCATTTAGGCATAATCTAAGACAAACATGCAATTCAAGCTTCATAATATACAATACAAGACCCATCTTCAATATCACTTCATTTCACATATTAGTCCTTTAAAGCCACTCACAATACATACTAAGTATAATCAAGTTCATCAAGTAAACACCGCCACCAAAAAGGTGGACCATACCACTCAAGAGCATTTCATAATTAAAGATTAAACAACATAACCAACTTACCCTTTAATCCAAGCTTCCATCACCTATAGCATTTTACTCAATGATTCATCATAAATTAGCCCTTAGGGCAGTAGCTAAACATCAATAACAACATAAGTAAAGCAAAGCTCAAAGACTACAAAACTAAGATCATTTAACCCATTTCTTAAGCCAACATTTCATAAAAAGCTTTAACATGATTTCATTGAATTTTTAACATTAAAATCACCAACTAACATTAGAAACATCATTTTTGAATCATTAGAAATGTTTTCATGCAACACCCATATTTTGATTTGAAGATAGAAGAAACTAGGGTTGAAAACCCTTTTTGAAAATCCATCAGAATGGACTCCTTGAATTGAAGAGAGTTTAAGGATGGATACAATACCTTAGATAAGAGAAATCCCAAAGATTTTTGGTGTACAAACCGACCACCAACAGCCCTCCTAGCTCTTCTTGACTTCTAGTTCCAATGGTGACTTGAGAGAGAGTTCTAAGGGAGAGGGTTTTTGGGTTTTAGTAAATGAGGTCTAAAATTAGGTGTTAGTGTTTGAAATACTTTAATATACCTAACTAACACTAAAATAATTTCCCAAGGTCCTTAAAGACTTGGGGTGAATTTACCAAACACCCCAATCCAAGGCAGCCCCCTTCACAGCTTTTTGTCAGCTCACAGACAAGACCTAACCAATGGACCATTTTTCCATCAACAGTCCGTTGGTGGGGTCTCGTTGGTTTACACTTAGATCCATTTGGAGACTGGATAACTAACCTAGAAGGTCCAATCGATGGGGCAAAATGACGGGCCGTTGGTTGGACCACTGGCCGTCGTTTGCCCTCGTTGGTGGACACTGCCAAGGCAGTTTGGGTCCTTCTCTTGGGCCCTTCTCTAAGGCCCATTGTGGGTCCTAGGTGAGGTCGTACTAGGACTTTAAACCCCTAAACATAGTAGTATAGGTCTTAGGAAAATCCCACACCAATTTCATGCAAAACAAACACGTAAAACTCACTCAAACACATCAAGACACACAAACACTATCTAAGGCATACCTTTCGAACGTCATGGACGTTCTTGGACGTTTGACCTCCAAACTTCACACACTGTCTAAGGACACTAATGTAACTCATTTTAACTTAAAATTAAATCATTAAACATTCATGAAGCTCTAGTACACCTTAGTTCGTTAAAGGGTGTTACATTCTCCCCCACTTGGAATAACATTCCTCCTTGAATGACACTAAAACTTAAAGGCCATCAAGGACTCCATTAGAAACACACAACACATTACAATCATTATCAAAACACTCAAAAATCAAAGAATCAACTAGAAAGGAGCAACATTTCTCATTTCCAAACACTAGCAACACAGGAAACTTTTACAAAACTTCCCAATTTCCAAAATTCATTATTATCCTTCTTTTATGGAGGAACTACCTTCTCCAACATTAAACATGCTTATATATATCACTTTTTCACAATATGAGACCATAATTCAAGACAACAAATTTATTTTTCAAAATTCATAAAACTTATAGTGAACATCACTATAACACTGCCCAACATGCTTAAAATTTTAAAAATTCATTCTATGAGAAATTCATCAAGATTACATGATCATATCAATTATAAAACCATATAAACTCATCTCATAACATAAAAACAACCATCAAAAAGATTTAAGACTTACCGAAATCATCAACTCCGGATTAGTTATCCTTCCTAGCTCCCATCCCATAGGGAGGGTTCTTCTTTGGAGCATTAGGATCTAGGGAACCTTGATTGGTATCTTTCCCTCTTGCTTTGATGCTAGGGCAGTCCCTAATCTTGTGGCCTTTGCTACCACTACTAAAGTAACCACCCGTTCCAACAAGACACTTACCCGAATGTTGCTTTCCACAAGTAGCACACCTAGCTCTTTCAAAAGTATGGCCACCACCTGGGAATATTGGTTTGGAGCCCTATCCTTGTTTACCATGGAAGAATCTTTGTGATAGAACCTCTTCTTAGGTTGTTGGTGACTAGAATCATCCGACCTAGGCCTCTTACCCTCTTGTCTTATCTCTCTAATTTTGGACTCCTCAATTTGTTGTGCATACACATGAGCCTAGAGATAACCATGTCATTAAGAAGCATTGTCGTACGACACTCTTTCTCCACAAAGCTAGACACTCCCATCACAAATTTGTTCATACTAGGCCTAGGGTTTTCTACCGTGGTTGGGGCATACTTGGAGAGTTGAGTGAATTTGAGAGAGTACTCTTGCACACTCATTCCCCCTTGATGAAGGTTCATGAATTCAACCATATTCTTCTCCCTCCACTCTAGGGGAAAGAATCTATCTAGGAAAGCCTCTTTGAATTCATCCCAATCAACCTTACCTCTTTCTAAGGGTCTCTCACCCCTCCATTGCTCATACCACACATGAGCCACCTCCTTAAGTTGGTAAGCGGCTAACTCCACTTTCTTCCTAGGGGTAACACCCATAGCATCTACCACTTTGAAAAACCTCATCTATGAAACCTTGTGGATCTTCATCCACCTTAGTGCCATGAAAAGTAGGAGGGTTCATCCTCATGAAATCCCGAATTCTAGAAGCGGGAGTACTAGCATTAGGTTGGGGTCCAACTCCTTAATTAGCTTGGGCAACAAAGTGATTATTGACGACATGAGCTTGAGTCGTCATGAGTTGGGTCAAATTCATTAGTGCAGCCCTCAACTCCGCATTAGTCATATCTCCCTAAAAAAAAGTAGCTTGAGGCATAGGAGGCACTTGAGGCTCTTGAGGTTCCGGTGGTACTTGAGGTTCTTGAAGGGGAACCTCCTCATTCTCTCCCTCTAGGCCAACAATAGGAACTTGGTCAACACGAAGAAGGATCCTCTCATTATCTACACCTCCATCCTCCCTTCTAGCGATTTATCTCCTCGTATTCAGGTCCTATAAACACAAAGAGAAGAGGTTGAGAAAAGACATATGATAGAGCTCAACTCTAAGGCACGACATTAGAATAGAAAAAAGTGAAACTTCTATCATCCTATAGCCTCTCGTCCATGGATGTGTCGCGACTCACACCAATGACCAAGACTCTACTAGATGTGGCTTGTGACACTTTTAGACCCTAAACAATTTTCCATAACATTATGCTCTGATACCAAGTCTGTCACGACCCGCAGGTACCCCCTAGAAGTTAGGGAGAACCCTTGGATCGGGAAAAGGTGTACCTGACCCTTTGGGGTCTTGTACAAGCCCTTTACATTCATTGCATAAGACTTGAAAAGTAGTGCGGAATTTAAAACTTTTCACGAATAAATTAATAAAAGGAAATCTTTCATAAATACTTGGATAATCTCATCGTCACAAGTCAAACTTAAGACAAGACATAATATCTTAGAGACACGCCCCTTTACATTAAAAAGAAATACATAATAAGTCTTTAAATGAAGAAACTAAGAAAAGGACTATGCCCTCGAATATATGAGGACATACTTTGTCTTGAGACAAATTTTCCCAAGCTTTGCCTTCTAGACTTCAACCTTGCTTCCAAAAACCTATACTTATAGAGTATATAAAGTATGGGGTTAGTAAAAAAACAATGTACTAAGTATGATTTATGCAAAATCATGTAAAATGGACATTTTAGTAAAATAACCTTTCATGCCAAATAATTAAATCATTCATGAATTTAGAAACAAAATAAAATAAGAAACATCATTTAACACTTAGAGAAGGATTTCCATAATTTTAAACCAAATGACAATTTAATGTAAAGTAACAAAATTAAATCTTATAGCTTTAAAATGAACCATTTATGACTCCAAAAATAATGAACTTTCAAGGTATTGTCAATGAAGAAGTGAACTCATTTCCGTAGAAATTTCCTAACCGAGGTTATCCTAAAACTCTCCAAGGTAAGACATCAACAAAACGTCTAAACACCTCCTTCAATGCACACCAAGGGAATCCTTAAGACTACCCACCATAGGCTTACTCCACTCGGGAGAACAAGTCATCACTCAATCACAAGACATTAGAAGAACACTCAACAAAACACCAAGACTTCCCTTTCGTAATGCCTACTTAGTGCAATGAGTAGATGGCGTCCCATTCCACCACCTACCCTACGTAGTACACTCTTTTAGAAGGATTGGCACCAAGACTCCCCTTTCGGAAGGTCCTAGTGCTATGGATAAATAGTGTCCCATACCACCACCTACCCTAAGTAGTGCGTTCTTTTAGGACACTTAGTTCATTCTTTTAGGACACTTAGTTCATTCAATTCATATAAGACTCACCAAGACTCCCCTTTCGGAATGCCTACCTAGTGTAATGGATAAATAGCATCCCGTTCCACTACCTACCCTAAGTAGCACATTCTTTTAGAAGACTTAGATCTTTCATTAATTTTGTGGGGGTTAGCTTAACCGACATAGACCATGAGATCTAGATATGGAATCCCGATATTAACCCCAATCGGGTGAGGGATCCTCACTTTCCTAGAGTAAGGTCATTCTCTTAGCTTTTACATGGATTTCCCAATAGCTACACCTATGCGGGCGCATAGTTAAGGGATAAGGAGATTGCTACTAAGTAACTCATTCTCTACTAACGAGGAGTACTCATCTCAAGAGGTACATTGGAATACAACATCAACTCACGAAGTTTAACCACCCCTTCTTCATATCCTCTCGGTGCTAAGCATAATTCCACACGGATTCTCAACATTATATAATATAGGTTAAGGATAACTAGTGAACACCACATATCAACTCACAAAGGTATCCATCCTCCGATCTATCTTAGAAAGCTCTTAGGATGTAGTGAGTTCGCTACTAAACACTTCATCTCAACTCATGAAGAGTGTTCACCCCAAAACTCCCTTTTTTACTCAACTTAGCTTCATACAGTCATTTAAGTGTGTGAGTGTACATGTGAGCACCCTTGCATATAAGCATCATTTCATTCACATTAACTTCTATACATGCTTTAGACCTTCATTCATCAAATCACACACTTTACATGCTTCACATAATCATATACTTCATTTAGGCATAATCTAAGACAAACATGCAATTCAAGCTTCATAATACACAATACAAGACCCATCCTCAATATCAATTCATTTCATTATTAGGCGTTCAAAGCCACACTCACAATACATACTAAGTATAATCAAGTTCATCAAGTAAACACGCCACCAAGAAGGTGGACCATACCACTCAAGAGCATTTCATAATTAAAGCTTAAACAACATAACTAACTTACCCTTTAGTCCAAGCTTCCATCACCTATAGCATTTTACTCAATAATTCATCATAAATTAGACCTTAGGTCAGTAGCTAAACATCATTAATAACATAAGTAAAGCAAAGCTCAAAGACTACAAAACTAAGCTCATATAACTCATTTCTTAAACAAACATTTGATGAAAAGCTTTAACATGATTTCATTGAAGTTTAAGCATTAAAATCACCAACTAACATTAGAAACATCATTTTTGAATCATTAGAAACGTTTTCATGCAAGACCCATATTTTGATTTGAAGATAGAAGAAACTAGGGTTGAAAACCCTTTTTGAAAATCCATTAGAAGGGACTCCTTGAATGGAATAGAGTTCAAGGATGGATAACATACCTTAGATAAGAGAAATCCCAAAGATTTTTGGTGAACAAACTGACCACCAACATCACTCCTAGCTCTTCTTGTCTTCTAGTTCCAATGGTGACTTGAGAGAGAGTTCTAAGGGAGAGGGGTTTTGGATTTTAGGAAATGAGGTCTAAAAATAGGTAGTGTTTGAAATACTTTAATATACCTAACTAACCCAAAAATAATTGCCCAAGGTCCTTAAAAGACTTGGGGTGAATTTACCAAACACCCCAATAAAAGGCAGCCCCCTTTACAGCTTTTTGGCAGCTCACAGACGAGACCTAACCAACGGACCATTTGTCCATCAATGGACCATTGGTGGGGTCTCATTGGTTGACACTTAGCTCCATTTGGATCCTGTATAATTAACCTTGCAGGTCCAATCGACAGTGCAAGACAACGGGACACTAGGTGGACCACTGACCTTCGTTTGCCCTTGTTGGTGGACACTGCCAAGGCAGTTTGGGTCCTTCTCTTGGGCCCTTCTCTAGGGCCCCTTGTGGGTCCTAGGTGAGGTCATACCCGGACGTTAAACCCCTAAAAATAGTCGTCTAGGTCTTAGGAACATCCCACACCAATTTCAAGGAAAACAAACACGTAAAACTGACTCAAACACATCAAGACACACAAACACTATCTAAGGCATACCTTCCGAACATCATGGACGTTCTTGGACGTTTGACCTCCAAACTTAACCAAACTTTACACACTGCCTAAGGACACTATTATAACTCATGCTAACTTAAAATTAACTCATGAAATATTCACAAAGCTCTAGGTCACCTTAGTTTGTTTTAGGGCGTTACAGAGATAATTTGGGATCAACCTTAAATCGGAGAGCATCGAACATATTCTTCCCTTGACGAACATCTTCCACTTTATTAGAAGCAACTTATTGCCTTATTTCATATTATACTTTGCCTTAGGTAAATCCTTCATCATGTGACCACTCTCACCACATCCATAACAACTATCTCTACTGGCCAAACACCTACCCTAAGTAGTACGTTTTTTTAACAGACTTAGTTCATTCAATTCATATAAAACTCAACAAGACTCCCCTTTCGAAATGCCTACCTAGTGTAATGGATAAATAGCGTCCCATTCCACTACCTATCCTAAGTAGCACATTCTTTTAGAAGGCTTAGCACTTTCATTACTTTTGGGGGGGGTAGCTTAACCGACATAGACCATGAGATCTAGACATGGAATCCCGATATTAACCCCTATCGGATGAGGGATCCTCACTTTCCTAGAGTAAGGTCATTCTCTTAGCTTTAACATGGCTTTCTCAATAGCTACACCTATGAGGGCGCATAGTTAAGGGATAAGGAGATTGCTACTAAGTAACTCATTCTCTACTAACGAGGAGTACTCATCTCAAGAGGTAAATTTTAATACAACATCTCAACTCACGAAGTGTAACCACCCATTCTTTATACCTCTCGGTGCTAAGCATAATCCCCACGGATTCTCAACATTTCATAATATAGGTTAAGGATAACTAGTGAACACCACTTCTCAACTCACGAAGAGTATTATCCTCCGACCTATCTTAGAAATCTCTTAGGATGAAGTGAGGTTGCTACTAAACACTTCATCTCAACTCACGAAGAGTGTTCACCCCAAAATTCCCCTTGTTACTTAACTTAGTTTCATTCATTCATTTAAGTGTGTGTGTGTACATGTTAACACACCTTGCATATAATCATCATTTCATTTACATTAACTTCTATACTTACATTCGACCTTCATTCATCAAATCACACACTTTACATTCTTCACATAATCATATACTTCTTTTAGGTATACTCTCTAGCCTACTTCACATAATAGCGTCATAAAGCACATTTAACAAGAATAACATCATTTTCATCTTACTTCACATAACAAGCCTCAATGGCCTCATTCACAATAAACAAGTAACTTCACATTCATACAATTCAACTAAACCGCCACCAAGAAGGTGGACCGTACCACTCAAGAGCATTCGAAATTAAGGCTAAACAACATAACCAACTTACCATTTTATCCAAGCTTCCATCACATATAATATTTTACTCAATATTTCATCATAATATAGCCCTTATGGCAATATCTAAACAACAATATCAACCATAAGAAACCAAAGCTCAATGACTACAAATTCATGCTCATTTAATCCATTTCTTAAGCTAAAATATGATAAGAGATTTAACATATTTTCATTGAAGTTTTAGAATTAAAATCATCAACTAACATTAGAAACATCATTTTTATATAGTTAGAAATGTTTTCATGCAAGACCCATATTTAGAGTTGAAGATAGAGGAAACTATGGTTTAAAACCCTTTTTGAAAATCCATTAGAAGTGACTCCTTGAATGGAAGAGAGTTCAAGGATGGATACCATACCTCAAGTAGATAAAAACCCACTAATTTTGATGAAGAACGCGACCACCAACAGCCCTCCTAGCTCCTTCTTGACTTCTAGCTTCTATGAAGTTTGAGAGAGAGTTCTAAGAGAGAGGGGTTTGGGGTTTTAGGGAATGAGGTCTAAAATTAGGTCTTAGGTTTGAAACACTTTAATATACCTAATAAACCCTAAAATAAATTTCCAAGGTCCTTAAAAGAGTTCGGGTGAATTAACCAAACACCCCAAGCCAAGGCAGCCTTTTAACAGCTTTTCATAGAAGCATCCACGATTCCCTAACGACGGACCGTGTGTCAACCAACGCCCCGTCTATGGGGGTTATATGGTTGGGTATGAAACCCTCCAAACCTGCATACATGAAGGTAAAATCTACAGACCAAGTAGACGGGCCGTCGACTGGTCCCGTTGGTGGACACTGCCAGGCAGTTTTGGACCAAAGTCTTGGGCCCTTCTCTAGGGCCCCTTGTGTGTCCTAGGTGGGGTAGTTCCCGGATGATAAACCCCTAAACATAGTCGTATAGGTCTTAGGAACATCCCACACCAATTTAAAACAAAATGAACACGTAAAACTCACACAAACACATGAGAACACACAACCACTATCTAAGGCATATCTTTCGAACGTCATGAACGTTTGACCTCCAAACTTAAACAAACTTTAAACACTGCCTAAGGACACTAAAATAACTCATTTTAACTTAAAATTAAATCAAGAAACAATCACGAAACTCTAGTTCACCTTAGTTCGTTTTAGGGTGTCACATTCTCCCCCACTTGGAATAACATTCGTCCTCGAATGACACTAAAACTATAAGACCATAAAGGTCTCAATTAGAAACACATAACACATTACAATCATGATCAATACACTCATAATCAAAGCATCAACTACCAAGTAGCATCATTTCACATTTTCAAACACTTGCAACACAGACAACTTTTTGCAAGACTTCACAATTTCAAAATTCATCCTTATCCTTATTTTATGGAGGAACTACCTTATCCAACATTAAACATGCTCAATTAAAACACTTTTACACACATTGAAACTACAATTCAAGATAAAACAATTTTCTTCAAAAATGAGAAACTTAACAGTGAGCATTCACTGTAACACTGTTAAACATGCCAAAATTTCAAAAATCCATTCTTTGAGCAATTCATCAATATGGCATGATCAAATGAAGTATAAAACTATATAAACTCATCTCATAACATAAAAACAACAATCATAAAGATTTAAGACTTACCGAGACCATCAACTCCGGATTAGTTATCCTTCCTAGCTCCCATCCCATAGGGAGGGTTCTTCTTTGGAGCATTAGGATCTAGGGGAGTTTGATTGACCTCTTTCCCTCTGGATTTGATGCTAGGGAAGTCCCTCATCTTGTGGCCTTTACTACTACAACTAAAACAACTATCCGTTTCGGCAAGACAATTACCCAAATGTTGCTTCCCACAAGTAGTACACCTTGCCCTTTCAAATGGCCACCACCTTGGTAATTTTGGTTTGGAGCCCTATCCTTGTCTCCCATGGAAGAATCTTTGATAGAACCTCTTCTTAGTTTTTGGTGACTAGAATCACCTGACCTAGGCCTCTTACCCTCTTGTCTTATCTCCCTAATTTTGGACTCCTCAATTTGTTGTGCATACACCATGAGCCTAGAGATATCCATGTCATTAAGAAAAATTATCGTACGACACTCTTTCTCCACTAAGCTAGACATTCCCATCACAAATTTGTTCATTCTAGCCCTAGGGTTGGCTACCATGGTTGGGGCATACTTAGAGAGGTCGGTGAATTTGAGAGAGTACTCTTGCACACTCATTCTCCCTTGATGAAGGTTAATGAATTCAACCATCTTCTTCTCCCTCAACTCTAAGGGAAAGAACCTATCTAGGAAAGACTCTTTGAATTCCTCTCAATCAACCGGATCATCTTGTAAGGGTGTCTCACCCCTCCATTCCTCAAACCACACTTGAGCCACATTTTTGAGTTGGTAAGAGGCTAACTCCGCTTTCTCCCTAGGGGTCACACCCATAGCATCTACCACTTTGAAAACCTCATCTATGAAACCTTGTTGATCTTCATCCACCTTAGTGCCATGAAAAGTAGGAGGGTTCATCCTCATGAAATCACAAATTCTAGAAGCGGGAGTACTAGCATTTGGTGAGGTCCACCTCCTTCATTATCTTGGACAACAAAGTGATTATTGACGACATGAGATTGAGCCGTCATGAGTCGGGTTAAGTTCATTAGGGCAGCCCTCAATTCCGCATTAGTCATATCTCCTTCAACAAAAGGATCTTGAGAAATAGGAGGCAATTGGGGCACATGAGGCTCTTGAGGTTCCGGAGGAACTTCAGGTTCTTGAAGGGGAACCTCCTCATTCTCTCCATCTAGTCCAACAATAGGAACTTGGTCAACACGGGAGGGATATTCTCATTAGCTACACCT
Organism: Solanum lycopersicoides; assembly: GCA_022817965.1. Lineage (NCBI taxonomy): Eukaryota > Viridiplantae > Streptophyta > Magnoliopsida > Solanales > Solanaceae > Solanum > Solanum lycopersicoides. Next base: position 22,787,611 of record CM040625.1, on the reverse strand, counting down.
CCCTTCTCCCTTCTAGCGGTTGATCTCCTCGTAACCATGTCCTATAAACACAAAGAGAAGAGGTTGAGAAAAGACATCTTATAGAAATCAACTCTAAGGCACGACATTAGAATAGAGATGAAAGGGAAACTTCTGTCATCCTATAGCCTCTTGTCCATGGATGTGTCACGACTTACACCAATGACCAAGATTCTACTAGATGTGTCTTGTGAGACTTTTAGACCCTAAACTATTTCCATAACCATATGCTCTGATACCAAGTCTTTCACGAACCGAAAGTACCCCGTAGAAGCTAGGGAGAACCCTTGGGTCATGACCGGGCTTACTTTACCCTTTGGGGTCTTGTAGAATCCCTTTAACTATCGTTCATTACATAAGACATGAAAAGTAGTGCGGAATTTAAAACTTTTCACGACATTTAATATAAAAAGGAAGTCTTTAATAAATACTAATAAAATCTCATCGTCACAAGCCAAAGTTAAAGACACGACATAATATTTAGGGACACGGCACTTTACATTAAAAGAAATACATAATAATTCTTTAATAAAGAAAACTAAGAAATAGAACTATGCCCTCGAATATATGAGGACATAATTAGTTTTAGAGAATCTTTCCCAAGCTTTGCCTTCTAGCCTTCAACCTTGCTTCCAAAACCTATACTTATAGAGTATAAAAAGTATGGGGTTAGTACAAATAATGTACTAAGTATGGCATATGCAAAAACATGCAAAAAGGGACATTTTTGTATAATAGACTTTCATGCCAAATAAGTAAAAACATTCATGAATTTAGAAGTAAAATAACATAAGAAACATCATTTAACACTTAGAGAAGATTTCCATAATTTTAATAAAAAGAGACACTTTACAGTAAGCCTTCCAAATTTTACAGTAAATTATTTTGAATTTACAGTGAACCAATTTAACTTCAAAACAGTGAATTTCCAAGGTATTGCCAAGAGGAAGTGAACTCATTTCCGTAGGAGTTTCCCTAACCGAGGTTATCCTAAGACTCTCCAAGGTAAGACATGAAGGAAACGTCCATACACCTCCTTCAACACACACCAAGGAGATCCTTAACTACCCATCATAGGCTTACTCCACTCGGGAGAACAAGTCACCACTCAATAACAAGACATTAGAAGAACACTCAACAACACACCAAGACTCCCTTTCGAAATGCCTACATTAGTGCAATGAGTAGATGGCGTCTCATTCCACCACCTACCCTAAGTAGTACACTCTTTTAGAAGGCTTGGCACCAAGACTCCCCTTTCGGAAAGTCTACTTAGTGCAATGGATAGATAGCATCCCATACCACCACCTACCCTATGTAGTACGTTCTTTTAGAAGACTTAGTTATTCAATTCATATAAACTCACCAAGACTCCCTTTCGAATGCCTACCTAGTGCAATGGATAAATAGCGTCCCGTTCCACTACCTACCCTAAGTAGCACATTCTTTTAGAAGACTTAGACTTTCATTACTTTTGTGGGGTTAGCTTAACCGACATAGACCATGAGATCTAGACATGGAATCCCGATATTAACCCCATTGGATGAGGGATCCTCACTTGCCTAGAGTAAGGTCATTCTCTTAGCTTTTACATGGCTTTCCCAATAGCTACACCTATGCGGGCATAGTTAAGGGATAAGGAGATTGCTACTAAGTAACTCATTCTCTACGAACGAGGAGTACTCATCTCAAGAGGTACATTGGAATACAACATCTAACTCACGAAGTGTAACCACCCATTCTTCATACCTCTCGGTGCTAAGCATAATCCCCACGGATTCTCAACATTTTATAAAATAGGTTAAGGATAACTAGTGAACACCACTTCTCAACTCACGAAGGGTATTCATCCTCGACCTATCTTAGAAAGCTCTTAGGATGAGTGAGGTTGCTACTAAACACTTCATCTCAACTCACGAAGAGTGTTCAACCCAAAACTCCCCTTTTTACTTAACTTAGTTTCATTCATTTCATTTAAGTGTGTGTGTGTACATGTTAACACACCTTGCACATAAGCATCATTTCATTTACATTAACTTCTATACTTACATTAGACCTTCATTCATCAAATCACAAACTTTACATTCTTCACATAATCATATACTTTATTTAGGTATACTCTCTAGCCTACATCACATAATAGCGTCATAAAGCACATTTAAGAATAACATCATTTTCATCATACTTCACATAACAAGCCTCATGGCCTCATTCACAATAAACAAGTAACTTCACATTCATACAATTCAACTAAACACCGCCACAAGAAGGTGGACCGTACCAATCAAGAGCATTTCGAAATTAAGGCTAAACAACATAACCAACTTACCATTTTATCCAAGATTCCATCACCTATGATATTTTACTCAATATTCATCATAATATAGCCCTTAGGGCAGTAGCTAAACAACAATATCAACCACAAGAAACAAAGCTCAAAGACTACCAATTCATGCTTATTTAAT
>CM040625.1:22767136-22785103 GCA_022817965.1 Solanum lycopersicoides | reverse complement strand
CCAAGTATCTAAGCAAAATTTGATAAGCGCTTTAACTCGTTTCGAATTGGAATCATTTGCATGTAAAATCATTAACTACATCATAAGAAAGAATATCATTTTATTCAGTTAGAAACATTTTCATGCAATACCCATATTTAGAGTGTAAAGATAGAGAAAACTAGGGTTGTAAAACCCTTTTGAAATCCATTAAAGTGACTCCTGGAATGAAGCAGTTCAAAGGATGGATACCATACCTCAAGTAGAAGTAAAACCACTAATTTTGATAAGAACTCGACCACCAAAATCCCTCCTAGCTCCTTCTTGACTTCTAGCTTTATGGAGTTTGAGAAGAGTTCTAGAGAGAGGGGTTTGAGTTTTAGGGAATGAGGTCTAAAAATTCGTCTTAGGGGTTTGAAACACTTTAATATACACTAATAAACCCTAAAATAAAATTCCAAGAGTCCTTAAAAGATTTCGGGTGAATTTACCAAACACCCCAACCAAGGCAGCCTTTTAACAACTTCATCAAGCAGTACCACGATTCCCTAACGACGGACCTTGTGTCAACCAACGCCCCATCTGGGGGTTTATGGTGGATCTGAAACCCTCCAAACTGCATTACCATGAAGGTAAATCACGACCAATGTCGAACGAGCCAGTCCGAGGTCAACGCGTCGACTGGTCCTGTGGTGGAACTGCCAGCGAGTTTTGGACCAAAGTCTTGGGCCCTTCTCTAGGGCCCCTTGTGGTCCTAGGTGGGGATGATTCCCGGATGATAAACCCCTAAACATAGTCGTTAGTCTTAGGAACATCCACACCAATTAAACACAAAGAACACGTAAAACTCACCAAAACATGAGAACACACAACACTATCTAAGGCATACTCTCAACGTTCAGCGTTTGAGTTGTACCTCCAAACTTAACAAACATTTAATCACTGCTAAGAGAACTAAAATAACTCATTTTAACTTAAAATTATCAAGAAACAATCACGATCTCTAGTTCACCTTAGTTCGTTTTTAGGTGTTTAACAGATAATTACTCCATCACCAGTCGAGTGTATGCTATTGTCTATGCATTGATGACGTTAGAGAGTTTGCAACCATTGGTGTAAGACTCCCGAACAATTAATTAGGTGAGGCTAGAGCCTAACGTGCGTGGTTGTCAATGGTGGTTCTAAGGGTCCTAAAGATGACCGATAATGTTTGTATTGAGCATTTCTATTGAGTTTTAGAATTCAATTGGATAGTTCAAACTGTCTAAGGACAACTAAAGCGTCGACGAGAGCTAGTCCTTATCGGTTTGTCTCACTATGTGCTTTCATGTGAGTTATATGTGTGATTTTCATTGAGCGTTATAGGTCCTATAAATGATTAATTATTATGTAATAATAGGAAGTGTGTCAAGTTTCATGAAGTTTGAGATGGTAAAACATTCAAGAAACGTCCATGACGTTCCGATCAAATGTGCCTGTGAATGGATCCTTGTGTGTCCAGAGCATGATCTATCAATCGCATTTATAACGTGTTCCATTTGGGTTAAAACTTCAGGGTTGAAATTGTCCTTAAATTGTAGCAATCGATATCATGGTTTGGTTGGAAACGTCAGTTGAAAATCATACCCGAAGGACCATACCAAGCGGTCCTTGAGGAAGACCCCAACAGTTAGAGACCTGGTGCAAATGATTAGCCAATGAACAGCCCACCACAGAAGGCAATCGATGTCCAGTGGTCATGACGAGCCCGGTTAGGGGGGGGAGAGTTAGGGTAGGTAGTGGAACGGACGCTATTTATCCATTACACTAGGTAGGCATTTCGAAAGGGAGTCTTGGTGATTTTATATGAATTGAATTAACTAAGTCTTCTAAAAGAACGTACTACATAGGGTAGGTGGTGGTATGGGATGCTATCTATCCATTGCACTAAGTAGACTTTCCGAAAGGGGAGTCTTGGTGCCAAGCCTTCTAAAAGAGTGTACTACTTAGGGTAGGTGGTGGAATGAGACGCCATCTACTCATTGCACTATGTAGGCATTTCGAAAGGGGAGTCTTGGTGTGTTGTTGAGTGTTCTTCTAATGTCTTGTTATTGAGTGGTGACTTGTTATCCCGAGTGGAGTAAGCCTATGATGGGTAGTGTTAAGGATCTCCTTGGTGTGTGTTGAAGGAGGTGTATGGACGTTTCCTTCATGTCTTACCTTGGAGAGTCTTAGGATAACCTCGGTTAGGGAAACTCCTACGGAAATGAGTTCACTTCCTCTTGGCAATACCTTGGAAATTCACTGTTTTGAAGTTAAATTGGTTCACTGTAAATTCAAAATAATTTACTGTAAAATTTGGAAGGCTTACTGTAAAGTGTCTCTTTTTATTAAAATTATGGAAATTCTTCTCTAAGTGTTAAATGATGTTTCTTATGTTATTTTACTTCTAAATTCATGAATGTTCTACTTATTTGGCATGAAAGTCTAATTATACAAAAATGTCCCTTTTTGCATGTTTTTGCATATGCCATACTTAGTACATTATTTGTACTAACCCCATACTTTTTTATACTCTATAAGTATAGGTTTTGGAAGCAAGGTTGAAGGCTAGAAGGCAAAGCTTGGGAAAGATTCTCTAAAACTAATTATGTCCTCATATATTCGAGGGCATAGTTCTATTTCTTAGTTTTCTTTATTAAAAGAATTATTATGTATTTCTTTTAATGTAAAGTGCCGTGTCCCTAAAATATTATGTCGTGTCTTTAACTTTGGCTTGTGACGATGAGATTTTATTAGTATTTATTAAAGACTTCCTTTTTATATTAAATGTCGTGAAAAGTTTTAAATTCCGCACTACTTTTCATGTCTTATGTAATGAACGATAGTTAAAGGGATTCTACAAGACCCCAAAGGGTAAAGTAAGCCCGGTCATGACCCAAGGGTTCTCCCTAGCTTCTACGGGGTACTTTCGGTTCGTGAAAGACTTGGTATCAGAGCATATGGTTATGGGAAATAGTTTAGGGTCTAAAAGTCTCACAAGACACATCTAGTAGAATCTTGGTCATTGGTGTAAGTCGTGACACATCCATGGACAAGAGGCTATAGGATGACAGAAGTTTCCCTTTCATCTCTATTCTAATGTCGTGCCTTAGAGTTGATTTCTATAAGATGTCTTTTCTCAACCTCTTCTCTTTGTGTTTATAGGACATGGTTACGAGGAGATCAACCGCTAGAAGGGAGAAGGGAGGTGTAGCTAATGAGAATATCCCTCTCCGTGTTGACCAAGTTCCTATTGTTGGACTAGATGGAGAGAATGAGGAGGTTCCCCTTCAAGAACCTGAAGTTCCTCCGGAACCTCAAGAGCCTCATGTGCCCCAATTGCCTCCTATTTCTCAAGATCCTTTTGTTGAAGGAGATATGACTAATGCGGAATTGAGGGCTGCCCTAATGAACTTAACCCGACTCATGACGGCTCAATCTCATGTCGTCAATAATCACTTTGTTGTCCAAGATAATGAAGGAGGTGGACCTCACCAAATGCTAGTACTCCCGCTTCTAGAATTTGTGATTTCATGAGGATGAACCCTCCTACTTTTCATGGCACTAAGGTGGATGAAGATCAACAAGGTTTCATAGATGAGGTTTTCAAAGTGGTAGATGCTATGGGTGTGACCCCTAGGGAGAAAGCGGAGTTAGCCTCTTACCAACTCAAAAATGTGGCTCAAGTGTTGGTTTGAGGAATGGAGGGGTGAGACACCCTTACAAGATGATCCGGTTGATTGAGAGGAATTCAAAGAGTCTTTCCTAGATAGGTTCTTTCCCTTAGAGTTGAGGGAGAAGAAGATGGTTGAATTCATTAACCTTCATCAAGGGAGAATGAGTGTGCAAGAGTACTCTCTCAAATTCACCGACCTCTCTAAGTATGCCCCAACCATGGTAGCCAACCCTAGGGCTAGAATGAACAAATTTGTGATGGGAATGTCTAGCTTAGTGGAGAAAGAGTGTCGTACGATAATTTTTCTTAATGACATGGATATCTCTAGGCTCATGGTGTATGCACAACAAATTGAGGAGTCCAAAATTAGGGAGATAAGACAAGAGGGTAAGAGGCCTAGGTCAGGTGATTCTAGTCACCAAAAACTAAGAAGAGGTTCTATCACAAAGATTCTTCCATGGGAGACAAGGATAGGGCTCCAAACCAAAATTACCAAGGTGGTGGCCATTTGAAAGGGCAAGGTGTACTACTTGTGGGAAGCAACATTTGGGTAATTGTCTTGCCGAAACGGATAGTTGTTTTAGTTGTAGTAGTAAAGGCCACAAGATGAGGGACTTCCCTAGCATCAAATCCAGAGGGAAAGAGGTCAATCAAACTCCCCTAGATCCTAATGCTCCAAAGAAGAACCCTCCCTATGGGATGGGAGCTAGGAAGGATAACTAATCCGGAGTTGATGGTCTCGGTAAGTCTTAAATCTTTATGATTGTTGTTTTTATGTTATGAGATGAGTTTATATAGTTTTATACTTCATTTGATCATGCCATATTGATGAATTGCTCAAAGAATGGATTTTTGAAATTTTGGCATGTTTAACAGTGTTACAGTGAATGCTCACTGTTAAGTTTCTCATTTTTGAAGAAAATTGTTTTATCTTGAATTGTAGTTTCAATGTGTGTAAAAGTGTTTTAATTGAGCATGTTTAATGTTGGATAAGGTAGTTCCTCCATAAAATAAGGATAAGGATGAATTTTGAAATTGTGAAGTCTTGCAAAAAGTTGTCTGTGTTGCAAGTGTTTGAAAATGTGAAATGGTGCTACTTGGTAGTTGATGCTTTGATTATGAGTGTATTGATCATGATTGTAATGTGTTATGTGTTTCTAATTGAGACCTTTATGGTCTTATAGTTTTAGTGTCATTCGAGGACGAATGTTATTCCAAGTGGGGGAGAATGTGACACCCTAAAACGAACTAAGGTGAACTAGAGTTTCGTGATTGTTTCTTGATTTAATTTTAAGTTAAAATGAGTTATTTTAGTGTCCTTAGGCAGTGTTTAAAGTTTGTTTAAGTTTGGAGGTCAAACGTTCATGACGTTCGAAAGATATGCCTTAGATAGTGGTTGTGTGTTCTCATGTGTTTGTGTGAGTTTTACGTGTTCATTTTGTTTTAAATTGGTGTGGGATGTTCCTAAGACCTATACGACTATGTTTAGGGGTTTATCATCCGGGAACTACCCCACCTAGGACACACAAGGGGCCCTAGAGAAGGGCCCAAGACTTTGGTCCAAAACTGCCTGGCAGTGTCCACCAACGGGACCAGTCGACGGCCCGTTGACCAATCGACGGCCCGTCTACTTGGTCTGTAGATTTTACCTTCATGTATGCAGGTTTGGAGGGTTTCATACCCAACCATATAACCCCCATAGACGGGGCGTTGGTTGACACACGGTCCGTCGTTAGGGAATCGTGGATGCTTCTATGAAAAGCTGTTAAAAGGCTGCCTTGGCTTGGGGTGTTTGGTTAATTCACCCGAACTCTTTTAAGGACCTTGGAAATTTATTTTAGGGTTTATTAGGTATATTAAAGTGTTTCAAACCTAAGACCTAATTTTAGACCTCATTCCCTAAAACCCCAAACCCCTCTCTCTTAGAACTCTCTCTCAAACTTCATAGAAGCTAGAAGTCAAGAAGGAGCTAGGAGGGCTGTTGGTGGTCGCGTTCTTCATCAAAATTAGTGGGTTTTTATCTACTTGAGGTATGGTATCCATCCTTGAACTCTCTTCCATTCAAGGAGTCACTTCTAATGGATTTTCAAAAAGGGTTTTAAACCATAGTTTCCTCTATCTTCAACTCTAAATATGGGTCTTGCATGAAAACATTTCTAACTATATAAAAATGATGTTTCTAATGTTATTTGATGATTTTAATTCTAAAACTTCAATGAAAATATGTTAAATCTCTTATCATATTTTAGCTTAAGAAATGGATTAAATGAGCATGAATTTGTAGTCATTGAGCTTTGGTTTCTTATGGTTGATATTGTTGTTTAGATATTGCCATAAGGGCTATATTATGATGAAATATTGAGTAAAATATTATATGTGATGGAAGCTTGGATAAAATGGTAAGTTGGTTATGTTGTTTAGCCTTAATTTCGAATGCTCTTGAGTGGTACGGTCCACCTTCTTGGTGGCGGTGTTTAGTTGAATTGTATGAATGTGAAGTTACTTGTTTATTGTGAATGAGGCCATTGAGGCTTGTTATGTGAAGTAAGATGAAAATGATGTTATTCTTGTTAAATGTGCTTTATGACGCTATTATGTGAAGTAGGCTAGAGAGTATACCTAAATGAAGTATATGATTATGTGAAGAATGTAAAGTGTGTGATTTGATGAATGAAGGTCGAATGTAAGTATAGAAGTTAATGTAAATGAAATGATGATTATATGCAAGGTGTGTTAACATGTACACACACACACTTAAATGAATGAATGAAACTAAGTTAAGTAAAAAGGGGAATTTTGGGGTGAACACTCTTCGTGAGTTGAGATGAAGTGTTTAGTAGCAACCTCACTTCATCCTAAGAGATTTCTAAGATAGGTCGGAGGATGAATACTCTTCGTGAGTTGAGAAGTGGTGTTCACTAGTTATCCTTAACCTATATTATGAAATGTTGAGAATCCGTGGGGATTATGCTTAGCACCGAGAGGTATAAAGAATGGGTGGTTACACTTCGTGAGTTGAGATGTTGTATTAAAATTTACCTCTTGAGATGAGTACTCCTCGTTAGTAGAGAATGAGTTACTTAGTAGCAATCTCCTTATCCCTTAACTATGCGCCCTCATAGGTGTAGCTATTGAGAAAGCCATGTTAAAGCTAAGAGAATGACCTTACTCTAGGAAAGTGAGGATCCCTCATCCGATAGGGGTTAATATCGGGATTCCATGTCTAGATCTCATGGTCTATGTCGGTTAAGCTACCCCCCCAAAAGTAATGAAAGTGCTAAGCCTTCTAAAAGAATGTGCTACTTAGGATAGGTAGTGGAATGGGACGCTATTTATCCATTACACTAGGTAGGCATTTCGAAAGGGGAGTCTTGTTGAGTTTTATATGAATTGAATGAACTAAGTCTGTTAAAAAAACGTACTACTTAGGGTAGGCGGTGGTATGGGACGCTATCTATCCATTGCACTAAGTAGACCTTTCGAAAGGGGAGTCTTGGTGCCAAGCCTTCTACAAGAGTGTACTACTTAGGGTAGGTGGTGGAATGGGACGCCATCTACTCATTGCACTAAGTAGGCATTCTGAAAGGGGAGTCTTGGTGTGTTGTTGAGTGTTCTTCTAATGTCTTGTTATTGAGTGGTGACTTGTTCTCCCGAGTGGAGTAAGCCTATGATGGGTAGTGTTAAGGATCTCCTTGGTGTGCATTGAAGGAGGTGTATGGGCATTTCCTTCATGTCTTACCTTGGAGAGTCTTAGGATAACCTCGGTTAGGGAAACTCCTATGGAAATGAGTTCACTTCCTGTTTTACTTCTAAATTCATGAATGTTTTACTTATTTGGCATGAAAGTCTAATTATACAAAAATGTCCATTTTGGCATGTTTTTGCATTTGCCATACTTAGTACATAATTTATACTAACCTCATACTTTTCTATACTCTATAAGTATAGGTTTTTAAAGCAAGGTTGAAGGCTAGAAGGTAAAGCTTGGGAAAGATTCTCTCAAGACTAAGTATGTCCTCATATATTCGAGGGCATAGTTCTATTTCTTAGTTTTCTTTATTTAAAGACTTATTATGTATTTATTTCAATGTAAAGGATCGTGTCCCTATGATATTATGTTGTGTCTTTAAGTTTATGAGATTTTGTTAGTATTTATGAAAGACTTCCTTTTTATATTAAATGTCGCGAAAAGTTTTAACTTCCGCACTACTTTTCATGTCTTATGTAATGAACAATAGTTAAAGGGCTTGTACAGGACCCCAAAGGGTCAAGTACGCCCAGTCATGGCACAAGGGTTCTCCTTAACTTATTGGGGATACTTTCGGGTCGTGACAATATCCATGTAGTGGAGTCCCGTATCAAATAGTGCATCCCAATCTTCAACCAAACTCGAGCCTCACTAAGCATGTGGGCATAGGGGAGGATTTGTGTTATCACTTACCACTATGCTTAATCCATTGCACCATGGAATGTGGACCACATAATGTATGTCAAATAACTCTGTTGGTTGGGCGTATGTTTAGCCTAGTAAGCACCAAAGGATCAGTGTCCTGCGACGTGCCTTATATGTCATTGATCATCGCGGGTGTGATAGGATCTTTGACTGTCAGCACAATAAGAGAATGAGATTATGCATCAGGCTCCCAGTTGGAGTAAAACTCGCGTACCATATGTAGGTTTTAGTATCTTGGCTCTGCGAAGATAAAATCCATATGAAACTCCTTGATCCGCCTCATTATCTGTGGGAAATCCCGTGCCAAGTTGTCCCTGTCAATGCACATGCCCGAGAAATATGTATCCTCGGTGTGATTCTTCCACCACACTTCTTCTTTCTTAACCACAACATTCACCCCAAACCGCCTGGTTTGGCCCCTGGGAACTGCAAGTGCGGGGGGTACATTCCCACCACTTCGAACACGCTTCCTATGGAACAAAGTGGAAACCTCTTTACTGGGTTTTTGGGAGCTTGACATGATTTTCTGAAAAACAAAATCAAATTCAGACCCAACAACTACTCAACAGTGATAACATGGGTGGTGTGCAAATTAAACACCACCCCATATTTATTACAAGTCATTATCTAGCCTAGGTACTCAGACTTTCCATAGGCATATGCACATAAACAATTAGCAATGAAAAACATTAGCCATGACATGGACTTTCTACATAGACTTAGAATTTCCCCTAACATCATTAACCATTAATCTCATGTAACCATCAATACCGACTATTATCACGCTAGCTCATTCACCTATGCAAATATGCAACAAGACTCAACACTATCAAACACTTGGAAGTTCCATTCCAAAAGCTGAACTACACCATACTAATAGGGCAAGAACGATGGACAACATCCACTAAACAGGGCCAATTTCTACTCAAGGAAGAACAAATACCGCTTAGTAATTCATAAACAAGCACTTTCAAGCAAACCCAACTCACATAGGTCGATCGAATTCGGTCACAAACCTATTTTACCCCCATAGTATGTTCATAGAATCCTCAAATAAACAAGATACATTCAAATTAGGATTTTGAGTAAGGTCTTATGGCATCTTTATGAAATGAAGTCCAAGTATGTTATTGTTGACTATTGCCTCTTATGTTGTTATTGGTAGTGTTGACTTACATGATGTTTTGGAATAAGTCTTATATGAAGTTCATGCATTATGTTGAGTTATATGTGAAGTTTGTATTATCATGATATGTTATGCCGCTATGTATATGTGTATGTGTTTGGTGGTAATGAAGGTTATGTGAATTTTCAGCTTGGTGGCCATAAGGTGATGCTTGAGTGTGGATGGTGCAATGTGATACTATTCATGCATTGCACTAAGTATCACTAGAGGGTTACTTAGGGGTTAAAGACTTAAGGTAAAGGGTAAGAATATGTTTTGCAATGCTAAATGAGCTTTAAATGAATTATATGGATTTATATGATGTTATGAATAGTGTCCTTGCCTATGTAAAGTATATGAGCTATGTTGTACTTATTGTGTCAAGGTTTTATGAAGTTTTACTAAAAGGTGATGCGTGGTTTTCTAACCAAATCTCCTCCTTAAATGCATGTTTTTGCATGGTTGCCATACTTAGTGCATTCTTGTGCTAATACCATTCTTCTTCATCTTTTTGCACAAACTGTAGGCGGTGATGGCTAGAGGATGTCTCTTAAAGTGAAGGACTTGGATAGCTTCCCCAAGTTAAAGGAAAGGGATCCTTAAGTTCAAGGATTTCCTATGTTATGTTTTATTCAAAGTTATTCAATAGCTTAGTTATTATTTTATGTTGTGAAGGGCCGTGTCCCTATTCTATTCTAATGATGTTGAGTCAAAGATGACAAAAGAGACTTAGAGTCTAACTATGTATTATGAGATTTTTATATATGATGGAAGTGAGTTCTATCATATGATGTGCTATGAAAGTTTTAATTTTTCCACTAAATTTTCTACGAAATTGTGATGAATGATGACTATGGGTTTGTATAAGACCTCTGAGAGGTCAGGTACGCTATGTTACTTCTAGGTGGTGCTCCCCGGTCGTGACAAGTTTTCCGGACTAGGTCATTCTAATGCTTCTAGGTATGAGGATGATATGGTGTCTAACCCTAAACCTCAAGGTAAGATAAATGAGTATTCCCGATCTACTTTCCCTAGGTGTGGTAAGAAACATGAGGGTAGGTGTTTGGCCAGTAGAGATAGTTGTTATGGATGTGGTGAGAGTGGTCACATGATGAAGGATTTACCTAAGGCAAAGTATAATATGAAATAAGGTAATAAGTTGCTTCTAATAAAGTGGAAGATGTTCGTCAAGGGAAGAATATGTTCGATGCTCTCCGATTTAAGGTTGATCCCAAATTATCTCTGTAACGCCCTAAAACAAACTAAGGTGACCTAGAGCTTTGTGAATATTTCATGAGTTAATTTTAAGTTAGCATGAGTTATAATAGTGTCCTTAGGCAGTGTGTAAAGTTTGGTTAAGTTTGGAGGTCAAACGTTCAAGAACGTCCATGATGTTCGGAAGGTATGCCTTAGATAGTGTTTGTGTGTCTTGATGTGTTTGAGTCAGTTTTACGTGTTTATTTTCCTTGAAATTGGTGTGGGATGTTCCTAAGACCTAGACGACTATTTTTAGGGGTTTAACGTCCGGGTATGACCTCACCTAGGACCCACAAGGGGCCCTAGAGAAGGGCCCAAGAGAAGGACCCAAACTGCCTTGGCAGTGTCCACCAACAAGGGCAAACGAAGGTCAATGGTCCACCTAGTGTCCCGTTGTCTTGCACTGTCGATTGGACCTGCAAGGTTAATTATACAGGATCCAAATGGAGCTAAGTGTCAACCAATGAGACCCCACCAATAGTCCATTGATGGACAAATGGTCCGTTGGTTAGGTCTCGTCTGTGAGCTGCCAAAAAGCTGTAAAGGGGGCTGCCTTTTATTGGGGTGTTTGGTAAATTCACCCCAAGTCTTTTAAGGACCTTGGGCAATTATTTTTGGGTTAGTTAGGTATATTAAAGTATTTCAAACACTACCTATTTTTAGACCTCATTTCCTAAAATCCAAAACCCCTCTCCCTTAGAACTCTCTCTCAAGTCACCATTGGAACTAGAAGACAAGAAGAGCTAGGAGCGATGTTGGTGGTCAGTTTGTTCACCAAAAATCTTTGGGATTTCTCTTATCTAAGGTATGTTATACATCCTTGAACTCTATTCCATTCAAGGAGTCCCTTCTAATGGATTTTCAAAAAGGGTTTTCAACCCTAGTTTCTTCTATCTTCAAATCAAAATATGGGTCTTGCATGAAAACGTTTCTAATGATTCAAAAATGATGTTTCTAATGTTAGTTGGTCATTTTAATGCTTAAACTTCAATGAAATCATGTTAAAGCTTTTCATCAAATGTTTGTTTAAGAAATGAGTTATATGAGCTTAGTTTTGTAGTCTTTGAGCTTTGCTTTACTTATGTTATTAATGATGTTTAGCTACTGACCTAAGGTCTAATTTATGATGAATTATTGAGTAAAATGCTATAGGTGATGGAAGCTTGGACTAAAGGGTAAGTTAGTTATGTTGTTTAAGCTTTAATTATGAAATGCTCTTGAGTGGTATGGTCCACCTTCTTGGTGGCGATGTTTACTTGATGAACTTGATTATACTTAGTATGTATTGTGAGTGTGGCTTTGAACGCCTAATATATGAAATGAATTGATATTGAGGATGGGTCTTGTATTGTGTATTATGAAGCTTGAATTGCATGTTTGTCTTAGATTATGCCTAAATGAAGTATATGATTATGTGAAGCATGTAAAGTGTGTGATTTGATGAATGAAGGTCTAAAGCATGTATAGAAGTTAATGTGAATGAAATGATGCTTATATGCAAGGGGTGCTCACATGTACACTCACACACTTAAATGACTGTATGAAGCTAAGTTGAGTAAAAAAGGGAGTTTTGGGGTGAACACTCTTCATGAGTTGAGATGAAGTGTTTAGTAGCGAACTCACTACATCCTAAGAGCTTTCTAAGATAGATCGGAGGATGGATACACTTTGTGAGTTGATATGTGGTGTTCACTAGTTATCCTTAACCTATATTATATAATGTTGAGAATCCGTGTGGAATTATGCTTAGCACCGAGAGGATATGAAGAAGGGGTGGTTAAACTTCGTGAGTTGAGATGTTGTATTCCAATGTACCTCTTGAGATGAGTACTCCTCGTTAGTAGAGAATGAGTTACTTAGTAGCAATCTCCTTATCCCTTAACTATGCGCCCGCATAGGTGTAGCTATTGGGAAATCCATGTAAAAGCTAAGAGAATGACCTTACTCTAGGAAAGTGAGGATCCCTCACCCGATTGGGGTTAATATCGGGATTCCATATCTAGATCTCATGGTCTATGTCGGTTAAGCTAACCCCCACAAAATTAATGAAAGATCTAAGTCTTCTAAAAGAATGTGCTACTTAGGGTAGGTAGTGGAACGGGATGCTATTTATCCATTACACTAGGTAGGCATTCGGAAAGGGGAGTCTTGGTGAGTCTTATATGAATTGAATGAACTAAGTGTCCTAAAAGAATGAACTAAGTGTCCTAAAAGAACGCACTACTTAGGGTAGGTGGTGGTATGGGACACTATTTATCCATAGCACTAGGACCTTCCGAAAGGGGAGTCTTGGTGCCAATCCTTCTAAAAGAGTGTACTACGTAGGGTAGGTGGTGGAATGGGACGCCATCTACTCATTGCACTAAGTAGGCATTACGAAAGGGAAGTCTTGGTGTTTTGTTGAGTGTTCTTCTAATGTCTTGTGATTGAGTGATGACTTGTTCTCCCGAGTGGAGTAAGCCTATGGTGGGTAGTCTTAAGGATTCCCTTGGTGTGCATTGAAGGAGGTGTTTAGACGTTTTGTTGATGTCTTACCTTGGAGAGTTTTAGGATAACCTCGGTTAGGAAATTTCTACGGAAATGAGTTCACTTCTTCATTGACAATACCTTGAAAGTTCATTATTTTTGGAGTCATAAATGGTTCATTTTAAAGCTATAAGATTTAATTTTGTTACTTTACATTAAATTGGTCATTTGGTTTAAAATTATGGAAATCCTTCTCTAAGTGTTAAATGATGTTTCTTATTTTATTTTGTTTCTAAATTCATGAATGATTTAATTATTTGGCATGAAAGGTTATTTTACTAAAATGTCCATTTTACATGATTTTGCATAAATCATACTTAGTACATTGTTTTTTTACTAACCCCATACTTTATATACTCTATAAGTATAGGTTTTTGGAAGCAAGGTTGAAGTCTAGAAGGCAAAGCTTGGGAAAATTTGTCTCAAGACAAAGTATGTCCTCATATATTCGAGGGCATAGTCCTTTTCTTAGTTTCTTCATTTAAAGACTTATTATGTATTTCTTTTTAATGTAAAGGGGCGTGTCTCTAAGATATTATGTCTTGTCTTAAGTTTGACTTGTGACGATGAGATTATCCAAGTATTTATGAAAGATTTCCTTTTATTAATTTATTCGTGAAAAGTTTTAAATTCCGCACTACTTTTCAAGTCTTATGCAATGAATGTAAAGGGCTTGTACAAGACCCCAAAGGGTCAGGTACACCTTTTCCCGATCCAAGGGTTCTCCCTAACTTCTAGGGGGTACCTGCGGGTCGTGACAGACTTGGTATCAGAGCATAATGTTATGGAAAATTGTTTAGGGTCTAAAAGTGTCACAAGCCACATCTAGTAGAGTCTTGGTCATTGGTGTGAGTCGCGACACATCCATGGACGAGAGGCTATAGGATGATAGAAGTTTCACTTTTTTTCTATTCTAATGTCGTGCCTTAGAGTTGAGCTCTATCATATGTCTTTTCTCAACCTCTTCTCTTTGTGTTTATAGGACCTGAATACGAGGAGATAAATCGCTAGAAGGGAGGATGGAGGTGTAGATAATGAGAGGATCCTTCTTCGTGTTGACCAAGTTCCTATTGTTGGCCTAGAGGGAGAGAATGAGGAGGTTCCCCTTCAAGAACCTCAAGTACCACCGGAACCTCAAGAGCCTCAAGTGCCTCCTATGCCTCAAGCTACTTTTTTTTAGGGAGATATGACTAATGCGGAGTTGAGGGCTGCACTAATGAATTTGACCCAACTCATGACGACTCAAGCTCATGTCGTCAATAATCACTTTGTTGCCCAAGCTAATTAAGGAGTTGGACCCCAACCTAATGCTAGTACTCCCGCTTCTAGAATTCGGGATTTCATGAGGATGAACCCTCCTACTTTTCATGGCACTAAGGTGGATGAAGATCCACAAGGTTTCATAGATGAGGTTTTTCAAAGTGGTAGATGCTATGGGTGTTACCCCTAGGAAGAAAGTGGAGTTAGCCGCTTACCAACTTAAGGAGGTGGCTCATGTGTGGTATGAGCAATGGAGGGGTGAGAGACCCTTAGAAAGAGGTAAGGTTGATTGGGATGAATTCAAAGAGGCTTTCCTAGATAGATTCTTTCCCTAGAGTGGAGGGAGAAGAATATGGTTGAATTCATGAACCTTCATCAAGGGGGAATGAGTGTGCAAGAGTACTCTCTCAAATTCACTCAACTCTCCAAGTATGCCCCAACCACGGTAGAAAACCCTAGGCCTAGTATGAACAAATTTGTGATGGGAGTGTCTAGCTTTGTGGAGAAAGAGTGTCGTACGACAATGCTTCTTAATGACATGGTTATCTCTAGGCTCATGTGTATGCACAACAAATTGAGGAGTCCAAAATTAGAGAGATAAGACAAGAGGGTAAGAGGCCTAGTCGGATGATTCTAGTCACCAACAACCTAAGAAGAGGTTCTATCACAAAGATTCTTCCATGGTAAACAAGGATAGGGCTCCAAACCAATATTCCCAGGTGGTGGCCATACTTTTGAAAGAGCTAGGTGTGCTACTTGTGGAAAGCAACATTCGGGTAAGTGTCTTGTTGGAACGGGTGGTTACTTTAGTAGTGGTAGCAAAGGCCACAAGATTAGGGACTGCCCTAGCATCAAAGCAAGAGGGAAAGATACCAATCAAGGTTCCCTAGATCCTAATGCTCCAAAGAAGAACCCTCCCTATGGGATGGGAGCTAGGAAGGATAACTAATCCGAAGTTGATGATTTCGGTAAGTCTTAAATCTTTTTGATGGTTGTTTTTATGTTATGAGATGAGTTTATATGGTTTATAATTGATATGATCATGTAATCTTGATGAATTTCTCATAGAATGAATTTTTAAAATTTTAAGCATGTTGGGCAGTGTTATAGTGATGTTCACTATAAGTTTTATGAATTTTGAAAAATAAATTTGTTGTCTTGAATTATGGTCTCATATTGTGAAAAAGTGATATATATAAGCATGTTTAATGTTGGAGAAGGTAGTTCCTCCATAAAAGAAGGATAATAATGAATTTTGGAAATTGGGAAGTTTTGTAAAAGTTTCCTGTGTTGCTAGTGTTTGGAAATGAGAAATGTTGCTCCTTTCTAGTTGATTCTTTGATTTTTGAGTGTTTTGATAATGATTGTAATGTGTTGTGTGTTTCTAATGGAGTCCTTGATGGCCTTTAAGTTTTAGTGTCATTCAAGGAGGAATGTTATTCCAAGTGGGGGAGAATGTAACACCCTTTAACGAACTAAGGTGTACTAGAGCTTCATGAATGTTTAATGATTTAATTTTAAGTTAAAATGAGTTAACTTAGTGTCCTTAGACAGTGTGTGAAGTTTGGAGGTCAAACGTCCAAGAACGTCCATGACGTTCGAAAGGTATGCCTTAGATAGTGTTTGTGTGTCTTGATGTGTTTGAGTGAGTTTTACGTGTTTGTTTTGCATGAAATTGGTGTGGGATTTTCCTAAGACCTATACTACTATGTTTAGGGGTTTAAAGTCCTAGTACGACCTCACCTAGGACCCACAATGGGCCTTAGAGAAGGGCCCAAGAGAAGGACCCAAACTGCCTTGGCAGTGTCCACCAACGAGGGCAAACGACGGCCAGTGGTCCAACCAACGGCCCGTCATTTTGCCCCATCGATTGGACCTTCTAGGTTAGTTATCCAGTCTCCAAATGGATCTAAGTGTAAACCAACGAGACCCCACCAACGGACTGTTGATGGAAAAATGGTCCGTTGGTTAGGTCTTGTCTGTGAGCTGACAAAAAGCTGTGAAAGGGGCTGCCTTGGATTGGGGTGTTTGGTAAATTCACCCCAAGTCTTTAAGGACCTTGGGAAATTATTTTAGTGTTAGTTAGGTATATTAAAGTATTTCAAACACTAACACCTAATTTTAGACCTCATTTACTAAAACCCAAAAACCCTCTCCCTTAGAACTCTCTCTCAAGTCACCATTGGAACTAGAAGTCAAGAAGAGCTAGGAGGGCTGTTGGTGGTCGGTTTGTACACCAAAAATCTTTGGGATTTCTCTTATCTAAGGTATTGTATCCATCCTTAAACTCTCTTCAATTCAAGGAGTCCATTCTGATGGATTTTCAAAAAGGGTTTTCAACCCTAGTTTCTTCTATCTTCAAATCAAAATATGGGTGTTGCATGAAAACATTTCTAATGATTCAAAAATGATGTTTCTAATGTTAGTTGGTGATTTTAATGTTAAAAATTCAATGAAATCATGTTAAAGCTTTTTATGAAATGTTGGCTTAAGAAATGGGTTAAATGATCTTAGTTTTGTAGTCTTTGAGCTTTGCTTTACTTATGTTGTTATTGATGTTTAGCTACTGCCCTAAGGGCTAATTTATGATGAATCATTGAGTAAAATGCTATAGGTGATGGAAGCTTGGATTAAAGGGTAAGTTGGTTATGTTGTTTAATCTTTAATTATGAAATGCTCTTGAGTGGTATGGTCCACCTTTTTGGTGGCGGTGTTTACTTGATGAACTTGATTATACTTAGTATGTATTGTGAGTGGCTTTAAAGGACTAATATGTGAAATGAAGTGATATTGAAGATGGGTCTTGTATTGTATATTATGAAGCTTGAATTGCATGTTTGTCTTAGATTATGCCTAAATGAAGTATATGATTATGTGAAGCATGTAAAGTGTGTGATTTTGTGAATGAAGGTCTAAAGCATGTATAGAAGTTAATGTGAATGAAATGATGCTTATATGCAAGGTGTGCTCACATGTACCCACACACACACTTAAATGAATGCATGAAGCTAAGTTGAGTAAAAAGGGGAGTTTTGGGGTGAACACTCTTCGTGAGTTGAGATAAAGTGTTTAGTAGCATCCTCACTACATCCTAAGAGCTTTATAAGATAGGTTATAGGATGAATACCCTTCGTGAGTTGAGATGTGATTTCTCTAGTTATACTTAACCTATATTATAAAATATTGAGAATCCGTGTGGAATTATGCTTAGCACCGAGAGGATATGAAGAAGGGGTGGTTACACTTCGTGAATTGAGATGTTGTATTCCAATGTACCTCTTGAGATGAGTACTCCTCGTTAGTAGAGAATGAGTTACTTAGTAGAATATCTCCTTATCCCTTAACTATGTGTCCGCATAGGTTTAGATATTGGGAAAGCCATGTAAAATCTAAAAATAATGACCTTACTCGAGGCAAGTGAGGATCCCTCATCCGATAGGGGTTAATATAGGGATTCCATGTCTATGTCTCATGGTCTATGTTGGTTAAGTTATTTCCCACAAAAGTAATGATAAGAAATGCTAAGTCCTTCTAAAGAGTGTTTCTTACTTAGGGTAGGTAGTTGGAATGGGACGCTAGTTATCCATTGCACTAGGTAGGCCTTCAAAGGGAAGTCTTGGTTGAGTCCTT
>CM040625.1:22479220-22766852 GCA_022817965.1 Solanum lycopersicoides | reverse complement strand
ACATGAATCAAAAGTCTATCTTCTTACCTAGATTCGATACTCAAAGAAATAGGAAGAGAACTCAATTCACCATAAAAGATCATGATCGATCGCAATAACAATCATTAAAAGAGAATTTAAACAAGAACTAGATCAATTACTTCAATCCAACCCAAATCATATCAATCTCATACCTAGGGTTAAGGGTTAGGGTCATCACCCACAATTAGATCAAACATATCAATTCATCATAATCAAGTTGCAATACATGATAATCTATTCATTATACTCAAATAATACCTAAACAACTCAATTCATATGCTCAAATTCGAAATTGGATGAAACCCATATGAAATCTCAACTTTTAGAAAACTTTGAAGGAGCCCTTTGAGAAAGAAGTCTCAAAGGTGAATTAGTCCCATACCTTAAGGTTTGATGACGTTTTGATGGTGATTTCGTGCAAAACCAGTCCCCAATGATCTTCCCAAGCTATCTCCAATGGAGTCTTCCAATAGAGAGAGAAAGTAGAGAGAAGGAAGAGAGTTTTGTTTGGAGAATTGTGATTAGGTTAATGAAGGTTGGGGTATTTATAGTGGGGTATTAAGTCACTTAATTAGTCTCTTCCCTTAATCCTCTAATTACCCCTAAGACACTTAATAAAATAATTAACTAAAACTTAAATCCCTGAAAACACTACAGGCCCTCCCCGCTCCCGCGACGAGCCGTCGTGGGCGTGACGGACAAGCCCCCTCGTCCTGCACGTCCGTCGCGTTGGTCAGAGACTGTGCAGGCGTAGGCTTTCTTCCCAGCAGCTAAGGCTGGCACGACAGTGGAATCGATGCCCCGTCGCGCTGTGATGCCCCGTCATGGGGTCCGTCGTGGCCTACTGTCTCTAGGGTCCTCCTCGAGGGCCCTTAGTTGATCCTCGGGAGTCGTACCCTGACTTTTCCGACATGAAACCATCCCACACTATGTGTTCACCTATTGTTACAATTTTTTACTAAATTCTGACTCTTTAACTTGGTTAAACTAAAAGGACATTCTAGCCCTCTTATGAACCAACTTACCGGACGTTATGAACGTTTTGGTTCCAAAACACTTCAATGACTCCATATACGCCTAATTTGGCTAGTAACAATGGTTTAGACCTTAAGGAGCCTATTTAAGTCTTATAACATGACCTTGGGATTTCAAAATGTTACATTATCCCCCCTTAGGAACATTCGTCCCCGAATGACACCAAACACTCTTTAACTGAGGGAATAGACTCAAGACTAGTAGCTCTACCAATTCACAATATTCAATTAGCATGAATCATATTATTTCAATAAAAATACTTCAAAACATCATTTTATCATACATAAGCTCCAAAATTTCCTCATGAGGTTTCTCCTTTTCACATATACATGAGCTCAATCATTTATTTCACAAGTCAATTAGCACAAAGTTCATCTTATCAATATGCTCGATACACGACTTGACTCAAATATGCAAGAAGCAAGACAACTTTCAAATTTATCTAAGGTCACCTTAAAGTGACTCCATTTTACAAGTCTCCAAAACTAGGAGTTTTGCAAAGCTTCACCAAAACATCAAAGATTCACAATATCTAACGTATTTAAATCATTAGAGAGAGATACTAACCTTAAACATAAAAAATATGAGGATAACGGGTTTTCATGTCGGCCTCAGCCTCCCATATCGCACCCTCAACTAGGTGGTTCTTCCATAACACTTTTACGGAAACCACCTCCTTGTTCCTCAACCTTTTCACTTGCCTATCAAGGATTTGGATAGGAACCTCCTCATAATAGAGGTTATCCTTGACTCCAAGACCTTCAATAGGAAGAATAGTCTCAGGATCCCCAACACACTTCTTCAACATCGAGACGTGGAAAACCAGATGAACCGAAGATAAATCGTTAGGTAGTTTCAAGCGATAGGCAACTTTACCAACCCTTTCTAATATCTCATAAGGACCCACATAACGAGGGCTCAACTTCCCTTTCTTGCCAAATCTTACCACCCCTTTCATAGGTGAGATTTTTAAATACACCTTGTCACCCTCTTCAAACTCCAGATCTCTTCTCTTATTGTCGGCATAGGACTTTTGTCGACTATAGGCTATTTGCAACCTATTCCTTATGATATGCACATTCTCCAAAGTCCTATAAATCAAGTCGGGACCAAAAATCGCTGGTTCACCAACTTCAAACCATCCTATAGGAGACCTACACCTCCTACCATACAAGGCTTCAAAGGGAGCCATAGAGATGGACGAATGGAAACTATTATTATAAGCAAACTCCACCAATGGCAAGTGCTTATCCCAACTCCCTTTAAAATCAATAATGCAAGCTCTAAGCATATCCTCAAGAGTTTGAATTGTACGTTCCGCTTGACCATCCGTTTGAGGATGAAAGGCGGTACTCAATTTCACTTTAGTACCCAAACCTTTTAGAAAAGACTTCCAAAACCTAGATGTGAATTGTGCACCCCGATCCGAAATGATGGATAACGGAATACCATGGCGACACACAATCTCCTCTATGAAGATCTTCGCATAATCCTCCGCCGAATACGTGGATTTGACGGGAATAAAATGAGCGGACTTAGTCAATCTATCAACAATCACCCATATAGAATCATATGACTTTTGAGTCCGAGGCAACCCTACCACAAAGTCCATATTAATGTCTTCCCACTTCCAGGTAGGAATTTGGATCTCTTGTAGTAAGCCACCCGACTTTTGATGTTCCGCCTTCACTTGTTGGTAGTTTGGACACTTAGCAACAAATTCTGCTATGTCCTTCTTCAAACCTTCCCACCAATATATTTTCGAAGGTCATGATACATCTTAGTAGAACCCGGATAGATGGAATAGTGGGATCCATGGGCTTCTTCAAGGATCCGATACCTCAATCCATCAACATCAGGAACACATAACCTCCCTTGGTACCTCAACACACCATCTCCTCCTAAGGAGAAATACTCATTCATCTTGCCAAGAACAGATTCCTTCAACTCCATCAATAATTGATCAAGGTGTTGTTTGGACTTCACCTCAACCACCAATGATGATTCAGAGCTATGATGAACCGTGGCACCTCCATTTAGAGAACTCTCTAAACGAACACCCAATCTAGTCAAACTATGAACATGTTTCACTAATTTTTTCTTGTCTTCATCAAAATGAGACACACTACCCATAGTCAAACGGCTTAGAGAATCCGCCACGACATTGGCCTTGCCGGGGTGATATAGGACACTCATATCATAATCTTTCAATAATTCCAACCACCTTCTTTGTCGGAGATTCAACTCTTTTTGAGTAAACACATATTGAAGACTCTTATGATCGGTGAAAACATCCACATGAACACCATACAAGTAATGTCTCCACATTTTTAAAGCAAACACTACGGACGCTAATTCAAGGTCATGAGTGGGGTAATTTCTCTCATGAACCTTAAGTTGCGTGAAGCATAGGAAATCACCTTCCCATTTTGCATAAGCACACACCCAAACCTATGCGGGATGCATCACAATACACAATGAACCTTTAGAACCTTCCGGTAAAGTTAATACCGGAGCTGAAGTAAGCCTATCTTTCAACAGTTGGAAACTCTTCTCGCAGGCCTCCGACCACTCAAACTTTTTACCCTTTTGAGTTAATGAAGTCAATGGAGATGCAATGGATGAAAAACCTTCTACAAACCTTCGATAATAGCCTGCTTGTAACGGCCTGTATTTTTGTATGTGCTAGTTCTATTCATGTTATACTTGACATATACTTATAGTGTAGGTGAGGGATCATGTTTCTTACATGATTAGTGTTGGTTTAAACTAGCTTGGAAGGTGATGTAATGCCTTGCACGTTTTAGCATATGTATTGCAAGTTAACTCCGATGGAAAGTATTTAAGTAATTATAGTAAGGTGGTAATTGAGCTAGCAGCTGCATCACCTACTTGATCTATATTATAGTTAAAGGGCCCAAGTTTGATTGACCAGATTTAGGCTTATATTTAGGGGCTCATTTGAAGCCCAAACCTATTAAAGAAAATGTGAATGAAAGAAGGCCCAACAGCCAAATCTGCCAATTGGCCATTATGGATAAAGCCCAAGTGAAACTAAGTAAGTACATGACCTCCTAAGATTTGTTTTACCATGTTATTGGGCCAAGTGTGTACCACCTACTTGCACTAATCTGTCCCAAGCTGATTAAAAGAACAAAGGAAAATGGACAGCCAAGGTCCAATAATATTAAGTCCAAAAGGGCCCAAGTTAAAAGGACAAGCAGGTGGGGCACCTACTTGACATTATATGGCCCAAAATTGGTCAAGAGTGTCGGCCATAACACCTCCTTTTTCAAAGGATAAGGATCAAGTCTTATTCTCCATTTTGAACTTGCAAAAATTTCAGATTTCCTAAGTTCTTTCTTGGTCTCTCTTGGCTTCAATTAGCAGCCCTAAAACACCTTAGAGTTCTTGAGTGCTGTCTAATTTTTCAAGTAAGAGTTTGAAGGAGAGTTTGAATTCTTGAAGTACAAGTTTAGAGGATAAATTTTCAGAATTAAGGTAAGACTTCAACCCATTTGTTTTCCTCTCTTTGATAATGTTTGGAGTGGAGAATTTTGTATATGTTTATCAAGAATTCATGGATTGTGATAAATCTTTGAGTCAATATTCTCCTATTATGCTGAAAGATTTGAGATTGTTAGTGGCTGCCTTATGAATATTGTTGTTGAGGGCTGTTTGGGTATCTCTGGAAATGATGTTTGAAGTTGTATTAATGTGTAGAGGAAGGGTGTGGTGGTTCACCATTTATGTAAGGGTTGTATGGGCCTGATTTCCATCAAATATTTTTAGCTACTGTTTTGGAGAACCTTATTGTGATTAGCTGCTGATGTTAGCTTAATCATGACTTATGTTGTAGATTAGCACCCAATAAGGAAGGCTGAATCGTGATAGTGGTATTGGTCATAAATATAAGGTATGTAAGGCTATTCGATTCTATATCCTTTTGGCATGAAATCTGCCACCTGCAATTAATATCAATGAAGTGATTCTCATAAGTTCTATTTCTAGAAAAGGAAGCATGGTGGCAGCGTACTATCTCCAAATAGCTAACAATATTTCTTTCCCCATTCTAAGTACATGGAACTACTTCATTATATGTTCACTACTCTATACTTGTGTAATTTCCCCTTGTGCTGTTATAGAAATGGTATTTGCAAAAGAAAGTTTGATGAATCCTTCTCCTAAGCCAATTGAAGTCAATTGTGCCATTAAGGTCTTAAAGTAAGGTGTTGATGTTTCATAGCTCCTTATGTCATTGTTACTGCCTCAAAGTATTGTTTTCATGTATTCCACTACTGTTCCGTAATTTCATGTCTCCAAGATGATTATGACCACCAAATCAACATCTCAAAGTGTTACGATTATCCAAAATAACATCTCAAAAGAGTTATGAACTGATTAACAATAATCTCAAAGATTAAAGAATCTAAGTGAAGAAATCTATTTAATTAAGGGTGGCAGCTTAGGGGCGAAAGCCTAGCATGGGCCGATCCCTATTGGTATAGAAGGGTGGCAGCTCAGGGGCAAAAGCCTAGCATGGGCCGATCCCAAGTTGTGTAATTATGAGGACCGCATCCCAGGGGTTAATACGCCTAGCATGGGTCATCCTCTTCTACCACTGATCAGCTGGTCACTTGTATCACATGCCCAACAAAGATTATAACATACAAAGAAGGTAAAGAAAAGAATGTAGCTTACTTGATTCCACAAGAGTAAGCAAAGGTGGTCTTCTCTCCTAATCTATGCACTCATATGTTGCTACTTGATTTCATTTGTGCCTTGTATTACATATACTTTTTGCCTTACATATTCAGTACATTTTTCGTACTGACGTCCCGTATTGGGGACGCTGCATTTCATGCTGCAGGCTCAGGTACTCCAGCTAGTAGACCTCCTCAGTAGGAGCACTCGAAATTCTGCTACTTTTGGTGAGCTCCAAGTTGATTCGGAGCTTTATTAAGTCCTTGGTAAATTCGTTTGGTATTGTATCGTAGTTAAGGGTAAGGCGGGGTCTGTCCCGACCTACTCTAGTCTTTTATCTTTTAGAGGCTTTGTAGACGTATGTACATGGTTCAGTTGTGTCTTAAGGAGTTGTGGCCTAAACGGCCAAGTCTTGTATATAACTTTTGGATCTACTTACGTTGGTTTGTATCGCTGCATCCAAAGTTAACTTGTCTCAATTGTTATAGTATATGCTCAGTAAGAACAGGTTGTAGGTTGGTTCTCTCGGGCCTTTAGGGCATCGGGTGCCTGTCCGTCTTAATGGGTTTTGAGGCGTGACAAAAGTGGTATCAGAGCAGGTCATCCTAGGGAGTCTACAAAGCCGTGTCTGTGTAGAGTCTTGCTTATGGATGTGTTGTGCACCACATTTATAAACAGGAGGCTACGGGACATATAGGAGTTGTCTCATTTCTTTCATTTCTTAGATCGTGCGATAGAACTTGTGTTGTAGGTGAATCATATCTAATTCCTCAATTGTTTTATTATAGCAAAGATGCCGATTACGAGAAGGAGTAAAAGTACTGGTAAACGAGTAGAAGTGGCTGCCCAAGAAGGGACCAGCCAACCACCACCAAGTCAAGCTGTTCAAAGTGGGGCTCAAGATGAGTCTCTATCGCAGACTTCCTCGACGCCTCCATCTCCTGAAGAAATAAGGAGGGAAGATGAACCTCAGGAACCCCCTATTAATGCTACCGAGCAAGATTTGAGGAATGCAGTCCAATTATTGACTCGTATAGTTGCTGGTCATGGCCAAAGGCAAGAAGGTCCAGTTGCAGGTACTAGTGGTGTAGTTAGATCAGCTGGAACACGGATACGTGATTTTCTTAACTTGGACCCTCCCTCATTTACCGGGTCAGATCCTAATGAAGATCCCCAAGACTTTATAGATCAAATCCAACGCACTTTGGATATTATGCATGTAAGTGGTAAAGAAGCACTTGAGCTAGCTGCATACAGATTAAAGGGTGTGGCTATATTGTGGTATGAAGCTTGGAAGCAATCTAGGGGAATAAATGCACCTTCAGCTATGTGGAAAGAGTTTAAAAAGGCATTCCTTGATCATTATCTGCCATTGGAGATCCGAGAGGCCCGTGCGGATCAGTTCTTAAATCTCCACCAAGGAAATATGAGTGTGAGGGAGTATAGTCTCAAATTTAATTCCTTGGCCAGGTATGCTCCTAATGTAGTAGCTACTATGGAGGATAGAGTTCATCGTTTTGTGGACAGATTAGATTCATATCTGGTTAGAGACTGTACAATTGCTTCATTAAATAAAGATATGGATATAGCAAGGATGCAGGCTTTTGCACAAAAATTGGAGGATCAAAGGCAAAGAAGAAGAACACAAGAGTTGGAAACAGGGCATTCTAAGAGGGCCAGATCCATGGGTCAGTTTACACCATCCCAAGGTGAGTTTAGGCCTCGGTTCTCTAACAGACCACCTAGGCCATCATCTTTCTACTCTACAGCTAGTGCTCCACCACGGTTCCAAGGGTTTAGAGGCAATCAGTTTTGGCAAAGAAGTGAAAGCCAAGGCAGTCATCAAGAGCAAGGAAGTACGAGCCAATCAAGGCCTCCACGACAGCCTTGTAAACAATGTGGAAGGAATCATCTAGGTGCATGCAGGTTTGGGACGGATGTTTGTTTTTGGTGTGGCACACCAGGGCATATGATGAGAAACTGCCCTCATAGGGGAGTGGGTGGCATTGTTCAACCAACTAGATCAGTTGTTGCGTCGACCTCATCAACCCCTTCTTTAGGTAGGGGACTACATATGCCTACAGGTCGTGGTAGAGGAGCTAGGGGAGCAGCTAGTTCTAGTGGAGGTCAGAATCGCACATATGCACTAGGGGATCGACAAAATTTAGAAGCGTCGCCGGATGTGGTTACAGGTACATTGTCCATCTTTTCACATATTGTATATGCATTAATAGATCCGGGGTCTACACTATCATATGTTACACCATTGATTGCTGGAAAGTTCAAAACAACACCAGAATTATTAGCGAAGCCATTTGAAGTGTCTACACCGATTGGTGAATCTATTATAGCTAGGAGAGTTTATCGTAATTGCATTGTAACTGTTTGTGATCGCGATACATTGGCTGACCTTGTTGAGCTAGACATGGTAGATTTTGATGTTATAATGGGTATGGATTGGTTAGCTTCTTGTTATGCCATAGTAGATTGCCGAACTAAGATAGTGCATTTCCAATTTCCAAAAGAGATAGTCCTCGAATGGAAAGGTAATATTGGGATGCCAAGAGGTAAATTTATTTCTTATCTTAAGGCAAAGAAGATGATTTCCAAAGGATACATATGCCATCTGGTTAGAGTGAAAAATGTAGATGCAGAGCCACCAACCCTTCAATCCATTCCGGTGGTAAATGAATTTCCAGATGTGTTTCCTGAAGATCTTCCCGGTTTGCCTCCAGAACGAGAAGTAGAGTTCGGTATTGATGTGCTTTCAGATACTCAACCTATCTCAATTCCTCCATATAGAATGGCTCCGGCAGAATTACGAGAGTTGAAAGAGCAGTTAAAAGACTTATTACAGAAAGGATTCATAAGGCCTAGTGTGTCGCCATGGGGAGCACCAGTTTTATTTGTACGCAAAAAGGATGGCTCATTAAGAATGTGTATCGACTACCGGCAGTTGAATAAGGTAACAATTAAGAACAAATATCCCCTCCCTAGAATTGATGATCTGTTTGATCAATTACAAGGTGCTAGGTGTTTTTCAAAGATCGACCTGAGGTCAGGTTATCACCAAGTGAGGGTCAAGGACAAAGATATACCCAAGACAGCTTTCCGAACATGGTATGGTCATTTTGAGTTCTTAGTCATGTCATTTGGGCTAACAAATGCACCAGCAGCTTTTATGGATTTGATGAATAGGGTGTTCAAGCCATTCTTAGATGTGTTTGTGATAGTGTTCATAGATGACATTTTGGTGTATTCAAGATCGGAAGAGGATCATGCTAATCACTTGCGGCAGGTTTTACAAATTCTCGTGATCGTAAATTGTATGCAAAGTTCTCTAAATGTGAGTTTTGGTTGAAATCTGTGGCATTCCTAGGTCATATCGTATCCGAGGAAGGAATAAGGGTTGATAACCAGAAAATAGAAGCCGTGAAAAAATGGCCAAGACCTACAACGCCTACGGAGATCCGTAGTTTTCTTGGATTGGCAGGTTATTACAGAAGGTTTGTTGAAGGATTCTCTTCCATGGCTGCACCCTTAACAAAGCTAACACACAAAGGAACCAAGTTTCTGTGGAGCGATGAGTGTGAAAGAAGCTTCCAAGAGCTGAAGAGTAAATTAACTTCTACACCTGTGTTGGTACTTCCAGAAGGTACAGAAGGCTATGTAGTGTACTGTGATGCTTCGGGAGTGGGCTTAGGTTGTGTATTGATGCAGCATGGTAAAGTTATAGCTTATGGCTCAAGGCAGCTGCGGCCACATGAGAAAAATTATCCAACCCATGATCTAGAGCTAGCAGCAGTTGTGTTTGCTTTGAAGATATGGCGCCACTACTTGTATGGAGTTCATGTTGAGATATACACTGATCACAAAAACTTGCAATATATTTTTAAGCAAAAAGACTTAAATCTGAGGCAGCAAAGGTGGCTGGAGCTATTAAAAGATTATGACATTGACATCTTATATCATCCCGGTAAAGCTAATGTAGTAGCTGATGCTTTAAGCCGTAAAATAATGGCAACCACTTATGGGAAGTCTATGGAAAGACAAGGAATGACTAAGGATCTTTCCCAACTAGCTAACTTGGGCGTTCGCCTTCTTGAATCTCAAGACGAAGGGGTAATTGTGCAAAATGCGGCAGAATCCTCGTTAATAGTGGAAGTGAAAGAGAAGCAGTACACTGATCCAATTCTTTTACAACTTAAAGAGAATGTACTACATGGTATGACAAAGGCGTTTGAGCTTAAGCAAGACGGAGTACTTCAATGTCAAAACAGATTGTGTGTACCTAATATAGATGAACTAAGAAAGAGGATCATGATGGAAGCACATAATTCAAGGTACTCTGTTCATCCGGGGTCAACTAAATTGTATCATGACTTGAAAGAAATGTATTGGTGGGGGAACATGAAGAAGAACATTGCAGAATTCGTGGCTCAGTGTCCAAACTGTCAACAGGTAAAAGTAGAACACCAAAAGCCCGGAGGTTACATGCAGCGTATAGAACTTCCAATTTGGAAATGGGACATGATCAACATGGATTTTGTTACTGGTTTGCCTCGCTCATTCCGGAAGTTTGACTCCATATGGGTAATAGTTGATAGACTTACCAAAGCAGCACACTTCTTGCCGGTGAAGACTACTTATACAGCTGAAGAGTATGCGAGGTTGTACATTAAAGAGATAGTTCGACTACATGGAGTGCCAATCTCTATAATATCGGATAGAGGAGCTCAATTTACAGCAAATTTTTGGAAGTCATTTCAAAAGAGTTTGGGAACACAAGTGAATTTAAGTACAACCTTTCATCCTCAAACGGATGGTCAGGCAGAACGTACGATTCAGACACTTGAGGATATGCTGCGAGCTTGTATATTAGATTTCAAGGGTAGCTGGGATGATCACCTACCACTTATTGAATTTTCTTATAACAATAGCTATCATTCGAGCATTAAAATGGCACCTTATGAAGCTTTATATGGTCGAAAGTGTAGATCACCAATTGGCTGGTTCGAAATGGGTGAAACTTCCTTATTTGGGCCAGATCTTGTTCATCAAGCTATGGAAAAAGTCAAAGTGATACAGCAGCGGCTAGAAACAGCTCAAAGTCGACATAAATCATATGCAGATATTAGAAGGAGAGGACTAGAATTTTCTATAGGGGATTGGGTGTTCTTGAAGGTGTCTCCGATGAAAGGGGTAATGAGGTTTGGTAAAAAGGGAAAGCTGAGTCCACGCTATATAGGGCCATATAAGATTATCCGAAAATTTGGCCAAGTAGCCTATGAGTTAGAGCTACCACAAGAGCTTTCATCAGTTCATCCGGTGTTCCATGTCTCAATGCTACGGATATGCGTAGGTGATCCATTTCGTATTACTCCTACT
Organism: Solanum lycopersicoides; assembly: GCA_022817965.1. Taxonomy (NCBI): domain Eukaryota; kingdom Viridiplantae; phylum Streptophyta; class Magnoliopsida; order Solanales; family Solanaceae; genus Solanum; species Solanum lycopersicoides. Next base: position 22,755,704 of record CM040625.1, on the reverse strand, counting down.
GAAGACGTACAGGTTACAGGAGATCTCACTTATGAAGAAGTACCCATTGCTATTCTGGATCGACAAGTTAGGAAGTTAAGAAATAAAGAAGTAGCTTCTGTAAAAGTTCTATGGAGAAACCAAGAAGTAGAAGAAGTTACATGGGAAGCAGAAGAAGCAATGAAATTGAAGTATCCTCACCTCTTCCACACTGGTGGGAATGATCAAAATGTTAGTGGAGGCATTGACAAGTAAGTATAAGTCTATATGTTCAATGTGATTAATAGTAGTACTAGCTTAGGCTTGAACTTGTTTAGGCCGCACAACCATGCTAACATTCGAGGACGAATGTTCCAAGGGGGGAAGGATGTAACGGCCTGTATTTTTGTATGTGCTAGTTCTATTCATGTTATACTTGACATATACTTATAGTGTAGGTGAGGGATCATGTTTCTTACATGATTAGTGTTGGTTTAAACTAGCTTGGAAGGTGATGTAATGCCTTGCACGTTTTAGCATATGTATTGCAAGTTAACTCCGATGGAAAGTATTTAAGTAATTATAGTAAGGTGGTAATTGAGCTAGCAGCTGCATCACCTACTTGATCTATATTATAGTTAAAGGGCCCAAGTTTGATTGACCAGATTTAGGCTTATATTTAGGGGCTCATTTGAAGCCCAAACCTATTAAAGAAAATGTGAATGAAAGAAGGCCCAACAGCCAAATCTGCCAATTGGCCATTATGGATAAAGCCCAAGTGAAACTAAGTAAGTACATGACCTCCTAAGATTTGTTTTACCATGTTATTGGGCCAAGTGTGTACCACCTACTTGCACTAATCTGTCCCAAGCTGATTAAAAGAACAAAGGAAAAATGATCCTCGGGGAGTCGTACCCTGACTTTTCCGACATGAAACCATCCCACACTATGTGTTACACCTATTGTTACAATTTTTTACTAAATTCTGACTCTTTAACTTGGTTAAACTAAAAGGACATTCTAGCCCTCTTATGAACCAACTTACCGGACGTTATGAACGTTTTGGTTCCAAAACAGTTCAATGACTCCATATACGCCTAATTTGGCTAGTAACAATGGTTTAGACCTTAAGGAGCCTATTTAAGTCTTATAACATGACCTTGGGATTTCAAAATGTTACATTATCCCCCCCTTAGGAACATTCGTCCCCGAATGACACCAAACACTCTTTAACTGAGGGAATAGACTCAAGACTAGTAGCTCTACCAATTCACAATATTCAATTAGCATGAATCATATTATTTCAATAAAAATACTTCAAAACATCATTTTATTATACATAAGCTCCAAAATTTCCTCATGAGGTTTCTCCTTTTCACATATACATGAGCTCAATCATTTATTTCACAAGTCAATTAGCACAAAGTTCATCTTATCAATATGCTCGATACACGACTTGACTCAAATATGCAAGAAGCAAGACAACTTTCAAATTTATCTAAGGTCACCTTAAAGTGACTCCATTTTACAAGTCTCCAAAACTAGGAGTTTTGCAAAGCTTCACCAAAACATCAAAGATTCACAATATCTAACGTATTTAAATCATTAGAGAGAGATACTAACCTTAAACATAAAAAATATGAGGATAACGGGTTTTCATGTCGGCCTCAGCCTCCCATATCGCACCCTCAACTAGGTGGTTCTTCCATAACACTTTTACGGAAACCACCTCCTTGTTCCTCAACCTTTTCACTTGCCTATCAAGGATTTGGATAGGAACCTCCTCATAATAGAGGTTATCCTTGACTCCAAGACCTTCAATAGGAAGAATAGTCTCGGGATCCCCAACACACTTCTTCAACATCGAGACGTGGAAAACCAGATGAACCGAAGATAAATCGTTAGGTAGTTTCAAGCGATAGGAAACTTTACCAACCCTTTCTAATATCTCATAAGGACCCACATAACGAGGGCTCAACTTCCCTTTCTGTCCAAATCTTACCACCCCTTTCATAGGTGAGATTTTTAAATACACCTCTTCACCCTCTTCAAACTCCAGATCTCTTCTCTTATTGTCGGCATAGGACTTTTGTCGACTATAGGCTATTTGCAACCTATTCCTTATGATATGCACATTCTCCAAAGTCCTATAAATCAAGTCGGGACCAAAAATCGCTGGTTCACCAACTTCAAACCATCCTATAGGAGACCTACACCTCCTACCATACAAGGCTTCAAAGGGAGCCATGGAGATGGACGAATGGAAACTATTATTATAAGCAAACTCCACCAACGGCAAGTGCTTATCCCAACTCCCTTTAAAATCAATAATGCAAGCTCTAAGCATATCCTCAAGAGTTTGAATTGTGCGTTCCGCTTGACCATCCGTTTGAGGATGAAAGGCGGTACTCAATTTCACTTTAGTACCCAAACCTTTTTGAAAAGACTTCCAAAACCTAGATGTGAATTGTGCACCCCGATCCGAAATGATGGATAACGGAATACCATGGCGACACACAATCTCCTCTATGAAGATCTTCGCATAATCCTCCGCCGAATACGTGGATTTGACGGGAATAAAATGAGCGGACTTAGTCAATCTATCAACAATCACCCATATAGAATCATATGACTTTTGAGTCCGAGGCAACCCTACCACAAAGTCCATATTAATGTCTTCCCACTTCCAGGTAGGAATTTGGATCTCTTGTAGTAAGCCACCCGACTTTTGATGTTCCGCCTTCACTTGTTGGAAGTTTGGACACTTAGCAACAAATTATGCTATGTCCTTCTTCAAACCTTCCCACCAATATATTTCTCGAAGGTCATGATACATCTTAGTAGAACCCGGATAGATGGAATAGTGGGATCCATGGGCTTCTTCAAGGATCCGATACCTCAATCCATCAACATCAGGAACACATAACCTCCCTTGGTACCTCAACACACCATCTCCTCCTAAGGAGAAATACTCATTCATCTTGCCAAGAACAGATTCCTTCAACTCCATCAATAGTTGATCAAGGTGTTGTTTGGACTTCACCTCAACCACCAATGATGATTCAGAGCTATGATGAACCGTGGCACCTCCATTTAGAGAACTCTCTAAACGAACACCCAATCTAGTCAAACTATGAACATGTTTCACTAATTTTTTCTTGTCTTCATCAAAATGAGACACACTACCCATAGTCAAACGGCTTAGAGAATCCGCCACGACATTGGCCTTGCCGGGGTGATATAGGACACTCATATCATAATCTTTCAATAATTCCAACCACCTTCTTTGTCGGAGATTCAACTCTTTTTGAGTAAACACATATTGAAGACTCTTATGATCGGTGAAAACATCCACATGAACACCATACAAGTAATGTCTCCACATTTTTAAAGCAAACACTACGGACGCTAATTCAAGGTCATGAGTGGGGTAATTTCTCTCATGAACCTTAAGTTGCCGTGAAGCATAGGAAATCACCTTCCCATTTTGCATAAGCACACACCCCAAACCTATGCGGGATGCATCACAATACACAATGAACCCTTTAGAACCTTCCGGTAAAGTTAATACCGGAGCTGAAGTAAGCCTATCTTTCAACAGTTGGAAACTCTTCTCGCAGGCCTCCGACCACTCAAACTTTTTACCCTTTTGAGTTAATGAAGTCAATGGAGATGCAATGGATGAAAAACCTTCTACAAACCTTCGATAATAGCCTGCTTGTAACGGCCTGTATTTTTGTATGTGCTAGTTCTATTCATGTTATACTTGACATATACTTATAGTGTAGGTGAGGGATCATGTTTCTTACATGATTAGTGTTGGTTTAAACTAGCTTGGAAGGTGATGTAATGCCTTGCACGTTTTAGCATATGTATTGCAAGTTAACTCCGATGGAAAGTATTTAAGTAATTATAGTAAGGTGGTAATTGAGCTAGCAGCTGCATCACCTACTTGATCTATATTATAGTTAAAGGGCCCAAGTTTGATTGACCAGATTTAGGCTTATATTTAGGGGCTCATTTGAAACCCAAACCTATTAAAGAAAATGTGAATGAAAGAAGGCCCAACAGCCAAATCTGCCAATTGGCCATTATGGATAAAGCCCAAGTGAAACTAAGTAAGTACATGACCTCCTAAGATTTGTTTTACCATGTTATTGGGCCAAGTGTGTACCACCTACTTGCACTAATCTGTCCCAAGCTGATTAAAAGAACAAAGGAAAAATGGACAGCCAAGGTCCAATAATATTAAGTCCAAAAGGGCCCAAGTTAAAAGGACAAGCAGGTGGGGCACCTACTTGACATTATATGGCCCAAAATTGGTCAAGAGTGTCGGCCATAACACCTCCTTTTTCAAAGGATAAGGATCAAGTCTTATTCTCCATTTTGAACTTGCAAAAAATTTCAGATTTCCTAAGTTCTTTCTTGGTCTCTCTTGGCTTCAATTAGCAGCCCTAAAACACCTTAGAGTTCTTGAGTGCTGTCTAATTTTTCAAGTAAGAGTTTGAAGGAGAGTTTGAATTCTTGAAGTACAAGTTTAGAGGATAAATTTTCAGAATTAAGGTAAGACTTCAACCCATTTGTTTTCCTCTCTTTGATAATGTTTGGAGTGGAGAATTTTGTATATGTTTATCAAGAATTCATGGATTGTGATAAATCTTTGAGTCAATATTCTCCTATTATGCTGAAAGATTTGAGATTGTTAGTGGCTGCCTTATGAATATTGTTGTTGAGGGCTGTTTGGGTATCTCTGGAAATGATGTTTGAAGTTGTATTAATGTGTAGAGGAAGGGTGTGGTGGTTCACCATTTATGTAAGGGTTGTATGGGCCTGATTTCCATCAAATATTTTTAGCTACTGTTTTGGAGAACCTTATTGTGATTAGCTGCTGATGTTAGCTTAATCATGACTTATGTTGTAGATTAGCACCCAATAAGGAAGGCTGAATCGTGATAGTGGTATTGGTCATAAATATAAGGTATGTAAGGCTATTCGATTCTATATCCTTTTGGCATGAAATCTGCCACCTGCAATTAATATCAATGAAGTGATTCTCATAAGTTCTATTTCTAGAAAAGGAAGCATGGTGGCAGCGTACTATCTCCAAATAGCTAACAATATTTCTTTCCCCATTCTAAGTACATGGAACTACTTCATTATATGTTCACTACTCTATACTTGTGTAAATTCCCCTTGTGCTGTTATAGAAATGGTATTTGCAAAAGAAAGTTTGATGAATCCTTCTCCTAAGCCAATTGAAGTCAATTGTGCCATTAAGGTCTTAAAGTAAGGTGTTGATGTTTCATAGCTCCTTATGTCATTGTTACTGCCTCAAAGTATTGTTTTCATGTATTCCACTACTGTTCCGTAATTTCATGTCTCCAAGATGATTATGACCACCAAATCAACATCTCAAAGTGTTACGATTATCCAAAATAACATCTCAAAAGAGTTATGAACTGATTAACAATAATCTCAAAGATTAAAGAATCTAAGTGAAGAAATCTATTTAATTAAGGGTGGCAGCTTAGGGGCGAAAGCCTAGCATGGGCCGATCCCTATTGGTATAGAAGGGTGGCAGCTCAGGGGCGAAAGCCTAGCATGGGCCGATCCCAAGTTGTGTAATTATGAGGACCGCATCCCAGGGGTTAATACGCCTAGCATGGGTCATCCTCTTCTACCACTGATCAGCTGGTCACTTGTATCACATGCCCAACAAAGATTATAACATACAAAGAAGGTAAAGAAAATAATGTAGCTTACTTGATTCCACAAGAGTAAGCAAAGGTGGTCGTCTCTCCTAATCTATGCACTCATATGTTGCTACTTGATTTCATTTGTGCCTTGTTTTACATATACTTTTTGCCTTACATATTCAGTACATTTTTCGTACTGACGTCCCGTATTGGGGACGCTGCATTTCATGCTGCAGGCTCAGGTACTCCAGCTAGTAGACCTCCTTAGTAGGAGCACTCGAAATTCTGCTACTTTTGGTGAGCTCCAAGTTGATTCGGAGTTTTATTAAGTCCTTGGTAAATTCGTTTGGTATTGTATCGTAGTTAAGGGTAAGGCGGGGTCTGTCCCGACCTACTCTAGTCTTCTATCTTTTAGAGGCTTTGTAGACGTATGTACATGGTTCAGTTGTGTCTTAAGGACTTGTGGCCTAAACGGCCAAGTCTTGTATATAACTTTTGGATCTACTTATGTTGGTTTGTATCGCTGCATCCAAAGTTAACTTGTCTCAATTGTTATAGTATATGCTCAGTAAGAACAGGTTGTAGGTTGGTTCTCTCGGGCCTTTAGGGCATCGGGTGCCTGTCCGTCTTAATGGGTTTTGAGGCGTGACACTGCTAAACCCAAGAAACTCCTAATGTCAGTTGGGGTCAAGGGTCTAGGCCAGTTTCTTACCGCATCAGTTTTCCTTGGGTCTACCTCATCTCCCTCACTAGAGATGATGTGCCCAAGAAACGCTACCGACCTCAACCAAAACACAAACTTGCTATACTTGGCGAACAATTTATGCTCTTTAAGGGTTTGCAATACTACCCTTAGATGACTCATGTGATCAACCTCATTCTTCGAATACACCAAGATATCATCGATAAATACAATAACAAATGCATCAAGGTAACTTCGAAACACTCTATTCATTAGGTCCATGAACGCCGCCGGAGCATTTGTGAGACCAAAGGACATAACCACGAACTCATAATGCCCATACCTAGTCCGAAAGGCCGTCTTTGGAATATCTTCATTTCTCACCCTAAGCTGGTGATACCCTGACCTCAAGTCAATTTTGGAGAAGTAACTCGCTCCTTGGAGTTGATCAAATAAATCATCAATCCGAGGAAGAGGATACTTGTTCTTGATAGTAACCTTGTTGAGTTGGCGGTAGTCAATACACATTCTCAAGGACCCATCCTTCTTTTTCACGAACAAAACCGGAGCACCCCATGGAGAAATGCTAGGCCTTATAAAGCCCTTGTCTAGCAAATTTTTAAGTTGTGCCTTCAACTCCTTTAACTCGGCCGGAGCCATTCTATAAGGAGGAATAGAGATAGGGTTTGTTTCCGGTAGCAAATCAATACCGAAATCGATTTCCCATTCGGGAGGAATGCTGGGAAGGTCATCAGGAAAGACTTCCGTAAATTCACTCACCACGGGGACCGACTCAATAGGAGGAACTTCGAAATCAACTTCTTGGACTCTCACAATATGATAAAGACACCCTTTTGAGATCATTTTACACGCTTTTAGACATGATATGAAACGACCTCTAGGAAGAGAATTTTCACCCTTCCACTCGATAACGGGTTCATTAGGGAAACTAAACCTCACAACTCTAGTTCTACAATCAATAGAAGCGAAACTAGCATGCAACCAATCCATACCTAAAATGACATCAAAATCAAGCATGTCTAGTTCAACTAGATCAACATGAGAAACTCTATGGGGTATAGAAATAGGACAATTTCGATAGACTCTTTTTGCTACAGCCGACTCACCCACCGGAGTAGACACTACAAAAGGTTCATGCAAATCATCGCGTAAAGTACTAAACTTCTTAGCTACTAAGGGAGTAACGAAAGACAAAGTAGCACCCGGATCAAGTAATGCATACACATCAATAGCAAAAATTTGTAACATACCAGTCACCACATCGGGAGAGTCCTCTTGGTCATCTCTCGAACGAAGAGCATAAAAACGGTTCTTCTTAGGAGCCTCACTTGCTTGCTTTTGCACATTCCTTTCTCGGTTCCTTATGTTAGGGCAGTCTCTAGCTTTGTGATCACTCTTTCCACAACTAAAGCAATTCCCCGTTCCGATCAAGCATTCACCATAATGTTCCTTTCCACACTTAGCACAAGTAGGCTTCTCATTAGATGAGTTTCCACCCTTTCCCTTTGCAACTTTTGGTCTAGGGGCTTTAGAATCCCTAGTCTTGGGAAATTTGGATGGAACTTGATTTGAGAACCTCTTCTTAAATCTAGGCTTGTCTTGAATTCCAAACCTATCTTTAGTAGTTCCACTCTCAAAAGACCTTGTCCTTCTTAAGTCCTTATCCTTATCCTTCCTTTTTGCTCTAGCCTCCTCAACCCTTTTTGCATGCACCATGACACGACCAATATTCATGTTATCATGAAGCATAGCCGATTGACATTCTTCTTGCAAATCATCCGACACACCTATCACGAATCGACTCATATCGTCTCTAGGATCGGAGACCAAGGAAGGAGCATACTTAGCCAATTGAATGAACTTCAAAGAGTACTCATGAACACTCATTTCTCCTTGGCGGAGATTGATAAACTCCACCACCTTAGTTTCTCTCATCTCTCTAGGGAAGAACCGATCAAGGAAAGCCCTTTTGAACAACTCCCAAGTCACTGGCCCACTTTGAAGTGGCCTATTGTCCTTCCATTGCACATGCCATGTCTGAGCCACATCCTTGAGTTGGTATGAGGCCAACTTGGCATTCTCACTAGAAGACAACCCCATAGCACACAAAATCTTATAAACCTCATCAATGAATTCTTGAGGGTCTTCATCAACCTTAGACCCATAGAAGATAGGAGGATTCATTCGGGTGAAGTCTCTAAGTCGGGAAGCCATAGTTTGCTCATGAACTCTAGGTGCCAAATCCCTATTAGCTTGGGCAGTCATGGCTTGGGCTTGCACCATTGCGGCTTGAGCTTGAGTAGTCATGGCTTAAGACATTTGAGCAAGAATAGCCCTCATCTGAGCCTCTTCCATAGGTGGAGGATCAACGGGAACCTGATCATCAATAGCAATCTCTTCAAGAGGAGGAACTGGATCACCACGGGGAGGGATTCCCGCAGCAGCAATCTCCTCCTCAAGTCTTCTGGCTGCATTCCTTCTAGTATTCATTTCCTAAAACCAAAACACAAGGTTTAGGCAAATACATATACGACGTACATTCTAGAGGCACGATATGGATTTCCAACAATGAGAGTGATTCCTAAGCATCAAATAAGTTCCTATTCATAAGTGTGGCGCGCTTCACAATTATGAATACAAACCTATATAACGTGGTTGAGAGAGACGTTAACATCAAGGATATTCAACCTCATGCTCTGATACCAAGTTTATCACATCCGGGTTTACACCCTAGACGTAACCGGCATCGTCGTCCTCTTTGAGGACTAAGACAAGCCTCTTAGCCTCGTCATAGCATTCATCGATTAAAAATGTGAAGGAATTTAAAACTTTTTATCTATAACTACTCGGAGGTTTACATAGACCTCTACATACACATAATCGTATTTATATCAAGTATACATAGACTTGTTCGTATACGAAGATTACATAGTCTTCTACTTTTATTTCACCCATTTATATAGTAAAGAATAATAGTCATAAAAGCCGTCTCATCTCATAAACCATCTATCAAGACAATAAATCTTGGGCATAGCCCTACATCAATACAAGAAGCCACATATAGGCTATATACAACATCGTCTCAAATGAATAATAGAGTCAATACAGAATTAGAGTAACTAAGAAACATAAGAGTAAGATGTCGGCAACGCCCTCGGGAGAGTGAGGACCTACCACTTGGATGGTAAGAATATCCAAGTCTTCCTTTCCAGCAATTTGGAGCAAGTTCAACGACCCGAACCTAAAATATTTCGGAAAAAGGGAAAGAAATGGGGTTAGTACTTCACATGTACTAAGTATGGAACCATGTATACAATTACCAATCAAATATACTTAGAAAGGGATATTTAAGACAAATCATTATGAAACATATACAAGTGAATCATAGGCAAAGCAAAGCATACTAACTATAACCTTCATAAAGTCACAAGTGCAATGATCAAGTAAATTCCCATGACTCTTACTTAATCAAGTAACCTACCAAGACTACAATTAACAATTAACCTTACCTAACATACTCTCCCATTTCATGAAAACATTCTTCTTCAACCAAAGCAACAACCTTATACTCATAAGCATGTTATTCAATGTACAAAGTTATTTACATTACATCACTATTTTACATACATAACATTGACCTCTCAAAGCTCCCATCAAGGCAAACTAGTGCAAGGCTTAAGTAGAGTCCCATACCCCTACCTAAGGTATAGCCAAACCCTTTCAAGTTACTTCGATTAGTCTATATCTTATTTATTCATTTTAGTTTAGGGAAACCTTGCCTTAACCGACATAGACCACATGAGCAAATGTGGAATCCGGTGTCATCAAACCTTACACCGATGAAAGGTGGTCTATCGGCCAAAGTAGAACCTAACATAAACGTAGCTATCTAGGTGGATCCACTAGCTAGTATCCTATGGTGGCAACATAGTTCAAGAACTAAGAGGTAGATATCCCTATTCATACCATTAGGTAAAGTGGGCCGCTCCTCATGGGAATCCCTTAAATGACATGTCCTATAAACAAGGGAGTTAACATCACATGGGCAACTTTAGGATGATTCTTTCCTTCTATGGATAAGTCATCACCTCCCATTGTCAAGTTCGCTCGGTGCTAAGCTAAGTCCCCACTTAGGGAAGTCTTTAATACTTTATAATCTTCTCAATTAGTTTAGATAATAGGGTCAAACCCTTGTATATTCATCATCATAGCTCAATAAGAATTGTTTGAAAAATAATCCTTTCATTAACAATTCATATAGGTGAAGTTAGCCCTTACACATCTCATCACAATAGGGCACATCTTTACATAACAACTTACCTATATCATGTATTCTTAGGCAGCCTCACAACCAACCTAAACATTTCAATTCAATCATCATACCAACCTATCACCTTAAGCAAGGTATACTTCAACACACATTATCACTTGATGACAATTAATCACCATTTGAAGCAAGGATTAGGATAATGAAGACTTACCAGTACTTCTCCATAGTTCACCAATAAAAGGGCCTTACCATCAACCCATAGACTAACCCAATTTGGGTCATCACATCAATGTAATTCAATAGTCAACATAAGAACTAATTTAAGAGAAGCACTATACCATAATGCAATACTACATCAAAGCTTGGTAACATGATATCAAAGTCTATCTTCTTACCCTAGATTCGATACTCAAGAAATAGGCAAGAAGAACTTCAATTCACCACAATAGATTCATGATCGATGCAATAACAATCATTAAAGATGATTTAAACAAGAACTAGATCAATTACTTCAATCCAACCCAAAATTCATATCAATCTCATACCTAGGGTTAAGGGTTAGGGGTCATCACCCACAATCTAGATCAAACTACATCAATTCATCATAATCAAGTTGCAATACATGATAATCTATTCATTATAACTCAAATAATACCTAAACAACTCAATTCATATACTCAAATTCGAAATTGGATGAAACCCATATGAAACTCAACTTTTTAGAAAATCTTTGAAGGAGCCCTTTGAGGAAAGAAGTCTCAAAGGTGAATTAGATCCCATACCTTAAGGTTTGATGACGTTTTGATGGTGATTTCATGCTAAAACCAGTCCCCAATGATCTTCCCAAGCTATTCTCCAATGGAGTCTTCCAATTGAGAGAGAAAGTAGAGAGAAGGAAGAGAGTTTTGTTTGGAGAATTGTGATTATGTTAATGAAGGTTGGGGTATTTATAGTAGGGTCTTAAGTCACTTAATTAGTCTTCCCTTAATCCCCTAATTACTCCTAAGACACTTAATAAAATAATTAACTAAAACTTAAATCCCTGAAAACACTATAGGCCCTCCCCGCCGACTCCCCGCCGACGAGCCGTCGTGGGCGTGACGGACAGGCCCCCTCCGTCCTGCACGTCCGTCGCGTTGGTCAGAGACTGTGCAGGCGAAGCCTTTCTTCCCAGCAGCTAAGGATGGCACGACGGTGGCCTCGACGCCCCGTCGCGCTTGTGATGCCCCGTCATGGGGTCCGTCGTGGCCTACTGTCTCAAGGGTCCTCCTCGAGGGCCCTTAGTTGATCCTCGGGGAGTCGTACCCTGACTTTTCCAACATGAAACCATCCCACACTATGTGTTACACCTATTGTTACAAATTTTTACTAAATTCCGACTCTTTAACTTGGTTAAACTAAAAGGACATTTTCTAGCCCTCTTATGAACCAACTTACCGGACGTTATGAATGTTTTGGTTCAAAAACACTTCAACGACTCCATATACACCTAATTTGGCTAGTAACAATGGTTTAGACCTTAAGGAGCCTATTTAAGTCTTATAACATGACCTTGGGATTTCAAAATGTTACAGTTCTACAAGCATTCACCGTTTTCGCCAAAATCTGCTTAATCTCCCTGTTTGACACCTCAACTTGCCCACTAGTTTGAGGATGGTATGGAGTGGCCACATTATGGCGAACCCCATATTTTTCCAATAATCCCTTAAATAGCTTGTTGCAAAAGTGGGATCCCCCATCACTGATAATAGAACGTGGGGTGCCAAATCTGGAAAATATGTTCTTTTTAAAGAACGCGGTGACACTCTTCCCTTCATTATTTGCAAATGCGATAGCCTCCACCCATTTAGACACATAATCGACTGCCACAAAAATGTACTTCATCCCATGAGAACTGACAAAAGGGCCCATAAAATCAATGCCCCACACATCAAACAATTCAATCACAAGAATGGGATTTAAGGGGAGCTCTTGCTTTCTCGAAATGCCACCATCTCTTTGGCATCTATCACATGCCTTGGCGAACTCATGAGCATCTTGGTGAATAGTTGGTCAATAGTAGCCACATTGCAAGATCTTGTGGGCAGTCCGGATACCACTATGATGCCCACCTACAGGCGAAGAATGGCATGCCTCCAAAATACTCAACATCTCAACTTCCGGCACACAATGCCGAATAAGCCCATCGGCACAACTTCTATATAAGTATGGATCATCCCAAAAGAATTTTTTCACATCATGCATGAACTTTTTCCTTTGTTGAAAGGACAAGTCCGGTGGGACGATATCACTAGCCAGATAATTCGCAAAATCTGCGAACCATGGAATCAAGTCTTGGGAGGCAGCCAATACATGCTCATCAGGGAAAGTATCATCAATTTCAGCCTTTTCACCTAACTCCCTCATTGCTTCATCTTCTAATCGAGACAAGTGATCAGCAACTTGATTTTCAGTCCTTTTCTATCTTTCACCTCAAAGTCAAATTCTTGCAATAGTAATACCCAACGAATCAACCTCGGTTTTGCATCCTTCTTTGCCATCAAATATCTCAAAGCAGAATGATCAGTATGCACTATAAATCTAGTGCCAAGCAAATAGGAGCGAAATTTCTCAAAAGCAAAGGAGCTCTTGCTCAGTCACAGTGTAGTTCTTTTGGGCTTCATTGAGGGCTTTACTAGCATAGTAAATGGGGTGAAGGATTTATCCCTTCGTTTTCCCAAAACCACACCAAGAGCAACCCCGCTCGCATCACACATAACCTCAAATGGCTTACTCTAATCCGGAGAAATGATGATAGGTGCAGACACCAATTTTTCCTTTAGCTCACCAAATGCCTTAAGACAGGATTCATCAAAATAAAACTTACACTCTTTCTCAAGCAACTTGCACAAGGGATGTGCAATCTTTGAAAAATCCTTGATGAACCTCCGGTAAAATCCCGCATGCCCAAGAAAGCTTCTCACACCTTTTACAAAGATGGGTGGAGGAAGTCTCTCTATCACCTCAACTTTAGCTCGATCAACCTCTCCTAATACAGTACCTTCTTTCGCCATGAAGTGACATTTTTCCCAATTTAGCACAAGGTTGCAGTCTTCACACCTCTTAAGAACCTCGTACAAATGACTCAAACACCGCTCAAAGGAGTCACCAACCACTGAAAAATCATCCATAAACACCTCAATAGTGTCCTCCACCATATCGGAGAATATTGACATCATACATCTCTGAAAGGTGGCCGGTGCATTACATAACCCAAACAACATTCTCTTGAACGCGAAGGTCCGATAAGGACAAGTAAATGTGGTTTTCTCTTGATCTTCCGGTGCAATAGAAATCTGATTATAACTCGAATAACCATCAAGAAAACAGTACCACCCCTTTCCTGCAAGTCTATCCAACATCTTATCCATGAAGGGCATAGGAAAATGGTCCTTCTCGGTCCATGCATTTAATTTCTGGTAATCCATACACACCCTCCATCCAGTCACTGACCTCATCGGAACAAACTCATTTTTCTCATTGGGGACCACAGTCATTCCCCCTTTCCTAGGTACACACTGAACAGGGCATACCCAACTACTATCGGCGATTGGATAGATCACTCCAACATCCAACCACTTAATGATTTCTTTCTTCACCACCTCTTGCATAGGTGGATTTAAACGTCTCTGGTGCTCAATACTTGGCTTATGATCGGGCATGAGTTGGATTTTATGCAAACAAATACCGGGAGGGATCCCAATAATATCCGCAATAGTCCACCCAATAGCTTTTTTGAACCTTTTTAACACTTTCACCAAACTCTCAACTTGATGCACATTCAAATCTGATGCAATAATTACCGGGAAAGTGTCACCATTTCCCAAGAATACATACCTCAGATGAGGTGGTAGAGCCTTAAGTTCTAATTTTGGAGCCTCCTCTATAGATGGTTTTGCGGGTGGAGACTCGCGATGCATCATATCTAACTCAAACTTCTTTGGCTTAAACCGAACATCACCTCGATCAAGTGCCGCAACCAATGACCCATACTCTTCAATGCAATCGCTATCAAAATTCATGATCACTGACGCTAGTGCTTCTACACCCAGACGTTCTTCTATTTGTACCTCAGATGACTTTTCAACCTTGTAAGATATGGCAGATATCGATTGGAGCTCACCACTCTGCCTCATGGACCTATAAATGTTGAAAGTCACTTCTTCATTGTTCAACCGAAATTTCATTTGCCCTTTCTCCATATCAACCAAGGCTCTACCCGTAGAAAGGAATGGCCTCCCAAGAATAATAGGCACTTCAAAATCGACCTCACAATCAAGAATCACAAAATTGGCTGGAAATATGAATGACTCCACCTTTACTAACACATCGTGGAGTATCCCAATAGGCCTCTTCACCGTTCGATCGGCCATCAGTAGCCGCATCGCAGTGGGCTTTGGGTCACCCAAACCCAACTTCTTGTAAATAGAGAGAGGCATGAGATTTGTGCTTGCCCCAAGATCACATAATGCTTTCGCAAAGTGTAATAACCCTATTGTACATGAAATAGTGAAGGCACCCAGATCTTCTTTCTTTTGGACTAGAGACCTTGTAGTAATAGCACTACAATGCTGCATTCTATCATCTTTTTCAAAACTGACCAATCTTTTCTTAGTAACCATATCTTTCATGAACTTGGCATAACCGGGCATTTGTTCAAGAGCTTCTATCAATGGGACATTGATGGAAAGCTATTTCAACATGTTGATAAAACGCCGGTATTTACCATCCTCGGTCTTTTTCACTAACCTTTGTGGGAATGGAGGTGGTGGTCTAGGCATGGGGTCGCCTTTTGGGGTACCTCAGCTTCTTTCCCCGTTTTGTCTCCTAACTCACCACTAACCTCCACTACCTCATCATCACCTCTTATCACCTTTTCTACACAAGACGACATCGGTGGGTCAATGGTTTGCTTACCACCTCGAGTTGTGACTGCCATACAATGTCCATCATTTTTCGGATTTTGGACAGTGTTGCTAGGAAGAGTACCCGATTGGCGTGGGTTCACAGTCGAAGACAATTGGGACAATTGCAACTCAAGATGCTTGATCGAGATTGCATGTGTATCAACTTTCTGCCCAATACTCGCTAAGTCACTCCTAAACTCTTTAGTATGCTCATCACTAGCATCGAACCTCCTCATCATTTTCTGCAACATATCCTCAACTCGCGCCATACTACCTCCACCATCCCTAAGAGTAACTTCACGATTTTGAGGTGGAGCATAGGGCCCACTCCTATCATTTCTGTTACCATAGTTACCCCGGTTGAAGTTGTTGTCGCGGTTGTAATTCCCATATCGGACATAATGACCCTCTCGTTGTAATTACCTTAGTTCCGACCTTGGTTTCCTTGACCTTAGCGCCAATTCTTCTGATTGGAGCCTTGGGCGTTTGGTCGAAAACCCCCTGTCTGCTCATTTACCGCATAAGAGTCCTCCTCATAGTAATACTCATCAGTCGGCGGTGGTGGTTTAGACAAGTATTTCACCGCATTTACCTTTTCTGCACCCCTAGTGACGTGTTTCAACACCAACCCAAGCTCAGTTCTCATTTGAGACATTTCTTCACGAATCTCATATGTGGCTGAGTTGTGTGCGGATTGCATTGTAAAAGTGTTTCTCCCTGTATCTGACTTCCTAGTACTCCAAGCTTTATTATTTCGGGAGATTTTCTCTAACTTCTCAGCGATCTCACTGTACGGACACTCCCCATAATAACCACCCGCTATCGTATCCAATAGTGCTTTATTATTATCATCTTGTCCCCGATAGAAGTACTATTTCAGTGACTCATCATCGATGCGGTGATTGGGGACACTTCTCAAGAACGAAGTGAACCTGTCCCAAGAACTACTGACTGATTCTCCCGGTAGTGCCACAAAGTTGTTCACCCTATCTTTGTGGTTTAGCTTCTTAGACACCAGGTAGTAACATGCTAAGAACACATCCCTCAATTGATTCCAAGTGTAGATTGAGTTATAGGGGAGTTCGGTAAACCATATAGCAGCCTCTCCCATTAGTGAGAGAGGGAACACTCTTAACCCAATTACGTCCATGTTCATATCAGGCCTCCCTACACAACTCTTACACACCGACCTCACTTTGGCGATGTGAGCATGTGGATCTTCAGAAGGTAGTCCCGAAAACAAACCTCTCGCGGTGAGCATTTGCATCAGACTACTATTTACCACGAAAGTATGGCCATGTGGTAGAGGAGGCAAGACAAGTGGCCCGTCAGAGTCAGTAATATTATCATATACCCTATAATACTCTTGAGGGCGTGGAGCGGGAGGTTGCCTCCGTATTTCACCTTCCCCACGATTTTCAGGTAATAATGGATCATGAGCTTCAACCGGTGGTGGAATTTTCGGGTTGAGCCCATCATCGAGAATACCCCAATTTTGGTTCATTCTGCGCAGTGTACGCTCCTGTTTGGGGTCGGGTGAGAGTATAGGTTCTCCTCTACTCCGTGTACTTGGCATACACAGAAGTTAGATCTGCAAGAGACAAAAACAAAAAGAAAAAGTAAAATTAGAACAATGTTGACTAAACTTCGGTAATAAGCTTAAAGTTAATCTAAAAAACATTAAAAGTACCGTGAAACCACGGTACATCAATACTTGGTGCAATGCATCACCTTAAGGCCACAAGGAAATCATACAAACAACCTACATGAGCCAACAAATGCCATCATAGAGTATAGCACACCACAAGACATCTTCAAGTTAAGACCTTAGTCGCATAGTAACATTAGAACTTTATGTCATGCATATCATCACATCATGTAGACACTAACACAATGTCATGCAAGAGAACCATAACCATAAGCACATACATTAGACCACCTTCCTAGGACTCCCTTAATGAGCAACTTGTGCAATGTATAGGTGGGTTCATTACTTCTACCTATCCCATGTACCTTCATTTAGGTTATCCTAGTTAGGGTCCTTTACTTTACTTTACATCCACTGTCCATTTTACGTTAGGGAACTATAGCCTTTACCAACACTAAGACCATGGGTGCTACATGGAATTTGGTGTTATAGAGTCTTACACCAATGGAAGGTGTTCTTACCTAGCCAAGGAAGAACATTAACACATGCTAGCATATTAGGTGAATTCACTTGCAAGATCCTTTGTGGCAAGCATAGTTATGGAACTTGGAGGTACATGTGAAAACCATATTTATGCCAAATGGGGCATTATAGTTATTCACTTATGGAAACCCTATTTATACCTATTGAGGCATTGTGGTTATCCACCTCATGAGGATTATGGTGACCTACCTTCCTACAATGGGAAGGGACACCTCTCATTTTCAAGTTCACTCGGTGCTAAGCTAAGTTCCCTTTTTATTAAACAACATTTATTAACTTTATCTGTCACATCCGGGGAGCACCCCCTAGACGTAACCGGCTAGTCAAGTTTGTCACATCTGAGGAGCACCATTTAGATGTAATCGGCGTCGTTGTCCTCATTGAGGACTAAGACTAGCCTCTTAGCTTACATTATTACATTCATAGGTTAAAAATGCGGAATATTTAAAACTTTTTATTCTACATTGAGGTTTACATAGACCTCTCCATACACATAATATATTCATATCAAATATACATAGACCCTTCATATAAGAAGATTACATAGTCTTCTACTTTTATTGCACATACATAGTATAAGATAGTCTCATAAGAAGTCTATAACATTGTCTCATATTAAACCATCTAGATAAGAGTATCACAATTTGGGCATCGCCCTTACATCAACAACTATAGCCACATATAAGCTTTACAATTATAGTACCAAAATGAAAGAGAATGAACAAAGTGTCTCTAAGACTAAACAACATCCAATAGGTAGATAATGGCATTGTCCTCGAAAAGTGAGGACCTAATGAACTTGGAATATAAGAATCCAAGTTGTCTTCAAAGACTTCTCTAATATCAACGGCCGAATCCTACATTTTTAGTAAACATCAAACATGGGTTAGTACACACTTGTACTAAATATGGGTATATGTACATAAAACAAGTGAAATCACGCTAAAGAGGACAATTGATCAAAACCATGCTAAAGTACTTTGAAAAGCCTTATGCACAATTAAGAACCAATATACCAATAATCACATAATCCATAAATCAAACCATGTACAACACAAGACCAACATCAACAAGTAATAGTCAAGTCAACATATACAGAGTTCATAACATCATAATATAAGCAAGACCCTTAACACAACCCACCATTTAGCCTACAAGTACAATGACCAAGCAAAGCCCCACAACCTTACTCAATCAAGAAAACTAAGCAAAGGATCACAAGTAATTCCCAACTCAACATAACATAGCACCAATAGTATTCATCACCATATTTAGCTATATAGACCAATAGCATGTTCATCAATGAAACTAACATCATAAAGAATGATCAACATGTAAAGTCAACATAAGCATAACATTTACTTTATAAGATCATTATATCATAAGAACATCCTTCTAGGACTTCTCTCAAAGCCAACTAGTGCAATGCGTAGGTAGAGTCCCATACCCCTACCTAGACTAAGCCAACTTCTCAAGCACCCAATCTAGAGTTCACATCATTACTTTATTTTACTTTCGGGAACATTTTCCTTAACCGACATAGACCACAAGAGTTAAGTGTGGAATCTGGAGTTGTAAAACCTTACACCGATGGAAGATGATCTACCTGCCCAAGAAAATCCAATTATAAACGTAGCTTCCTAGGTGAATCCACTAGCTAGTCTTCCTATGGTGGCAACATTGTTCTAGAACTAGGATATATGTATGAACCCTCTACATGCCTATGGCATTGGAGCCTCATCTCGTAGGAACCCATTGGATGAGTATCCCTCATAGGGGAGTCAACACCTCATATTAAACTATAGGGTGAATCTCCCTCTATGGGAATTCAACACTTCCGATTTTCAAGTTCACTCGGTGCTAAGCTAAGTCTCTTTTGAAATATCTTTCTTTATTAATCATTACTTAGTTTAGGTCATAGGGTATATCCCTTGTATAATCATAGTAATTTAGCTCAATAGGTATTGCATGAGTATATCCTTTCAATACAACCCTCGTATGTGAGATTAGCACATTAAGATCATCATATCATAATAAGGTACATAGGTACTTCAAAACCAAACTTATATCATTTCATATTAAGCATAATCTCACAATAAAAAAGTCAAGACATTTCAATTAAACATCATACCAACACCTATGTAGGGTATTCACAAGGTATACTTCAATTGAACCACATCACCAATCACAAGCCAAAATACTTGAAGTAAAGGTTAGGATCATGAAGACTTACCAAATGTCCTTCACAAGCCATCATCATGGTCTTACCATCAACCATCCAAGTACATCCAATAATACGTATAATAATATCAATCAATAGTAATTATTACAAGAACTAGGTCAATTGTATCATCACTATCCCAATAAACATCAATTCATAACCTACGGTTAGGGGAATTAGGGTTCATCATGAATTAATCAAGAAATAGATCTAATCCCAACAATACGTTTCCCTAGTCAATCCATACATGAATTAGAATAGATAAAACAAGTCTAATAATCAAATCATTCTTCAATTCCCATAAATTCATGAATAAAATCCAAGATATGGTGAATTTGGGGAATGGAACATGATCAACATGAAATTGCATCAATTAACATCAATTAATCAACAATCTATACTTAATTAGTCATATGAAATTACAATCTATCATCAATTTGATGTTTAGAAGAATACCCATTAGAAAAGGAAAACCCCATGGAATTGGGTAATTAGAAAATCAACTTTGAAAGGACCATTTGGGGAAGAAATACCAAGAGAGAAGAACCCATACCTTATTGAAGCTTAATCCACGAAATTGAAGTGAAATGCTACAGAAATTGACCTTCTTCTTCAAGCTTTCTTCCTTCTTCAATGGAGGAATTGGGGAGAGATAAAGTAGATAGAGGTGAGATTTTTTCTTTGGGGGGAATTTTGTTTGGGTGAGTGAAAATAACTTTAAATTGACCCTTACGCTATATATAATCACCCCCTAAATCACCCAAAGCACCCCTCACTTAAATGGGTCTTTTTGTGAAGTCAAAATGTCAAAAATACGATCTTACCGGATCTGGGATGTGGCTACACATCGCGGGGACAACACACACTTTTATTTTTGAAAAATAAATTGAACCAGTGAGGTCAGTGTTGGCTGCGCGTCGAACATATGTAAGAGCCCCAAAATGAGTTAGGGTGTCTAGAGCCTAACATGCTTGTATAAAGGTTTTAAGATCCTAAAATGGATTATAATATGGTATTGAGGCAGTGTGTAAAGTTTGATGTAATTTGGAAGTCAAACGTCAAGGGACGACGACTAGTCACCTCTGTGCCTCATGTGTCTATACGTACTTATATATGTATGTCATGAGATTATGAATTCTTATAATCAGTTATAATGATGTTTATAGGCAGTATATGGAGTTTCGTGAAGTTTGGAGGTCAAACATCCAAGAACGTCTAAGACGTTCGAAAGTTAGCCCTTGAGACGTTCATGTGTGTCTTGATGGGGCCTTGCATTTTTGGACGAGTTGCGAGTATTTGTTTTGGGTCAAAACTGATGTGGAAGGTCAAAAACATGTCAAGGGTTGTATATACTTTGGAAAGGTGTGGGTACGACTTCTAAAGGGCCCCGTAAAAGGGCCTACAAGAAGGACCCAAGGGTTGTCGAGACACTTCCTTGGCAGGGTCGATCGACTGAACCAAATGACGCCCAATTGGTTGACCAACGGCCCGTAGGTGAGATATCGTAGAGGGACACTTAGCCTGGGAAAGGATCAACCAAAGAAAAGGCCAAGGTCCAATCGACTGAAGCCACAAACGGCCCGTCGATGGACATACCGGCCGTCGATGGTGATCCGTAGATGCAGCCTTGTGCCACTGTCTTGCGCACTGTTTCATTAAAGGGGTGAATGGGAACTTCACCCCACGTCCTAAACTGACTATAATTGATTTATTTACCTATTTTTTGGTGTATATAAGTGATCTAAAAGGTTACCAACCCATTCCCAATACCATGCTCACGAAATAAACCTTCCCTCCAAAACAAATTTTTAGAGGTTTTCAACTAGACAAAGGTATGGTAATACTTCATCTCTAATTAACCTTTCACTTGGAGAGTTAATCTCAAAGTTTTCAAAGAAGGTTTCATGATCAAATCTCTTTGTCTTAAATCTTGCCATGGGTTCTTTCTAAAAATGTTTTAAATGGTAAATTCATGATAAATTGATGTTAATGTATTGGTTTTAACGTGATTTTAATCCAATTGCATGTTGAACCCATGTCCCTTCAAAAAAATGATTTAGCCCTTGCATGGGATTGTGATCATGGCTTGTTAATGGTTGAATTGTGAGTCTCTTATGTTGAATTCTCTATATCTACTGTTATTTACGTGGACTGATGATGAACTGATTATGAAGGAGCCATGTGTATCATTGTATGAAGAATTGAACATGCCTAGTTAGAATTCTAGGAGTTCACTGTAACATTGGTCCTTAATTGATTAAAAGTGGATTTCGAGTATATTGAGAGTCTTGTAGCTACTGCCTAAGGTTAATATTATGATTGAATTATAAATATAAATCGTGCATGATCAAGGTGAAGAAGGATTGATATAAATTGATCTAGGTTCTTCTAGTCTACCAAGTGGTAAGTTGTGATCTTGACTTTAGGTTGGTTGTCTTGTGACTCGATTATGGTTAATTGTCCTATGCTACTACCTATATGTATAATGTGATGATAATTAGGTATAATTGATCTAGTATGAATAGATAACCATGTAATTGGTAAAGATTGATTTAGACTCTTCTAGCCTATAAAGTGAA
The DNA here is from genome assembly GCA_022817965.1 of Solanum lycopersicoides. Lineage (NCBI taxonomy): Eukaryota > Viridiplantae > Streptophyta > Magnoliopsida > Solanales > Solanaceae > Solanum > Solanum lycopersicoides. Next base: position 22,733,140 of record CM040625.1, on the reverse strand, counting down.
TATTGTAATGTATATGACATGATCTAAATGTTAGAATACATAAAGAATGATTTCGTTTGAGTAATGATCTCTTTAGATAATTCCCTACATGTGTATTGTTGATAAATTGTTATTGATGATCAATGCAAGCGAATTGGGTTAAAGATCTTTGTTCTTCTACTTTCTAGTATATATGTGATGTATTGTATTAGATTGTAATATGATCTTGTAGCGACTTGTACATGGTTTCTTTTATGATTATGGTACTTTTGATTCTACCCTATACTTGAATTATTGATGAAAGAGTAGTAATGATCAATTATGACCAAAGGCTAAAGGATTGGTAAGAATTGCTCTACTCTTCTACTTCTCTATTACTCTATAATAATGTTGATGAAGCCTTGTATGACATTGTGTGGTATGGTCCACTTATGGTGGCGGTGTTTACTTTATTGTCATTATATATGTGTTGACCATGTCCTTGAACGAAAATTGATGAACATATGAATATGTGCTTATGATGACACTATGTGAAGTTTATGCCTACTTTCCTATTCTAGCTGTGATCTAGGTTGTATTGATATTGTATAAGCATGTGTATATCCATGTTAAGCTAAGGTGTAGGTGCTGTCATTGATGAATTAAAATGGTTAACAATACCTTACCTATCTACCCTTCTGTGAATGCATGGATAGCCAAAGCTAGGAGACTTAAAGTGTAATATGAAGTTGACTTGTCTCCTATGCTATTATGTATTGTGTGGTCCATGCTTGAATGTGTATTGTGGTCCGAAGAGAGTGGCTGACTCAATATGTTGTTGATATCCATCATGTGATCATGTTGACCAATGTACACAAACACTCTCACTTCATGCATGTTACAAGTAGTATAAGTCATGGTGTCTAAATGAAAGGTAGTTCTCATATTCACTAGTGTATACTACTATGCGTGTTAAGATTATGTCTATGAAAGTATGATATGTGTTTCCTTAACTAGGATGACTTGATAGGTTTACTAGTGTGGGCAAGGGTATGGGACCTTGTCTATGCATTGCACATGTGTACCATGATAGGATAGTTCCTAGGTTTGGTTTCTATGTACATGAAAAATGAATATATGGACATGTTATGAATATGATTTATATGATATGATGAAGTACTAATGTGCATAGAGTCTTAGTGGGTTTATATGAAAGGATTGATCATATAGTTATACCTATAGACTCATGCATTGATATATGAACATGTGTGGTCTAAATGTGTTATGTGAAAGGTTTGCTCACATATATGTATACACTCACATACATGGATAATGATCTAGTAAATATAAGGCCTTGAAATGTGTGTCCAAGAATACTCTAAAACTAGAAAGGTGATTAAATATGCTATAAGCATATGAGTAATTAATATCTTAAGCCTATGTTTTATGAACAATGTAATAAAGGCTTTTTAATAAAGGGAACTTAGCTTAGCACCGAGTGAACTTGACACTGAGAGGTGTTGACTTCCCTTGGAGGAATATTAACCATTTGTTCCTTATAGAGTGTTCAATTCTCTTAGAGAAATACTAACCTATGGATCCACATGAGGTGGTGACTTCCCTTTGAGAAAGGTTCACCCATGTTTTCTCATGAGAGGAGGCCCCAATTGCCAAATAGCATGTAGAGGGATTATACCTATCTCTTAGTGCCATAAACTATGCTTGACACATAGGATCTAGCAAAGTGATTTCACTTAGGATTCTAGGATGTATGTTAATGTTCTACCTTCGCTAGGTAGGAACACCTTCCATTGGTGTAAGGATTTACAACATCAAATTCAATGTTTAGCACCCATGGTCTTATTGTCGGTTAAGGCTATAGTTTCCCTAAAGTAAAATGGACAATGGAAGTAAATGATAGGATCCTAAATAGGATGACTTAAGGGAGGTTACTTAGGATAGGTGGATGTAATGAACCCATCTAGACATTGCACAAGTATCTCCTTAGGAAGTCCTAGAGAGGTGACCTAATGTATATGATTATGTTTATGTCCTTATGTATGACATTGTAGTATTTGTCTACTTGTTATGAAGGTGTGCATGGTATGAGTCTATATGATTTGATCTTATCCTTATATGCACTATGTTGGTCTTAATGACTATATGATGAAGGTTGTTGACATGAATGAAGTTGTCTTCACTTAATATGTTGATGTATGAATTGAATGTTAAGGTTGGTGGTCTCATGATGGGTTTACTAAATATGTGTGAGGTTATGGGGCTTCACATGTACATTGCACTAGTATACTAAGATTGGGGTCATGAACAAGGTCTTATAATGATATATATGAAAAGAAGTAAAAATATGTGTAACTTGATGTAACTTACCGTAAAGCTAATAAGTCTCGACTTAAATGTGTCTATGATGTATTATAATTTCATGATGATATGTGTTGGCTTATGTAGGTTGTATGTGTGATTTCTTTGTGACCTTAAGGTGATGCATTGCACCAAGTATTGGCTACTTAGGAGGTTGATGAGTTAATAGAAAGAGTTCACTGTAATGTGAAGAGAGCTCAATGTAAAGTGACCTCAGTTATGGCTTAAATTCTATAAGTGATTTTATGTGATGTTCGGCCTTTGAATATGTTTATATGAAGTATGTGAATGATATAAATTCTATTGGATAATGGTTTTATGAAGATTTACTCAAAAAGGCATGAAGTATGATTTCAAGAAAATGTCCCTTTTAAATGCATGTTTTTGCATGGTTGCCATACTTAGTGCAATGTTGTACTAACTCAGTTCTTCTCTAATTTTACACAAAGTGTGGGTTATGGATGCTTAAAGGATGCATATATGATTGAGGAGCTTGATATGTGATTCCCAAGCTCAACGAAAGGAATCCTTAAATCCAAGGATATCCTAATGTGTAGTTTACTGTAATGTTTATTTATTGTTGCACTTATGTATTATGTTATAAGGTTCGTATCCCTAAAGTACTTTTATGATGTTGATTCTAGGATGTCAAAGATACTTAAGGTCCAAATATGTATTATGACTTATGTTTTATATATATATGAAATGAAATTTCTAGCATATGATGTGCTATGAAAAGTTTTAAATTTTCCGCTAAATTTACTATGACAATGTGATGAATGATAACTATGGGCTTGTATAAAATATCCAAGAGGTCAAGTAAGCCATGTTACTTCTAGGGGTTTCTCCCCGGATGTGACAACAACAGCCCACTGATTCTTGACTTTCGCAGGCTGCTTTGGGAGCCTGCCCACCCATGTTGGGGTCCTCCTCCATGACCCTTCGGGGGGTTATTGGGGTGTCGTTTTTGGACGTTTAGACCCTATAGACTACACTCTAACTAACCAAAGTATTTTACAAGTTTTAGACTTAATTTAACCCTTTGAAACCATCGCCAAACATAGCGACGTCAACTAGTTCAATTAAGATAGTTTTTGGACGTTCTTTGACGTCTTCGCTCTAATACTTCTTGGATCACTTATATACATTATTTTAGGTCTTAAAACAGTATTTAATCCTATAAACAGTCATGTTAGGCTCTAGATTACGTATTGACTTTTTCGAGTGTTACATTTTCTACAACTACAAAGTCACCCATTTGGGTACAAACCGAAAAGGGTTCAATCAAAACATTGGGAAGTACATAAAACTTCCTATATACCAAAGGTGTAACAAAAGAAATGGTAGAACCTGGGTCAAGCAAAGCATAAACATTAACAGAGAAAACTTGTAACATACACGTCATAACGTCAGGAGAGCTTTCTTGTTCACCCCTAGCCTTGAGTGCATAGAAACGGTTCCTTTTTGAAGCTTCAGAACTAAACCGCTTGGTTGAGTTTGGCTTTACCCCTTACCTTGACTTCTCACATTAGGACAATCTTTCACCATATGGCCACCTTTGCCACAACCATAGCAACTATTAGTTCCAACAAGGCATTCACCCACATGTTTCTTACCACACTTACCACAAGTTGGTCTTTCTCTTGGTGGATCAACATTTCTCCCCTTTTGAGGTTTAGGATTAGAACCTCTATCATTGAGACTCTTGGAAATTTTTGAAGGAACTTGGTTTTAAAACCTCTTCTTAAACTTAGGCTTGTCTTGAACATCAAGCCTACTCTTAGAAGAACCACTTTCAAAAGACTTTGCCTTCTTAGCTTCCCTATTCCTCTTTCTTAGACGACTTTCCTCAACCTGTTGAGCATGAACCATCAACCTAGAAATGTCCATATTGTCATGAAGCATGGCTGCACGACATTCTTCTTCAAGCTCTTCGGACACGCCCGTTACATAACGACTCATTTCATTCCTAGCATTAGAAACCAAATAAGAAACATATTTGGACTGCTTAATGGACTTTAAGGAGTATTACTTAACACTCATACCTCCTTGACGAAGGTTTATGAACTCCTCCACCTTATATCCTAAATATATTTAAACTCATGCTCTGATACCAAGTTTGTCACAACAGGAGAGAATACCCCATACGCGACATGCCGCGGCGTCCTCTCCGAGGACTCACACAAGCCGTTAGCATTTGTCATAACATGTAATCAGTAAAATTGCAGAAAATATAAAACTTTTAAATTTTATTTGATGTATACTTAGACTTCATACTTAACATTCATTATGACATATGATATTCTAAAACTTGTCTCACATATATTAAAACCATCTAAGAGTACAAATATGGAGTTAGCCAATGAATAGTAATTATGCCATATAGGCCTTAGTAGAAAAGAAGCCGACGAACATAATGAAAATCGAACATTCTTAATAACTACTAAAGTCTTAATAAGCTATAATGCGATAGATAGAAACCCCGAACATGAGGACCTACCAAGACTTGGAGGAAGAGTTCCAAGCTTCTTCAAATTGACCTCCTTAAATATCAATGGCCGGAACCTACAGTTGTAGTAATATAAAGTAATGGGGTTAGTACGCCACATGTACTAAGTATGGGTATATTCACATAACATATCAGGACATGCATGAAAATGGATCATTTATCATTTCTTTAAAAATCATGCTAAGTCACGTGAATGTCTTCAATGTACATACCATAGAACATATACAAGTTAAGGATTTCATCAACTTACAACATGATCATAATCAAAGACATTATCACAGAGTAATGTTAACATTCATATTCGATAGATAACATATACATAACATTAAAAACACTTACCAATGATACCTTCCCCAGCCTACAAGTGCAATGGTCATGTGATGCCCCATAACCCCACACAACCAAGTAGATAGATAGGAGACAATAAGTAAAGCTTTGATTCATATAACTTATAACATAAGTAGTCATCACTTCATTTAACAATATAACCCAATAACATATTCATCACAATGATCAACATCATGTATCATAAACATATATCTTTCATGTTATCATAGTACATAAGAACAATCTCCTAGGACTTTCTTTAGAGTCAACTTGTGCAATGTCTAGGTAGAGTCCCATACCCCTACCTATACTAAGTTGACTCTTCAAGTCACCCTAGTCAATGTTCATTTACTTGTCTTTCATTTTACATAAGGGAACATTCCCCTTAACCGACATAGACAATGTGAGCTAAACATGGAATTCGGTGTCACAGAACCCCACACCGAAAGAAGTGGTCTATCGGCGAAAGTAGAACCAAACATGACACAACTTTCTAAGTGGATCCACTAGCTAGTATCCTATGTTGGCAACATAGTTCAAGAACTAGGAGATGTATTAGAGACCCATAGTTCCACAAGTCTTTGTAGCCTCTATCTCATGAGAGTTATTGTGAACTATGTGCCAACTAGGAAAGGGACACTTCTCATATTTAGTTCATCGGTGCTTAGCTTAAATCTCCTTCTTGAATAACCTTTAAGTTGTTTTTATCATAACTTATCATATGTTATAGGAGATTAACTCCTTGTATAAACTTGATCATGAGCTCTTTAGGATTAGATGAGAATTTCCTTTCATCGCAAACCCTTTGTGTGTGGGATTAACATAACTTAATCATCTTGTGTAAAGAATACAAGAGAATATCATAACTTGCATTATCTTATTCATATCATGATCTCGCAATTAACATGTTCATAGCCCAACATATATACACAGAAACATCATTCATAAATCAATAGCATTGTAACATCAATTATGGGCTAACATAACCAACATAGAGTAATCACGACTTTAGAAGACTTACCTCTTGCTTCCAAGAACCTTATTCAAGAACTTACGTTCAACTTACAACATTCATAACCATAACATGGTGAAATACTCCATTGCATAATCAAGAACAACTCTTCAAATCATAGACAAGATCAATGCATAATGTAGGATAAGGGAAAGGGTCATTTAAGAGTTCATTCTAGTTTTAGTCCCAATCATTACGTTTTCATATCATCAAGTAGTAGAAACAACAATACAAAACCATCATCTAGATAACAACATGCTTTACACGAAAATCTAATACTACAGGTCAAATACTCAACAAATTCGTGCTTAATCAACCATGGAAAACAATTACTTTTAATCGAAAATCATAAATATGGAGTTAGGAGAAAATCTGTTTTGTAGAGTAAAAACCCTGTATTCGAAGTTCTTGACAACATTATCTTGAAAGGACCTCTTGGGGAAAGGAATCCCAAGAGTTAAAAACCCATACCTTATAGAAAAAGAATCAACAAAAATTGGATGAAAAGCTTGAAGTCTTCGTCTTCTTCCTTAAGCTCTTCTTGTTCTTCAATTGGGTTTGGAAAAGAGAGCGTTCTTGAGAGGGATGAGAGAAAACTTGTTTGATCTGATTTGGAGCGTGTAAAAGTGGTCAAAAACTGACCTTATATCCATATATAGTCGTTCTATAAATTACACAAAAGATCCTCTACTTAAATGGGTCTTTTTACAAAGTTAAATTACCATAAATATGACTTTAATGATTATGGGAAGTGGTTGCGCGTCGCAGGGCCAAATCCCATCATTTTTCTGAAATTTTGGGTTAAAGCCGTGAGTTGCGTGTCAGCCGCGCGTCTCGAGTCTGCATCTAAATTCTTGAGGCAGTAGCCATCGTGCTGCTTGGGCGTCGTGCACCTTGCCTCCAATTCTTCATGTTCGCAGGCTACCAAGCAGCGTGCGCACCCATGTTTGGGTCCTCCCCAAGGACCCTTCAGGTGGTCCTTGGGCTGTTGTTACCGGACGTTTACACCCTTTGTACTACATAATACCTATCCAGGGTCTCTTTACAAGTTTTGGGATTCATTTGACACTTCAAAACCTTCACCCAACATAGGGACGTCAACTAGTTCAAATTAGTTAGTTTTCGGACGTAAATGTCTTTCTTTGTCGTTTTGGCTCTATCCTTTCCCAAATGAGTTTATTACATTTATATAGATCTGGAAACATCATTTTAAAATTTATTTAATAGATTAAGCTCTAGTCTAAGTCATGGTATTTCTAGAGTGTTAACTAACTAAGAGACAACCTAGTACCTAACCTAGGATGGTCACAAGGGTTGGTTATGGTCCTAACAACTTAGGGGTACTTTAGTAATTACCCTAGGTTACTTAATTAATTAAATTATCAACTCAATTAATTAATTCAATAGGTCAAAAACGAAACCACTAAGCAATTTCCACATTTCGGTTAAGTCAAGTGTTCTTCTAATTCTAGTCAATTTAGGAGGCGTTTTGGTAATTAGCTATTTAAGTTATTTTAGTTAAGTTATATAGTCTAAGTTGAATTATTTAACATTCAGTTCTTAAAGATTTAGAGTCACGTTATTCATCAAAAACGCTACCACTAAAAAACAAGTGAAGAATGTAAGAGAACCCTAGACGATAGCAAGCATTCTTCAAGGTTTTCGTGCAAAGTGCAAGGTGATCTTCGTAGATTTAATTCTACAGTAAGGTATGGGTTTTATCTCCTATAATTCTATCTCCAAGAGGCTTTTCAAACGTTTTGACTTCAAGAATATCAAAACTAGGGTTCTTCCCAACAGATTACATGTTCATCTCCCTAGTTCTCCCGATTTCCGATTCTTGTAGTTTGTATAATGTAAATCTCGATGCATGTTATTTGTATGTGGTTTTAACTGATTATTATGTGTATGTTTTAGTGATTTATATGTCGAATGAAAACCTACATGTTAGATCCGCATACTTTGGGTGTTATTTACATGAACGTTAAATGTTGTAATGCCTGCTTGTGTTCGAGAAGATAAAATTGTTATAAGATGTTCATTCAATTGTTTCATAGGATAATCAAAGGTTAAAAGTTGGCTTGTTAACATGTTAGATTACTATAATATATTTATGAACAATTGGCAAGGCTAGTGATAATATTATTGTAAGTATCTAGTGAAATTATGATTTATACCAACAAATTGGCTAGCAAAACTATGTCCAATCATATTACTTCCAAATCATGTAAAGTCATACCAACCTCTATCCACATGAACTTGTGAACGTAATAACATTGAATGAGTCCTTATAACTTTCATAAAGAATCGTACAAGACTATCAATTAACGTTGAACAAGTTAAGGTGAGTAATGAAATAACTAAAAGCTTAAGTTATGAAATTGACCTAATATATAGTGTTAAAGGAAGTGATACATCCCTCACTTACACTTAAATGATTACGTCAAAGATACTCACATAAGAGGGTGCTAGAGTCCGTAAGACAAGTCTCACTTCACCATGATGATAATGTAAGACTCAAGTTCATATTCATCAAGTATAGTGAAGGGATGACCAGTCATCCATTGAGTTAAGTATACCTCATACTAGAAGCAAGCTTCTATAATGTTTGAGTCAACTCTAAAAGATATAAAGTAAAATAAATCTGAGCTTAGCACCGATAGACTAACAATGAGCTCGTGCCAGCACATGTAAGCTTCATGAGACGATATCACCACCCAGGTGGACCAGGGTCTCCAAAAGTCTCCTAGTATTTGAAGTATGTTGCCAGCATAGGGACTAGTTAGTGGAGAAATCCACCTAAGAATGCTAGGTAGTTTCGGTTTCACTTTGGCCGGTGATATAACCTCTTTTCGGTGTGTGGTAGACACTGGATTTCATTTTTAGTTCACATGATGTATGTTAGTTAAAGCTCAGGGAAGTATTCAGTTCACTATAGCCGTGAATCCCTCTTTTCGGTGTGGGGAAGACACTGACTTGGTTTCATTTTAGCTGGTGAACCCCCCTTTTTGGTGTGGGGTAGACACATAACCTGGTTCACCTTAACCGGTGAACCACCCCTTTTCGGTGTGGAGGAGACACTGGATTTCATGTTAGCTCGCATGATCTTCTTCTGTTAATGCTAAAGATTCTTTAAAGAAAGTAAGAAAGAATGAAAGTATCATGTTCAAAATGAACAACAGAGCAACGAAGTAGAAACATAAGTTCATAGTGAACTAAGTAAAGAAAGAGCTTAAGAATGTCAATCATTAATGTTGATAAGAATGAAGTTTTAACAAGTTAGTGGTTTATGCCAATATTGGAGTATGAATATATGTCCCAAGATCTATATATCTCAAATAATCAACTAATGGGCACAACCAATAAAGATTGACTTATAATACATTCATACCCAATTTAATAAGATTGAGAAGTATAACTTGTGAGTAGGGTAGCCAAATCATTTCCTTAGTCTTGTGAATTACTTACTCGGTTCGTTGTTGGTATGGGACTACAATGAATCATTGCACTTGTAAGTAAAACATAGGATCAAAGGAGATCATTGACTACACAACAAAAAGAAGAAAAGAATAAAAAATAAACTAAGTGTGGGAATAGGAGCACTCGGCCTAAGGGAGCAAAATCATAAAGTTTTGTTTAAGTTGTTCTAAAATTATGTTCATGATTCCAACATCTTATGTTCATATATAAAATGACTTGTGTGCCTTAATTGCATGAGAACATGTCATATTCATAGCATCAATCAGAAATAACGATTTAAGAAAGTAATGTAACTTAACTTTCCAGAAATGGCATGTTTCTTTAGGAGGAGGTTTCCTTGATCATGCAATGTATGTGTTTATGTGCATATACCCATACTTAGTACAAGTGTTTACTAACCCCATATATTATTACTATTTTTATAGGCGCAAGTTCGAAAGAAGATTGAAGATTCGACGAAGCAGTTTGGATTAGCGATCTCTAGACTTTGGTAGGTTCTCTTGAATTAGAGGATGCTATATTTAATATTCTAGCTTAGTAAATTAGACATAGCTAGTGGAGATAGTCCCTAGCGTTTCATTTCAAACATTTGTTCAAGCGTTGTAATAAGGCCGATTGGCAAACTATTATTATTATTATGATTTTCTATTTCGATTGTTTAATCTTTAATAGATGATTAATTTAGTTTGAGATCATTAGAATATCACTCTTATGCTATATATATATATATATATATATATATATATATATATATATATATATGAAGTTTATGCACACTTCAATAAGTAATTAAAATGTTTTAAATGTTCCACAAATTTAACTATATGATTGTGATGAAAGCTAAGAAGAGGCTTGTCTGCGACCTCTAAGAGGTTAACGATGCCGGTTATATTCGAATTCCACAATTCGAGTGTGACAAACTTGGTATCAGAGCATGAGGATAAATTTACCTAGGAAGTAAGACTCAACAAAACCATGTTTCGTAGTTTCTAACTTATTCTTGAGAAGTGCACCACAATCATGACCTAGAGACTTTGTGATGTTAGGAATATTCCCTACTTCTACACTTTATAGTGCTGTTTAGAGCTTTGACATTTTTTGTCGTTCTAGCATCTCACTTTCTTCTTGTGTGTGCGTGTGGAATAATGAACACAAGAATTAGGATGGCCGAGTGGTCTAAGGCGCCAGACTCAGGATCTGTTCTTCGCAAGAAGGAAATTTATTGGTGGGAAGGTATGAAGCGAGATATCTTTATGTTTTTGGAAGAATGTCCTAATTGCCAACATGTTGAAGAGAGTCGTCGGAGAAAGAGAGGCCGAGAGAGCACGAAATCTAGGCCCTCAGATCAGTCTGGTTAAAAAATGGTAAGGGTTAGTTCGGTGTCCAAGATAGGACCAAGTTCAAGAAGGGGCACAAACACTCAGGTAATCCTACTCCTTCGAAGAACACTAATGCCAAGGAGGGAAATGATAGAAATGCCCAGCGTGATAGAAAGTCGTGTGATAAGTGTTGTCGTTCGCATAGAGGTGAGTGCATGGTAGGTTTTAATGGATGCTATGGGTGCGGTAAGAGTGGGCACGTGGTTAGGGACTGCCAAAATGCGAAGAATCAGGCCAAGGCAGATACTCAGTCTCGGCCTAATCCCATTGCTGCAGCCGAACCTCCCAAGAGAAACCGATTCTATGCGTTGAAATGAAGAGAGGAGCAAGAAAAGTCTGCGGATGTGGTCACTGGTAACTTGCTTGTCTTTTCTTTTAATGTTTATGCTTTGTTAGATCCGGGATCTACCTTGTCTTTTGTTACTCCGTTAGTAGCTAGTAAGTTTGACTTCCTTCCTAAGATCTTACATGAGCCATTTCTAGTTAGTTCTCCTATAGGAGACAACATTAGAGCCGAAAGGGTATATAGAGATTGCCCAATAACTGTTCTTGATAGAGTTACTTATGCGGACCTAATAGAATTAACCATGCTTGATTTTGATATAATTTTGGGTATGGATTGGCTCCATTAATGCTTTGCTACCATCGACTGTCGAAACAGGGTAGTAAGGTTTCAGTTTCCAAATGAGTTAGAATTCAAATGGGAAGGGCGTGGTTCAAATCCAACAGGCCAAATATTTTCCAATATTAAAGCCAATGAGATGTTATCTAAGGGGTACTTATGACACTTAGTCAGAGTCAATGACTTAGAACAAGAAGTTCCTTCCATAGACTATGTCTCTGTAGTAAATGAGTTTCAAGATGTCTTTCCGGAGGATTTACCAGGAATTCCTCCCGAAAGCGAAATTGACTTTGTAGTTGGGATGATCACTTGCCACTGATTGAGTTCTCTTATAATAATAACTACCATTCCAGTATTAGGATGGCACCTTTTGAAGCACTGTATGGTAGGAGATGTAGGTCCCTAGTTGGGTGGTTTGAAGTAGGAGAATCTGCCATCCTTGGTCCCAAGATCATACATGAGGCTTTGGAAAAGGTGAGAATGATCAGGGATAGATTAGCTACTGCCTACAGTCGTCAAAAATCATATGTTGATAACCGAAAGAGGGCTCTTAAATTCAAAGTAGGTGACCAAGTATACCTAAAGATATCATCCATGAAGGGGGTGATGAGCTTTGGTAAGAAAGGGAAGTTGAGTCCGAGGTATATAAGTCCTTCTGAGATCTTAAAGCGAGTAGAAAATGTTGCCTACGAACTAAAGTTACTGAATGACTTGGCTTATGTTCATCCAGTGTTTCACGTTTCGATGCTTAAGAAGTGTCTAGGCGATCCAGCTTCCATTCTACCTATCGAGGGGTTAGGAGTCCATGAGAATCTTTCTTATGAAGAGGTTCCCGTTGCAATATTAGACCGTCAAGTGAAGCGGTTTAGGAACAAGGAGGTTCCCACCGTGAAGGTGTTATGGAGGAACCACCTCTTTGAGGGAGCAACATGGGAGGCCGAGGTCGATATGAGATCCCGTTACCCTCACTTGTTCAGTTCTTGAGGTTAGATATAGTCTTCCTAAGTCTAATTTTGTTTATGAAACTCTAAATTTTAGTGCATTAGGCGGTTCTGGTGTCTTAAGTCCATGATTGTGTGTTTTATACTTGCACTATATGAGTTAATATGAGTTCATGCTTGCATTCATGTTGCTGTTTTTGTATAGCTTTTACGTGATTGATGTGTTGCATGAGTGTGATGTGCATTAAGTTAAAGTAAGATTGATAAGTAAGTTCCTCAATCCCAAATATGAAGCTTCAGATAAGCTTAGAGTAATGGGCATCAACCAGAGTAAGTTGTGAATAAGATATTCACTAAGATAAAGTTTCAAGTATGTTAGTGTGTTTTTCGAAAATAGCCTCGTTGATTTAAAATGATGTGTAGTGTCATTCGGGGATGAATGTTCCTAAGGGGGGTATAATGTAACATTCCAAAAAAATGTACATGTCTAGTAAAGAGCCTATTAGGTTTTAAGAATGCGTATTGGGGTACATAGGCCTCCCAATGCCCAATATTGAGAAATATTGGGCATATTATAGAATATTGGCTTAAGGTTATTAGCCAATTTCTATATATACACAAGTATGTATAATAAAATCCAAGATTGTTTAAGAAACGTTCCTGCAATGAAGACCCTAAGCTAAAAAAAAATACACATATTGATTCTCAACTTAACACATCAAGTACTTGACATCCAAGTGTTAAGCCTAGGTACCATAGGACATAACCATTTAAAATGATCATGTAGATTAAGCAGTTTCCAAGTACATAGTGAGGATCCATGGGACAATAAGTAAACATTCCAAAATGAACCTTCAAGAATAGTTAGTTGGGAAAGAGCACACAACACATATACAAGTTATAACATTTTGAAAACGTAAGACGTGTCATTAATGCCTAACATAGGTGTCGGGAAGTCTAGACACCGTTTTTAAAGTTAGTTTCATGAATATAGGTCACTTAGGAAGTTTTGGAACCAAAATGTTTAAGAAAGTCCAAGACATCCACAAATTGGTCGAAAGAGGTGCTACTGTGCCTTGGCCTATTTGGCTAGCGTTTAAGAGTCAGAATTTAACGAAATCTGGTAGAAAGGTGTGTGATAAGTGTTAGAAAGGTTTCATGGTCGAAACGTCCGGGTACGACTCCCCAAGGACCAACCAAGGGCCCTAGAGGAGGACCCTTGTTGGTTTGGCAGCACTGCTTGGGCAGTGTGCATCGACGGGCTGGCCTACGGTCCGTGGGTGGACCAACGGACCATTGGTTCAACTGTTGTGCCACACTTTGCCTGGTGGTGGATGTGAGCATCAACGGGAGCAACCGACGTTGCGTGCATGAACCAACGGACCATCGATGCCACCGTCCCTCAACACTTAGCCACACCTTGGTGGAAGGTCAGTTACGGAGGAGACAACGGGCCGTAGGTGTACTGACGGGGCGTTGATGCCTCCGTCGTCCCACACTTAGCCTGGTGGTGGAAGGCCCCGGCGGCACAAGTATCTGACCGAGACGACGGACGTGCAGCACGTAGGAGGGGCAGTCCGTAGACTCACCAATGGACCATCGACGGTGTCTCGTTGGTGAGGTCAATCAATTTTAAGTCACATTCTAATTGGGTAATTTAAGTTAGTTAGGGGTTTAGGGGGTTAATTAAGGGATTAAAGGAGGTATTATTAAGTTTATTAGTCATCCTATAAAGTCCCTAACCTATCTTAACCTAAACACAATTCTAAATCAAATTGCTCTACCTTCTATGTACTTTCTCTCTCTATTGGAAGACTCCATTGGAGCAAAGCTTAGGAAGTGAATTGGGGATAGAAAAGGGTAGATTCATCTTATTTTCTCATCAAGACATTAAGGTATGGGATCTCTTCACCTTTGAGACCTTTTTTCACAAATGGTTCATCCAAATTGATTTCAAAAGTTAGTGATTTCTAATGGGTTTCTTCCAATTCCGAAATTGATATTGTGGATTGAGTTATTGATGTTTGTTTTAGGATAATATGAGTGGATTGACATGTATTCTAACTTAATTGAAGTAATTTATGATAGTCTTGCCTAAATTAAAGAACATGTTCCCAGGTCCTTAACCCTAGGTTGTGTTCTTGGCTTAGATTGTAAATTGTCCGTTCAATTGACTTGCTTATGAGTTGAATCACTTGTATATGATGTTGGTATGCTTCCTATGAACAAATTTGGATGATGATTAGTCGTTCATGCTAGTTCTTGATAGATTAACTAGGGTATGATGAATTTGCTAAATCCTAAGTTTGATCTACTATTGAATTGTGAAGGATTGACTCTTCTATACTTGTGATTTCATTGGTTATTGAATTATGGTGATTTTATGAACTAATTGGGTTGAAGTAAGGTTTGATGGTAAGACCTTGATGATGGTGAAATTGTGAACAAGACTTGGTAAGTCTTGTGACCTTATCCTTTGTTTCAATTATGGTTAAGTCATGATGATTGTATTGGAGCATGTTGTATAGGATTTATCGGTTGGAATGATGTTGAATTGAAATGTATTGGTATGGTTGTGGGGTTGATTAATATGTAAAGTAATAAGGGTGATGATGATTGCCAAATGTTCTTTATTATTAAAAGACTATGAAGTGTTAACCTTACTTATAAGAATTGTGATGAAAGGCTTTTTTAACTCATGCAATTCCTATTGAGCTATTATGATGATGGCTATACAAGGGCTAGAGACTATGACCTAAACTAAGTTATGATTTATAAATAAAGACTAAAGACATTTCAATAAGGGACTAGCTTAGCACCAAGTGATCTTGGATATGAGATGGTGACGCTTTTCCACAAAGGAAAGGTATGCATTCACTACGGTTCTCACGGGTTGGATAGCCTCATGACCCAAATAGGGTGTAGAGTGATATTTACTATGATGCCCCAAGTTCCATAACTAAGTTTCCACCATAGGAATACTAGCTAGTGGGTCCACCTAGAATGATATGTTTACGTTAGGTATTACCTTGGCAGGTAGACCACCTTCCATTGGTGTAAGGTTGTGACACTGAATTCCACATTAGCTCATGTGGTCTATGTAGGTTACGGCAAGGGTTCCCTAAACTAAAATGAAGTAATGATTTATAGGCTAACTAAGGTGACTTGAAAGGTTAAACTTAACTTACGTAGGGGTATGGGACTCTACCTAGGTCTTGCACTAGTTTGCTTTGATAGAAGCTTTAGGAGGTCAATATTATGTATGTACATAATTATGAAAGTTAAATGTCTTTATATTATGATTATGATGTTTATAGACATGCAATTGGTTCTTGTTGACTAAAGTATGAACTTATGTATGTTGAAGGTTATGTTATGTGAAGTAAGTTACGATTTGTGATTCTTGTTTAGTTACTTGATTAAGTAGGGTTATGGGGATTTACTTGGTCATTGCACTTGTGGCCTTGTAAGGGTTATGTATGGTTGTGTTGCTTTACTAGTTCACATGAATAACTCTTATTCATAATTGTAATATGATTACTTGATGTTAGGGTTATGTGAGAGTATGGGTTCAAATATGTGATATGCATATTGTTGATTTAACTTGGTTAAGTATGTTTAATTTGTTAGTCTAGTTGTTTATTGTGCATAAGTACATGAAATGGCATTATTTAACTAAATGCCCCTTTTTAGCATGTTTGATTGTTATATGTGCATATGGTCTCATACTTAGTACATGTGGCGTACTAACCCCATTTTCTCCCTTTTTCCCAAATATTTTAGGTTTCGGTCGTTAAGGTTTGGTTCGAGGCGATTGAGAAGAAGGTTTGGATACTCTTATCATCCAAGTGGTAGGTCCTCATTTCCCCGAGGATGATGCCGATATTCTACCTACGGATTGTTTTCTATTATGACACTTATGTTGGATCTATCTTTCATTTGAACACAAAGTTGTATAAAGCCTATATGTGGCTTACTTTTATTGTTGTAGGGCTATGCCCATGTTGTATTGTAGTTTTATATGGTTTATGAGATGAGACGAATTTTATGACTCTAATTCTATCTTATATATGTGTATGACTAAAAGTAGAAGACTAAGTAATCTTCCTATACGAACGGGTCTATGTATACTCGATATTATACTATTATGTGTATGTAGAGGTGTATGTAAACCTTCGATTAGATATAGATTAAAAAGTTTTAATTTTTCCGCGTATTTTAGCCAATGAATGTTATGATGAATGCTAAGAGGCTATTCTTAGTCCTCAAAGAGGACGACGACGCCGGTTACGTCTAGGGGGTGCTCCCCGGATGTGAAAAACTTGGTATCAGAGCATGAGGTTAAATATCCTTGATAATTACGTCTCTCTCAACCACGTCTAGGTATATTCGTACTCATAATTGTGAAGCGCGCCACACTTATGAATAGGAATCAATACAATGCTTAGGAATCTCTCTTTTCTTGGAAATCCAAAGTCGTGCCTCTAGAGTAACAATTATGTGCTTTCGTCTTAACCTTGTATTTTTGGTTATAGGCAATGAACACTAGGAGGAATGCGGCTAAGAGGCTTGAGGAGGAGGTTGCTCCTCCCCGTGTTGAAGAAGATCCTCCACTTGAAGAGGGGGTTAATGTTGAGAAAGTTCTACCAAACCCTCCACCCATGACGGATGCAGACATAAGGGTTGCCTTTCTTCAAATAGCACAAGCCATTACTTCTCTAGTTCAAGCCGCCACTGAAGAAGCTCAAGCTATGACGGCCCAAGCCAACCGAGAGGTTGCACCTCGTGCCAACTTGGAAGTCTCTACTATGTCATCTCATTTGAGGGACTTCACTTGGATGAATCCAACTACCTTCTATGGTTCTAGGGTTGTTGAGGACCCCGAAAAGTTCATCGATGAGGTGTCCAAGGTTCTCTTTGACATGGGGTTGAGTTCAAGTGAGAAGGCCGAGTTAGCCACATATCACCTCAAAGATGTGGCTCAAACTTGGTATGTTCAATGGAGAGATAATCGGCCTCTTCGTGGTGGACCGGTGACATGGGAGATATTGAAAAAGGCATTTCTTGATTGATTCTTCCGTAGAGAGATGAGGGAGTCCAAAGTGGTGGAATTCATCAACCTTCGTCAAGGAGGTATGAGTGTTCTTGAGTATTATATGAAGTTACTAAATTGTCGAAATATGCTCCTTCCTTGGTTTTGGATCCTAGGGATGAGATGAGCTGTTTTGTGATGGGAGTATCGTATGATCTATAAGAAGAATGTCATTCGGCCATGATTCATGTTAATATGAATATATCTCGGCTTATGGTGCATGCTAGTCAAGTTGAGGAAGCTCGGGTTAGGAGACAGGCAAGAGATGCTAAGAAGACAAGTTATTTTGAAAGGGATTCTTCCAAGAGTAGGCTTGAGATTCAAGACAAGCCTAGGTTCAAAAAGAGGTTCTCTAATCAAGTTCCATCCATGTTCCCAAAGACTCGTGATGATAAGGCGTCAAAGCCGAGAGCTCAAAAGGGAAAAAGTGGTAATTCACCTATTGATAAGCCTACTTGTGGTGAGTATGGAAAGAAGCATTTTGATTCATCTCTCATTGGTACGTATAAATGCTTTAGTTGTGGTAAAGTTGGGCAAAAGATTCGAGATTGTACTAACATGAAGGGGCAAGAGAAGAGTGGTCAAGAAAGTGGTTCTAGTGATGCTCCAAAGAAGAACCGCTTTTATGCTCTTCGTACTAGGGGTGAGCAAGAGACCTCTCCCGATGTGGTGACCGGTATGTTACAATTATTTGCTATTGATGTTTATGATTTACTTGAATCGGGTGATACTATGTCTTTTGTTACTCCTCTTATAGCTAAAAAGTTCAATACTTTACCTGATGTCTTGCATGAGCCTTTCTTAGTTCCTACACCGGTGGGTGAGTCGGTTGTTGCTAAGAGGGTATATAGAAATTGTGTGATCATGTTTCCCAATAGAGTTTCTAATGTTGATCTAGTTGAACTATATATGCTAGATTTTGATATTATTTTGGGTATGGATTGGTTGCATTCTTGTTTTGCCACTATTGATTGTAGGACAAGGGTAGTGAGGTTCAATTTCCCAAATGAACCCGTTGTTGAGTGGAATGGAGGAAATTCTATTCCTAGAGGTCATATAATTTCTTGTTTAAAGGCTTGCAAAATGATCTCTAAGGGCTGCCTATATCATATAGTGAGATTCCAAGATCTTGACTCCGAAATTCCTCCCACTGAGTCGGTACCCATAGTGAGTGAATTTCCGAAGGTTTTCCTTAATGACCTTCCCGGTATTCCTCCCCAATGAGAAATTGATTTTGGTATCGATTTACTACCGGAAACAAACCCTATTTCGATTCCTCCTTATCGAATGGCTCCAGCCAAATTGAAGGAGTTGAAGGCACAACTTAAAGATTTTCTAGACAAGGGCTTTATAAGGCCTAGCATTTCTCCATGGGGTGCTCCGGTGTTGTTCGTAAAGTAAAAAGATGGGTCCTTGAGAATGTGTATTGATTATCGTCAACTCAACAAAGTCACAATCAAGAACAAGTATCCTCTCCCTTGGATTAATGATTTATTTGATCAACTCCAAGGGGCAAGCTACTTCTCCAAAATTTATTTGAGGTCGGGGTATCACCAACTAAGGGTGAGAGGTGAGGATGTACCAAAGACGGTTTTTTGGACTCGTTATGGCCATTATTAGTTTCATGTATGTCCTTTGGTCTCACTAATGCTCCGGCGGCATTCGTGGACCTAATGAATAGAGTATTTCAAAGTTACCTAGATTCATTTGTCATTGTGTTCATTGACGACATCTTGGTATATTCGAAGAATGAAGGTGATTACATGGGTCATTTGAGGGTTGTATTGCAAACCCTTAAAGAGCATCAATTGTTTGCCAAGTATAGCAAATGCAATTTTTGGTTGAAGCCGGTGGCATTTCTTTGTCACATCATCTCTAGTGAAGTAGTTGAGGTTGATCCAAGGAAAATGGAAGTGGTGAGAAATTAGCCGAGACCATTGACTCTAACTGATATACGGAGTTTTTTGGGTCTTGCGGGTTATTATCGGAGGTTTGTGGATAGTTTTGCATCCATTGCATCTCCTTTGAAAACATTGACCCAGAAGAGCAAGAGGTTTTAGTGGTCCGAAGCATGTGAAAAGAGTTTCCAATTATTGAAAGATAGGCTTACTTCGACTCCGGTGTTGACATTACCGGAGGGTACAAAGGGCTTTGTGGTTTATTGTGATGCATCCCGTGTTCGTTTGGGGCGTGTGATTATGCAACATGGGAAGGTTATGGCCTATGCTTCTAGGCAACTTAAGGTGCATGAGAGGAACTATCCCACTCATGACCTTGAGTTAGCGGCCATGGTGTTTGCTTTGAAGATTTGGAGGCATTATTTGTATGATGTCCATGTTGATGTGTTCACCGATAATAAAAGTCTCTAATATATGTTTACTCAAAAGGAGTTGAATCTCCGGCAAAGAAGATGACTTGAGTTATTGAAAGATTATGATATGAGTGTTCTTTATAATCCGGGTAAGGCGAATGTTGTAGCGGATGCTCTAAGCCATTTTTCTATGGGTAGTGTTTCTCATGTAGATGAAGCCAAAAGGTACCTTGTGAAAGAGCTTCATCGTTTTGCTAGATTGGGAGTGAGATTGGAGGGTTCTTCAAATGGTGGTGTGATGGTCCATCATAACTCCGAATCATCTTTGGTTGTTAAGGTGAAGTCTAAACAACACCTTGATAAACCATTAATAGAGTTGAAAGAATCGGTTCTTGGCAAGTTTATTGAGTCCTTCTCCTTAGGGGGGATGGTGTTTTTAGATATTAAGGGCGGTTATGTGTTCCAAATGTTGATGATTTGCGGAACCGTATCCTTGAGGAAGCTCATGGGTCCCATTATTACATTCATCCAGGGTCAACAAAGATGTATCATGACCTTAGAGAGGTGTATTGGTGGGAAGGTTTGAAGAGGGACATAGCGGAGTTTGTTGCTAAGTGTCCAAATTGCCAACAAGTGAAAGTCGAGCATATAAAACCGGGTGGCTTACTACAAGAAATCAAAATTCCTACTTGGAAATGGGAAGACATCAATATGGATTTTGTGGAAGGTTTGCCTAAGACCCAAAAAGGGTATGACTCCATTTAGGTGGTGGTTGATAGGTTGATAAGTCCGCACATTTTATTCCCGTCAAGGCTACTTATTCGGCGGAGGATTATGCTAAGATCTTCAAAGATGAGATTGTCTATCGCCATGGTATTCCGTTATCCATCATATCAGATAGGGGTGCACAATTTACATCTAGGTTTTGGAGGTCATTTCAAGAAGGGTTGGGTACTAAGGTGAAGTTGAGTACCGCTTTTCATCCTCAAACGGATGGTCAAGCGGAGTGTACTATTAAAACCCTTGAAGATATGCTTAGAGCTTGTGTCATCGATTTCAAAGGGAGTTGGGATAAGCATTTGCCTTTGGTAGAGTTTGCTTACAATAATAAAGGTTTCATTCATCCATTTCCATGGCTCCCTATGAAGCTTTGTATGGTAGGAGGTGTAGGTCTCCTATTGGATGGTTTGAAGTTGGCGAGTCCTTAATTCTTGGTCCCGACTTGATCTACAAGACTTTGGAGAAAGTGCATATAATAAGGAATCGGTTGCAAATGGCATATAGTTGGCAAAAGTCCTATGCTGACAATAGGAGAAGGGATCTTGATTTTGAGGATGGTGACAAAGTGTATTTGAAGATTTATCCTATGAAAGGGGTTGTTAGATTTGGCAAGAAAGGGAAGTTGAGCCCTCGGTATGTGGGTCCCTGATGTACCGTGGTTTCACGGTACTTTCAGTGCTTTTTCCTTTAGTTTAGTGTGTGTCTAATTTCTTTTTGTAGTAATTTTAATATATTTTTATCTGTGTTTGCAGAAAAGCTGTCCAAAATGGAAACACAGAAGACAGTGCTGAAATCAATGCAGAATTGATGACCTACGAAGCCATCGACGGTCCGTAGGTCGTGATCATCGACTGGAGGTTCAAGTATTTGGAAGCAACATGGGGAAATCTAACCAACTGTGGGGCTACGGAAGGATCAACGGTCCGTTGACTGATCGACGGACCGTCCTGGCAAATCGTCGTTTCTAACAGAAAGTAGTCCCAGTACCCGACTTGAAGAAATCACTAAGTATGGAAGGACGGAGGCATCGACGGACCGTAAGTGAGACGATGGACCGTGCTGGTGGTCCGTCGATTGTAACAAAAAGGATGCAAAAGTAAAGGCCGAAGAAAAAGTGAACTATGGACCGACAGAGGTAGTCGACGGTCCGTCGTTCCATCGACGGACAGTCAGTTAGGTCGTTGACTGAATACGCGTTTTGGGACAAATTTTCCTTATTTAAAACTCCTTTTAATTTAGGACTTTATTATTATAAATATGGTTAAAAATCTCGTTTTTGGGGTTAGACTTTTTACTATTTTTCATACTCTTGTTATGGGAAGTTAAACTTTGGATTTTGGAAATTATTTCAAGTGTCCGGAATCGATTCTTACAATATTGTAGTTAATTCAAGTAATATTTCTAGATTTTCTTCAAACTTGTCAAAGTAAGTACATGAATTCTTGTTTACCAACCATGAATTGTGTAATTCTAAGCATGGTTAACTAATTCCACAACTAGGGTTGTGGGAACCATGGGTAATTAACAAGATAAAACTAGCAAAATGACAATTCTAGAATAGGTTCTTGCATGTATTGATAATTCTTTAGTTTAGAATTCTTTTTAACGAGTGCACGCGTTAGAACTTTCCTTATTTCTACTTGCCGGACCAAAAAGGTAGTTAATAGGAAAAGAATTATCAACATAGATTTAGTATACACTATCTAATAGGCTAGTCTCAATTGGTGCAAAGTAATAACTTAGCCATACATTGAATATGATGTTTAATATGAGGTAAGGGTAAGGGTTAGCAATGCAACACACGTAGCCGGACCAAGGTACGGGGTGAAATTCTCTAGTTGCCGGACCAAGGAATTAGAGATACATAACTTACCACTTTGCATGCAAGACACTAGGGAAGAGTTGTTATAGCTAGGATTATCGCGTTATGAACCTATGGGGAACACTTACGCCCTAGTTTCTCTCATCACTTGATAAACACTAAAGTTTTAATCTTTCTACTTGTTTATTTAGAAATAATTGAACATTTTTGTTACACAACCCCCCCCCCCTTTATTTAACTATTTTCGGAAAGGACTTGACTAAATAGACGTAATCATAGACTAAAGTTATGTCTAAGTCATTTTCCTCGTGGGATCGATCCCAACCTAACAATTGGGTTCTTTACTTGATACGACCACTTATAATTCTTTAGCGAAGTGTAATTTGAGCGTATCAAATTTTGGCGTCGCTGCCGGGGATAGTGGCTTTTAGATTATCTTTAACCACATTACTGAATTTTAGTCAACAATTTCCTGATTTTACTTTTTCTTTTTATTTTTGTCTCTCGCAGGTCTAGCTCTAGTGTATGCCAAGTACACGGAGTCAAGGAGAACCAATACTTTCACTTCATCAAGAACTAAACCGTACACTTAGCAGAATGAACAATCCACACAATCTTTGCTAATATTGATGATGAGATCAACTGTCAACTTCCTCCGCTGGTTGATGCTCATAATCAAGTGATTGTTGAGAACCCTGGTGAAGGTGATCTAAGGAGGCAACCTCCTTCCCTACGCCCTCAAGAGTACTATAGGGGAAATGTTAACATCAGTGATTCTGACGGGCCATTTGTCCTACCTCCTCTACCACATGGTAATAATTTTGTGGTAACTAGTAGCTTGATGCAGATGCTCACTGCTAGAGGTTTGGGGCTACCATCTGAGAATCCACATGCTCACATCGCCAAACTAAGGTCGGTGTGTAAGAGTTGTGTAGGGAGGCCTGACTTGGACATGGACGTCATTGGTTTAAGAGTGTTCCCTCTCTCACTGACGGGAGAGGCTGCTATATGGTTTACTGAGCTTTTCTATAACTCGATCTATACTTGGAACCAATTGAGGGATGTGTTCCTAGCACGTTACTATGTTGTGTCTAAGAAGATCAATCACAAAGATAAGGTGAACAACTTTGTGGCATTACCAGGGGAGTCAGTAAGCAGTTCTTGGGATAGGTTCACCTCATTCTTGAGAAGTGTCCCAAACCACAGCATTGATAATGAGTCATTGAAAGAGTACTTCTATCAGGGGCAAGATGATAATAATAAAGAAGTTATTGATACAATTGCGGGTGGTTCCTATGGGGAGTGTACTTATGAAGAGATCGCTAAGAAGTTAGAGAAATCTCCCAAAAAAATAAATCTTGGAGAACTAGGAAATCGGATACTAGGAGAAACACTTTTGCGGTGCAATCTACACACAACCCAGCCGCAGATGAGATTCGTGAAGAGATAGCTCAAATGAGAACTGAGCTTGGGTTAGTGTTTAAACATGTCACCGGGGGTGCGGAAAAAGTACATGCAATAAACTATTTGGACAAACCACCACCGAGTTGATGACTACTACTATGAGGAAGATTCTTGCGCAGTAAATGAGCAAACGGGGGTTTCCGGCCGAACGACCAAGGCTCCAATAAGGAAAATTGGCGCCAAGGTCAAGGAAATCAAGGTCGGAACTATTGTAATTACAATCGAGAGGGTCACTATGTTCGAGATGGAAACTTCAATCGCGACAACAACTTCAATCGGGGTAACTATGGTAACAGAAACGATCAGAGTGGGCCCTATGTTCCACCTCAAAATCGGGAAGTTGCTCCTAGGTATGGTGGAGGTAGTATGGCGCGAGTTGAGGATATGTTGCAGAAGATGAGGACGAGGTTTGATGCTAGTGATGAGCACGCCAAAGAGTTGAGAGGTTATTTAACAAATATTGGGCAAAAGGTGGATGCACATGCAATATCAATCAAGCAACTTGAGTTGCAAATGGCTCAATTGTCTTCTACTGTGAACCCACGTCAAATGAGTACTCTTCCTAGCAATACTGTTCAAAATCCAAAAAATGATGGACATTGTATGGCAGTCACTACTCGAGGTGGTAAGCAAACCATTGATCCACCTATGCCGTCTGGCGTAGAAGATGAGATGAGAAGAGAAGAGGAGGTAGTAGAAGCTAGTGGTGAGTTGGTAAATGAAGCGGTGAAAGAAGCAGAAATGCCCCAAAAACTGACTCACATTCGAAGACAACCACCACCATTCCCGCAAAGGTTGATGAAAAAGACCGAGGATGGTAAATATCGGCATTTTATTAATATGTTGAAACAGCTTTCCATCAATGTTCCTTTGATAGAAGCTCTTGAACAAATGCCGGGTTATGTCAAGTTCATGAAAGATATGGTCACTAAGAAGAGATCGGTTAGTTTTGAGGATGATGATCGGATGCAACATTGTAGTGCTATTGCTACAAGGTCTCTTGTGCAAAAGAAAGAAGATCCGGGTGCTTTCACTATTCCATATACAATCGGGTCATTATACTTTGCTAAAGCATTATGTGATCTTGGGGCAAGCATAAATCTCATGCCTCTCTTCATTTACAAGAAGTTGGATTTGGGTGACCCAAAGCCCACTGCGATGCCGTTACTGATGGCTGATCGAACAGTGAAGAGGCCTATTGGGATACTCCACGATATGTTAGTGAAGGTGGAGTCATTAATATTTACGGCCGATTTTATGATTCTTGATTGTGAGGTAGATTTGGAGGTGCCTATTATTCTTGGGAGGCCATTCCTTGCTACCGATCGTGCCTTGGTTGACATGGAGAAAGGGCAGATGAAGTTTCGGTTGAACAATGAAAAAGCGACTTTCAACATTTGTAGGTCCATGAGGCAGAGCGGTGAGCTCCAGTCGGTATCTGCGATATCCTATAGAGTTGAGAGTTCGTTAGAGGTACAAATAGAAGAGCGTCTTGGAGTTGAGGCACTAGCGGCAGTGATTATGAATTTTGAGAGTGATGGTATTGAAGAGTATGGGTCATTGGTTGTAGCACTTGATCGAGATGATATTCGGTTTAAACCAAAGAAGTTAGAGTTAGATATGAAGCATCGCGAGTCTCCACCCGCGAAACCATCTATTGAGGAGGCTACAAAATTGGAACTTAAGGCTCTACCACCTCATCTGAGGTGTCTTAGGTGACACTTTGCCGGTAATTATTGCTTCAGATTTTAATGCGCATCAAATAGAGTGTTTGATGGAAGTGTTGAAGAGGTTCAAGAGAGATATTTGGTTGACTATTGCGTATATTATTGGGATCCCTCCCGGTATTTGTTCACACAAAATCTAACTCATGCCCGATCATAAGCCAAGTATTGAGCACCAGAGACGTTTAAATTCACCTATACAAGAGGTAGTGAAGAAGGAAATTATTAAGTGGTTGGATGCCAGAGTTATATATCCGATCGCTGATAGTAGTTGGGTATGCCCTGTTGAATGTGTGCCTGAGAAAGGGGGAATGAATGTGGTCCCTAATGAGAAAAATGAGCTTGTTCCAATGAGGCAGGTGACCGGATGGATAGTGTGTATCCATTACCGGAAATTGAATGCATGGAATGAAAAGGACCATTTTCCTATGCCCTTCATGGATCACATGTTTCATAGGCTTGCATTAAAGGGGTGGTATTGTTTTCTTGATGGTTATTCGGGTTACAACACAATCTCTATTGCACAGGAAGATCAAGAGAAAACCACCTTTACTTGTCCTTATGGAACTTGCGCGTTCAAGAGGATGCCCTTCGGGTTGTGCAATGCACCGGCTACTTTTCAAAGATGTATGATATATTCTCTGATATGGTGGAGGACACCATTGAGGTTTTTATGAATGATTTTTCTGTTGTTAGTGACTCGTTTGATCATTCTTTGCGTTATTTGGCCGAAGTTCTCAAAAGATGTGAAGATTGCAACCTTGTGCTAAATTGGGAAAAATGTCAATTCATGGTGAAAGAGGGTATTGTATTGGTCCATTACATCTCAGAGAAGGGTATAGAGGTTTACCGAGCCAAAGTTGAGGTGATAGAGAGACTTCCTCCACCTATCTATGTAAAAGGTGTGAGGAGTTTTCTTGGGCATTGCGGTCTTCTACCGGTGGTTCATCATGGACTTTTCAAAAATTGCACATCCTCTGTGCAAGTTACTTGAGAAAGAGTGTAAATTTTATTTTAATGAATCCTGTCAGAAGGCATTTGTAGAGTTGAAGAATAAGTTGGTGTGTGCGCCCATTATTATTTCCCCGGATTGGAGTAAGCCATTTGGGGTGATGTGTGATGCTAGTGGGGTTTCTCTTGGTGTAGTTTTGCGCAAAGAAGGGATAAAATCCTTCACCCCATTTATTATGCTAGTAAGGCCCTTAATGAAGCTCAAAAGAACTATATTGTGACTAAGCAAGAGCTCTTTGCGGTGGTTTTTGCGTTCGAGAAATTTTGCTCCTATTTGCTTCGCAGGAGAGTCATAGTGGATATTGATCATTCTGATTTGAGATATTTGATGGCAAAGAAGGATGCGAAGCCAAGGTTGATTAGGTGCGTATTACTCTTACGAGAATTTGACTTTGAAGTAAAAGATAGAAAAAGGACTGAAAATCAAGTTGCCGATCACTTGTCCAGATTAGAGAATGAAGCTATGCCAGAATTAGGTGAAAAGGCTGAAATTAATGATACTTTCCCTGATGAGCATGTTTTGGTTGCTTCTCATGACTTGATTCCATGGTTCGCCGATTTTGCGAATTATTTGGATAGTAATATAGTCCCATCAGACTTGTCCTTTCATCAAAGAAAAAAGCTCATGCATGATGTGAAAAAGTTCTTTTGGGATGAGCCGTATTTATATAAGAGTTGTGTTGATGGTCTTATTCGCCATTGTATGCCGGAAGTTGAGATGCTGAGTGTTTTGGAGGCATGCCACTCCTCACCTATGGGTGGGCATCATAGTGGTATCCGGACTGCCCATAAAATTTTGCAGAGTGGCTACTATTGGCCAACCATCCACCAAGATGCTCATGAGTTCGTCAAGTCATGTGATAGGTGCCAAAGAGATGGAGGTGTTTCTAGAAGGCAAGAGCTCCCTTTAAATCCCATTCTCGATATTGAGTTGTTTGATGTATGGGGCATTGACTTTATGGGCCCTTTTGTGAGTTCTCATGGGATGAAGTACATTCTTGTGGCGGTTGATTATGTGTCAAAGTGGGTGGAAGCCATAGCACTTGCAAATAATGAAGGGAAGAGTGTAACCGCGTTCTTGAAAAAGAACATATTCTCCAGATTTTGCACCTCTAGGGCCATAATTTGTCACGACCGGAATCTAGACCCCAGACGAGACCGACATTGTTGACCTCTCAGAGGTCGCAGACAAGCCTACATACATCATTCTTACTTCATCTAGGTGAATTTTAGCAGAAAATTTGAACTTTTTGTTTTCTTATTTCATGCTAAACATTTTAAACTTAACACCATGGGCGTTCACAAATCAACCATCTAATATAGAGATAATCAAATGAAAGAAAATAGTTCAATACTGTAATAAATGTATAATTGCCAAAATGGCACCAATACAATGTCTGAAATAAAAACGGAAAGAAACACTAGTGGAACATACTCCACTAGCTAAAGCCTACATGTAAGCTAGATAGTAATGGTAGACATCCTCGAAAGCATGATGGCCTACCAAGTCCAGATGAAAGCTCCATCTCCGGATAGCTGCAACGTCAACCTGTAAGCTCTAGCGTCCACCTGCGCCTGCACCTAAAATTATAGAGTTGTATGGGATAAGTACACACTTGTACTAAGTCTGAGTATATGCAAGCACACACCAAGGACATGCATGAGGAAGAATAACTCTTTCCTAACAACATGATTATGGAAAGTCAAGTCAGTGTTGCCAAATTGGGATTAGGAAAGTTAGTGAACTTTCCAAATTTTGATTAGGAAAGTCAGTGATCTTTCCAAATTTGGATTAGGAAAGTCAGTGAGCTTTCCAAATTTTGATTAGGAAATTCATGCCATGAGAGTAACATGCATCATCATACTTATCATATTGCACATAGCACATAACATCTTACACATAACACATATCACATAGCATATAACACATAACATCTTTTATAACCTTCATTCATATGCCATGAGACCTTGGAATCATGGACTTGACATTAAGACTTTCCAAAATGAGGGCTCAACATATGGGACCTCAACTAGGGAGTCTTCATTAGCAAACACAGAGTCTGATTCATTCATTCATACGTACTTCATTTCATTTCGTTAATAGGCTAGTGTGAACACCAGCTATACCTAGGATGTAGTTTAAGACTTTCATCGGGTTTGCTGTGCAATGATCAAGAATAACCTAGTGTCATTACTTGAGTCTAGCTCACCTCTTGATTATCCTATCCTAACACCTTTGGTATCATTCATTTCATTATGTGCATCATTTGAGGATGGCCTCATTCATTCATTGGAAACTTTAACTTTAACCGACATATAGATCATGTGAGCATCATGAAATCCAGTGTCTCCCCCACACCGAAAAGAGGTGTAATCACCGGCCAAAGTGACCCAAAACATGCTAGCGTACATGGGAATTTAACCCCGCCGGATCCCTATATTGGCAGTATAGGTTCAAAGACCAGGAGATATAAGGAGACCCATACCCGGCAAGACGGACAGTCTCATCTCATGAGAGTTACGTGAACCTCCGCCCTTCCCGAAAGAAGGCATCACCGCTCATAGCTAGTCTATCGGTGCTCAGTATAAAGTTTCATTACATTCAACTCATACGTCATGGAAGCTGGCTTCTAGTATGAGGACATCATAGCTCAATAGATGATTTCTCATCTCAACATTAGTATTAAGTGTGTTAATCTCAATACTTTCATTAGAGTGTTCATAGAGACTGGTCTCTTCATTAACTTTACACTCTCATAGGTGAGTACGTTTTGGTAACAATTACTTAGGCTCATTTGAGATTGTTCTCATCTTTTAAATTAGCCTCATATCATGTTGTCACCACATTCATTAACATTAGCACAATTTCTCTTCATAATTACTCACCCCATTTTACGTCAATGTTCATTTCATCATATGCCAATGCACTTGGCCATTTGTGTGTTTCACACTCTTACTTAACCCTTCTAGGGTTTCATCATTTCATTACATAATAATCATTTCATCGTATGCCAATGCACTTGGCCATTTAGTGTATTTTACACTCGTACTTAACCCTTCTAGGGTTACTTCATTTCATTACATACATCTTGGGTTCACTTATTTTTAAACGTATGCTAGACTTATGGGTCTATACATACAAGCCATGAGGCTTCATTCATAGTTCGTTAAGTGACTCATATCTTCCTAAGATTATGTAGTACAAGACTTATGTATCTTGTATGTATGCGAAGATCTCAATTTTGATCTAAGTAAGTGGGATTATTCTTGAACATTTTATTCACGTATGACTTATGTATCAATACGGAAATTTTGGCAAGGGAACCCAAGTTTGAATCCCTTGGACAACACTTACATTTTTCCTTGATTTTATTTTTAATTCTCATGACATTGGGACCCTAGATCGAGCCCCAACATCAACATTTCTTTTTAGTTCGTTTTCTCTAGAAACTCTCTCCCTTGGCCGAGGGGTTGTGGGTTCGAACCCCCACAACCCCCTTTTATTTTCCTATTTATTTTCCTTGTCACTTCGCATTAACCATGTGGTTGTGGGATCAAACCCCCACAACCTCTCTTTATTTATTCTTTATTTCGCTTGGGACTGAGAGGTTGTGGGTTCGAACCCCCATAGCCTCCTTATTTTATTTTCATTTAAATGTTGACTTATTTATGCGTTGGACGTGAGGTTGTGGGATCGAGCCCCCACAGCCTCACTTTATTTTCTTTTTATTTTCCCTTTCTCCTTTACTCTCCTTCACAGCCTTGAGGTCGTGGGTTCGATTGCCACGCCTCACATTTCCTTTCTTTTATTTTTCTTTCACTTCATTCGCTGCCTGGAGGTCGTGGGTTCGATTCCCACGCCTCCCATTTTATTTTATTAATTTTTGCACTCTACTTTTTCAGCCAGCGTACCCCATTTTGATTCCCCCTAATCCCATTTCTTTTCTTGCGATTTCAAGGCTGTAGACGGGTGAGGTCACACGTTCAAATCCTGGTGGCCTCATCCCTGTATTCTCAAATAAATTTCCAGATTTATTCCTCTACATTTAGCCTAAACTAAGCTTGTAAGTTGGCTGGAAATTTAGTCATTTTCTTTAGCTTATTTTCACCAACATTTTCATTGAAATCTTAGGGAAATTCATAGATCGTTTAACACTTTTTGGGGTGCATTTTCATAGGTTCGTTTAGCCAAAATATTGATACTCAAATCAGCCACACTTTCATTTTAATGAACATCACGTTTTACATAGGTTTATGTACGTAAAATGACAACCAAAACATTATCAATTTGAAGCCTTAAGTCGAGGACTCCATTTACAGTAACATTTTTGCACATGCACACACTTGCACAAAATTTCGAATACATGGTTGTCTTTCATACGATTTCAAGTACACAAACATAATCATATTCATCACGAAAACATAACATACACCTAAATCTACAAGCAATCATACCCAACCTACGATTCATTGGGAGCTAGTGACAGGGGCATGCAAAAGGGGAAACAATCCTAGTTTTCGAATGAATAATATGAACCTTAAGGGGTCTCATGGGAAAGGGACCAAGAGAGAAGAAAACCCATACCTTTTTGACGTAAAACCCTTGAATTGCTGCCAAAAAACTTCACCCAAGAACACGTCTAAGCCTCCTCAATATCAACTCCACTCGAATGACAACCTCCCTTAGCCTAGTGTGCGATTAACGTTTGTTTTCTTGTGATTTCGTGTGAGTTCTTCAAGTGTGAAGAACTTGGTTTATTTTTCTGCTTTAGTATATTATTTTGGCAGAGAATTTTTCTGTGGAAGAATAAGAGAGATTGAGCGTGAGAGTTGAGAGATAGACGTGCGAGAGTGGGAGTTATATTAGGCTTAGGAGTCTAGTTTAGGACTTAGTCAAATAAGGTTTAGTTAATTATTAAAAATCTGATTTTTATTTTATTTTCAAACAGATAATGAATAATAATAATTAATTAATTACATTAATTAAATAGCTTAAATAAAAATCACATAAATTCATTGCTTCCACCTAGGTTCGAACCCGGGTGGAGCAAGACTTCACTTCAAGAGCTCAATTTCGGCTCTCTCTCCCCAAATTGCCCCTCCACCTTATTAATTAAATATATAATTTTATATTTAGGGTAATTACGATACTACCCTTAGCCAGGAAAAAGACCATTTTACCCCTAGACCCTTCAAACCTAAGATTTCCTCTTTTTTAAGTCCGGTAAAGACTTCTTCGAGTAAATCTTCATATTCGAGAGCCCTATATGGTTGGACCCAACCTTTCCAAGTTCAAATAACTACCCAAGATAGTTGGCTTGGCTGTAGCAAGGGTTCTGAGGTCTGGTTCTACGCGCATCAATCTGTCTGAACCCTTGTCTAATCGTAGGCATTCTTGACACATTAAGCATTTCTTATCTTATCCATTTTTAGGGTTGTTACATTATTAGTGATGGGGGATCCCACTTTTGCAACAAGTTGTTCAAAGGGTTGTTGGATAAATATGTGGTTCGCCACAATGTCGCCACTCCTTACCATCCTCAGACTAGTGGGCAAGTCGAGGTGTCAAACAGAAAAATCAAGCAAATTATGAGAAAAACGGTATATGCTAGTAGAACGGATTGGTCAAGGAGGCTTGATGATGCTCTTTGGGCCTATAGGACAGCATACAAGAATCCCATAGGTATGTCTCCTTACCAACTTGTATATTGGAAGGCTTTTCACTTACCAGTTGAGTTAGAGAACAAGTCCATGTGGGCGATGAAGAAACTGAAGATGGATTGGAATGAAGCTGCGGAACAGAGATTAAATGGGTTGAATGATCTTGATGAGTTTCGCTTGAAGCGTATGAAAGTTCAGCCATCTACAAAGAAAAGATGAAGAAGTACCATGACCCTAGACCCCAAACAAGACCGGCGTCGTTGACCTCTCAGAGGTCACAGACAAGCCTACTTACGTCATTCTTACTTCATCTAGGTTAATTTTAGCGGAAAATTTGAAACTTTTTGTTTTCTTAACATACTTGTTAAACATTCATATCATTTCGTAATTGTTCACCATCAACCATCTAACATTAAGAGATAAGCAACTGAAAGAAATAGTTCAATAAGTATTAAGTGTATAATTGCCAAAATGACACCAATACAAAGTCTGAATAAAAACAGGAAAGAAACACTAGTGGAACATGCTCCACTAGATCAACTCTAAAACTAAGATAGAATGTAAAACAGTAGCATCCTCGGAAGCATGAGGAACTACCAACTCCGGATGAATGCTGAACGTCCGGATAACTACAACAATGATCCTGTAGCTCTATCGTCCACATGTGCCTGCACCTAAAATAGTATAGTTGTATAGGGTTAGTACACACTTGTACTAAGTATGGGTGTATGCAAGCGCACACCAAGGACATGCATGAGAAAGAATAGCTCTTTCCTAACAACATGATTATGGAAAGTCAAGTCAGTGGACTTGCCAAATTTGGATTAGGAAAGTTAGTGAACTTTCCAAATTTGGATTAGGAAAGTCGTGCCATGATAGTAACATGTATCATCATAAACATCATACAGCATACAACACATAACATCTTACATATAGCACATATCATAGCACATAACATATAACACATAACTTCTTTCATATCGTTCATTCATATGCCATGAGACCTTGGAATCATGGACTTGACATTAAGACTTTCCAAAATGAGGGCTCAACATATGGGACCTCAACTAGGGAGTCTTCATTATCAAACACAGAGTCTGCTTCATTCATTCATACGTACTTCATTTCATTTCGTTCATATGCCAGTGTGAACACCAGCTATACCTAGGGTGTAGTTTAAGACTTTCATCGGGTTTGCTGTGCAATGATCAAGAATAACCTAATGTCATTACCTGAGTCTAGCTCACCTCTTGATTATTCTATCCTAACACCTTTGGTATCATTCATTTCATTATGTGCTTCATTTGAGGCTGGCCTCATTCATTCATTGGGAACTTTAACTTTAACCGACATAGATCATGTGAGCATCATGAAATCCAGTGTCTCCCCCACACCGAAAAGAGGTGGAATCACCGGCCAAAGTGACCCAATAACATGCTAGCGTACATGGGAAATTTAACCCCACCAGATCCCTATATTGGCAGTATAGGTTCGAAGACTAAGAGATATAAGGAGACCCATACCCGGCAAGCCGGACAGTCTCATCTCATGAGAGTTACGTGAAGCTTCTCCCTTCCCAAAAGAAGGCATCACCGCTCATAGCTAGCCTATCGGTGCTTAGTATAAAGTTCCATTTCATTCATCTCATACGTCAATGTAAGCTGACTTCTAGTATGAGGATATCATAGCTCATTAGATGATTTCTCATCTCATCATTTGTATTAAGTGTGTTAAGCTCAGTACCTTAATTAGAGTGTTCATAGAGACTGGTCTCTTCATTATCTTACACTCTCATAGGTGAGTACGTTTTGGTAATATTTACTTAGGCTCCATTGAGATCACTCTCATCATTTACATTAGCCTCATATCATGTTGTCACCACATTCATTATCATTAGCACATTTGCTTTCCATAATTACTCACTTCTTGTTACGTGAATGTTCATCTCATCGTTTCATTATTCGTCTCATCATATGCCAATGCACTTGGCCATCTAGTGTATCTTACACTCATATTTAACCTTTCAAGGTTCATCATTCCATTACATACATCTTAGGTTCACTTACTTTTGAACGTATGCTAGACTTATGTGTCTATACATACAAGCCATAAGACTTCATTCGTATTTCGTCTAAGTGATTCATATCTTCCTAAGACTATGTGATACAAGACTTATGTGTCTTGTATATTTGCCAAGATCTTGATTTCGATCTAAGTAGGTGGCATTATTCTTGGATATTTTGTTCACGTATGACTTATGTATCAATATGGAAGTTTGGCAAGGAAACCCAAATTTGCATCATTCGAATATCATTTATATTTTTCATTGATTTATTTATAATATTCATAACATTAGAACTCTAAATTAAATTCCAACATTAACATCGTATTATTATTTTTCTACTTAGTTTTTCTCTTAGGTTGGCCGAAGGGTTGTGGGTTCGAACCCCCACAACCCCTTTTTAATTTTCATTAACATAAAATTGCACATTCTCGCCTTAACCAAGAGGTTGTTGGATCAAACCCCCACAGCCTCATCCCACCACCTCTTGTATTTTTGTTATTAATTTCGCTTTCATAGGGAGGTTGTGGGTTCGAACCTCCACAGAGTCCTTATTTAAACTTAAGTTTCGCTGAGGCTGTGAGGTGGTGGGTTCGAACCCCCACAACCTCCTAACTTTATTTTAATTAAATTAGGCGAGTGGCAGTGAGGTTGTGGGATCGAACCCCCACAGCCTCACTTTATTTTTTTTAGTTAATTTCGCCTCTCCTTATCAGCCTTGAGGTCGTGGGTTCGATTCCCACGCCTCACATTTTTTTCTTTTTCCTTATTTACTCCTTTTCGCGCGTGCCTGGCGGTCGTGGGTTCGAATCCCAAGCCTCCCATTTATTTGTTTAATTATTTCTCACCTCCTTCTCCTCCAGTTCGCGAGTTCGATTCCCCCATCCCCTTTTTCTTTTTCTTTGTGGCGAATTCCAGTAGCCAGGTTCGAATCCCCCAGCCCCATTTTCTTTTCCCTTGTCTCGCGAAACCAGTAGCTAAGGGGTTCGATTCCCCTTAACTCCTTCACGTTTTTTTTTCTTCTTTTTCAGCTGCTTTAACATGTGAGCTCTTGGGTTCAATTCCCATTGACCTCACTTATCTTATTTTTTTTTTACTTTAAAAACCCAGAATTTGACATCGTTGTAGAGTGTACAAATCTGGAAAATTTTAGTCATTCTTCAACTCATTTTCATCAACATTTTCACATGATTCTCAAGGTGCATTCATAAATCATTTTAACACATTTTTAGGCGTATCTTTCATAGATTCATTTTGCTAAAAGAATGTTATTCAATCAACCATATTTCATTGCAATAAACATCACATTGTATACACATTTCACACATAAAATACACAAGAAATACATGTCTTACAAGACTCCAAAACAGTGGCCAAACACACTGTCCACATGCACGCACACACACCTCCTTTTTCGATCACACTTTCATTGTCATCTTCGTGATTTCCCGTACATAAACATATTCACATTTAATATAAACACATCATACATGCCTAAATCTACCAGCACAACATACCCATCCTACGAATTCATTTGGGAGATAGTGACAAGGACATGCAAAGGGGAACAACCTTAGTTTCGGAGTGAATATTTTGAAATTGTAAGGGGCCTCTTGGGAAAGGGACCAAGAGAGAAGAAACCCATACCTTTTGACGTTGTTCAAGCGAGAAGTTGCTGCCCAAAAGTTCCTCCAAACCACACCCAATTCACCTCAACGTACACACCACTCGACGAACAACCTCTCTTTGCTTTGACGTTTTTGATTACTTTGCTTTACTTGGAAATTTTTGTGTGTTCTTCAAGTGTGAAGAACAATAGTTGTTAAATAGTTCTTGAGTTTCTTTGTTAGGCAGAGCGTGAGAGAATGAGAGTTGAGAGACGTGAAAGAGAGTTGAGTGACGTGAAAGAGGTTTATTAGGATTAGGTGTGTAGGTTTGAATTAGTCAAAGTAAGGTTTAATTTAATTAATGAAAATCTGATTTATTTAGCTTAGGTGAAATGACCATTATGCCCTTACCAAAAATCAGATTTTTAATCAATAATTAAATCCTTAATTTGATGCTTCTAGTGGGGCTCAAACCCGAGTGACACCCCATTTGCGAAAATGGGTCACTTCGGGTCGCTCCAACCCGAATGCTCTTTTTAATTAAATTAATTAATTAAATAATTAATTCCTCAGGGTAATTACAATATTACCCTTGACCTGAAAAAGACCATTTTACCCCTGGACCCTCAAAACTTAAAGTTTCTTCTTTTAAGTCCGGTAAAGACTTTTTCGATTAAATCTTTGTTTTCGAGAGCCTCACATGGTTGGTTCCAACCTTTCCAAGCTCAACTAACTCCCCAAGTTAGTTGGCTTAGTTGTAGCAAGGGTTCTGAGGTCTGGTTCTATGCGTATCAATCCGTGTGAACCTTGGTCTAATCTTAAGCATTCTTGACACCTTAAGTATTTATCTTATTCATTTTTAGGGTTGTTACAACAGAGGTCGCAGAAAAGCCTCTTCTTGCATTCATCACATTCATACGGTCAATTTTAGCGGAAAAATTAAAACTTTTTGTTTATATTTGAAGTATACATAGATTTCATATAAACGCGTATTTGTAAGAAAGTTCATTGCTCATACATCAACTATCCAGTTATAGAAGCATACAACTTGAAAAAATAGAATCTTATGTCATAAGTAATACTTTCCAAAACGGCACTATTACAAGCGTCTGAATAAAATAGGAAAGAAACACTAGTGGAACCTACTCCACTAGTTCAAACCTACTACTAGGCAAGAAATATAAAGAAAGGCATACTCGAACACATGTGGACCTACCAAGTTTGGATGAAATCTTTGTGTCCGAACAACTGCAATGATACCTTCAACGTCCACCCGAGCCTGCACCTAAAATAGTAATATTGTATGGAATTAGTACACACTTGTACAAAGTATGGGTATATGCAGCAACACATAACGGTAATGCATGAACAAGAATGACTCTTCATAATCAACATGTTTTCTTAGGAGGTCAACTCTCTGGACTTGCCTAATTCTAAATAGGAAGGTCATACCATGAATATGTCACACATCATACACATATAGGTTCACATAACATACATTTCATGTTTCATATATTATATATTTCATATCCACGAGCCCTTTAGCATTAAGGCATCTCAAGTGAGGGCCCAACATATGGGACCTCAACCCAAGGGCCTCCTTTAGCAAACACAGAGTCTGCTTCATTCGTTCATTCATACTTCACATTAATCATTTCATTCATTCATAGGCTAATGTAAACACCAGCTATACCTAGGATGAAGTTTAAGACTCTCATCGGGATCATGAAGTGCAATGACCAAGAATGACCTAATGTCATTTCTTGAGTCGGGTTTCACCTCCTGATTGTCTTGCACAAACACCTTTGGTATCATTCATTTTATTATCTTTCATACTTTGAGGAACTTCAACCTTAACCGACATATATCATGTGAGCATCATGAAATCCGGTGTCTCCCCCACACCGAAAAGAGGTGGAGCATCATGAGGTAGTCATAGATCATTAGATGATTTCTCATCTCTTCTTTACGTATTAAGTGTGAATTTTCCTTACACTTACATATAGAATGTGATTGAGACTTGTCTCTTAATATTCAACACTCTCTTAGGTGAGTACTTTTGGTGACCTTTACTTAGGCTTGGTTGAGACTTGTCTCACCATTCATCTTAGCCTCTTATCATGTTGTCGCCATTTTCATTATCATTATAGTTTAACATAATTACTCACCCCATTACGTGAATGTTCATTTCTTCATCTTGCCATAATTTACATCATATGCCATACACATGGCCTTTAGTGTACTTTACACTCATGGTAGTACCCCTTTCGGGTTACTCATATTTGGCTAAGTTTTTCATGATCATCTAAGTGTATATTGTGCAAGACTTATGCATCTTGCACATTCGTCCAAGGGACCCAAGTTCGATCCCTAGTGGCTTTGTTTTATTTTATTATATGTAAGACTTATGTGACTCACAATTTCGGTCAAGGGGATCCGGGTTCGAATCCCCTGGGCAGCATATAATTTTTTATTATATGTGAGACTTACGTATCTCACACATTTGGCCTTGAGGCCGGGTTCGATTCCCTTCTCTCACACTATTTTTTTCTTTCTTTTAATTCAAGGTCTCTTCTCTTAGTGTTAGGACATTAAGGTCTCGGGCTCCACCCTCAATGGCAGCATCTCTTTTCTTCATTTTTTACAAGTGGTTAGCCGAGACTTAGTCAACTTGTTTAGGCCTTTAGTTCACTTTTTTGAATTTAGCCTAGACGTTTAGCTTAGAGTTTTACATGAACTTTTAACCAATACTTTGATCTAAAATAATGTCCATCTACCCGTAGCACCTCTTAATCTCTAAGG
Source organism: Solanum lycopersicoides (assembly GCA_022817965.1). NCBI lineage: Eukaryota > Viridiplantae > Streptophyta > Magnoliopsida > Solanales > Solanaceae > Solanum > Solanum lycopersicoides. The sequence continues at coordinate 22,694,197 of CM040625.1, read as the reverse complement.
CATCACATTTAGCCCAATTTCTTAATCACAGTACACTCATATATTCGTATGTATTAACCTTTATTGTACAATGATTTCATAGTTTCTATAGTGACGCATTCGGGTTCATTAGAACCTTAGATTAGTATTTAGTCCTTGTGGAATTAACATAAAAGTTCCTTTGTGTAGTTGAGACCATGGCCGAGAGTCTTAGACTCCAAAGAATCAGAAGATTAACATTTCGTTAAAGGACCATACTTTTATTTTCTTGTTCATGAACATCACGATTTCTTCTTGCATGTTAAACACACAAAATTACGTAACACATAATTCACAATTTCTTCAAGTAAACCGTAACAACATAATCACAGAAAACAACATACTTGTGCACATGTAACATTCAATATTCGGACGTACATAAAAAGATCATAAACAGTCCTAGAACACACATTGCACACAATCACAATCATTCCTAAAATCATCTACCAGAAGCCATACCAACGCATGCATCAATCGTTCGAGGGATATTATGACAGGGGCATGCAACGGGGACAACCTTAGTTTTTAGATTGGATTTGAACTGAGCCTTAGGGGACTCTTGGGAAAGGGACCAAGAGAAAATAAAACCCATACCTTTTTTAGCTTTGACAACCAGCCACGAACCCACGTCCTAACCCACGCACAAACCCTTCTTCCGAGCCTTGGTTCTTGTTCACATGTGAATTCCTTTACGTGATTTCTTAAAGCACTTAGGCGTACAATTTTTCTTTTCGTTTTTGATTGATGAAGCTGAAACTCTTTAGAACAATAGGCTTATTTTGTTTTCAGTTTTTGAATTTCAAATTAAATATGAAAAACGTTTGTGGATATATAATGAGTTAAGAGTGCACATTGACTACACTCCTAGTGGGAGTCGTGCGCCTCTTTCTTGGGAGTTTCTTGTTGACTTATTCAACACAATTTAAATGATAAAATCAGATTATAATCTATATGTTAAGTTACTATAATGCCCCTCCTTATTTTGTCTAATTTAAATCACTTAAATCGCCCACTTTAATGCCTCCAACTCGGCTTGAACCTGAGTGTGGAGATCCGGTCAAACTCAGGATTGACAACCGAGATTTGACCCATTTTGACTAATTAAAAACCTTATTTAATTAATTAAATATCAGTCCAGAGTAATTACTATACTACCCCTAGCCCCGAAATTACCTTTTTACCCCAGAACCCTTAAAACGTAGGACTAACCCTCTAAGTCCGGTTAAGACTCACGCGGGTGAATCCTACTGTTCGGGGACCTATCATGTCTAGAACCAACCCTTCCTAGCTCAACCAACTCACCAAGTTGGTTGGCTTTGCTGGTCCATAGGTCCAGTGGTTCGGTTCCACGCGCATCAAGCCGTGTGAATCCGGTCTAACCTATGCATTCTAGGTACGTTTAGGTCTTATTTAGCATAGTCAATTTCGGATTGTTACATTATCCCCTCCTTAGGAACATTCGTCCCCGAATGACACTACTCATCATTTAACAAAGAGGGTGATTTTCGAAACCTACTTCATCATACTTAAACGTTTCTCTTTTGTCAACATTAGATTCACACTTATTTGGATGATGCATACAATTTAAGCTTATCTAAATCTTCATATTTGAGATAGAATAATTTCCTTCTCAATCACACTTAACTTAATGCACACCACAAATCACGCAACACAGAAAACATGCCTATTATACACAAAACCAGCAACATAAATTGCAAACATAACTTCGTTTTAATTCATATAGTGCCATTATGAAATATACGATTAGTGCTCTATCACACCAAGTTGACTACATCACTTACAACTTAGTGTTTCTTAAACGCAAATCAGGCTTTAGGAAAAGAATATCTAACCTTAGGAACTGAACAAATGAGGATAGCGGGATCTCATATCAGCCTCGACCTCCCACGTTGCTCCCTCAACAAGGTGGTTTCGCCATAGGACTTTCACGTGGCAACCTCCTTGTTCCTCAGTCGCTTCACTTGACGATCTAAAATTGAGATTGGAACTTCTTCATAAGAAAGGTTATCATCAACTCCTAACCCCTCAACAAGAAGGATGAATTCTGGATCGCCTAGACACTTCTTAGGCATTGAAACGTGAAACACTAGATGAACGGAAGGCAAATCTTGAGGTAACTTCAATTCGTAGGCCACATTTCCTACTCGCTACAAGACCTCATAAGGACCTCTATACCTCGTACTCAACTTACCTTTCTTATCAAACCTCATCACCCCTTTCATAGGAGATATCTTCAAGTAGACTTGATCACCCACCTCAAATTCTAGAGCTCTTTTTCTGTTGTCTGCATAGGATTTTTGACGACTGTAAGCAGTAGCCAATTTATCTCTGATCATCCTCACCTTCTCCATAGCCTCATGTATGATCTCAGTGCCAAGGATGGCAGATTCTCCTACCTCAAACCACCCAACCGGAGACATACATCTTCGGTCATATAGTGCTTCAAAAGGTGTTATCCCAATACTGGAATGGTAGCTATTATTGTAAGAGAACTCTATCAGCGCTAAGTGATCATCCCAACTCCCCATGAAGTCAATAACACATGATCTCAACATGTATTCAAGGGTCTGGATGGTACGCTCTGCTTGTCCATCCGTCTGCGGATGAAAAGCAGTACTAAGCTTCACCTGTGTACCCAATCCCTTTTGGAAAGATCTTCAAAAATGAGAAGTAAATTGGGCTCCCCTATACGAGATGATAGACAGAGGAATCCCGTGCCATCTCACTATCTCATCAATATAAAGCTTGGCATAATCTTCAGCTTTGTAAAAAGACTTCACAGGTATGAAGTGAGCGGACTTGGTCATTCTGTCAATAATAACCCAAATGGAATCATGTAGTTTTCTAGTCTTTGGCAGACCAACCACAAAATCCATATTGATATCCTCCCACTTCCATGTTGGAATCTCAATCGTCTAAGTGAGACCCGAGGCTTAAGGTGTTCTGCCTTAACCTGTAGGAAATTTGGACACTACTCCAAGAATTTAGAGATATATCTCTTCAAGCCGTCCCACCAATAGACCTCTTTAAGGTCATTGTACATCTTGTTGGCACCTGGATGAATGGAATACCTGGAACCATGAGCTTCTACCAAAATATTAGACCTCAAATTATCAACATTAGGCACACATAACTTATTTTGGTACCTGAGTACACCATCCCCTCCTAGGGAAAACGATTCATTCAACTTACTCAATATTGAGTCCTTCAACTCCATGAGTACTGGGTCGAGATGCTGATTGGCTTTAACATCTACAAAAAATGAGGATTCGGAGCTTGAGTGAACCTAAACACCCCCACTTGCTGCATCTGCCATCCGTACACCCAATCTAGATAATTGGTGTACCTCTTTAACCAGATCTTTCTTCTCTTCATCAATATGAGACATGCTTCCCATGCTCAATCGACTCAACGCATCAGCCACCGCATTGGCCTTACCCGGGTGATAATAAACACTCATATCATAATCTTTGAGCAGTTCTAGCCATCTCCTCTGACGAAGGTTCAACTCCCTCTGTGTAAAAACATATTAAAGACTTTTTTGGTCAGTATATACATCAACATGTACACCATATAAATAATGTCTCCAAAGTTTTAATGCGAACACCATAACAGCTAACTCAAGATCATGAGTAGGATAGTTCTTCTCGTGGATCTTCAACTGTCTCGATGCATATGCAATCACCTTGCCATCCTGTATAAGAACACATCCCAAACCTACCCGGGAAGCATCACATACACCACATATCCTGCACCACTCCTCGGCAACGTGAGAACTGGGGCTGAAGTGAGTCGGTCTTTGAGCTCTTGGAAGCTCTTCTCACATTTTTCAGACCACTCAAACTTTACCTTCTTCTTCGTCAAGGCTGTCAATGGAGCCGCAATAGTGGAAAAGCCTTCCACAAACCTGCGATATAATTGGCTAAGCCCAGAAAACTCCTAATATCTGTAGGAGTAAGGGGTCTCGGCCAATTCTTCACCCTCAACCTTCTTAGGATCAACTTCAACACCTTGGTCGGTCACAACATGACCAAGAAAGGTCACTGATCTCAACCAGAATTCACATTTGGTGAACTTTGCATACAACTGATGTTCTCTGAGTACTTGCAATGTCTTTCTTAAGTGTACCTCATGCTCTTCTTTAGACTTAGAGTATATGAGAATGTCATCTATGAATACTATGATGAAGGAATCAAGGTACTCAGGAAGACCCTATTCATAAGGTCCATAAACGCGGTGGTGCGTTAGTGAGACGAATGACATGACCAGAAACTCATAGTGCCATATCTAGTACGAAAAGCCGTCTTAGGGACGTCTTCTCGCCTCACTCTAAGCTGATGGTAGCCTGACCGAAGGTCTATCTTGGAAAAGAAACTTGAACCTTGGAGTTGGTCAAACAGATCATCGATTCTGGGAAAAGGGTACTTATTCTTTATAGTGACTTTGTTGAGTTGTCGATAATCGATGCACATTCTAAGGGTTCCATCCTTTTTCTTTACGAACAACACTGGGGCACCCCATAAGGATATGCTCGGCTGGATGAAGCCCTTATCAAGTTGATCTTTTAACTGCAACTTCAACTCTTTGAGTTCAGCTGATGACATCCTATACGGGGAATAGAAATTGGCTTGGTGTTAGGATCTAAATCAACACCAAAGTCAATCTCACGTTCAGGAGGAATTCCTGGTAAATCCTCCGGAAAGACATCTGGAACTCATTCACTATTGACACTGAGTCTATGGAAGGAACTTCTTGATCTAAGTCATTGACTCTAACTAAGTGGTACAAGTACCCCTTAGCTATCATCTTGTTGGCCTTCAAGTGTGAAACAATTTGGCCGACTGGACTTGAATCATGCCCTTCCCATTCCCGCTCTAACTCATTTGGAAACTGAAACCTCACTACCCTATTTCTACAATCTATTGTGGCATAATACTTATGGAGACAATCCTTACCCAAGATTATATCAAAATCAAGCATGGCTAATTCCACAAGATCAGCGTGAGTGACTCTATCAAGGATGTGAATTGGGCAATTTTTATACACTCTTTCTGCTCTAATGCCGTCTCCTATGGGAGTACTTACTAGAATCGGCTCATGCAAGATTTCAGGAAACACATCAAACCTACTAGCTATCAAAGGAGTAACAAATGATAGAGTGGATCCTGGATCTAAAATGCATACACTGGGAAAGTAAAGACATGCAACGTACCCGTGATAACATCAGCTGACTTCTCTTGCTCTTCTCTACCTTTCAGCACATAAAATCGGTTCCTCTTAGGAGGTTCGTGCAACATTTTATTCGGCCGAGGCTAGCATATGCCTTGGCCTTATCCATCGTTTGAGGAAATCTCGGACCATGTGTCCAGTCTTGCCACACCCGAAGCAGGTGTTAGTACCTACTAAACATTCACCCCATGAGGACGTCCACATTTACCACAAAGCTTGCTTTTTCGCTGGACGTTCCATCATTGCTCTTTCTGGGCCAGACTCATTCACTTTGGCATTCGAATTTCCTGCAGAAGTAGAATTACCTGAATCTCTTGAACTTAGGCCTGTTCTGGACTCCAAATGATCCCCTACCCGAGCTAGAACCAGTCTGATCCGCAGTCTTAGGCTTCTTGCTTTCATGAACTCTCCTCTTACGGCGGCTCTCCTCCACTTGCTGAGCATGCACCATCAACCTGCCCAGATCCATGCTATCATGCAACATGGCTGCCCGACAATCTTCCACTAGATCCTCCGACACGCCAGTCACAAACCTGCTCATTTCATCCCTGCTATTTGCCACCAGAGAAGAAGCATACTTTGAGAGTTTAACGAATTTCAAGGAATACTCCTTGACTGACATACCTCCCTGTCTCAGGTTGATGAACTCTTCAACCTTGGCTTCTCGTTGCTCTCTGGGGAAGAATCTCTCCAGAAAGGCAGTCTTGAGAACATCCCAAGTGATGGGAACATCTCCACGTGCTCGGCTATCAGTCCACATCCGTACCAAATCTGTGCCACATCCTTGAGTTGATATGCAGTCAACTCAGCCTTCGCCTCCTCATCTACTCCATGGCACAAAGGATCTTGTGGACCTCATCCACAAACTCTGGGGATCCTCATTGGTCTTGGATCCATGTAAACTGGGGGTTCATTCTGGTGAAGTCCCTCAGCCTGCTAGCCATGGTGCTAGCATGAGGGTTCTCTCTGGAGCACCCTCTCTCGCGGCTTGAGCCGTGATGGCTCTAGCCTGAGTAGTGATGGCCTGTCATCTGCAGCAAAGCATTCCTCACTTCACCATCTGTCAACCCAGCTGGATTGACAGGCACTTGATCAGCAGCAACTGGGCTTGAGGAGGAACTTGATTTCCTCCAGCAGCTGCCTCACCTACCCTCCTGCCTGCATTTCTCCTCGTATATTCATTATCTACACGTAGATATAAGAAAGAGTTAGATTCTTAATGACACAATTATGTCACAATTCCACATAGCACGATAAAGAGTAGAAGAAGGGAAAATTTCCTAAGCATTATGCAGTCTCTAATTCATGATAGTGGTGCACTTCACTACCATAACTTAGAAACTACTTAACGTGGTTGATATGAGCCTGATGTCTTGGATATTTAACCTGATGCTCTGATACCAAGTTTGTCACGACCCGATTCTGGAATCCAAATCGAACCGGCGTCGTTGACCTCTCAGAGGTCGCAGACAAGCCTCTTCTTGCATTCATCACATTCATACGGTTAATTTTAGCGGAAAATTTAAAACTTTTTTTATATTTGAAGTATACATAGACTTCATATAAACGTGTATTTGTAAGGAAGTTCATTGCTCATACATCAACCATCTAGTTATAGAAACATACAACTTGAAAGAAATAGAATCTCATGTCATAAGTAATACTTGCCAAAACGACTATTACAAGCGTCTGAATAAAATAGGAAAGAAACACTAGTGGAACATACTCCACTAGTTCAAACCTACTACTAAGCAAGAAATGTAAAGGCAGGCATCCTCGAATGCATGAGGACCTACCAAGTCCGGATGAAATCTCTGAGTCCGAACAGCTGCAATGATACCTTCAACGTCCACCTGAGCCTGCACCTAAAATAGTAATATTGTATGGAATTAGTACACACTTGTACTAAGTATGGGTATATGCAGCAACACATAACGGTAATGCATGAACAAGAATGGCTCTTCCTAATCAACATTCTTTCTTAGGAGGTCAAGTCTCTTAACTTGCCTAATTCGTAATAGGAAGGTCATACCATGAATATGTCACACATCATACACACATAGGTTCACATAACATGCATTTCATGTTTCATATAGCATACATTTCATATCCACGAGACCTTGGAATCATGGACGTAGCATTAAGACATCTCAAGTGAGGGCCCAACATATGGAACCTCAACTCGAGGGCCTCCTTTAGCAAACACAGAGTCTGCTTCATTCGTTCATTCGTACTTCACATTATTCATTTCATTCATTCATAGGCTGATGTAAACACCAACTATACCTAGGATGAAGTTTAAGACTCTCATCGGGATCATGAAGTGCAATGACCAAGAATGACCTAATGTCATTACTTGAGTCCGGTTTCACCTCCTGATTGTCTTCCACAAACACCTTCGATATCGTTCATTTCATTATCTTTCATACTTTAAGGAACTTTCAACCTTAACCGACATAGATCATGTGAGAATCATGAAATCTGGTGTCTTCCCAACACCAAAAAGAGGTGGAGTCACTGGCCAAAGTGAAACCAAAACATGCTAGCTTTATGGGTTCGAACCAAGCTAGTTCCCTATGTTGGCAACATAGTTCAAAGACTAGGAGATTTAGGGAGACCCATACCCACCTTGGTAGACAGTCTCATCTCATGAGAATTACGTGAACCTCCGCCCTTCCCGAAAGAAGGCATCACCACTCATAACTAGACTATCGGTGCTTAGTTTAAAGTTCTTATTTACATTCAACTCATACATCATCGAAGCTTGCTTCTAGCATGAGGTAGTCATAGCTCATTAGATAATTTCTCATCTCTTCTTTACATATTAAGTGTGAATTGTCCTTACACTTACATATAGAATGTGATTGAGACTTGTCTCTTAATATTCAACACTCTCTTAGGTGAGTACTTTTGTGACCTTTACTTAGGCTTGGTTGAGACTTGTCTCACCATTCATCTTAGCCTCTTATCATGTTGTCACCATTTTCATTAGCATCATAGTTTAACATAATTACTCACCTCATTACGTGAATGTTCATTTCTTCATCTTGCCATTAACTTACATCATATGCCATGCACATGGCCTTTAGTGTACTTTACACTCATGGTAGTACCCCTTTCGGGTTACTCATATTTGGCTAAGTGTTTCATGATCATCTAAGTGTATATTGTGCAAGACTTATGCATCTTGCACATTCGGCCAAGGGACCCGAGTTCGATCCCTGCTGGTTTTATTTTATTATATGTAAGACTTATGTGCCTCACAATTTCGGTCAAGGGACCTGTTCGAATCCCTTGGGCAGCATATAATTTTTATTATATGTGAGACTTATGTATCTCACACATTTGGCCTTGAGGCCGGGTTCGATTCCCCTCTCTCACACTATTTTTTTTCTTTTAATTCAAGGCCTCTTCTCTTAGTGTTAGGACCTTGAGGTCTCGGGTTCCACCCTCAATGGCAGCATCTCTTTTTTTCATTTTTTTTACAAGTGGTTAGCCGAGACTTAGTCAATTAGTATAGGCCTTTAGTTCACTTTCTTGAATTTAGCCTAGACGTTTAGCTTAGAGTTTTACATGAACTTTTAACCAATACTTTGATCTAAAATAATGTCCATCTACCCGTAGCACCTCTTAAGTCTAAGGCATCACATTTAGCCCAATTTCTTAATCACAGTACACTCACATATTCGTATGTATTAACCTTTGTTGTACAATGATTTCATAGTTTCTATAGTGAAGCATTCGGGTTCATTAGGACCTTAGATTAGTATTTAGTCCTTGTGGAATTAACATAAAAGTTCCTTTGTGTAGTTGAGACCATGGCCGAGAGTCTTAGACTCCAAAGAATCGGCAGATTAACATTTTGTTAAAGGACCATACTTTCATTTTCTTGTTCATGAACATCACGATTTCTTCTTGCATGTTAAAACACAACATTATAACACATAATTCACAATTTCTTCAAGTAACCGTAACAACATAATCACGGAAAACATACTTGTGCACATGTAACATTCAACATTCGGACGTACATAACAAATCATAAACAGTCCGAGAACACACATTGCACACAATCACAATCAGTCCTAAAATCATCTACCAGAAGTCATACCAACGCATGCATCAATCGTTCATAGGATCTAATGACAGGGGCATGCAACGGGGACAACCTTAGTTTTTAGATTGGATTGAACTGAGCCTTAGGGGACTCTTGGGAAAGGGACCAAGAGAGAAGAAAACCCATACCTTTTCAACTTTGACAACCAGCCACACGAACCCACGCACAAACCTCTCTTCCGAGCCTTGATTCTTGTTCACAAGTGAATTCTTTACGTGATTTCTTAAAGCACTTAGGCGTACAATTTCTTTTTCGTTTTTGATTGATGAAGCCGAGAACTCTTTGAACTAGTAGACTTATTTTTTTTTGTTTTTGAATTGTAAGTAAAGCTGAAAAACGTTTGTGGATATATAATGAATTAAGAGTGCACATTGAGTACACTCCTAGTGGGAGTCGTGCGCCTCTTTCTTGGGAGTTTGTTGTTGACTTATTCAACACAATTTAAATGATAAAATCAGATTATAATCTATATGTTAAGTTACTATAATGCCCCTCCTTATTTTTCTAATTTAAATCATTAAATCGTCCCTTTAATGCCTCCAACTCGGCTTGAACCCGAGTGTGGAGATCCGGTCAAACTCGGGTTTGACCACCGAGCTTTGACCCATTTTGACTAATTAAAAACCTTATTTAATTAATTAAATATCAACCTAGGGTAATTACTATACTACCCCTAGCCCCGAAATTACCTTTTTACCCCTAGAACCCTTAAAACCTAGGACTAACCCTCTAAGTCCGGTTAAGACTCACCCGGGTGAATCCTAGTGTTCGGGGACCTAACATGGCTGGAACCAACCCTGCCTAGCTCAACCAACTCACCAAGTTGGTTGGCTTGGCTGGTGCATAGGTCCAGGGGTCCGGTTCCACGCATCAAGCCGTGTGAACCCGGTCTAACCTATGCATTCTAGGTACGTTTAGGTCTTACTTAGCATAGTCGTTTTCGGATTGTTACATTATCCCCCCTTAGGAACATTCGTCCCCGAATGACACTACTCATCATTTAACAAAGAGGGTGATTTTCGAAAGCTACTTCATCATACTTAAACGTTTCTCTTTTGAACATTTGATTCACACTTATTTGGATGATGCATACCATTTAAGCTTATCTAAAGCTTCATATTGAGATTGAGGAATTTCCTTCTCAATCACACTTAACTTAATGCACACCACAAATGCAACACAGAAAACATGCCTATGCTACACAAAAACAGCAACATAAATTGCAAACATAACTTCATTTTAACTCATATAGTGCTATGAAAATACGATTAGTGACCTATCACACCAATTGACTACAACACTTAGAACTTAGAGTTTCTTAAACGTAAATCAGACTTTAGGAAAAGAATATCTAACCTTAGGAACTGAACAAATGAGGATAGCGGGATCTCATATCAGCCTCGGCCTCCCACGTTGCTCCCTCAACAAGGTGGTTCTGCCATAGGACTTTCACGGTGGCAACCTCCTTGTTCCTCAGTCGCTTCACTTGACGATCTAAAATTGCGATTGGAACCTCTTCATAAGAAAGGTTCTCATCAACTCCTAACCCCTCAACAGGAAGGATGGATGCTGGATCGCCTAGACACTTCTTAAGCATTGAAACGTGAAACACTGGAAGAACGGAAGCCAAATCTTGAGGTAACTTCAATTCGTAGGCCACATTTCCTACTCGCTACAAGACCTCATAAGGACCTCTATACATCGGACTCAACTTACCTTTCTTACCAAACCTCATCACCCCTTTCATAGGAGATATCTTCAAGTAGACTTGATCACCCACCTCAAATTCTAGAGCTCTTTTTCTGTTGTCTGCATAGGACTTTTGACGACTGTAAGTAGTAGCCAATCTATGTCTGATCATCCTCACCTTCTCCATAGACTCATGTACGATCTCAGTGCCAAGGATGGCAGATTCTCCTACCTCAAACCACCCAACCAGAGACATACATCTTCGGCCATATAGTGCTTCAAAAGGTGTTATCCCAATACTGGAATGGTAGCTATTATTGTAAGAGAACTCTATCAGCGGCAAGTGATCATCCCAACTCCCCTTGAAGTCAATAACACATGCTCTCAACATGTATTCAAGGGTCTGGATGGTACGCTCTGCTTGTCCATCCGTCTGCGGATGAAAAGCAGTACTAAGCTTCACCTGTGTACCCAAGCCCTTTTGGAAAGATCTCCAAAAATGAGAAGTAAATTGGGCTCCCCTATCCGAGATGATAGACAGAGGAATCCCGTGCCATCTCACTATCTCATCAATATAAAGCTTGGCATAATCTTCAGCTTGTAAATAGACTTCACAGGTATGAAGTGAGCGGACTTGGTCATTCTGTCAACAATAACCCAAATGGAATCATGTAGTTTCCTAGTCTTTGGCAGACCAACCACAAAATCCATATTGATAGCCTCCCACTTCCATGTTGGAATCTCAATCGTCTGAGTGAGACCCCAGGCTTAAGGTGTTCTGCCTTAACCTGTTGGCAATTCGGACACTCCTCCACGAATTTAGAGATATCTCTCTTCATGCCTTCCCACCAATAGACCTCTTTAAGGTCATTGTACATCTTGTTGGCACCTGGATGAATGGAATACCTGGAACCATGAGCTTCTGCCAAAATATTAGACCTCAAATTATCAACATTGGCACACATAACCTGTTTTGGTACCTGAGTACACCATCCCCTCCTAGGGAAAAATTCATTCAACTTACTCAATACTGAGTCTTCAACTCCATGAGTACTGGGTCGAGATGCTGATTGGCTTTAACATCTACAACAAATGAGGATTCGGAGCTTGAGTGAACCGAAACACCCCCACTTGCTGCATCTGCCAGCCGTACACCCAATCTAGCCAATTGGTGTACCTCTTTAACCAGCTCCTTCTTCTCTTCATCAATATGAGACATGCTGCCCATGCTCAATCGACTCAACGCATCAGCCACTACATTGGCCTTACCCGGGTGATAATAAACACTCATATCATAATCTTTGAGCAGTTCTAGCCATCTCCTCTGACGAAGGTTCAACTCCCTCTGTGTAAAAACATACTGAAGACTTTTATGGTCAGTATATACATCAACATGTACACCATATAAATAATGTCTCCAAAGTTTTAATGCAAACACCACAGCAGCTAACTCAAGATCATGAGTAGGATAGTTCTTCTCGTGGATCTTCAACTGTCTCGATGCATATGCAATCACCTTGCCATCCTGCATAAGAACACATCCCAAACCTACCCGGGAAGAATCACAATACACCACATATACTGCACCACTCCTCGGCAACGTGAGAACTGGGGCTGAAGTGAGTCGGTCTTTGAGCTCTTGGAAGCTCTTCTCACAGTTTTCAGACCATTAAAACTTTACCTTGTTCTTCGTAAAGGCTGTCAATGGAGCCGCAATAGTGAAAAGCCTTCCACAAACCTGCGATGATAATTGGCTAAGCCAGAAAACTCAATATCGTAGGAGTAAGGGGTCTCGGCCAATTCTTCACCGCCTCAACCTTCTTAGGATCAACTTCAACACCTTGGTCGGTCACAACATGACCAAGAAAGGTCACTGATCTCAACCAGAATTCACATTTGCTGAACTTCGCATACAACTGATGTTCTCTGAGTACTTGCAATGTCTTTCTTAAGTGTACCTCATGCTCTTCTTTAGACTTAGAGTATATGAGAATGTCATCTATGAATACTATGACGAAGGAATCAAGGTACTCACGGAAGACCCTATTCATAAGGTCCATAAACGTGGCTGGTGCGTTAGTGAGACCGAATGACATGACCAGAAACTCATAGTGCCCATATCTAGTACGAAAAGCCGTCTTAGGGACGTCTTCTCGCCTCATTCTAAGCTGATGGTAGCCTTACCGAAGGTCTATCTTGGAAAAGAAACTTGAACCTTGGAGTTGGTCAAACAGATCGTCGATTCTGGGAAGAGGGTACTTATTCTTTATAGTGACTTTTTTGAGTTACCGATAATCGATGCACATTCTAAGGGTTCCATCCTTTTTCTTTACGAAAACACTGGAGCACCCCATGGGGATATGCTCGGCTGGATGAAGCCCTTATCAAGTAGATCTTTTAACTGCAACTTCAACTCTTTGAGTTCAGCTGGTGCCATCCTATACGGGGGAATAGAAATTGGCTTGGTGTTGGGATCTAAATCAACACCAAAGTCAATCTCACGTTCAGGAGGGATTCCTGGTAAATCCTCCGGAAAGACATCTGGGAACTCATTCACTATTGACACTGAGTCTATGGAAGGAACTTCTTGATCTAAGTCATTGACTCTAACTAAGTGGTACAAGTACCCCTTAGCTATCATCTTGTTGGCCTTCAAGTGTGAAACAATTTGGCCGACTGGACTTGAACCATGCCCTTCCCATTCCCGCTCTAACTCATTTGGAAACTGAAACCTCACTACCCTGTTTCGACAATCTATTGTGGCATAATACTTATGGAGCCAATCCATACCCAAGATTATATCAAAATCGAGCATGGCTAATTCCACAAGATCAGCGTGAGTGACTCTATCAAGGATGTGAATTGGGCAATTTTTATACACTCTTTCTGCTCTAATGTCTCCTATGGGAGTACTTACTAGAATCGGCTCATGCAAGATTTCAGGAAACACATCAAACCTACTAGCTATCAAAGGAGTAACAAATGATAGAGTGGATCCTGGATCTAACAATGCATACACTGGGAAAGTAAAGACATGCAACGTACCCGTGACAACATCAGCTGACTTCTCTTGCTCTTCTCTACCTTTCAGCGCATAAAATCGGTTCCTCTTAGGAGGTTCGGCTGCAGCATTTGCATTCGGCCGAGGCTGAGCATATGCCTTGGCCTATCCATCGTTTGAGGACAATCTCGGACCATGTGTCCAGTCTTGCCACACCCGAAGCAGGTGTTAGTACCTACTAAACATTCACCCCATGAGGACGTCCACATTTACCACAAAGCTTGCTTTTTCGCTGGACGTTCCGATCATTGCTTTTCTGGGGCCAGACTCGTTCACTTTGGCATTCGAATTCCCTGAAGAAGTAGAATTACCTGAATGTCTCTTGAACTTAGGCCTGTTTGGACTCCAAATGAGCCCCTACCCGAGCTAGAACCAGTATGATCCGCAGTCTTAGGCTTCTTGCTTTCATGAACTCTCCTCTTACGGCTCTCCTCCACTTGCTGAGCATGCACCATCAACCTGCCCAGATCCATGCTATCATGCAACATGGCTGCCCGACAATCTTCCACTAGATCCTCCGACACGCCAGTCACAAACCTGCTCATTTCATCCCTGCTATTTGCCACCAGAGAAGAAGCATACTTTGAGAGTTTAACGAATTTCAAGGAATACTCCTTGACTGACATACCTCCTGTCTCAGGTTGATGAACTCTTCAACCTTGGCTTCTCGTTGCTCTCTGGGGAAGAATCTCTCCAGAAAGGCAGTCTTGAGAACATCCCAAGTGATGGGAACATCTCCACGTGCTCGGCTATCAGCCACATCCGTACAAATCTGTGCCACATCCTTGAGTTGATATGCAGTCAACTCAGCCTTCGCCTCCTCATCTACTCCCATGGCACAAAGGATCTTGTGGACCTCATCCACGAACTCCTGGGGATCCTCATTGGTCTTGGATCCGTAGTAAACTGGGGGTTCATTCTGGTGAAGTCCCAGCCTGCTAGCCATGGTGCTAGCATGAGGGTTCTCTCTGGGAGCACCCTCTCTCGCGGCTTGAGCCGTGATGGCATGGCCATCTGCATCAAAGCATTCCTCACTTCACCATCTGTCAACCCAGCTGGATTGACAGGCACTTGATCAGCAGCAATTGGGGCTTGAGGAGGAACTTGATTTCCTCCAGCAGCTGCCTCACCTACCCTCCTGCCTGCATTTCTCCTCGTATTCATTATCTACACGTAGATACAAGAAGAGAGTTAGATTCTTAATGACACAATTATGTCACAATTCCACATAGCACGATAAAGAGTAGAAGAAGGGAAAATTTCCTAAGCATTATGCAGTCTCTAATTCATGATAGTGGTGCACTTCACTACCATAACTTAGAAACTACTTAACGTGGTTGATATGAGCCTGATGTCTTGGATATTTAACCTGATGCTCTGATACCAAGTTTGTCACGACCCATTTTGGAATCCAATCGCAACCGGCGTCGTTGACCTCTCAGAGGTCGCAGACAAGCCTCTTCTTGCATTCATCACATTCATACGGTTAATTTTAGCGGAAAATTTAAAACTTTTTTTTATATTGAAGTATACATAGACTTCATATAAACGTGTATTTGTAAGGAAGTTCATTGCTCATACATCAACCATCTAGTTATAGAAACATACAACTTGAAAGAAATAGAATCTCATGTCATAAGTAATACTTGCCAAAACGGCACTATTACAAGCGTCTGAATAAAATAGGAAAGAAACACTAGTGGAACATACTCCACTAGTTCAAACCTACTACTAAGCAAGAAATGTAAAGGCAGGCATCCTCGAATGCATGAGGACCTACCAAGTCCGGATGAAATCTCTGAGTCCGAACAGCTGCAATGATACCTTCAACGTCCACCTGAGCCTGCACCTAAAATAGTAATATTGTATGGAATTAGTACACACTTGTACTAAGTATGGGTATATGCAGCAACACATAACGGTAATGCATGAACAAGAATGGCTCTTCCTAATCAACATGCTTTCTTAGGAGGTCAAGTCTCTGACTTGCCTAATTCGTAATAGGAAGGTCATACCATGAATATGTCACACATCATACACACATAGGTTCACATAACATACATTTCATGTTTCATATATTATATTTCATATCCACGAGACCTTGGAATCATGGACGTAGCATTAAGACATCTCAAGTGAGGGCCCAACATATGGGACCTCAACCCGAGGGCCTCCTTTAGCAAACACAGAGTCTGCTTCATTCGTTCATTCGTACTTCACATTATATTTCATTCATTCATAGGCTGATGTAAACACCAGCTATACCTAGGATGAAGTTTAAGACTCTCATCGGGATCATGAAGTGCAATGACCAAGAATGACCTAATGTCATTACTTGAGTCCGGTTTCACCTCCTGATTGTCTTGCACAAACACCTTCGGTATCGTTCATTTCATTATCTTTCATACTTTGAGGAACTTCAACCTTAACCGACATAGATCATGTGAGCATCATGAAATCCGGTGTCTCCCCACACCGAAAGAGGTGGAGTCACTGGCCAAAGTGAAACCAAAACATGCTAGCTTTAGGGGTTCGAACCAAGCTAGTTCCCTATGTTGGCAACATAGTTCAAAGACTAGGAGACCCATACCCACCTTGGTGGACAGTCTCATCTCATGAGAATTATGTGAACCTCCGCCCTTCCCGAAAGAAGGCATCACTCATAACTAGCCTATCGGTGCTTAGTTTAAAGTTCCTATTTACATTCAACTCATACATCATCGAAGCTTGCTTCTAGCATGAGGTAGTCATAGATCATTAGATGATTTCTCATCTCTTCTTTACGTATTAAGTGTGAATTGTCCTTACACTTACATATAGAATGTGATTGAGACTTGTCTCTTAATATTCAACTCTCTTAGGTGAGAACTTTTAGTGACCTTTACTTAGGCTTGGTTGAGACTTGTCTCACCATTCATCTTAGCCTCTTATCATGTTGTCACCATTTTCATTAGCATCATAGTTTAACATAATTACTCTCCTCATTACGTGCATGTTCATTTCTTCATCTTGCTACTAACTTACATCATATGCCATGCACATGGCCTTTAGTGTACTTTACACTCATGGTAGTACCCCTTTCGGGTTACTCATATTTGGCTAAGTGTTTCATGATCATAAGTGTATATTGTGCAAGACTTATGCATCTTCACATTGGCCAAGGGACCCGAGTTCGATCCCTAGTGGCTTGTTTATTTATTATATGTAAGACTTATGTGCCTCACAATTTCGGTCAAGGGACCGTGTTCGAATCCCTTGGGCAGCATATAATTTTTTATTATATGTGAGACTTATGTATCTCACACATTTGGCCTTGAGCCGGGTTCGATTCCCCTCTCTCACACTATTTTTTTCTTTTTAATTCAAGGCCTCTTCTCTTAGTGTTAGGACCTAGAGTCTCGGGTTCCACCCTCAATGGCAGCATCTCTTTTTCTTCATTTTTTTTACAAGTGGTTAGCCGAGACTTAGTCAATTAGTATAGGCCTTTAGTTCACTTTCTTGAATTTAGCCTAGGTTTAGCTTAGAGTTTTACATGAACTTTTAACCAATACTTTGATCTAAAATGAGCTCTGAGCCGGATGGCTCTAGCCTGAGTAGTGATGGCCTGTTCTACTGCGCAGCAAACATTCCTCACTTCACCATATGTCAACCCAGCTGGATTAACAGGCACTTAATCAACAACAACTGGGCTTGAGGAGGAACTTGATTTCCTCCAGCAGCTTCCTCACCTACCTCCTGCCTACATTTCTCCTCCATATTCATTATTCTACACATAGATATAAGGAAAGAGTTAGATTCTTAATGACACAATTATGTCACAATTTCACATGGCCATAAAGAGAGAAAGAAGGGAAAATTTCCTAAGCATTATACAGTCTCTAATTCATGATAGTGGTGCACTTCAATACCATAACTTAGAAACTACTTAACGTGGTTGATATGAGCCTGATGTCTTGGATATTTAACATGATGCTCTTATACCAAGTTTGTCACGACCCAGATTCAGGATTCCAAATCGTAACCGCATCGTTGACCTCTCAGAGGTCGCAGACAAGCCTCTTCTTGCATTCATCACATTCATTCGGTTAATTTTAACGGAAATTTAAAACTTTTTTTTAATATTTGAAGTATACATAGACTTCATATAAACGTGTATTTGTAAGGAATTTCGTTCCTCATACATCAACCATCTAGTTATAGAAACATACAACTTGAAAGAAATAGAATCTCATATCATAAGTAATACTTGCCAAAACGACACTATTACAAGCGTCTGAATAAAATAGGACAAGAAACACTAGTGGAACATACTCCACTATTCAAACCTACTACTAAGCAAGAAATGTAAAGGCAGGCATCCTCGAATGCATGAGGACCTACCAAGTCCGGATGAAATCTCTGTGTCCGAACAGCTGCAATGATACCTTCAACGTCACCTGAGCCTACACCTAAAATAGTAATATTGTATGAATTAGTACAAACTTTTACTAAGTATGGGTATATGCAGCAACACATAACGGTAATGCATGAACTAGAATGGCTCTTCCTAATCAACATGCTTTCTTAGGAGGTCAAGTCTCTGGACTTGCCTAATTCGAAATAGAAGGTTATACCATGAATATGTCACACATCATACACACATAGGTTCACATAACGTACATTTCATGTTTCATATATTATATATTTCATATCCACGAGACCTTGGAATCATGGACGTAGCATTAAGGCATCTCAAGTGAGGGGCCAACATATGGGACCTCAACCCGAGGGCCTCAATTAGCAAACACAGAGTCTGTTTCATTCGTTCATTCATACTTCACATTAATCATTTCATTCATTCATAGGCTGATGTAAACACCATCTATGCCTGGGATGAAGTTTAAGACTCTCATCGGGATCATGAAGTGACAATTACCAAGAATGACCTAATGTCATTACTTGAGTCCGGTTTCACCTCCTGATTGTCTTGCACAAACACCTTCGGTATCGTTCATTTCATTATCTTTCATATTTTGAGGAACTTCAACCTTAATAGACATAGATCATGTGAGCATCATGAAATCCGGTGTCTCCCCTACACCAAAAGAGGGTGGAGTCACTGGCCAAAGTGAAACCAAAACATGCTAGCTTTATGGGTTCGAACCAAGCTAGTTCCCTATGTTGGAAACATAGTTCAAAGACTAGGACATTAGGAGTAGAAATACGGAGACCATGGTCTACGATTACTTTGATAACCACACGTTACCACATATACTGCACCACTCCTCGGCAACTGAGAACTGGGGCTGAAGTGAGTCGGTCTTTGAGCTCTTGGAAGCTCTTCTCACAGTTTTCAGACCATTAAAACTTTACCTTGTTCTTCGTAAAGGTTGTCAATGGAGCCGCAATAGTGAAAAGCCTTCCACAAACCTGCGATGATAATTGGCTAAGCCCAGAAAACTCCTAATATCTGTAGGAGTAAGGGGTCTCGGCCAATTCTTCACCACCTCAACCTTCTTAGGATCAACTTCAACACCTTGGTCCGTCACAACATGATCAAGAAAGGTCATTGATCTCAGCCAGAATTCACATTTGCTGAACTTCGCATACAACTGATGTTCTCTGATTACTTGCAATGTCTTTCTTAAGTGTACCTCATGCTCTTCTTTAGACTTAGAGTATATGAGAATGTCATCTATGAATACTATGATGAACGAATCAAGGTACTCAAGGAAGACCCTATTCATGAGGTCCATAAACGCGGTTGGTGCAATATTGAGACTGAATGACATCACCAAAAACTCATAGTGCGCATATCTAGTACGAAAAGCCGTCTTAGGGACGTCTTCTTGCCTCACTCTAAGCTGATGGTAGCCTGACCGAAGGTCTATCTTGGAAAAGAAACTTTAACCTTGGAGTTGGTCAAACAGATCATCGATTCTGGGAAGAGGGTACTTATTCTTTATAGTGACTTTGTTGAGTTGCCGATAATCGATGCAAATTCTAAGGGTTCCATCCTTTTTATTTACGAACAACACTGGAGCACCCCATGGGGATATGCTCGGCTGGATGAAGCCCTTATCAAGTAGATCTTTTAACTGCAACTTCAACTCTTTGAGTTCAGCTGGTGCCATCCTATACGGGGAATAGAAATTGGCTTGGTGTTAGGATCTAAATCAACACCAAAGTCAATCTCACGTTTAGGAGGAATTCATGGTAAATCCTCCGGAAAGACATCTCGGAACTCATTCAGTATTGACACTGAGTCTATGCAAGGAACTTCTTGATCTAAGTCATTGACTCTAATTAAGTGGTACAAGTACCCCTTAGCTATCATCTTGTTGGCCTTCTAGTGTGAAACAATTTGGCCGACTGGACTTGAATCATTCCCTTCCCATTCCCGCTCTAACTCATTTGGAAACTAAAACCTCACTACCCTATTTCTACAATCTATTGTGGCATAATACTTATGGAGACAATCCTTACCCAAGATTATATCAAAATCAAGCATGGCTAATTCCACAAGAGCAGCGTGAGTGACTCTATCAAGGATGTGAATTGGGCAATTTTTATACACTCTTTCTGCTCTAATGCCGTCTCCTATGGGAGTACTTACTAGAATCGACTCATGAAAGATTTCAGGAAACACATCAAACCTACTAGCTATCAAAGGAGTAACAAATGATAGAGTGGATCTTGGATCTAAAAATGCATACACTGGGAAAGTAAAGACATGCAACGTACCTGTGATAACATCAGCTGACTTCTCTTGCTCTTCTCTACCTTTCAACACATAAAATTGGTTCCTCTTAGGAGGTTCAGTTGCAACATTTATATTCGGCCGAGGCTTAGCATATGCCTTGGTCTTATCCATCGTTTGAGGAAAATCTCGGACCATGTGTCCAGTCTTGCCACACCCGAAACAGGTGTTACTACCTACTAAACATTCAGCCCCATGAGGACGTCCACATTTACCACAAAGCTTGCTTTTTCGCTGGACGTTCCAATCATTGCTCTTTCTGGGTCCAGACTCATTCACTTTGGCATTCGAATTTCCTGCAGAAGTAGAATTACCTGAATCTCTCCTGAACTTAGGCCTGTTCTGGACTCCAAATGATCCCCTACCCGAGCTAGAACCAGTCTGATCCGCAGTCTTAGGCTTCTTGCTTTCATGAACTCTCCTCTTACGGCGGCTCTCCTCCACTTGCTGAGCATGCACCATCAACCTGCCCAGATCCATGCTATCATGCAACATGGCTGCCCGACAATCTTCCACTAGATCCTCCAACACGCCAGTCATAAACCTGCTCATTTCATCCCTGCTATTTGCCACCAAATAAGAAGAATACTTTGATAGTTTAACGAATTTCAAGGAATACTCCTTGACCGACATACCTCCCTGTCTGAGATTGATGAACTCTTCAAACTTGGCTTCTCATTGCTCTCTGGGGAAGAATCTCTCTAGAAAGGAAGTCTTGAGAACATCCCAAGTAATGGGAACATCTCCACGTGCTCGGCTATCTGTCCACATCCAGTACCAAATCTATGCCACATCCTTGAGTTGATATGCACTCAACTCAGTCGTCGCCTCCTCATCTACTCTCATGGCACAACGGATCTTGTGGACCTCATCCACAAACTCATGGGGATCCTCATTGGTCTTGGATCCATGGTAAACTGAGGGGTTCATTCTTGTGAAGTCCCTCCGCCTGCTAGCCATGGTGCTAGCATGAGGGTTCTCTCTTGGAGCACCCTCTCTCGCAGCTTGAGCCGTGATGGCTCTAGCCTGAGTAGTGATGGCCTGTTCTATCTGCAGCAAAACATTCCTCACTTCACCATATGTCAACCCAGCTGGATTAACAGGCACTTAATCAACAACAACTGGGCTTGAGGAGGAACTTGATTTCCTCCAGCAGCTTCCTCACCTACCCTCCTGCCTACATTTCTCCTCATATTCATTATCTACACATAGATATAAGGAAAGAGTTAGATTCTTAATGACACAATTATGTCACAATTTCACATGGCACGATAAAGAGTAGAAGAAGGGAAAATTTCCTAAGCATTATACAGTCTCTAATTCATGATAGTGGTGCACTTCAATACCATAACTTAGAAACTACTTAACGTGGTTGATATGAGCCTGATGTCTTGGATATTTAACATGATGCTCTTATACCAAGTTTGTCACGACCCAGATTCAGGATTCCAAATCGTAACCGGCATCGTTGACCTCTCAGAGGTCGCAGACAAGCCTCTTCTTGCATTCATCACATTCATTCGGTTAATTTTAACGGAAATTTAAAACTTTTTTTTAATATTTGAAGTATACATAGACTTCATATAAACGTGTATTTGTAAGGAATTTCGTTCCTCATACATCAACCATCTAGTTATAGAAACATACAACTTGAAAGAAATAGAATCTCATATCATAAGTAATACTTGCCAAAACGACACTATTACAAGCGTCTGAATAAAATAGGACAGAAACACTAGTGGAACATACTCCACTAGTTCAAACCTACTACTAAGCAAGAAATGTAAAGGCAGGCATCCTCGAATGCATGAGGACCTACCAAGTCCGGATGAAATCTCTGTGTCCGAACAGCTGCAATGATACCTTCAACGTCCACCTGAGCCTACACCTAAAATAGTAATATTGTATGAATTAGTACAAACTTTTACTAAGTATGGGTATATGCAGCAACACATAACGGTAATGCATGAACTAGAATGGCTCTTCCTAATCAACATGCTTTCTTAGGAGGTCAAGTCTCTGGACTTGCCTAATTCGAAATAGAAAGGTTATACCATGAATATGTCACACATCATACACACATAGGTTCACATAACGTACATTTCATGTTTCATATATTATATATTTCATATCCACGAGACCTTGGAATCATGGACGTAGCATTAAGGCATCTCAAGTGAGGGGCCAACATATGGGACCTCAACCCGAGGGCCTCAATTAGCAAACACAGAGTCTGTTTCATTCGTTCATTCATACTTCACATTAATCATTTCATTCATTCATAGGCTGATGTAAACACCATCTATGCCTGGGATGAAGTTTAAGACTCTCATCGGGATCATGAAGTGCAATTACCAAGAATGACCTAATGTCATTACTTGAGTCCGGTTTCACCTCCTGATTGTCTTGCACAAACACCTTCGGTATCGTTCATTTCATTATCTTTCATATTTTGAGGAACTTCAACCTTAATAGACATAGATCATGTGAGCATCATGAAATCCGGTGTCTCCCCTACACCAAAAAGAGGTGGAGTCACTGGCCAAAGTGAAACCAAAACATGCTAGCTTTATGGGTTCGAACCAAGCTAGTTCCCTATGTTGGAAACATAGTTCAAAGACTAGGACATTTAGGGAGACTCATGGTAGTACTTTGATACCAAGTTTGTCACGACCCAGATTTTGGAATCTAAATAGCAACCGGCATCGTTGACCTCTCAGAGGTCGCAGACAAGCCTCTTCTTGCATTCATCACATTCATTCGGTTAATTTTAACGGAAATTTAAAACTTTTTTTTAATATTTGAAGTATACATAGACTTCATATAAACGTGTATTTGTAAGGAATTTCGTTCCTCATACATCAACTATCTAGTTATAGAAACATACAACTTGAAAGAAATAGAATCTCATATCATAAGTAATACTTGCCAAAATGACACTATTACAAGCGTCTGAATAAAATAGGAAAGAAACACTAGTGGAACATACTCCACTAGTTCAAACCTACTACTAAGCAAGAAATGTAAAGGCAGGCATCCTCGAATGCATGAGGACCTACCAAGTCCGGATGAAATCTTTGTGTCCGAATAGCTGCAATGATACCTTCCACGTCCACCTGAGTCTGCACCTAAAATAGTAATATTGTATGAAATTATTACACACTTGTACTAAGTATGGGTATATGTAGCAACACATAACGGTAATGCATGAACAAGAATGGCTCTTCCTAATAAACATGCTTTCTTAGGAGGTTAAGTCTCTGGACTTGCCTAATTCAAAATAGGAAGGTCATACCATAAATATGTCACACATCATACACACATAGGTTCACATAACGTACATTTCATGTTTCATATATTATATATTTCATATCCACGAGACCTTTGAATCATGGACGTAGCATTAAGGCATCTCAAGTGAGGGGCCAACATATGGGACCTCAACCCGAGGGCCTCCATTAGCAAACACAGAGTCTGCTTCATTCGTTCATTCGTACTTCACATTAATAATTTCATTCATTCATAGGCTGATGTAAACACCAACTATACCTAGGATGAAGTTTAAGACTCTCATCGGGATCATGAAGTGCAATGACAAAGAATGACCTAATGTCATTACTTGAGTCCGGTTTCACCTCCTGATTGTCTTGCACAAACACCTTCGGTAACGTTCATTTTATTATATTTCATACTTTGAGGAACTTCAACCTTAACCGACATAGATCATGTGAGCATCATGAAATACGGTGTCTCCCCCACACCGAAAAGAGGTGGAGTCACTGGCCAAAGTGAAACCAAAACATGCTAGCTTTATGCTTTCGAACCAAGCTAGTTCCCTATGTTGGCAACATAGTTCAAAGACTAGACCCATACCCACCTTAGTGGACAGCCTCATCTCATGAGAATTATGTGAACCTCCGCCCATCCCAAAAGAAGGCATCACCACTCATAGCTAGCCTATCGGTGCTTAGTTTAAAGTTCCTATTTAAATTAAACTCATACATCATCGAAGATTGCTTCTAGCACGAGGTAGTCATAGCTCATTAGATGATTTCTCATCTCTTCTTTACGAATTAAGTGTGAATTGTCCTTACACTTACATATAGAATGTAATTGAGACTTGTCTCTTAATATTCAACACTCTCTTAGGTGAGTACTTTTGGTGACCTTTACTTAGGCTTGGTTGAGACTTGTCTCACCATTCATCTTAGCCTCTTATCATGTTGTCGCCATTTTCATTATCATCATAGTTTAACATAATTAATCACCCCATTACGTGAATGTTCATTTCTTCATCTTGCCATAATTTACATCATCTGTCATACACATGGCCTTTAGTGTACTTTACACTTATGGTAGTACCCCTTTCGGGTTACTCATATTTGGCTAAGTGTTTCATGATCATCTAAGTGTATATTGTTCAAGACTTATCCATCTTGCACATTTGGCCAAGGGACCCGATTTCGATCCCTAGTGGCTGTGTTTCATTTTATTATATGTAAGACTTATGTCCCTCACAATTTCGGTCAAGGGGGATCCGGGTTCGAATCCCTTGGGCAGCATATAATTTTTGATTATATGTGAGACTTATGTATCTCACACATTTGGCCTTGAGGCCGGGTTCGATTCCCCTCTCCCACACTATTTTTTTCTTTATTTTAATTCAAGAGCTATTCTCTTAGTGTTAGGACCTTTAGGTCTCGGGTTCCACCCTCAATGGCATCATCTCTTTTTCTTCATTTTTTTACAAGTGGTTAGCCGAGACTTAGTCAACTAGTTTAGGCCTTTAGTTCACTTTCTTGAATTTAGCCTAGATGTTTAGCTTAGAGTTTTACATGAACTTTTAACAAATACTTTGATCTAAAATAATGCCTATCTACCCGTAGTGCACTCACATATTCGTATGTATTAACCTTTATTGTACAATGAGTTCATAGTTTCTATAGTGAAGCATTCGGGTTCATTAGAACCTTAGATTAGTATTTAGTCCTTGTGGAATTAACATAAAAGTTCCTTTGTGTAGTTGAGACCATGGCCGAGAGTTTTAGACTCCAAAGAATCGGCAGATTAACATTTCGTTAAAGGACCATACTTTCATTTTCTTGTTCATGAACATCACGATTTCTTCTTGCATGTTAAACACACAACATTATATAACACATAATTCACAATTTCTTCAAGTAAACCTTAACAACATAATCACGGAAAATAGCATACTTGTGCACATGTAACATTCAATATTCGGACGTACATAAAAAGATCATAATCAGTCCGAGAACACACATTGCAAACAATCACAATCATTCCTAAAATCATCTACCAGAAGGCATACCAACGCATGCATCAATCGTTCGAGGGATCTTATGATAGGGGCATGCAACGAGGATAACCTTATTTTTTAGATTGGATTTGAACGAGCCTTAGGGGACTCTTGGGAATGGTACCAAGAGAGAGAAAACACATACCTTTTTCATCTTTGACAACCTGCCACGAACCCACGTCCTAACCCATGCACAAACCCTTTTTCCGAGCCTTGGTTCTTGTTCACAAGTGAATTCCTTTATGTGATTTCTTAAAGCACTTAGGCGTACAATTTTTCTTTTCATTTTTGATTGATGAAGCCGAGAACTCTTTAGAACAGTAGGGCTTATTTTGTTTTCTATTTTTGAATTGCAAAGTAAAGATGAAACACGTTTGTGGATATATAATGAGTTAAGAGTGCACATTGAGTACACTCCTAGTGGGAGTCGTGCACCTCTTTCTTGGGAGTTTGTTGTTGACTTATTCAACACAATTTAAATGATAAAATCAGATTATAATATATATGTTAAGTTAATATAATGCCACTCTTTATTTTGTTTAATTTAAATCACTTAAATCGCCCACTTTAATGCCTCCAACTCGGCTTGAACCCGAATGTGGAGATCCGGTCAAACTCGGGATTGACCACCGAGCTTTGACCCATTTTGACTAATTAAAAACCTTATTTAATTAATTAAATATCAACATAGGGTAATTACTATACTACCCCTATCCCCAAAGTTACCTTTTTACCCCTAGAACCCTTAAAACCTAGGACTAACCCTCTAAGTCCGATTAAGACTCACCCGGGTGAATACTAGTGTTCAAGGACCTATCATGGCTGGAACCAACCCTGCCTAGATCAACCAACTCACCAAGTTGGTTGGCTTGGCTGGTGCATAGGTCCAGGGTTCCGGTTCCACGCGCATCAAGCCGTGTGAACCCGGTCTAACCTATGTATTCTAGGTACGTTTTGGTCTTACTTAGCATAGTCGTTTTTGGATTGTTACAAGTGTGTTGCTGATCCCGAGTCCCTTCTTCATATTGAGGGACTTGGGGTCAAGTATAAACTCTCTTACGAGGAGGTTCGGGTCCAATTTCTTGATAGACAAGTGAAAGGATTGAGGAACAAAGAGGTTGTATCCATAAAAGTGTTATGGAGGAACCACTTAGTTGAGGGTGCTACATGGGAGGCCGAGGCCGACATGAAGTCCCGATATCCTCATATATTTGATGATTGAGGTTAGTCATCCTTTATAATAGTTTAAATATAATTAGTAATTGAAGTTCTTTCATTTTTGGGTGATAAAATGCGAAAGATGAATTTTCGAATTTTGAGCAGTGAACTTACAGTGGCTAGTGATTTTTGCTTTAAAATGTGAATATTTTGTTTTGGCTTGTTTTGACTCATGTTGTGCATTTTGACATGTTGAGTCTTTATGAAATGTTTAGTATCATGTTGATAAGTTGAATTTGAATCTAATTGACTTATGTTTGTCATGATGAGCTCAAATGGTTGTTGTGAGAAGGAAGTACCTCATGAGGTGATATTGAGTCTAATTTTGGTAATTCGAGTTTTGAATTGCCTTGATTGAAATGATATGTATTGTATTGTATTGAAATGATATTGGTTGAGTTGCTAGCCTTGAGTCTATTCCTTCCTTGAAAAGAATTTTAGTGTTATTCGGGGACGAATGTTCCTAATGGGGGATAATGTAACATTTCAAAAATGTAAGACGTGTCGTTAATGCCTAACATAGGTGTCGGGAAGTATAGACACCATTTTTAAAGTTATTTTCATTAATATAGGTCACTTAGGAAATTTTGGAACAAAAATGTTTAAGAAAGTCCAAGATGTCCGAAAGTTTGTCCAAAGAGGTGCTACTGTGCCTTGGCCTATTTAAGTAGCGTTTAAGAGTTGGAATTCAATGAAATATGGTGGAAAGGTGTGTGATAAGTGTTAGAAAGGTTTCATGGTCGAAACGTTCGGGTACGACTCCCCAAGGACCAACCAAGGGCCCTTGAGGAGACCCTTGTGGGTTTGGCAGCACTACCTGGGCAGTGTGCATCGATGGGCTGGCCTACGGTCCGTGGGTGGACCAACGGACCATTGGTGCCACTGTTGTGCAACACTTGTAAAGGTGGTGTTTGTGAGCATCGACGGGAGCAACCGACGGCCTGTGCATGGTCCAAATGACAGTCGATGCCATCGTCCCTCAAAACTTAGCCACACCTTGGTGGAAGGTCAGTTACGGAAGAGACGACGGGTCGTAGGTGGACTGACGGGGCATCGATGCCTCCGTTGTCCCATACTTATCCTGGTGGTGGAAGACCCCAGTTGCACAAGTCTCCGACAGATACGACGGACGTTCAGCACGGAGGAGGGGCAATCCGTAGAATCACTAATGGACCATCGATGGGGTCTCGTTGGTGAGGTCAGTCAATTTTAAGTTACATTTTTATTTGGTTATTTAAGTTAGTTAGGGGTTTAGGGGGTTAATTAAGGGATTAAGGGAGGTATTATTAAGTTGATTAGTCACCATGTAAAGTCCCTAACCTATCTTAACCTAAACACAATTATAAATCAAATTGCTCTACCTTCTCTCTACTTTCTCTCTCTATTGGAAGACTCCATTGAAGCAAATCTTAGGAAGTGAATTGGGGGATGTAAAAGGGTGGATTCATCTTCATTTTCTCATCAAGACATTAAGGTATGGGGTCTCTTCACCTTTGAGACCTTTTTCCTCAAAGGGTTCATCCAAATTTATTTAAAAAGTTAGTGATTTCTAATGGGTTTCTTCCAATTCCGAAATTGATGTTGTGGATTGAGTTATTGATGTTTCTTTTAGGATAATATGAGTGGATTGACATGTATTCTAACTTAATTGAAGTAATTTATGATGGTCTTGCCTAAATTGAAGAACATGTTCCCAAGTCCTTAACCCTAGGTTGTGTTCTTGGCTTAGATTGTAAATTGTCCATTCAACTGACTTGCTTATGAGTTGAATCACTTGTATATGATGTTGGTATGCTTCCTATGAACAAATTATGATAATGATTAGTCTTTCATGCTAGTTCTTGATAGATGATCTAGGGTATGATGAATTTTCTAAATCCTAAGTTTGATCTACTATTGAATTGTGAAGTAGTGACTCTTCTGTACTTGTGATTTCATTGGTTATTGAATTATGGTGATTTGATGACCTAATTGGGTTGAAGTAAGGGTTGATGGTAAGACCTTGATGATGGTGAAATTGTGAAGAAGACTTGGTAAGTCTTGTGACCTAATCCTTTGTTTCAATTATGGTTAATTGTGGTTAAGTCATGATGATTGTATTGGAGCATGTTGTATAGGATTTATAGGTTGGAATTATGTTGAATTGAAATGTATTGGTATGGTTGTGGGTTTGATTAATATGTAAGGTAATAAGGGTGATGATGATTGCCAAATGTTATTTATTATTAAAAGTCTATGAAGTGTTAACCTTATTTATATGAATTGTGATGAAAGGCTTTTTTTACTCATGCAATTCCTATTGAGCTATTATGATGATGACTATACAAGGGATAGAACCTATGATCTAAACTAAGTTATTATTTATAAATAAAGACTAAATTCATTTCAATAAGGTACTAGCTTAGCACCGAGTGATCTTGGATGTGAGAGGGTGACGTTTTTCCACAAAGGAAAGGTAGGGGTTCACTACGGTTCTCACGGGTAGGATAGCTTCATGACCCAAATAGGGTGTAGAGTGATACTTACTATGATGCCCCAAGTTCCATAACTATGTTTCCACCATAGGAATACTAGCTATTGGATCCACTTTGAATGTTATATTTACGTTAGGTATTACTTTGGCCGGTTGACCACCTTCCATCGCTGTAAGGTTATGACACAATTGGCATGGATATTGATAATATTATTACAAGTATCTAGTGAAATTATGATTTATGCCACCAAATTGGCTAGCAAAACTTTGTCCAATCATATTATTTACAAATCATGTAAAGTCATACAAACCTCTACATCAATTAACTCATAACATAGGGTATGCCAATCAATGGGACAAGTCCCAACATACCCTATACACACAAACTTGTGAACGTAATAACATTGAATGAGTCCTTGTAACTTTCACAAAGAATCGTACAAGACTATCAATTAACGTTGAACAAGTTAAGGCGAGTAATGAAATAACTAAAAGCTTAAGTTATGAAATTTACCTAATATAGAGTGTTAAAGGAAGTGATACATCCCTCACTTACACTTAAATGATTACGTCAAAGATACTCACATAAGAGGGTGCTAGAGTCCGTGAGACAAGTCTCACTCGCACCATGATTATAATGTAAGACTTAAGTTCATATTCATCAAGTATAGTAAACGGATGACCAGTCATCCATTGAGTTAAGTATACCTCATACTAGAAGCAAGCTTCCATCATGTTTGAGTCAACTCTAAATGATATAAAGTAAAATAAATCTGAGCTTAGCACCAATATACTAGCAATAAGCTTGTGCCAGCACATGTAAGCCTCATGAGATGAGAACACCACCCAGGTGGACCAGGATCTCCGAAAGTCTTCTAGTCTTTGAACTATGTTGCCAGCATAGGGATTAGCTAGTGGAGAAATCCACCTAAGAATGCTAGGTAGTTTCGGTTTAACTTTGGACGGTGATACCACCTCTTTTCGGTGTGGGGGAAACACTGGATTTCATGTTTAGCTCACATGATCTATGTCGGTTAAAGCTCAGGAAAGTATTCGGTTCACTATAGCCGTGAACCTCTCTTTTCGGTGTGGGGAGGACACTGACTTGGTCTCACATTAGTCGGTGAACCCCCCTTTTCGGTGTGGGGTAGACACAGAACTTGGTTCACCTAAACCGGTGAACCACCCTTTTTTGGTGTGGGGGAGACACTGGATTTCATGATATCTCGCATGATCTACTTCTGTTAATGCTAAAGATTCTTTAAAGAAAGTAAGGAAGAATGAAAGTATCATGTTTAAAATGAACAACAGAGCAAAGAAGTAGAAACATAACTTCATAGTGAACTAAGTGAAGCAAGAGCTTAAGAATGTCAATCATTAATGTTGATAAGAATGAAATTTTAACAAGTAGTTTATGCCAATATTGGAGTATGAATATATGTCCCAAGATGTATATATCTCAAATAATCAACTAATGGGCATACCCAATAAATATTGGCTTATAATACATTCATACCTAATTTAATAAGAATGAGAAGTATAACTTGTGAGTAGGGTAGCCAAATCATTTCCTTAGTCTTGTGCATTACTTACTCGATTCGTTGTAGGTATGGGACTACAATGAATCATTACACTTGTAAGTAAAATATAGGATCAAAGGAGATCATTGAACTACACAACAAAAAGAAGAAAAGACTGAAAAATAAACTAAGTGTGGGAATAGGAGCCTCGGCCTAAGGGAGCAAAATCATAAAGATTCGTTTAAGTTATTCTAAAATTATGTTCATGATTTCAAGGTCTTATGTTCATATATAAAATGAGTTGTGTGCCTTAATTGCATGAGAACATGTCATATTCATAGCATGAATCACAAATAACGATTTAAGAAAGTAAAGTAACTGAACTTTCCAGAAACGACATGTTGCTTTAGGAAGAGCTTTCCTTGATCATACGTAGTCCTTATGTGTTTATGTGCATACACCCATACTTAGTACAAGTGTGTACTAACCCCATATATTACTACTATTTTTATAGGCGCAGGTTCGAAAGAAGATTGAAGATTGAGCGAAGCAGTTTGGATTAGCGATCTCCAGACTTTGGTAGGTCCTCTTGAGTTTGAGGATGCTACATTTATTATTCTAGCTTAGTAAATTAGACATAGCTAGTGGAGATAGTCCCTAGCGTTTCATTTGAAACATTTGTTCAAGCGTTGTAATAAGGTCGATTGGAAAACTATTATTAGTATTATGATTTTCTATTTTGATTGTTTAATCTTTAATAGATTGTTGATTTAGTTTGAGCTCATTAGAATATCAATCTTATGCAGTATATATATATGAAGTCTATGTACACTTTTATAAGTAATTAAAAAGTTTTAAATTTTCTGCAAATTTAACTGTATGATTGTGATGAAAGCTAAGAAGTGGCTTGTCTGCAACCTCTGAGAGGTTAACGACACTGGTTATATTCGGATTCCAGAATCTGGGTGTGACAGATATGACTAATATGGAGTTGAGGTCTGCCCTAATGAACTTGACCCAACTCATGACGGCTCAATCTCATGTCGTCAATGATCACTTTGTTGCCCAAGCTAACCTAGGAGGTGGACCTCAACCAAATGCTACTACTCCGCCTCTAGAATTCAGGATATCATGAGGATGAACCCTCTTACTTTACATTGCACTAAGGTGGATGAAGATCCACAAAGCTTCATAGATGAGGTGTTCAAAGTGGTGGATGCTATGGGTGTGACCCTTATAGAGAATGCGGAGTTAGCCTCTTACCAACTCAAGGATGTGGTTCAAGTATGGTTTGAGAAATGGAGGGATGAGAGACTCTTAAGAGATTGTCCGGTTGATTGGGAGATGTTCAAAGAGACTTTCCTAGATAGGTTGTTTCCCTTAGAGTGGAGGAAGAAGAAGATGGTTGAATTCATGAACCTTCGTCAAGGGGGAATAAGTGTGCAAGATTACTCTCATAAATTCACCCAACTCTCTAAGTATGCCCCAACCATGGTAGCCAACCCTAGGGCTAGGATGAACAAATTTGTGATATAGTGCCTAGATTTGTGGAGAAAGAGTGTCGTACGGCAACACTTCTTAATGACATATATATCTATAGGCTCATGGTATATGCACAACAAACCGAGGATTCCAAAATTAGGTAGATAAGGCAAGAGGGTAAGAGTCCTACGTCAGACGATTCTAGTAACCAAAAGCCTAAGAAGAGGTTATTTCACCAAGAGTCATCCACGGGGAACAAGTATAGGGCTCCAAACCCACATTCCCAAGGAGGAGTCCATACTTTTGAGAGGACTAGGTGTGCTTCTTGTGGAAAGCAATATTTGAGTAAGTGTCTTTCCGGAATGGATGGTTGTTTTGGGTGTGGTAGTAAGGGACACAATATGAGGGAATTCCCTAACATCAAGGCAAGGGGGAAAGAGTTTAATCATGATCCTTAAGGTTGTCTAGATCCCGATTCTCCAAAGAATAACCCCCCCTATGGGATGGGAGCTAGGAAGGAGAACTAATCCGAATTCGTAAGTCCCGATAAATCTTAACTCTTTATGGTTGTTGTGTTGATGTTGTAAGATAGGTTTATATGGTTTTGTCTTTCATATGATCATGCCTTCTTCATGAATTGCTTAAGTGATGAATTTTTAGATTTGTTAGCATGCTTGTCTGTGTTGAGAATCATGCTCACCGTAAAGATTTCACTTTTTGAATAAAATTGTCTTGTCATGAATTGTGGTTTCAATGTGTGAAAAAGTGTTGTAAATAAGAATGTTTAATGTTGGAGAAGGTTGATCCTCAATAAATGAAGAATAAGGGTGAATTTTGAAATATGAAAGTTGATGCAAAGTTCCGTGTGTTGCCAAATGTTTGGAAATATGAAATTGTGCTCCTTGTTAGTTATTGACTTTACTATGAATGTTTGATAATGATTGTAATGTGTTATGTGCTGATAATTGAGTCCTTGATGGTCTTAAAATGTTTAGTGTCTTCGAGGACGAATGTTATTACAAGTGGTGGTGAATGTAACACCCTAAAACGAACTAAGGTGAACTAGAGCTTCGTTAATGTTTTGTGAATTAGTTTTGTGTTAAAATGAGTTACATTTATGTTATTAGGAAGTTTGTGAAGTTTGTTAACGTTTGGAAGTCAAACATCCGAGAATGTCCATGATGTCGAGGTGTGTCTTACAAAGTGTTCATGTGTCTTGATGTGTTTTAGTGAGCAGTACGTGTTCATTTTGTTTGAAATTGTTGTAGGATATTCCTAAGACCTATACGACTATGTTTGTTGGTTAAACGTCCGGGTACGACCCCACCTAAGACCCACGAGGGGCCCTAGAGAAGGGCCCAAGACTAGGACCCAAAACTACCTAGGCAGTGTCGTTGGTTCTGATGCCAAAATGCTGTCAAAAAGGTTGCCTTGGCTTGGGGTGTTTGGTAAATTTACCCCAAGTCTTTTAGGAAACTTAGAAGATATTTTTAGGGTCTTTTAGGTATATTAAGGTGTTTCAAACCCTAAGACCTAGTTTTAGACTTCATTTCCTAAAACCCAAAACCCTTCCCTCAAGAAAACTCTCTCAAACGTCCATAGAAGCTAGAAGTCAAGAAAGAGCTAGGAGGGATTTTGGTGGTGGTCCATTTCTTCATAAAAATAAATGGGGTTTCTTCTATTTGTGATATGGCAGTCAACCCTAATCTTTAACTCTGAATATGGGTCCTGCATGAAAACGTTTTAAATGATTCAAATATGATGCTTCTAATGTTAATTGGTGATTTTAATGCTAAAACTTCATTGAAAACATGTTAAAGTTTTTTATAAAATTTTGGCTTAAGGAATGGGGTAAATGAGAATGATTTTGAAGTCTTTGAGCTTTGATGTTTTTGGGTTGATGTTGAGGTTTATCTACTGCCCTAAGGGCTATTTTATGATGAATTGTTGAGTAAATTGTAAATAGGTGTGAAAGCTTTGGAAGAATGGTAAGTTGGTATTATTGTTAACTCTCTTTATGAAATTCTCTTGAGTGGTATGGTTAACCTTCTTGGTGGCGGTGCTTACTTGTTGACTTTTGATATACTTGATATGTATTGTAAGTGTGGCTTTGAAGGCCTAATGTGTGAAATGATGTGATAACGAAGATGGTTCCTGTGATGTGTATTATGAAGCTTGAATTATATGTCTTTCTTAGGTTATGCCTAAATGAAGTAAGTGTATACGTTGAGCATGCCAGTGTGTAAGACATGATGAATGAAGGTCTAAGAAAGTATAGAAGTTAATGTAAATGAAATGATGCTTATGTGCAAGGTGTGTTCACATTTACACACACACACACTTGAATGAATGAATGAAGCTAAGTTACGTCAAAAAAGGAGTTTTGGGGTTAACACTCTTCATGAGTTTAGATGAAGTGTTTAGTAGCAACCTCACTACATCCTAAGAGCTTTATAAGATAGGTCGGAGGATGCATACCCTTCGTGAGTTGAGATGTGGTGTTCACTAGTTATTCTTAACGTATAGTATATAATGTTGGAATCCGTGGGGAATTATGCATAGCACCGAGAGGATATGAAGAAGGGGCGGTTACACTTCGTGAGTTGAGATGTTTTATTCCAATGTACCTCTTGAGATTAGTACTCCTCGTTAGTAGAGATTGAGTTACTTAGTAGCAATCTCCTTATCCCTTAACTGTACGCCCGCATAGGTATAGCTATTAGAAAGCCATGTAAAAGCTAAGAGAATGACCTTACTCTAGGCAAGTGAGGATACCTCATCCTATAAGGGTTAATATCGAGATTCGATGTCTAGCTCTCATGGTCTAAGTAGGTTAATCTAACCCCCATAAAAGTAATGAAAGCACTAAGTCTTCTAAAAGATTATAGTACTTAGGGTAGGTGGTGGAATAGAACGCCATCTACTCATTGCACAAAGTAGGCATTCCGAAAGGGAAGTCTTGGTGTGTATTATATGAATTGAATGAGCTAAATCTTCTAAAATGGTGTACTACTTAGGGTAGGTGGTGGAATGGGACACCATCTACTCATTTCACTAAGTAGGCATTTCGAGAGGGAAGTCTTGGTGTGACTTATGTGAAACGTTTGAGTGTTCTTCTATTGTCTTGTCATTGAATGGGGACTTGTTCTCCCGAGCTGAGTAAGCCTATAATGGGTAGTCTTGGGGATCATCTAGGTGTGTATTGAAGGATATGGAAAGGCGTTTCCTTCATGTCTTACCTTGGTGAGTCTTAGGATAACCTTAGATAGGGAAACTCGGAGGTCTTATACAAGCCATAGCATAGTCATATTAAATTTAGCGGAAAATTAAAAAAATTTCATAGCACATCATATGCTATAAACATCACTTCATATATATATAAAGTATAAGTCATAATTCATATTTAGACCTTAAATATCCTTGCCATCCTAGAATCAACATTATTATAGTACAATAGGGACACAACCTTTATAACATAATACATAAGTACAATATTAAATTTACTTTACAGTAAGCTAAACATTAGGAAATCCTTGGACTTAAAGATTCCTTTCCTTGAGCTTGGGATCACATACTTTTATTTCACATACATAGTATAGGAACATAATCTCATAACAATTCCATAACATTGTCTCATATTAAACCATCTAGACGAGAGTATAGCAATTTGGGTCAAGACCTTACATCAACAATCATGCCACATATAGGCTTTAAAATTATAGTACCAAAATAAAAGAGAATGACAATGTGTATTTAAGACAAAACAACATGCAATAGGTAAATAATGGCATTGTCCTCAGGAAGTGAGGACCTACTGAACATTGAAGATAGGAATCATAGTTTTCTTCAAATGGCCTTATACTAAGCTCAACGGCCAGATTCTACATTTGTAGTAAACATAAAAGATTGTTAGTACACACTTGTACTAAGTATAAGCATATGCACATAAAACAAGTGAAATCATGCTAAAGAGGAAATTTCCTTTAAAACATGCTACTCTTCATTTGGAAAGCCTTATGCAAATTCAGGAAGTTAATACAAGTCATTAATGAATATTCATCATGTCAATACCATGTATTATACAAGATAAATCCACCTTAAGTCAAATCAAGTAACATGCATATCAACATACTTGAACCCATAATCAAACACAACTCTATCATCAAGACATAACATCACAAGCATGAATAAGAGTTCATTACTACATAACCAAACCAAGACCATTACTCATGAGCCTCATTAAGTCCACTTGTTCAATAACTAAGCAAAGCCCCATAACTCTACATAATCAAGTAAACCTAGCAAGAACCATAACCAATGCTAAACTCCACATGACATATCATTAAGAGTACATAATATCATACTTTAGCAATAGAGACAAAGTACATGTTCATAAGAGTAATCAACATCACATAGTTTCATTTACATTTATAAGTATATACATACATAAGAACAACCTCCTAAGGCTTCCCTCAAGTCAAACTAGTGCAATGCATAGGTAGAGTCCCATACCCCTAACTAGGCTAAGTCAAACCTCTTAAGTCACCCTAGTTGGTTTGTACTTCATTACTTCATTTTAGTTTAGGGAACACTTGCCTTATCTGTCATAGACCAAAAGAGCTAAGTGTGGAATCCGATGTTGTAAAACTTACACCGATGGAAGGTGGTCTACCAGCCAAAGTAGAACCAAACATAAACATAGCTTTCTAGGTGGATCCACTAGCTTGTCTTCCTATGGGGGCAACATAGTTTAAGGAACTAAGAGATATGTATAAACTCTCTATATGCCACTTGGACATTAGAGCTTCATCTCATAAGAATATATAGGGTTAGTATCCCTCATAGGGGAGTCAACAACTCATGTGGAACCATAGGGTGAATCTTCTTCTATGGAAAGTCAACACTTCGCATTGTAAAGTTCTCTCTGTGTTAAGCTAAGGTCCCTTTTGAAATGTATTTATTGCCTTTATTTATGATCAGAGCTTAGTTTAGGTCATAGGGTGAACCCCTTTATAATCATCATTATCATACCTCAATAAGAATTGCATGAGTATTTTCCTTTCATTACACTCATACATGTAAGGTTAGCAGATTTACATAGTCATTCATAATAAGACACATTGGTAAGTCATAAAAATCCTTATAACATTTACATCTTATCCAACACCTCATTAACCATAGTCAAGACATTTCAATTCACCAACCCTATCAATCTTAATATAAGGTAGACTTCAGTACAACACCATCACATAATCACAAGTAACCATAATTGAAGTAAAGAGTTAAGATCACAAGACTTACCAAATATCCTTCACAAGCCATCATAAAGGTCTTACCATCAACCCTCAAACTTAACCCAACCATGGGTGTAATATCATCACACAATAGTAATTAACATAATAACAAGATCAATTGTATCATCACTATCCCAATTAACTTCATATCATAACCTAGTGTTAAGGGAATAGAGTTCATTATGAATTCATCAAGAAATTGATCCAATCCCAACAATATATTACCCTAGGAAGTCCATGAATGAATTAGAATAGATCAAACAAGTCTAACAATCAATACATTCTTCAATTCCCATCAATTCATAAGAAAGATCCATGATTTGGGGAATTGGGGAAAGGGAACATGATCTACATGAAATTTCATCAATTAACATCAATTCCAACAGTGTAAACTTTATCATCAATTAAAAGTTTAGAAGAAAACTCATTAGAATAGAAAAACCCTTAGAATTGGTGTTTTAGAAATCAACTTTGAGAGGACCTCTTGGGGAAAGGAAACCCAAGAGTCAAGAACCCATACCTTAATGTTGATTAATCCACGAAATTTAAGTGAAATCCTAGAGAAATTGGTCTTCTTCTTCAAGCTTTCTTCTTCCTTCAATGGAGGAGGAATATAGAGAGAAACTAGAGAGAGGTGACAGTTTTTGGCTTTTGATTTGGGGATTTGATATGAGTGAGTAAATGTGAGGGAAACTGATTGAAAATCAATATATATATACCCCCATGAAATACCCAAAAGATCACTCACTTATGTAGACCCTTTAATGAAGTCAAACTTTAAATTCAAATTTAATATTTTCGTCGGGGAACAAGCCCGCGACGCAAAGCTGTTCCCGTATGAATTTTTAAATTAATTTTCAAGACAGTAGAGTCAGAGACCTGCCCGAGATGAAAACTTGAGATTTGACCAAAAGCCACCCAAGTCCGCGATGCAGACTTGTTTTATCTATGTGTAATTTTGTTGTTGCTTTGGCAGCTTTCCAAGACAAGTTCGAGGTCCTTTCATGGACCCCTAAGGAGACCCTTGAGGGGATGTACCTAGATGTTTTTAATTTAAATACATGGTTTTACCTATTTAAAGTCATTTAACAAGTTTTAGACCTCATACACCACTCCTAAACCTTTCTGAAACCTAAGGACGTTTCACTAGTTTGATTAGACTAGCTTCCGGATGTCTTTGCCGTTTCTTGTCAATTTGGTTCTTCAACTTCCCAAATGACTTATATAGATTGTATATATGATCTTAAAACATTTTATAAACCTTTTTACACCTATTTTATGCTCTAGGACGCGTCTTAGACTTTTGGAGTGTTACATTATCCCCCCATAGGAACATTCATCCCCGAATGACAATAAAATCGTTTGGAAGGGAAGGAATGACTCAATAATAGTAGCCCAACCAACAACAATACATAATAACTTTAATTATAATATCAATCATGGCATTTACACATAGCAAGACCCCAATTACTACACATAAAGCGCAACATCACAATATGAAGAATTTTCTTCTCATAACAACATGAGCTCAACATACCATATATGAGTCAACTATGCCAAAACTTAACTTACCAACATGCTTAACACCATTCATAAAGACTCACCATCTAAAAATGCACAACATAACTTATAACAAGAAGAATTGCAAATTTTCAAGCCTAAAGGCATACTTACCAGTAACATAAGCATTTTTTTGCAAAACTTCACCAAAAATTAAAGCAACTTCAAATTTAGTCATTATTTTCATTATTAGAGAGAATAACTAACCTTCAATAGTAAAGAGATGGGGATAACGGGACTTTATGTCGGCCTCGGGCTCCGAAGTTGCTCCCTCAACTAGGTTGTTTCTACATAACACTTTTACGGAGGCCACCTTATTGTTCCTCAACCTCTTAAGTTGAGGATCAAGGATTTCAACCGAAACATACTCATAGGAGAGGTTCTCATTCACACGAAGAACATCAATAGGAAGAATGGACTCAGGATTACAAATGCATTTCTTGAGTATCGAACATGGAAAACCGAATGAACTGAAGATAGTTCACTAGGGAGTTTCAACTCATATGCAAATTTGCCAACCCTCAACAAAATTTCATAGGGACCCACATAACAAGGACATAACTTTCCTTTCTTGCCAAATCTAACCACCCCTTTCATAGGCAAAATTTTTGAAATACACCTTATCACCTTCTTCAAATTCAAGGTCTTTTTTCCTATGATTTGTATAAGACTTTTGCCGACTATAGGCTATTTGAAAATGGTTACTTATGATATGAACTTTCTCTAAGGTCTTATATATTACGTTGGTACCAAGAAGCTATAC
This sequence comes from Solanum lycopersicoides, assembly GCA_022817965.1. Taxonomy (NCBI): domain Eukaryota; kingdom Viridiplantae; phylum Streptophyta; class Magnoliopsida; order Solanales; family Solanaceae; genus Solanum; species Solanum lycopersicoides. The sequence goes on along the minus strand of CM040625.1, from coordinate 22,653,693 downwards.
TCTCCAACCTCAAACCACCCAATGGGAGATCTATATCTCCTACCGTACAAGACTTCATAAGGAGCCATAGATGTAACACTTCGAAAATCCAAGCCTTGTAGTAAATCCTAACATAGGTGTCATGAGGTCTAGACACTGTATTTTAGTCCATTCTATCGAATATAGGTCATTTAGGATGTTTAGAAACTAAAATTTCCAATAACGTCCATGACGTCCGCAAATGTAGTTCAAGAATGTAATAGCGTGTCTTCGCATATTTGACTAGCTTTTAGGAGTCAGAAATGCATGAAATATGGTGGAAGGGTGTATAACATGTATTAAAGTCAATTCATGTTCGAAAAGTCCGGGTACAAGTCCCCAAGGACCAACCAAGGGCCCTTGAGGATGACCCTCGCACATAGTAGGCAGCACTGCCTGGGCAGTGTGCAACCATGAGAGGCTATCAACGGTTTGTGTCGGGATCGACTGGGCGTCGATGCCAACCATAGTCCAACACTTAGACAAATTGTTGGAGCCCTCGCCTGCACAAGTCTCTGACAAAAACGATGAGTCTAGAGTATGGAGGGGGGACAAGTCGTCTACTCACAGACGGACGGTCGATCAGGGTCTCCTTTCTAATGGTCCATTTTCTGCACGTTTTAAGTTGAGTTCAATTAAACTAATTAAGGTTTAAGTGGTTATTTCGGGGATTAAGTGAGACTTATTAAGTTATTTAGCTCCCAATAGAAAGACCCCAACCCCAATTAGCCTAAACACAACTCTCAAAACAAATCCTCTTCCTTCTCTCTTCTTTTTCTCTATATTGGAAGACACCATTGAGAACAAGCTAGGGAAGTGTTTTCGGGGATGTAAATGGGGCTATTTCACAATCAAATCTTCAAAGTATTTCTAAAAGTTGAGTTTTCAAGTGGGTTTCATCTATTGTCGAAATTGATGTTATGAACTAAGTTAGTTATGATTTCATTAGGATATAATGAATAGATTAACATGTATTTTTACTTTATTATGGTAATTCTTGATGGTTTTGTCTAAATTGTAGAATATGATCCTCAACCTTAACCGTAGGTTTAATCTTGATATGAATTCGGTTGTGATTGGTTCAATTGACTTGGTTATTGATTGAATTGCTATTAGATGATGTTGTTACAGTAATCATGAAAAAATTAGGGTGATTTGTAGTCTTTCATGCTAGTTCTTGAGAAGTGATCTAGGTTATGATGAATTGAGCTAATCTTAAGCTTTTATCTAGTATAGAATTGTGATGTATTGATTTTTTTAGCCTAGTGATCATGTTGGTTATTGAATTATGATGACTTTATTACCTAATTGAGTTGAACTAAGCATTTATGGTAAGACCTTGATGAGTTATGAAAGAGACTTGGTAAGTCTTATGAACCCTATTCTTTACTTCAAACTATGGTTAATTGTGATTAAGTCATGATGTTGTGTTGAAGTATGCCTTGTTTAGGATTGATAGGGTGGTATGATGATGAATTGAAATGTATTGACTATGGTTGTGAGGTTGATTAAGAAGAAATAATATAAGGATGTTGATGACTACCAATGTGCCTTATTATGAATGAATAAGTAAATGAGTTAACCTTACTTATGTGGATTGTGATGAAAGGATTACACTCATGCAATTTCTATTGAGCTATGATGATGATGATTATACAATGGCTAAACCCTATGACCTAAACTAAGCTATGATTGATAAATAAAGACATTAAAGACATTTCATTAAAGGGACTTAGCTTAGCACCGACTGAACTTGACAATGGGAGGTGATGACTTTCCATAGAGGAAGATTTACCCTATAGTTCTATATGTGATGTTGACTCCCCTTTGAGGGATACTCATCCAATGGATTCCCATGAGAGGAGGTCCAATTACCAAGTGGTATGAAGAGGGAATACCTATCTCTTAGTTCTTGAACTATGTTGCCCCCATAGGAAGACTAGCTAGTGGATCCACATAGGAAGCTATGTTTGTATTTGGTTTTACTTTGTCCGGTAGACCACCTTACACTGCTGTAAGGTTTTACAACACCGGATTCCACACTTAGCTCTTGTGGTCTATGTCAGTTAAGGCAAGTGTTACCTAAACTAAAATGAACTAATGAAGTATAAAATAACTTGGGTGACTTGAGAGGTTTTACTTAGCATAGGTAGGGGTATGGGACTCTACCGATGTCTTGCACTAGTTTGCCTTGATGGAAGATCTAGAAAGTTGATATTATACATGGATATGGTAATGAAGTAAATAATGACACTATGTTGACTTTATATGTAAAATGATATCATGTGATTATGGTTATTCTTGTGAACATGTATTTGGTCTATATGGTTAAGGTATGATGTTATGTATCCGAAAAGGTTATATTATGAGAAGTTGGACATTGGTTATGGATTCTTGTTGGGTTACTTTATTAAGTAAGGTTATGGGGCTTTGATTGGTTATTGCACTTGTTGACTTGATTGGGATTCATGAGTAGTTGTCTTGCTTATTATGCTATGATAAACTCTTATTCAGGCTTGTGATGTTACTCCTTGATGATAGGGTTGTATTAATTAATCAGTTCAAATATGTTGATATGTATATTACTTACTTTGCCTTAATGAATATGACTTGTTGCTTCGTATGGTTTGTTTGTCTATGCATAAGACTTTTGAAGGATAAAATGGCATGATTTAACTAAACGCCTTTTTAGATTGTTTTGATATTATATGTGCATATGGTTTCATACTTAGTACAAGTGGCGTACTAACCCCATTTTCTCCCTTTTCCCAAACATTTTTGGTTTCGGTCATTGAAGGCTCATGTGAGACGACATTGAAGTAGACTTGGATATTCTCTACCATCCAAGTGGGTAGGTCCTCACTTTCTGAGGGCTATGCCAATATCGAGCTTATGGAGTTGTTTAGTTCTAAAGACTATTATGTTCCTTTTATTTTCATTTGAGTACGATTTTGTATAAGCATGTATGAGGCTTCTTTACATTGATGTACGGCTATGCCCAAATTGTTATGATCGTTTACATGGTTATGGGATGAGACAATCTTTGAGACTATGTTCTATCTTCTATATACATGTATGTGCAATAAAAGTAGAAGACTATGTAATATTCCTATACGAAGGGTCTATGTATATTCGATACGATTATATTCTATGTGTATGTAGAGGTCTATGTAAATCTCAATGTAGTAGTAGTAAAAGTTTCTATGAATGTAATGATGTAAGACTAAGAGGATACATTTAATCCTCAAGGAGGACGACGATGCCAGTTACGTCTAGGGGATAAATACGGATGTGACAAACTAGTTATCAGATCAGGAGGCTTAATATCTTTGATGATGATGTCTCTCTCAACCACGTCTATGTTGATTCGTACTCATATTTATGAAGAGTGCCACACTTATGAATAGGAATCTATCTGATGCTTAGGAATCTCTCTATTTCTTAGAAATCCAATATCGTGGATATACATTGTAATTACTATGTGCTTTCACCTAAACCTTGTATTTTGGTTATAAGCAATGAATACTCAAAGGAATGAGGATCGAAGACTAGAGGAAGAGATTGCTAATGCGGGAGCTCCTCCCTGTGCTGATCAAGTTCCTCATCTTGAAGAAGATCCTATGATGACTAAGCTCCGTTGAATCCTCCTTCTTTGATGAATGAGGACATTAGGGTTGACCTTCTCCAATTGGCCCAAGCCACAACTGTTCAAGCCCAAGCTATGATGTCACAAACTAATCGGGAGTTTGTACCCCGAGCTCATCAACAAGTCACTATCATGGCATCCCGTCTAAGGGATTTCACGAGGATGAATCTTTCCACTTTCTATGGATCTAAGGTTGAAGAAGACACCCAAGAGTTCATTGATGAAGTCTACAAGATACTCTTTGCTATGGGTTTGTCTACTAGTGAGTAGGCTGAGTTAGCCACATATCAACTCAAAGATGTGGCTCAAATTTGGTATGTTCAATGGAGGGAAAATAGGCCTCTTAGGGATGGACCGGTTACTTGGGAGATCTTAAAGAAGACATTTCTTGATCAGTTCTTTCCTAGGGAGATGAGGAAGGAAGAAGTTGTGGAGTTCATCAACCTTCGTCAAGGAGGTATGAGTGTGCTTGAATACTATTTGAACTTTACTAAATTGTCCAAATATGATCCTTCTTTGGTTTCCGATCCTAGGGATGAAATGAGTTGTTTTGTGACGAGGGTGTCTAAAGACTTGCAAGATGATTTTCATTCGGCTATGCTACATGACAACATGAACATTTCCCGTCTTATGGTGCATTCTAGGCAAGTGGAGGAGGCAATGGCTAGGAGGAAGAGCAGAGATGTAAAAAGGGCAAGATCTTTTGATGGTGGTACTTCTAAGGGTAGGGTTTAGATCCAAGACAAGCCTAAGTTCAAGAAGAGGTTTCTAGCCATGTTCAATCTAAGTTCCCTACGGCTCGTGATGATAAGGCGGCTAAACCTAGAGCTCAAAAGGGAAGGAGTGGAAACTCACCAAATGAGAAGCCTACATGTGCCAAGTGTGGAGAAATCATTATTGTGAATGCGTGGTTGGAACGGGTAATTTCTTTTGTTGTGGCAAAAGTGGCCACAAGGTTAGGGATTTCCCTAACATAAAAGGCCGAGACAAGGGTATTCAAGATCAACCAAGTGGTTCTAGTGTTGCTCCTAAGAAGAATCGCTTCTATGCTCTTGGCACTAGGGGTGAGCAAGAGACCTCTCCCGATGTGGTGACCGGTATATTGAAAGTCTTTTATCTTTATGTGTATGCTTTACTTGATCCCGGTGCTACTTTGTCCTTTGTTGCACCTTTAGTGGCTAAAAAGTTTGCTATTTTACCCGATCTTTTGCATGAACCCTTTTTGGTATCTACTCCGGTGGGTGAGTCGGTTGTTGCAAAGAGGGTATATAGAGATTGTCCTATCATGTTGCCCAATAGAGTTTCTAATGTTGATCTAGTAGAACTAGATATGCTTGATTTTGATATCATTTTGGGTATGGATTGGTTACATGCTTGTTTTACAACTATTGATTGTAGAACAACAGTTGTGAGGTTCAATTTCCCAAATGAACCCGTTGTTGAGTGGAAGGGGTAAGTTCTATTCCTAGAGGTTGTATCATTTCTTGTCTAAAAGCATGAAAAATGATCTCAAAGGGTTGTCTATAAAACATAGTAAGAGTATGAGATTTAGACTACAAATTCCTCCCATTGAGTCGGTCCCCGTAATGAGTGAATTTCCAGAGGTTCTTCCTAATGGCCTTCCCGGTATTCCTCCCGAACGGGAAATTAATTTTGGTATCAATTTTCTACCATAAACATATCCCATTTCAATTTCTCCTTATCAGATGGCTCCGACGGAATTGAAGGAGCTTAAGGCTCACTCAAGGATTTACTAGACAAGGGCTTCATAAGTCCTAGTATTTCTCCATGGGGTACTCTGGTTTTGTTTGTGAAAAAATAAGGATAAGTTATTGAGAATGTGTATTGATTATCGCAAACTCAACAAAGTCACTATCAAGAACAATTATCCTCTCCCTCGGATTGACAACTTGTTTGATCAACTCAAAGGGGCAAGCTACTTTACAAAAATTTACTTGAGGTCGGGGTATAACCAACTTAGGGTGAGAGGTGAGGACATACCAAAGACGGCATTTCAGACTAGATATGGGCACTATGAGTTCTTGGTAATGTCTTTTGTTCTCAATAATTCTCCGGCGGCATTCAAGGACCTAATGAATAGGGTGTTTCGAATCTACCTAGACTCATTTGTCATTGTCTTCATTGACGACATCTTGGTAAATTTGAAAAATGAGGGTGATCACATGAGTAATTTGAGGGTAGTATTGCAAACCCTTAAAGAACATCAAATTTTTGCCAAGTTATAGCAAATGTGAGTTTTGGTTGAGGTCGGTGGAGTTTCTTGGTCATATAATCTCTAGTTAGGGGGTTGAGGTTGATCCAAGAAAAATGGAGGCGGTGAGAAGTTGGCCTAGACCATTGACTGCAACCGACATTAGGAGTTTCTTGGGTCTAGCGGGTTACTATCAGCGGTTTGTGGATGGTTTTGCTTCCATTGCATCTCCATTGACTACTTTGACCCAAATGAGTAAGAAGTTTGAGTGGTCGAAGGCATGTGAAAAGAGCTTCCAAATCTTGAAAGATAGGCTTACTTCCGCTCTGGTGTTGACTTTACCAGAGGGTATGAAGGGCTTCTTTGTGTATTGTGATGCATCCCGAGTGGGTTTGGGGTGTGTGCTTATGCAACATGGGAAGGTGATTGCTTATGCTTCTAGACAAGTTATGTTTAACGAGAAGAATTATCCTACTCATGATCTTGAGTTAGCGGCCGTGGTATTTGCCTTAAAAATATGGAGGCATTACTTGTATGGTGTTCATGTTGATGTGTTTACAGACCATAAGAGTCTCAAATATGTGTTTACCCAAAAGGAGTTGAATCTCTGACAAAGAAGGTGGTTAGAATTGTTGAAAGATTATGACATGAGTGTTCTTTATCACCCCGACAAATCCAATGTGGTGGAAGATACTCTAAGTCATACGACCATGGGTAGTGTGTCTCATATAGAGGAAGCAAAGAAAGACCTAGTGAAAGATGTTCATTGGTTAGCTAGATTGGGTGTTAGATTGGAAGGTTCTCCAAATGGTTATGTGATGGTCCATCAGAACTCTGAATTATCCTTGGTTGTTGAGGTGAAGTCCAAACAACATCTTGATCAACCATTGATGGAGTTGAAAGAATTGGTTCATGGTAAGTTTAATGAGTCATTATGCTTAGGTGGGGATGGTGTATTGAGGTATCAAGGGCGATTATGTGCTCCTAATGTTCATGATTTGGGGAACCGGATTCTTGAGGAAGCTCATGGGTCCCGTTATTCCATTCATCCGGGGTCAACAAAGATGTATCATGACCTTAGGGAAGTGTATTGGTGGGAATGTTTTAAAAGGGACATAGCAGAGTTTGTTGCTAAGTGTTCAAATTTCCAACAAGTGAAAGCCAAACATCTAAAGCCGGGTGGCTTACTACAAGAAATCCAAATTCCTACTTGGAATTGGGAAGATATCAATATGGATTTTGTGGTAGGTTTGCCTAGGACTCATAAACAATATGACTCCATATGGGTGGTGGTGGATAGATTGACCAAGTCCGCCCAGTTCATTCCCGTCAAGTCTACTTATTCGGCGGAAGATTATGCAATGATCTTCATAGATGATATTGTGTGTGACCATGGTATTCCATTATTCATCATATCGGATAGGGGTGCAAGATTTACATCTAGGTTTTGGAGGTCATTTCAAGAAGGGTTGGGTACTAAGGTGAAGTTGAGTACCGCCTTTTATCCCCAAACAGATGTTCAAGCGGAACATACTATTCAAACCCTTGAGGATATGCTTAGAGATTTTTTAATCGACTTGAAGAGAAGTTTGGATAAGAACTTTCCTTTGGTGGAGTTTGCTTACAGTAATAGTTTACATTCATCCATTTCCATGGCTCCCTATGAAGCCTTGTATGGTAGGAGGTGTAGGTCTCCTATTGGGTGGTTTGAAGTATGCGAGTCTTCGATTCTTGGTCCAAATTTGATTTATAAGACCTTGGAGAAAGTTTATATTATAATAAATCAATTGCAAACGGCCTATAGTCGACAAAAGTCTTATGCCGATAATGGGAGGAGGGATTTAGAGTTTGGAGAAGGTGATAAGGTGTACTTGAAAATTTCACCTATGAAGGGGGTGGTTAGATTTGGCAAGAAGGGAAATTTAAGCCCTCGTTATGTTGGTCCGTATGAAATCTTGCAAAGGCTTACTAAGGTTGCCTATAAATTGAAACTCCCTAGTGAATTTGCTTCGGTTAATCCGGTTTTCCATGTTTCTATGTTGAAGAAGTGTATAGGTGATCCCGAGTCCATTCTTCCTATTGGAGGTCTAGGTTACAAGGATAACCTCTCTTATAAGGAGGTCCCTGTTCAAATCCTTTATAGGCAAGTAAAGAGGTTGAGGAACAAAGAGGTGATTTACGTAAAAGTGTTATGGTAAAATCACCTAGTTGAGGGTGCAACATGGGAGGCCGAGGCCGACATGAAGTCCCGTTATCCTCATCTATTTGGTAACTAAGGTTAGTTACTTTTATTAATAATGAACATAATGACTAGAAATAGAAGTTTGTTGATTTTTGGAAAAGTCTTGCAAAATGTGTTTTTAAAAAAACTTTAGAGTGAGGCTACAATGAATAGTGCATTAGAACATGAAATTTTGCTTTTGGCTTGTTTGAGTTATGTTTTGCATCTTGATATGATGAGTCTTGATGGAAAGTTATGTAGCATGGTGATAAGTTTAACTTTGTTCTAATTGACTCATGTATAGTATGTTGAGCTCATGTGTGTTGTAAGAAGGAAATGTCTCATTATGAAATGTTTCAGCCTTATGTGTGGTGATTGATGTTTTGAATTGTCTTGTTGAAATGGTATGATTTATGTTGTTATGTATTGTTGATTGGTTAGGCTGCTAGTCTTTAGTCTATTCCTTCCTTCAAAAGAATTTTAGTGTCATTCTGGGACATGTGGCGTACTAACCCCATTTTCTCCCTTTCCCCCAAACATTTTAGGTTCCGGTCGTTGAAGGCTCATTCGAGACGACTTGAAGAAGACTTGGATATTCTCTACCATCAAAGTGGGAAGGTCCTCACTTTTCGAGGGCGATGCCGATATCTAGCTTGTGGAGTTGTTTAGTTCTAAAGACTATTATGTTCCTTCTATTTTTATTTTAGTACAATTTTGTATAAGCCTATATGTGGCTTCTTTACATTGATGTAGGGCTATGCCCAAATTGTTATGATTGTTTAGATGGTTATGGGATGAGACAATCTTTGAGACTATCTTTTATCTTCTATATATATATATGTACGATAAAAGTAGAATACTATTTAATCTTCCTATACGAGGGGTCTATGTATACTCAATACAATTATATTCTATGTGTATGTAGAGGTCTATGAACCTCAATGTAGTAGTAGAATTTTTTTTTAATTTTTCTGTATTTTTGACCTATGAATGTAATGATGTAAGATTAAGAGGCTAGTCTTAGTCCTCAAAGAGGACGCCGACGCCGATTACGTCTAGGGGGTAAACCTGTATGTGACAATAGAGATGGATGAATGAAAACTATTGTTATATGAGAACTCCACGAAAGGCAAGTGCTCATCCCAATTTCCTTTAAAGTCAATGATACAAGCCCTAATCATATCTTCAAGAGTGTAAATAGTCCACTCCGCTTGATCATTCGTTTGGGGATGAAAAGTGGTGCTTAACTTACTTGAGTACCAAAACCTCTTTGAAATGACCTCCGAAACCTAGATGTGAATTGAGCGCCTCTATCAAATATGATGAACAAAGGAACCCCATAAAGACTCACTATCTTGTCCATACAGATTATTGCATAATCTTCTGCCGAATAAGTAAACTTTACGGGAATAAAGTGAGCAGACTTGGTCAATCTATCCACTACCACCCATATAGAGTCATATTGCTTTCTAGTTTGAAGAAAACCTACTACAAATTTCAAATTAACATCTTACCACTTCCAAATAGGAATTTGGATTTCTTGTAGTAGACCACTCGGCTTTTGGTGCTCGGCCATCAGTTGTTGGCAATTGGGACACTTTGCAACAAACTCCACAATATCCCTTTTTAGTCCATCCCACCAAAACACCTTTCTAAGATCATGGTTCATCTGTGTAGAACCTGGATGAATAGAGTAACGGGATCCATGAGTTCTCTCAAGGATCCTACTCCTCAAATCACCCACATTAGGAACAAACAATCTCCCTTGGTACCTAAGAACACCATCCCCCCCCCTTGGGAGAACGACTCATTCTTCTTACCAAGAACCGATTTTTTCAACTACATAAATAATGGATCAAGGTGTTGCTTTGACTTCACCTCAACCACCAAAGACGACTCGGAGTTATGATTTACCAACGTACCACCAGTTGGAGAACTTTCTATTTGAACCCCTAAACAAGCCAACCTATGAACATCTTTCACTAGGTTTCTCTTGGATTCTTCCACATGGGAGACACATCCCATGGACAACAGACTTAGTGCATCCGCTACCACATTAGACTTGTCGGGGTGATACAGAACACTCGTGTCATAGTCATTCAACAACTCTAACCATCTCCATTGCCGAAGATTCAACTTATTTGAGTGAATACATATTGAAGACTTTTATAATCCGTATACACATCAACATAAACCCCATTGATAATGCCTCCATATTTTCAAGGCAAATACCACGGCCGCTAACTCAAGGTCATGAGTCACGTAATTCTTCTCATTAACTTTGAGTTGCCTAGAAGTATAAGCTATAACTTTGCCATGTTGCATAAGAACACACCCCAACCAGACTCGGGAAGCATGACAATAGAGCACATAACTCTTAGTACCGTTCGGTACAGTCAATACTGGAGCGGAAGTAAGCCTATCCTTCAACATTTGGAAGCTCTTTTCATATGCCTCCGACCACTCAAATTTCACATTCTTTTGGGTCAAGGTTGTCATGGGGGAAGAAATGGATGTAAACCCGACAAACACCGGCTAGCCCTAAGAAACTCCTAATATCCATAGGAGCCAAAGGTCTAGGCCAAATTTTCACCGCTTTGGTCTTCCTTGGATCAACCTCTACACCTTCACTCGAGATGATATGACCAATAAACGCTACCGACCTCAACCAAAACACACATTTGCTATACTTGGCAAACAATTGGTGTTCCTTAAGCACTTGCAACACCACCCTCAAGTGATCCATGTGTTGTAACGACCCGAAGGTACCCCCTAGAAGTTAGGGAGAACCCATGGATCGGAACAATTGTGTAATTGACCCTTCGGAGGTATTGTACAAGCCTTAGCTATCATTTATTTCATAAGACATGAAAAGTAGTGCGAAATTAAAACTTTTCACGAATAAATTCATAAATAAAACATCTTTCATAAAAGCTAAGGATTTGATCTCGTCTAAACAAGCCAACTTAAAGACACGATGATAATATCTTAGGGACACGGCCCTTTACATTAAATGAAAAATACATAATAAGTCTTTAGAATAGAAACTAAGAAATGTGACTATGCCACGAATATATGAGGACATACTTAGTCTTGAGAGAATCTTTCCCAAGATTGACTTCTAGTCTTCAAAACGCCTCCAACCTATATTTATTAAGTATAGAAAAGTATGGGGTTGGTATAAGACAATGTACTAAGTATGACATACGCAAAAACATGGAAAAAGGGACATTTTAGTAAAATAAGCTTTTATGCCAAATTGATAAAACTTTCATGATGTAGGATTTGAAATAGCATAAGGATCATCATTTAACACATAATACAAGAATCTCATAATTTTAAAATTAAAGAACACAATACAGTAACATCGAGAATGATTACAGTGAACACATTACAGTGAATGGCACAGTCCAAGTCATATGAACCCTTTTCCTTTGAAGTTTCCCTAACCTAAGTTATCCTAATATTACCTAAGGTAAGACAAGAAGGGACCTCCCATACACCCCCTTCACACCAAAGTGATCCTTAAGACCACCAACCATAGGCTTACCTCGTATGGAAATCAAATCCACACTCTTGGCTAGACATGTGCAAAACACTCTTTAATATGGACTTTATGCAAGTACCCTTCTCCCATTGAACTTATAGGTCACACTAAGTGCAATGTGAGAGTAGCATCCCATACTACTAATCCCACTTAGTGCTCCTAATGGATTCCCTTGGATTAAGACCTTTACAATAGTCGTTCATAACATCATATCATAACACTCATTCGTACGTACTTCATGAAAGTACCCTTCTCCCATAGGACTTATAGGTCACTTAGTGCAATGTGAGAGTAGTATCCCATACCACTACTCCCACTTAGTGCTCCTAATGGATTCCCTTGGATTAAGCACTTTACAATAGTCATTCATAACATCATTTCATAACACTTAACTTTGACTAGCTCCTTTAACATTAGAACTTAAGTCATCTATATTCATTAAGACACATGATAACATATATATTTACTTCATACAATACATACCAAGAATCCCCTTTCGGATGGTCTACTTAGTGCAATGGACAGATATTATCCCATACCACCACCTACCCTAAGTAGTACGTTCTTTTAGAAGACTTGGTTCTTTCATTCTTTTGTGGGGTAATAGCTTTAACCGACATAGACCATGAGATCTAGACATGGATTCCCGACACTACCCTTATCGGAGGAGGGTTTCCTACTATCCTAGGGTGGGCTCTTTCTCTTAGATTTTACATGGCTTTGTCCAATAGCTACACCTATGTGGGAGCATAGTTAAGGGATAAGGATATTTCTACTAAGTAAATAGCTCTCTACTATCAAGGAGTACTCATCTCAAGAGGTACATCGGTTACAACATCTCTACTCACAATGTGCACCCACACCTTCTTCATATCCTCTCGGTGCTAAGAATAACTCCCCGACGTAGTCTTAAATATTCATTACTAAAGATCAAGGATAACTTTTGGACATCCCATCTAAACGCACAATGGGTATCCATCCCCCAACCTACATTAGAAAGATCTTGGGAGTGGTGAGGTTGCTACTAAGCACTTCATCTCAACTAACAAAGAGTGTTCACCACAAAAATCCCCTTTTCATTCACATTCTTTAACTTCATTAATTCATCCACTCAATGTGTGTGTACATGTGAGCACACCTTTCACATAAATCATTACTCATAAAATTGAATTCTAGACATGCTTACACCTTCATTAATCATTTCTTGCACACTAGCATGCTCATCCTACACACTTACTTCTTTTAGACATAATCTAACCAAGACATTCAAATGTAACTTCCTTATAACTTCATTTCACACATTAGGCCTTCAAAGACAAACTCATCATACATATAAAATATATCCAACGACATGAAGTACACACCGCCACCAAGAAGGTGGACCATACCACTCAAGAGCAATTTATAATAAGAAGTATACAATATAAGTAACTCACATTTAAACAAACCATTAACACCTATAACCAATTTCTAAATAATTCATCATAATAAGGCTCATAGGTAAGTATCTAAATCATTATAATAGCATATGAAACCAAAACTCACACCTTACACAAACATGTTCATTTAACCAACTCTTTAAGCTAAAAGTTAGGAATATGCATATACAACAGTTCATTAGGTTTTGACACCAAAAATCATCAATAAATATTAGAAGAAACACATTTGAATCATTTCAACACTTTTACAAGAAGACCCATGCTTAAAATCAAAGATAGAAGAAAGTTGAGTTTGGAAACCCTTTTTTGAAATCTTTTAGGAATGACTCCTTGAATGGAAGAGGGTTCAAGGATGGATACCATACCTTAAATTCAAGAAAAACCACTAATTTTGGTGAAGAAACACGTCCAAACCATCGCTCCTAGTTCTCCTTTAGTTTTAGCTCCAATGGTGACTTTGAGATAGTTTGTCTTTAGAGAGAGAGTTTGAATTTTGCAATGAGGGGTCTTGTCTAGGTCTAGGACTTAAAACTAATCTAATATAATTTAAAAACCCTAAAGATATAATCCTAGGGTCCTAAAATACTTGGTGTGAATTTACACAAAACACCCCAAGCTAGCAGCAGGCGAGACAGCTTTTTGAGGCAGCATCAACGACTCACAAATGATGGGCCGTTAGTCAACCAATGCCCCGTTGTTGAGGGTTCGTTGGTTCGGTCTTCAAACCTTAAACCTTGCATACCTGCAGGTCCAATCGACTGACCAAGTCGAAGAGCCATCGATTGGTCAGCTGGCTGTTGACTGGTCCCGTTGTTTGACATTGCCACGTAGTTTTGGATAAAAGTCTTGGGACCTTCTCTAGGCCCCCTTGTGGGTCCTACATGGGGTCGTGCCTGGAAGTTAAACCCCTAAACATAGTATTATAGTTCATAGGAATTTATCACACAAATTTCAAGAAAAAAAACACGTAAAACTCACTCCAAAAAATCAAGACACACAAGCACTATCTAAGGCATATCTTCCGAAGGTCATGGACGTTCTTGGATGTTTGACCTCCAAACTTAACCAAACATTACAGACTGACTAAGAACATCAATGTAACTCAATTCAACTTAAAATTAACTCGAGAAACCATCATGAAGCTCAAGTTCACCTTCGTTCATTTTAGGGTGTTACATTCTCCCCCACATGGAATAACATTCGTCCTCGAATGACACTAAAACTTTAAGAACATCAAGGACTCACTTAGCAACACATAAAACATCCCAATCACGATCAAAACACTCAAAACCAAAGCATCAACTAGCAAGGAGCACCATTTCACATTTTCACACACTTGCAACACAGGCAACATTTGCCAAACTTCACAATTTCAGGATTCAACCCTATCCTTCTTTTATGGATGAAATACCTTCTCCAACATTAAACATGCTCATATGTATAACTTTTACACACATTGGAACTTCAATTAAATGCAATACAATTTTTCTCAAAATTTGAAATATTTACAGTGAGCATTCAGTGTATCACTGTGAACGAGCTAAACTTTTTAAAGTTTCATTCTTTGATCAATTCATCAAGAAGGCATGATCATATAAAGTGTAAAACCATATAAACTCATCTTATATACATAAAAATAACAATCATAAATAGTTAAGACTTACCGGGACTATAAACTTCGGTTTAGTTATCCTTCCTAGCTCCCATCCCATAGGAAGGGTTTTTCTTTGAAGCATTAGGATCTAGGGGAGCTTGATTGTCTCCTTTTCCCTTGGCATTGATGTTGGGGCAGTCCCTCATCTTGTGAGTCTTGATACCACATGCAAAGCAAACATCCGTTCCGGCAAGACACTTACCCAAGTGTTGCTTTCCACAGGTGTTACACTTTGGTCTCTCAAAAGTACGGCCACCACCTTGGGAATTTGGTTTGGAACCCTATCCTTGTTTCCCATGGAAGACTCTTGCTGATAGAAACTCCTCCTAGGTTTTTTATGACTAGAATCTTCCGACCTAGGCCTCTTACCCTCTTGCCATATCTCCCTAATTTTTGACTCCTCAATTTGTGGTGCATACACCATGAGCCTAGAGATATCCATGTCATTACGAAGCATTGCCGTACGACAATCTTTCTCTACCTAGCTATACACTCCCATCACAAATTTGTTCATCCTAGCCCTAGTGTTGGCTACCATGGTTGGGGCATACTTAGAGAGTTGGGTGAATTTGATAGAGTACTCTTTCACACTCATTCCCCCTTGGCGAAGATTCATGAATTCAACCATCTTCTTATCCGTCCACTCTAAAGGGAATAACCTATCTAGTAAATCCTCTTTGAACACTTCCCAATCTAGCGGACCATCCCTCAAAGGTCTCTCATCGCTCCATTTCTCAAACCACACTTGAGGCACATCCTTAAGTTGGTAAGCGGCTAGCTCCGCTCTCTCCCTAGGGGTCACACCCATATCATCTACCACTTTGAAAATCTAATCTATGAAGATTTGTGTATATTCATCCACTTTAGTGCCATGGAAAGTAGGGGGGTTCATCCTCATGAAATCCCGACTTCTAGAGACGGGAGTACTCACATTTGGTTGAGGTCTATCTCCTTAGTTACCTTGGGCAACCAAATGATTAGTGACGACTTTAGCTTGAGCCGCCATGAGTTGGGTCAAATTCATTAGGTCAGCCCTCAACTCCGCATTAGTCATATCCCCTTCAACAAAGGGAGGTTGAGGCATAGGGAGTATTTGAGGTCCTTGGGGCCCTTGAGGCTCCGTAGGGGGAACCGCCTCATTCACATTCCCTTGGCCACCTATAGAAACTTGGTTGAGACGGGGAGGGATCCTCTCATTAGCTACACATTCCTCCTCCCTCCTAGCGGTTGCTCTCCCCGTATTCATATCCTATAAACACAAAGTGAAGAGGTTTAGAGTTTATAGAACTCAACTCTAAGGCACGACATTAGAATAATGAAGAATGTGAAACTTCTATCATCTTATAGCCTCTTCTCCATGGATGTGTCGCGACTCTCACCAATGCCCAAGACTCTACTAGATGTGGCTTGTGAGACTTTTAGACTCTAAACTATTTCTCATAAACTTATGCTCTGATACCAAGTTTATAACGACCCGAAAGTATCCACTAGAAGTTTGGAAGAACCCATGGGTCAGAACAATTGCATACTTGACCCTTCGGAGGTCTTGTACAAGCCTTAGCTATCATTCATTACATAAGAGATGAAAAGTAGTGCGGAATTAAAACTTTTCACAAAAAAAATTATAAATAGAACATCTTTCATAAAATGTAAATTTGATCTCGTTTACACAAGCCAACTTAAAGACACGATAATAATATCTTAGGGACACGGCCCTTTACATCAAATGAAAAATACATAATAAGTCTTTAGAATAGATACTAAGAAATATGACTATGCCTCGAATATATGAGGACATACTTAGTCTTGAGAGAATCTTTCCCAAGCTTTTCTTCAAGTCTTCAAAACGACTCAAATCTATACTTATTAAGTATAGAAATGTATGGGGTTAGTACAAGACGATTACTAAGTATGGCATATGCAAAAACATGCAAAAGGGACATTTTTGTAAACTAAGATTTCATGCCAAATTGATAAAACTTTCATGATTTAAGAGTTGAAATAGCATAAGCATCATCATTTAACACATAATAAAAGAATCTCATAATTTTAGAATTAAAGAACACATTACAGTAACATCAACAATTATTACAGTGAACACATTACAGTGAATGGCACAGTCCAAGTCGTGTGAACCCTTTTCCTTTAAAGTTTCCCTAACCCAAGTTATACTAAGATTTCCTAAGGTAAGACAAGAAGGGACCGCCCATACACCCCCTTCAAGGCACACCAAAGCGATCCATAAGACCACGAACCATAGGCTTACCTCATATGGAAATCAAATCCACACTCTTGGCTAGACATTTGCAAAACACTCTTTCATACGGACTTCATGTAAGTACCCTTATACCATAGGAGTTATAGGTCAAACTAAGTGCAATGTGAGAGTAGCATCCCATACTACTACTCCCACTTAGTGCTCCTAATGTATTCCCATGGATTAAGCACTTTATAATTGTCGTTCATAACATAATATCATAACACTCATTCGTACGAACTTCATGAAAGTACCCTTATCCCATAGGACTTATAGGTCACACTAAGTGCAATGTGAGAGTAGAATCCCATACTACTACTCCCACTTAGTACTCCTAATGGATTCCCTTGGATTAAGCACTTTACAATAGTCATTCATAACATAATTTCATAACACTTAACTTTGACTTGCTCCTTTAACATTAGAACTTAAGTCATCTATCTTCATTAGGACACATGATAACTTATTAATTTACTTCATACAAAACATACAAAGACTCCCCTTTCGGAAGGTCTACTTAGTGCAATCGATAGATAGCGTCCCATACCACCACCTACCCTAAGTACTACGTTCTTTTAGGAGACTTGGTTCTTTCATTCTTTTGTGGGGGAATAGATTTAACCGACATAGAAAATGAGAGCTAGACATGGAATCCCGGTACTACCCTTATCGGAGGAGGGTTTCCCACTTGCCTAGGGTGGGATCTTTCTCTTAGCTTTTACATGGCTTTTTCTAATAGCTATACCTATGCGGGCACATAGTTAAGGGATAAGGAGATTGCTACTAAGTAACTCGCTCTCTACTAACAAGGAGTACTCATCTAAAGAGGTACATTGGGTACAACATCTCTACTCATAATGTGCACCCACCCCTTCTTCATATCCTTTCGGTGCTAAGAATAACTCCCCCACGGATTCTTAAACATTTATTACTAAAGATCAAGGATAACTTTTGGACATCCCATCTCAACTGACAATGGGTATCCATCCTTCAACCTACATTAGAAAGCTCTTGGGAGTGGTGAGGTTGCTAGTAAACACTTCATCTCAACTCACAATGAGTAATAACCCCAAAACTACCCTTTTAATTCACATTATTTAACTTCATTCTTTCATCCGCTCAAAGTGTGTGTACATGTGAGCACACCTTTCACATAAATCATTACATTCATAAAATTGAATTCTAGACATGCTTACACCTTCATTGATCATTTCTTGCACACTAGCATGGTCATCCTACACACTTACTTCTTTTAGACATAATCTAAGCAAGACATTCAATTCAAGTTTCATAATACGAATCAACAAGAAACCAACTTCCTTATCACTTAATTTCCCACATTTGGCCTTTAAAGCCACACTCATCATACATACCAAATATATCCAAGGACTTCGAGTAAACACCGCCACCAAGAAGGTGGACCATACCACTTAAGAGCTATTTATAATAACACGTATACAGTATAAGTAACTAACCATTTAATCAAAACATCACCACCTATAACCAATTTCTCAGTAATTCATCATAATAAGGCCCTTAGGGCAGTGGCTAAATCATAGTAATAACATAAGAAACCAAAACCTACACCATACACAAACATGTTCATTTAACCAACTCTTTAAGCTAAAAGTTGTAAATATGCATATACAAGAGTTCATTAGGTTTTGACACCAAAAATCATCAATTAATACTAGAAGAATCAAATTTGAATCATTTCAACACTTTTACAAGAATACCCATGCTGAAAATCAAAATAGACGAAAGTAGAGTTTGGAAACCCATTTTTCAAATCTTTTAGGAATGACTCCTTGAATGGAAAAGGGTTCAAGGATGGATACCATACGTCAAATGCAATAAAACCCACTAAGTTGGTGAAGAAACACGTCCAAACCACTAAGTTTTGTCAACCAATGCCCCATTGGTGAGGGTTCGTTGATTGGGTCTGCAACCCTCAAACCCTGCAGACCTGCAGGTCTAATCGATGGACCAAGTCGACGAGCCATCGATTGTTTAGCTGGCTGTTGACTGGTCCCGTTTGTGGACACTGCCAGGTAGTTTTGGACCAAAGTCTTGTTCCCTTCTCTAGGGCCCCTTGTGGGTCCTAGGTGGGGTCGTGCCAGGACGTTTCACCCCTAAACATAGTCGTCTAGGTCTTAGGAACATCTCACACCAATATCAAGAAAAAGAATACGTAAAACTCACTCAAACACATCAATACACACAAGCACTATCTAAGGCATATCTTCTTAACATCATGGACGTTTGACCTACAAACTTCACACACTGTCTAAGAACATCAGTGTAACTAAATTTGAATTTAAATTAACTCGAGAAACCATCACGAAGATCTAGTTCACCTTAGTTAGTCTTAGGGTGTTACATGTGTTCATCCTCATATTCGAATATACCATGATGTCGTGAATGAAGATAATGTAAAATGCATCTAGGTAACTTCGAAACACCCTATTCATTAGGTCCATAAACACCGCCGTAGCATTAGTGAGACCAAATGACATTACTAAGAACTCATAGTGACCATATCTTGTTTGAAATGCCATCTTGGGAATATCTTCACCTCTCACCCTAAGTTGGTGATATCCCAATCTCAAGTCAATCTTGGAAAAGTAACTCGCACCTTGGAGTTGTTCAAATAAGTCATCAATCCGAGGGAGAGGATATTTGTTCTTGATTAGGACTTTATTGAGTTGACGGTAATCGATACACATTCTAAGGGACCCATCCTACTTCTTTACAAACTATACCGAAGCACCCCATTTAGAAATACTAGGCCGAATGAAATCCTTGTCTAGTAGATCATTGAGTTGAGCCTTCAACTCTTTCTATTCGCCCAGAGCCCTCCGATAAGGAGGAATTGAAATGGGATTTGTATCTGGTAGCAAGTTGATACCAAAATCAATTTCTCATTTGGGAGGAATACCGGGAAGATCATTAGGAAAGACCTCCGGAAATTCCCTCACTATGGCGACCGACTCAATGGGAGGAATTTCGGAGTCTAAACCTTGGAATCTTACTATATGGTATAAACACCCTTTAGAGATCATCCTACAAGCTTTCAAAAAAGAAATGATACGACCTCTAGGAATAGAATTTCCCCCCTTCCACTCTAAGACAAGTTCATTTGGAAAGTTGAACTATACCACCCTCGTTCTACAATCAATGGAAGCGAAACAAGCATGCAACCAATCCATACCCAAAATAATATCAAAATCAACCATATCGAGTTCTACTAACTCCACATGAGTAACTCTATTGGGCATTATAGGAAAATTTCTATAGACTCTCTTAGCAACAACCGACTCACCTACTGGGGTCATCACCATAAAAGGTTCATTCAAGATATCGGGCAAAATGTCAAACTTTTTAGCTACTAGAGGAGTAACAAATGACAAGGTAGCAAAGAGATCATGTAAAACATACACATCAATAGAAAAGACTTTCAACATACCGGTAACCACATCGGGAGAAGTATCTTGCTCACTTCTAGAGCGGAGATCATCAGAGTGATTCTTCTTATGATCATCATCAGAACCACTTGCTTGAGCTTGAAAACTACCCTTGTCTTGACTCTTCAAATTGGGCAATCTCGAACTTTATGCCTTCTTTTACCACAACTAAAACAATTGCCCGTTCAAACTAAGCATTCACCGAAGTGACCTTTCCACACTTGGTACAATTAGGATTCTCATTAGGTGAGTTTCCAGTCTTTCCCTTTTTGGACCTAGGTTTAGGCACCTTATAATCAAGAGCCTTAGGGAACTTAGAAGGATCTTGATTAGAGAAACTCTTCTTGAACCTAGGCTTATCTTTGATATCAAGCCTACGCTTTGAAGAACCACCATCAAAAGACCTTGCCCTTTGAGCATCTCTACTCTTTCTCTTAATCCTTGTCTCTTCCACTTGTTGAGCATGAACCATAGGACGAGAAATGTTCATAGTGTAATGTAGCATAGCCGAACGACATTCTTCATTAAAGTCATACGACACTCCCGTCACAAAGCGGATCATTTCATCTCTAGTATCGGATACCAAAGAAGGAGCATACCTTGACAATTTAGTAAATTTCAAAGAGTAGTCAAGTACACTTATATCTCCTTGACGAAGGTTGATGAATTCTTCCAATTTGGCTTCCCTCTTGTCTCTACGGAAGAACCGATCAAGAAAAGACTTCTTTAAGATCTCCCATGTAAATGGTACACCCCTTAAAGGTCTATTATCCCTCCATTGGACATACCAAATTTGGGCCACATCTTTGAGTTTGTAAGTGGCTAACTCGACTTTCTCACTAGTAGTCAACCCCACAACATAGATAATCTTGTAGACTTCATAAATGAACTCTTAAGGGACTTCCTCAACTTTGGACCCTTAGAAAGTAGGGGGAATCATCCAAGTGAAATCCCTCAAATGGGAGGCCATGGTGCTAACTGGTTGGTTTCATCGGGGTACCACCTCCCGATTAGCTTGGGCCGTCATAGCTTGTGCTTGAGTGGTGACGACTTGTGTTTGGGTAGTAATGGCTTGGCCCATTTAAATAAAATCTTCCCTTATATCCCATCCTCCATAGGAGGAGGAGCAACCAAAACTTGATCATCCATAGCAACTTCTTAATTCCGCATTAAGAACGCCTTCCTCATCCCTTCTTCCGGCTGCTCTTCGGGTATTCATACCTATAACCACCATAAAAGTTTTAGGTGAAAGCACACATAAAGTAGACTCTAGAGGAACGACATAGGATTAAAAGAAGATGAGAATTTACTAAGCATCACATAGTTCCTCATTCATAAGTGAGGTGCACTTCACAATTATGAATAAGAATCTAGATAGACGTGGTTTAATGAGACATAGTTCCTAAAGATATTCAACCTCATGCTCTGATACGAAGTTTGTCAAATCCAGGGAGCACCCCCTAGACGTAACTGGCGAAGTCGTCCTCGAAGAGGACTAAGACTAGCCTCTTAGCTTACATCATTACATTCATAGGTTAAAAATACGGAAAATTTAGAACTTTTCTATATCTATCTTGAGGTTTACATAGAACTCTCGCATACATATATTATATTCATATCGAGTATACATACACCCTTTGTATAGGAAGATTATATAGTCTTCTACTTTTATTTCACATACATAGTATAGGAACATAATCTCATAAGAAGTCTATAACATTGTCTCATATTAAACCATCTAGACGAGAGTATAGCAATTTGGGCCTATACCTTACATCAACAATCATAGCCACATATAGGCTTTACAATTATAGTACAAAAATAAAAAAGAATGAACAAAGTGTCTTTAATACTAAACAACATCCAATAGGTAGATAATGGAATCGTCCTCGGGAAGTGAGGACCTACAGAATTTGGAAGATAGGAATCCGAGTAGTCTTCAAATGGCCTTCTACTAAGATCAAAGGCCGGATCCTACATTTGTAGTAAACATAAAAGATGGGTTAGTACACACATGTACTAAGTATGAGTTTATGCACACAAAAAAAGTGAAATCATGCTAAAGAGGACACTTCATTTAAAACATGCTACTCTTCATTTGGAAAGCCTTATGCACATTCATGAAACTAATACAAGTCATTAATGCATAATCATCAAGTCAATACAATGTACTATACAAGACCAAACCACCTTAAGTCAAATAAAGTCACATGCATATCATCATACTTGAACCCATAATCAAACACAAATCTATCATCAACACAGAACATCACAAGCATAAATAAGAGTTCATTACAACATAACCAAAGCAAGACCATCACTCATGACCCTCATTTAGTCCACTTGTGAAATTACTAAGAAAATACTACTTAATCAAGTAAACCTATCAAGAACCATAACCAATGTCCAGCTCCACATAACATTAGAGTACATAATATAATACTTTAGCAATAGATACCAAGTACAAGTTCATAAGAGTAATCAACATCACATAGTGTTCATTTATATTTATAAGCATATACATACATAAGAACAACCTCCAAAGGCTTCCTTCAAGGAAAACTATTGCAAGGCACATATAGAGTCCCATACCCCTACCTAGGCTAAGTCAAACCTCTTAAGTCACCCTAGTCGGTTTGTGATTCATTCCTTCATTTTAGTTTAGGGAACACCTCCCTTAACCGACATAGACCACAAAAGCTAAGTGTGGAATCCGGTTTTGTAAAACCTTACACCGATCGAAGGTGGTCTACTGGCAAAAGTAGAAGCAAACATAAACATAGCTTTCTAGGTGGATCCACTACCTAGTCTTCTTATGGAGGCAACATAAGTTAAGGAACTCATAGATAGGTATGAACTCTCTACATGACACTTGGAAATTGGAGTTTCATCTCATGAGAATTCATAGGGTGAGTATCCCTCATAGGGGAGTCAACACCTCAGTGGAACCATAGCGTGAATCTTCCTCTATGGAAAGTCAACGCCTCCCATTGTCAAGTTCTCTCGGTGCTAAGCTAACGTCCCTTTTTAAATATCTTTAATTCCTTTATTAATGATCATAGCTTAGTTTAGGTCATAGGTTCTACCCCTTATATAATCATCATCATCATAGCTCAATAAGAATTGCCTGAGTATTTTCCTTTAATTACAATTAACACATGTGAGGTTAGCACATTTACATAGTACATTCTTAATAAGGCACATTGGTAAGTCATCACCATCCTTATAAAATTTAAATCTTATCCAACATCTCACAAACAATAGTCAAGATATTTCAATTCAACGTCATACAAACCTTATCGATATTAATATAATGTAGAGTTTAATACAACATCATCACTTAATCACAGGTAATTATAATTCAAGTAAAGAGTTAATATCACAGGACTTACCAAATCTCCTTCACAATCCATCATCAAGGTCTTACCATCAACCCTCAAACTCAAACCAACCATGGGTGTAATATCATCACACAATAGTAATTAAGACAATAACAAGATCAATTGCATCATCACTATCCCAATTAACTTCAATTCATAATCTAGATTTAGGGATATAGGGTTCATCATGAATTATTGAAGAAATAGATCCAATACCAAAAATACATTACCCTAGGAAGTCCATTAATGAATTATAATAGATAAAACAAGTCTAACAATCAATACATTCTTCAATTCCCATTAATTCACAAGCAAGATCCAAGATTTGGTAAATTGGGGAAAAGGAACATGATCTACATGAAATTGGTTCAATTAACATCAAATAAAAAACAATCTACACTTAATTAGTCATAGGCAATCACAATTTATCATCAATTTGAAGTTTAGAAGAAAACCCATTCGAATAGAAAAACCCTTGGAATTGGGTGTTTTCGAAATTAACTTTGAGAGGACCTCTTTAGTAAAGAAACCCAAGAGAAAAGAAACCATATCTTAATGAAGATTAATCCAATAAATTCAAGTGAAATCCTAGAGAAATTGGTCTTCTTCTTCAAGCTTTCTTCTTCCTTCAATGGAGGATGAATAGAGAGAGAAACTAGAGAGAGGTGAGAGCTTTTGGGTTTTGATATGGGGATTTTATTTGAGTGAGTAAATTAGAGGGAAAACTGATTGGAATTCAATATATAGACCCCCCATTAAATACCCAAAATACCCCTCACTTAAGTTGACCCATAAATGAAGTCAAACTTCAAATTAAAATTTCAGATTATCATCGGGGAACAAGTCCGCGACGCAGAGCTGTTCCTGTATGAATTTCTAAATTAGTTTTCGAGATAGTAGAGTCCGCGACATGCTCACGACGCAAACTTGATATTTGAACAAAATCCACCTAAGTCCGCGATGCGGACTTGTTTCATCTATGTGTAATTTGGCTGCTGCCTTGGAAGCTTTCCAAGTCAAGTTTGGGTTCCTTTCGTGGACCCCTAAGGCGACCCTTGGGGGGTCGGACCTGGACGTTTTTACTCTATATATATGTTTTTACCTATTTAAAGTAATTTACAAGTTTTAGCCCTCATACACCAGTTTTAAACCTTTCCAAAACCTAAGGATGTTTCACTAGTTCAATTAGACTAGTTTCCGGACGTCTTGGACGTTTCTGGTCATTTTGGTTCTTAAACTTCCTAAATTACGTATATACATTATATATATGATCTTAAAACAGTGTCTAAACCATTTTACACATATGTTAGGCTCTAGGACAATTCATAGATTTTTGGAGTGTTACAATCACATCATGTAGACACTAACACAATGTCATGATAGAGAACCATAAACATATGCACATACATTAGACCACCTTTCTAGGACTCCCTTAGGTAGCTACTTGTGCAATGTCTAGCTGGGTTCATTACTTCCACCTATGTTAAGTACCTTCCCTTAGGTTAACATAGTTAGGGTCCTTTACTTTACTTTACATCCATTATACATTTTACATTAGGGAAACTATAGACTTCACCGACACTAAGATCATGGGTGCTACATGGAATTTGGTCTAGCCTTACACCAATGGAAGGTGCTCCACTAATCCAAAGTAGAACATTAACATATATCCTAGCATATTAAGTGATTTCACTTGCTAGATTCTATGTGGCAAACATAGTTTATGGAACTAAGATTTATACATAACCCTCTACATGCTAATTAGCATTGGATCCTCATCTCATGAGAAACCATGGGTGAATCTTCCTCAAGGAAAGTCAACACCTCATGTGGAACCATAGGTGAATGTTCCTCCAAGGGAAGTCAACACCTTAGGAGACCCAATGGTGAATCTTCCTCCAAGGGAAGACAACACCTCTTATTGTCAAGTTCACCCAGTGCTAAGCTAAGTTCCCTTAATTGAAAAGCCTTTATTACATTATTTTATAAAATATAGTCTTACGATATTGACTCCTCATATGATTAGTTCATAGCATATTCAAGCACCTATCGAGTTTTAGGGTACTCTTGAGAAACATCATTCAAGTTCCCCTCTATTGACTAGACTATCATTCATGTATGTATATACATGTGAGTAATCCTTTCACATAACATATTTAAACCACACATGTTCATAACATACTCATGCATTCATATTCAAGTACATAGAAAACCAAACCTAGGAACTATCCTATCAAGGCACACATGTGCATGCATAGACAAGGTACCATACCCTTGCCCATAATAGTACACCTATCAAGTCATCTATTTAATGGAATACATAACGTTCTTCACATACATATACCTTACATGCATAGTAGTGGACCTTTAGTAAATATGAGCTCAACCATTCATTAGACACCATGAACCTTTACTACATTATAAGCATGCACAATATGTGAGTGTGTGTACATTGGTCAACAATATCACATAATGGCTATCAAAAACACATTGAGGCAGCCACCCTCTTAGAACCACAATGTACAACAAAACATAGACCATACAATACAATTTAGTATAGGAGACAAGATAACTTCACATTACACTTAAGACTCCTAATCTTGGCTATTCACACATTTACATAGGGGTACGTAGGCAAGGGATAAATAACCATTTATAAACATCTAAGGGAAGCACCTAATCAAACCGCGACATAGTCGTTCATATTCTTCTAACATGAGTAATACAACATAGATCATAAAAAGAATGGAACTAGGCATGAGTTTCACATATGGTGTTCATCACCAACACACATTCATATTTTAATTTCCTTCAAGGACATGATCACATCACATATATTTAAACAAAAAAGTAAACACTGCCACCATAAGTGGACCATACCACACAATGCCATACAAGTCTTCATCAACTATCAATACTATAAGAAAGTAGAGAGGAAAAACCATTCTTACCAATTCATCAACCTTTGATCATCATTGATGAATACACCTTTTTCATCAACAATTCATGTATAGGGCAGTAGATAAATGTACATTAATCTTAAAATAAATCATACATAAGCCACTACAAGATCATGGTACTAACAATTACACTACATCAACAATACACATGAGAGTAGAGAGACATATATCACTTACTAGTATTCCTTGCTTTGATCATCATAATCAACATTCATAATATGTAAACAATACCAATCTACGGCAGTATCTAAATACATAATAACCAAGTCTTAATCATGCTTCACCTATCCTAGAACATAGATCACACCATGTACATAGCATTGTAAATCTTTAGACTAAGAGGATGTAAATCAATATTTACCAACATTCCTTTTTTTTTTATCATTAATGACTCATACCCATAATTCATAAATAACATCAATATAAGGCAGTATCTACAATAAACTTTACATAAATGAATCCTATCTACATGTACTATAGAATCGATGTTACAATGAAGTCCATACTTTAACAATCAATAGAAAGTAGAGATAAAGTATTCAAGAATCAATGTACATGTATCTAATATCACATAATTCATCATCAAATTACTATGTAAGAAGTAGGTATAAGCAATTCAACATGCTAGAATCATAATTCAATCAACATCAATTCAAGATCACAAAGCCTATACTTAGGCTAAAACGCTTGTTTGAAGGGAGCATGGTTCATCATGCAATTGAATTGAAATCTACATTAAAACCAATATATTATCATCAATTCATCATGAGAAAGTCATTGAAAATGTTTTGAGAATAAACCCATGGCTAGATTGAAGATGAAGAGATTTTATCATGAACTTGCATTGAAAACATTGAATGGAACTCTCTAGATAAAAGATTAAATAGAGATGAAGGATAAACATACCTTAATGTAGAAGAAAACCTCTAAATTTTTTTGAATAACCCATAGGAATCGAAGTTCAAAGCTGTTCTTGAGCTTCTCTTTCAATGGAAGTTCTAGAGAGAATTTGGTGTTTGAGGGAAATCTAATTTGTAAAAAATGGATTGGGAATGGGGTGTTCACGTTTTTGATAATCTGTATACACCCAAAAATAACAAAATAAACCAACTAGTGTCAGGTTAGAACGTGGGGTGAATTTTCCATTCACCCCTTTAATGAAACAGTGTGCATGGCAGCTTACATAGCCTGCATCGAGGGACACAAACGACGCCCAGTAGGTCCATCGATGGGCCGTATTGCAGGCCGTCGTTTGGGTCTGAGGCTGGAGAACTGCCTTGAGACTTTACCAGTCAAAGTTTCCATCAATTCCTAACCATCAACGGGGCGTTGGTGGACTGCGGACCGTCCTTTGGCTCCGTCGATTGACAATGCCAAGGCAGTGTCTCACAGCCATTGGGTCCTTTTTGAGGGCTTCTTGCATGGACCTTGGGGAGTCCTACCCGGACGTTTCCAACCTGAATATACACCTTAACATGTTGAAGACCATCCATGCAAGTTTCCACCAAAATGAAAACGTAAAACACACATCCAAACATGCAAGGCACACTCAAGACACACATGAACGTCTCAAAGGCTAACTTTCGAATGTCTTGGACTTTCTTAGACGTTTGACCTCCAATCTTCATGAAAATATATATATTACCTATAAACACCATTATAACTCATATAAGAACCATATAAGCTAATTACACACATAAATACATAAAAGTATTTAAGGCCCCTTCGGTGACTAGTCGTTGAACGACTTGGTCGTCCCTTGACGTTTGACTTCCAAATCACCTCAAACATTAGACACTTACTAAATACCACATTATAAACCAATTTAGAACCTTAGACCCTTATAAAAAACATGTTAGGCGCTAGACACCCTAACTCATTATGGGGTCTTACAGTTGTAATGCTAAGGGGTTCGCAGTAACATTTGGGTACTTCACTCTAAAATGGTTTCTTTTTTGTTAAAATTATGGAAATCCTTCTATAAGTATTAAATGATGATTCTTATGTTGTTTAACTCCTATATTCTTGAAGGTTTTACTTATTTGCCATGAAAGTGTATTTATACTAAAATATTTCTTTTTGCATGTTTTTGAATATGCCATACTTAGTACATTGTTTTGTACTAACCCCATACTTTTCTATACTTAATAAGTATATGTTTGGAAGCAAGGAGAAGTCTAGAAGGCTAAGCTTGGGAATTTACTCTCTCAAGACTTGGTATGTTCTCATATATTTGAGGACATAGTCTATGTTTTCTTAGTTTCTTTGTTTAAGACATATTATGTATTTCTTTCAATGTAAAGGGCCGTGCCCCTAAGATATTATTTCGTGTCTTTAAGTTTTTCTTGTGATGATGAGACTTTCTTAGTATTTATGAAAGAATTCCTTTTTATATTACATGTCATGAAAAGTTTTAATTTCGCACTACTTTTCATGTCTTATGCAATGAATGATAGTTAAAGGGCTTATAAAAGAGCCCAAAGGGTCAAGTACGCCTTGTGACGATCCAGGGTGCTCCCTTCTTCTAGGGGGTACTTTCGGGTTGTTACACTCTTTATGCTACATGCATTATAGTCTCCAATCTCATTAGTACAATAGTGAAACTACCTCCCTTATTTGGGAAGGGACACTCCTCACTAGTAGTTCACTCGGTGCTAAGCTAGAGTACCTTTTGAAATATCTTTCTTTAACAATCATAACTTAGTTTAGGTCATATAAGACTACTCCTTATATATTCATAGTCTTTAGCTTATTAGGGATTTCATGAGGACATCCTTTCAATACAACCTTCACATTTTAGATTCACACTTTAACATCATAATATTATAGTAAGGAACATAGGTACTTCATGACCAACCTTATATCATTAAATTTTAACACAATCTAACAATATAAATAATCAAGACATTTCAATTGCATCATCATACGAACACCTACTTAATTTAATCATAAAGTATACTTCAATTTAACTTTATCACAAAGTACAAGTAACTATAATTGAAGTAAAGGTTTGAGATCATTGTAAGACTTCCGAAATGAGTTAGGGTGTCTAGAGCCTCACATGTCTCTATAAGCGTGTCAACATGTTAATTGAGTGTTTTGAAGTATGCATGATTGAGTTGAGATCATTTGGAATTCAAACGTCCAAGAATGTCCAAGACGTTTGAAAGTTAGCCCTTGAGACGTGCATGTGCCACTTAAGTGTGCCTAGCATGTTTGGATGAGTTGCGAGTGTTTGTTCTGGGCGAATCTGATGTGGAAGATCTTTAACATGTTAAGTTGTATATTTACATTGGAAACGTCTGGGTACGACTCCCGAAGGGCTCTACAAAAGTCCCTCAAGGAGGACCCCAATGTCTACCTAGACACTTCATTGGAAGTGTCTACCAACGACCCTCAATAGACGGCCAGTAGGTTCACCTACGCCTTGTCGATGGTGAGGCGTCGACTGGGACTTATCCTGGTGAATTCTCAAAGCAATTGTCAAGCCCCATACAAAAACGACATCCTGCAGTACAGTCCGTCGATGGACCTACTGGGTGTCGATAGGTCCGTCGATGCAGGCTACAATTAACTGCCATGCACGATGTTTCATTATGGGGTGAATGGAAAATTCACCCACGTCCTAAGCTGACCCTAGTTGGTTTATTTTGTTATTTTTGGGTATATTAGGTTGCTTAAAAACGTGAGAACCCCATTCCCAATACATGAATCAAAATTTAGACTCCTCTCTCCCAAAATATCCTCTGTAGTAACCTCCATTGGAGATGAAGCGCAAGAGCAGTCATGGTGATGGATTATAAAGCTTTCTTCATCAAGTTTCATTAGTTTTATCTACAATAAGGTATGGTGATGCTTCATCTCTAGATACACTTTAATCTAGAGAGTTTCTTTCAAAGTTTTCATAGAAGTTTCATGATAAAATTGTGTATTCATCAATCTAGACATGGGTTCTTTCTCAAAACGTTTTCAAAGGCTTTCTCATGATGAATTGATGTTAATTTATTGATTATTAAGTGATTTTCAATCCAATTTCATGATGAACCCATGCTCCATTCAAAGTCTCATTTTAGCCTTTGTATTGGTTAGTATTATCTTGATGTTAGGAGGATTATAATGTGATTCAATTATGTTAAATTTATTGTTAGATACTTCCTATTATGTAATGTGATGATGAACAATGTGGATTGATGATTGAAGACTTTATCTCTACTTCCTATCGATTGTTAATGTATAGTGTTCACTGTAATCTGGATTAAATAGTGCATGAATGTAGGATTTTGTTTATGTAAATATAATTGTATATACTTCCTTATATAGATATTATTGATGAATTGTGGGTATGAATCATACATGATCAAAGCACGTGAGTTTTGGTAAGGATTGATCTATTTTCTTCTAGCCTATAGATTGATATTGTAGTATACATGATGTGATCTCGAACCTAGGGTAGATGAAACATGATTTAGCTTAGATTTATATCCCTTTATCTACTTCCCTACATATATATTGTTGATGAATTATGATTGATTATTAACCCAAGGGAAATGGGTGAGTGATCTATGTCTCTCTACTTTCTAGTGAATTCGTGATGTAGTGTACTAGTTTGTAGCATTATCTTGTAGTGGCTTATGCATGGTTTCGTTTATGTTAGAGTAAATTTAGTTACTTCCCTATACTTGAATTGTTAATGAAAAAGAGGTATTGATCAATGATGATCAAAGGTTGACGAACTGGTAAGAATGAATTTTCCCCTCTACTTTTCCATAGAATTAGTAGTTGATGAACTCTTTGTACAGCATTGTGTGGTATGGTCAACTTATGGTGGCGGTGTTTACTTTATTTCCAATATATATGTGATGTGATCACGGACTTTAAGAAAATTGTATTATGAATGTGTGGTGGTGATGATCACCCCATGTGAAGCCTATGCCTAGTTTCCTATTCTATCTATGATCTAGGTTGTATTTCTTATGTTATGATTATGTGAATTGTTATGTTAAGATTATGTATATGTGCTGCCTATGATGAAGGTCTTATAATATTCAATTTAAAGTAAAGTTAGCATATGTGAATAATGACTAGAGCTTACTGTAACGATATGGTAAGTCTTGAATAAATGAGTCTTATGGTATGTTACCATTCTATGACGTTATGTGATGTATCATTAACTAGGATGACTTGATAGGTGTACTAGTATGGGAAAGGGTATGGAACATTGTATATGCATTGCATTTGTGTGCCTTAATAGGATAGTTCCTAGGTTTGGTCTCCTATGTATATGAATATGAATGCATGGTTATGTTTTGAATGTGCATAGTGTCTTAATGTGTTTATATGAAAGGATTTGAATGTGCATAGTGTCTTAATGTGTTTATATGAAAGGACTTCTCATAATTTACACTTATGCATTAATGTATGAACATGTGTGGCCTTAATGTGTTATGTGAAAGGTTTGCTCACATATATGTATACACACACACATGTATGATGAGCTAGTCAACAGAGGGGACTTGAAAGGTGTTCTCAAGTATACCCTAATCTAGATGGTGCTTGAATATGCTATGTCCATGTGAAAGGGTTTCTCATATGATATAGGTTGATGAACTCTCTTCTATGACCTATGAGCTAAACATATGAGGAGTCAATCTCCTAAAGCCTCTGTTTTATAAAGTAATGTAATAAAGGCTTATAATAAAGGGAACTTAGATTAGAACCGAGTGAACTTGAAGATGAGGGATGTCCCTTCCCATTGTAGGAAGGTAGGTCACCATAGTCCTCACGAGGTGGTTAGCCTCATAGATAAATGACATAGAGTGATATTTCCATAAGTAGATAACTATAATGCCCCATTAGGCATAAATAGGGTTTCCACATAGACCTCCAAGTTCCATAAACTATGCTTGACACATAGGATATAGAAAGTGACATCACTTAGTATGCTAGTATGTGTTAATGTTCTACTTTGGCTAAGTAGAGCACATTCTATTGGTGTAAGGCTCTACAACACCAAATTCCATTTTTAGCACCCATGGTCTTAGTGTCGGTTAAGTTCATAGTTTCCCTAAATTAAAATGGACGATGGAAGTAAGAGACTAGGACTCTAACTAGGATAATCTATAAGTGGTTGCTTAGTGTAGGTGGGGTTATGAGACTTCACCTATGCATTGCACATGTAGCTCTTGAAAA
Source organism: Solanum lycopersicoides (assembly GCA_022817965.1). Classification (NCBI taxonomy): domain Eukaryota; kingdom Viridiplantae; phylum Streptophyta; class Magnoliopsida; order Solanales; family Solanaceae; genus Solanum; species Solanum lycopersicoides. The sequence goes on along the minus strand of CM040625.1, from coordinate 22,620,706 downwards.
GGGTCCAGGAAGGTGTTGCAATGTATATGTATCTGTTTATGTCTTTATGCATGATATTATACTGTCCTCTACTTCATGTGATAATATACATGATGTGAGTCCTAATGAGTCTATATGATGTGCTCTTTTCGTACATGCATAAAGTTGGTCTTAATGACTATATTATGAAGGTATTTCTTGGCATGAATGAAGTTGTCTATGCTTGACATGTATTAGTATGCAGTGAATGTTATGATGTTTCTGGTCTTATGATAGGTTTATTAAGTATGTGTGAGGTTATGGTGCTTCACATTTACATTGCACTAGTATACTTAGATTAGGATTGTGAGTAAGGTATTATGTTATGTCTAATGTGATGCATGTGCCTTATTATATGAATAGGTCTTATATGAATGTATATGTTGAGTTGAAAGGTTGTATGCATGAGTCTCTTGTGTTCCTAAGGTGATGTTTGAGTATAGATAGTGTAATGGGACATTATTCATGCATTGCACCAAGTATTACTAGAGGAATTACTTGGGAAGTTAAGGATATTCTAGGAGTTAGAATAAAAGGGAGCTCACTGTAATGGGAAAAAGGAGGTTACTGTAAAGAAGAAAAATTCTTACAGTAATGTAGTCCTAAAATGTCTTAAATGCAATGTATGATTTTATATGATGTATGACCATTAAATATGCATATATTAAGTATCTGGATGATATAAAGCTTATTTTATTAGTGATTAATGAATATTTCACAAAAAGGCATGCATGGTTTCAAATAAAATGTCACTTTTAAATGCATGTTTTTCCATGGTTGTCATACTTAGTGCATTCTTGTACTAATTCCATTCTTCTCTACATTTTTTACACAAATTGTAGGTTATGGAGGCTTAAAGGATGTCATCAAATGGTGAGGAGCATGATATGTGATTCCCAAGCTCAAGGAAAGGAATCCTTAAGTTTAAGGATTTCCTAAGTTTTATCTTTACTTTAAAGTCTTTTAATATTGTACTTATGATTTATGTTGCAAGGGTCGTGTACCTAATGTACTCTAATGATGTTGAGTCTAAGATGGCAAAAACAGACTAGAGTCTTTGACTATGTATTATGATATTTTGTATATAATGGAATTGATCTTCTAGCATATGATATGCTAAGAAAGTTTTAAGTTTTCCGCTAAATTTACTAATTAAAATCTAATGAATGATAAATATGGGCTTGTATAAGACCTCCGAGAGGTCAAGTACGCCATGTTACTTCTACGGTGTGCTCCCAAGTCGTTACAAATGTGGTATCAAAGCATGAGGTTTATGAAAGTTGTTTTAGGTTCCAAGAGTCACGTATTACCACGTCTAGTAGAATATCGTTCATTGGTTGTGAGTCGCGACACATCCATGAAATAGAGGATTTAGGACGATAGAGTTTCCCTTCTTCATCATTCTCATGTCGTTCCATAAAACATAACTCTATAAGATCTCTCACTTATGTTTTCTTGTGCTATGGTCTTTTAGATGTGATTTCTTGGATTAGATGGTGTCTATATGCTTTAGGGAGAAAATGTGAGTTTTTATGCTAATCTTGGTTTTATTGTTTGATGAATATGTGTGAATGTGAACTTTGTCTTATGTTGATATGATACCCTTGTGGCTATATATGAGATCTATGTGAAATGGTATGTTATGTCGAGAAATGTATGTCATGATAAGTTTAAAGCATGCTAGAAGTTTGTATGGTTAAAATGAGTCTCTTTTGGAATGGTGTGTTACTATATTACTTTGCATGATCATAGTCTTATGATATGGTTTAGACTTGAAATGCTTTCAAGAATGTGTTAAATAGCTACAAAATGCATGTTGCCAATATTTTTATGTTTAATGGTTCAAATGTTGCCCTTTTGCATATGAGTGGTTTTTCATAGTTTCCTTGTTTGGATTAAAGTCTTTTTGTATAGGCTTGATCCTAGAAGAGAGGGTAGCATGATTATCTTTGTAGGGAGATGATGTGGGTTTGATTGACCTAGAAGTTGCCTTACTGTAACGTTGAAAGAAAATAAAGAGGCCTTATGGCTATCTCTCATCTATTGTTTTCTCGTAATGTTGTATGACCCTTGGTGTCTATAGTATTGTTGAGACCGTGTGGTTGGATAGTATGACCTAACTACGATGTTTTTGATTCCTTTTAGGTGTTGAACATAGATGAATGATGATGTTAGAGGTATTATCACTTGATGTTTCAGTTAGTAGACTCCTTGAAGTTAGAATAGGGGTAAGAATCCTCGATAATGTCTATCCTTCATGAGTGAAGAGTATGAAAGGTTGGTTTTGACATGCTTTAACCTTAGTGTTAAAGGGGATGTGGTGATTAGGCATACCCCAAGTGGGGGATAGTGTTCCTAGATGGTAATATTTTATATGCCTTTGGTATTCCTATGTTAAGTTACTGTAATTCCTTTTAGGTTGGTAATCACTTTAAGTGATGGCGGTGAAGGTTGATAAGCTCAGATCCTATTGAGGTTGGGTTAAGTTGCTCTTAATTTGGTTTACCCTAAGTGGGATGGTGATGTGAGTAGATAGGTTTTAGATATTTTTTATCTTGTCCTTCTATTCTTAATTGAGCTTGAAACTAAAGAGTTCGTAGAAACTTGTTCATGATTGGAGTCTTACGTAAGAGTATGAGTTGCATGTTCTCCCTATGTTTTGTATGTCTAAATTGACACTATGTAAAGCATGTTTTGAAGATTTTAAAGTAATTGAAAAAGACTTTTTATCAAATTATGGTTTTCTCATGTTGATTGTGCATCTAACTTCATGAGATAAGGTAAGAAGTATGTTTAAAGTCACCTTTAATATGTAAGGTTTAGCCTTATAATGAGAAATTTGAGTCTCCTTGAATAAAAATGTTGAGTCTTTTGAAATTTGTGTGGCTTTTATTGTTTGTAAATCATGATTGTAGGCTCACTCTTGTAAATTAAATATATTTTTAGCCATTCTTCTTGTGTGTGCCTATAAATTGTAATATTTTCCCTAAATGATGCATGTTTATGAAAGCTACTGTTATGCTAGAAACAGGAATTTTGTGAAATGGCTTCGTATTGTTGTGATGCGTGTAGTGTGAATTACCATATAAACTTCACTAGGAAGAAAATATGAGCGTGCTATGTTTAAAATTTGAGAAATTCTTTTTTTTTACAGTGAATTGACCTTTGCGCCTTGCTTGGGTAAGGACTCATGAGACATGTAAGTGTGTTGAGGAGAAGGACATTCCTTCATGTACACCACTAAGCATGGTATGGTTGAGTATGACCTTCATGGCACTAGGTGTAATTATGTTACACCCTCTAAATGAACTACATTGAACTAGAGCTTCTCATGAGTTTCATGAGTTAATAATGAGTTAAAATAGTGTAGTTTAGCATTAGAAGTCAGTTTGTAATGTTTGGGAGTGTTTCCAAGTCAAACGTCTAAGACGTCCGGAAGTTGAACTAGTATGTCGTAGTATTTTGTAGTGAAGTTTTGGGGGATGGTTTGAGGGAAAATTGAGTATCGATGGTTCCTATCACAACCCAAAAGCATACCCTAGAAGATAGGGTACAATCTTGGATTGTAACCGGCATCGTCGACCTCTCGGAGGTCTAAGACAAGCCTCTCGTATCATTCATTGCATTGGCATAGTAAATTTAGCGAAAAATTTAAAACTTTTCATAGCACATCATATGCTAGAAACATCACATCATATATATATAAAAACATAAGTCAAAATACATATTTAGACTCTAAGTCTCCTTGCCATCTTAGACTCAATAACTTTAGAGTACATTAAGGACAAAGCCCTTAAGACATAATACAAAGCTATACATTACTAAATAGACTTTACAATAAGTACACATGAGGACATCCTTGAACTTAACGATTCCTTTCCTTGAGCTTGGGAAATCACCTATCAAGCTCCTCAATCATAGATCTCCTTTAAGCATTCCATAACCTACACTTTGTGTAAAAAGTAGAGAAGAATGGAATTAGCACAAGAATGTACTAAGTATGGCAACCATGCAAAAACATGCATTTAAAAGGGACAATTCCTTTGAAATCATACGTCATGCCATTTTTAGTAAATCGTCATAAAACCTTTATCAATAGCATTTATATCATCTACATACTTCATAACAACACAATCAAAGGGCAAATATCATAGAAAAGCACATATAGAATTTAAGTACAATTTGGGGTCACTTTACAGTGAGCTCCATCACTTTTACAGTGAACTCTTACTCTTAACTCATTAGTCTTCCAAGTAATCCTTTAGGTATACTTGGTGCAATGTATCACCTTAGGAACACAAGAGAAAATCCATACATAGCATCTACACAAGACAACACATGCCATCATAGAAGTACATTACAACATAACCTAGTTAAACCAAGACTAAAAGGACATTTCAATGAACTCCTAATCATTAGGCACATATACTTATTTTACTTCACATTGAACCTTGTAAAACCTAACTCATGTCCCTAATCTAGATCCACTAGTGCAATGCACATGTAAGGCCCAATAACCTCACACTTGCTTAGTAAACCTATCATGAGGTCACAAGCCTTTACATTCAAATCATATATCAACATGTATAGAGGAAACAACTCACTTATGTCAACTAATACCATCACCATATAGTCAACAAGATTAACATCATGTATAAAGAATCATATCATGCACATCTTCATGATCAATAGACAAATACTATAATGTCATACATAAAGGACACATACATAATCATATGCATTAGGTACCTTCCTAAGACTTCCTAAGGAGTCACTTGTGCAATGTCTAGATGGGTTCATTACTTCCACCTATTCTAAGTAACTTACCTTAGGTCCTCCTAGTTAGGATCCTGTTCAATTACTTCCATTGTCCATTTTAACTTTAGGGAAATCATAGCCTTAACCGACATAGACCATGGGTGCTAATCATGGAATCCGGTGTCATAAAACCCTACACCGATGGAAGGTGGTCTTTCGGCCAAGGTAGAACCTAACATAAACGTAGCTATCTAGGTGGAAAATCCACTAGCTAGTATCCTATGGTGGCAACATAGTTTATGGAACTTGGGGGAAAAGAACCATGGAAATATCAACTCTACACCCTTTGTTCGGTCATGAGGCTATCCACCCCGTGAGGACCGTAGTGAACCCTACCTTTCTATGTTGGAAAGTGTCACCCCCTCATCTACAAGTTCACTCGGTGCTAAGCTAAGTTCCCTTTATTGAAAAGCCTTTATTAATATTTATTTATAAAAACATAGACTAAGGATATTCATCATTCATATGCTTATAGCATATTCATGCACCTATCTAGTTTTGGAGTATTCTTGGGCATCCCTAGAAAGGCCCCTCTCACTAACTAGATCATCCATGTGTGTGAGTGTATACTTAGATGTGAGCAAAACTTTCACATAACACAAGGTCCCATACCCTTGCCCATACTAGTACACCTATCAAGTCATCCTATTAAGGGAATACAAATCATAAATTCATAAACATCACCTTAGTATGCATAGTAGTAGACACTAATGAATATGAGAACTACCTTTCATTTAGACACAATGACTTATACTACTTGTAATATGCATGTAAGTGAGAGTGTGTGTACATTGACCAACATGATCACATAATGGATATCAATAACTTCTTGAGTTAGTCATCCTATTAGTCCACATTACACTTCCAAGCACATAGCACACAACACATAATAGCATAGGAGATAAGACAATATATACATTATAATCAGGACTCCTTACTTTAGCTACTTACTCCTTCATATAAGGGGTATATAGGTAAGGGGTTATTAACCATCTTAACACATCAATGGAAGCACCTATACTTTACCCTAACATGGTTATACACATGCTCATGAAATAGCCACACAACCTAATTCACAACTAGAATAGGAAAGTAAGCATAATCTTCTCATAGTATCATCTTAAGCACATGTTCATAAGTTCATAAATATGCCTTCAAGTCCATAGTCAACACATATATAATGACAATAAAGTAAACACCGCCACCATAAGTGGACCATACCACACAATGCCATACACGGCCTCGTCAACATTACTATAAAGGAATAGAGAAGTAGAAGAGTAAAGGAAATAAGCATTCTTACCAATTTCTAACCCTTTGATCATCATTGATCATCAATACACCTTATTCATCAGTAAAACACATATATGGCAGTAGTTAAATGTACTTTAAACATATAAGAAACCGTGTACAAGTCGCTACAAGATTATACCATAACATAATACAACATATTAATTTACTAGGAAGTAGGATAACATAGATCATTAGCTAACTTCCCTTACATTGAGTTTAGATCATAGTTCATACATATATAAGCCTAAGGCAGTAGATAAACCTACATTTGACAATATTGAAATCATGATTACATACTCTCAAGATTAGGGTTACAACATAGGCATTTAGGCTTATCGATTTGCTAGAGTATAGAAGACTTTACCAATACTATGAACTATCTAAGGGTTTGATCATCATTCATATTTTATCAATAATATGCTCATTAGGCAGTAGCTAATTAGATAAGAAATCAAGACTAAATCATGCTTCATCAAATCACAATTTGAGATTCATCACACACATAGCTTCTTGACTTCATAACCTAAGGGAATCTATATCAGTCATGCAATCCTTTCTTAATTTGATCATTAAGGATTTATACCTACAAAATTCATCCATTACATCATCCTAAAACAGTAGCTACAACAGTTCATACATAATTAAGAGTGTACACAACCGATCTCACAATCGACTTCAAGACAACATGTAGAAACATAGGCTATTCATGCTCAAAACTTCATATATTTATCATCATGGACTGATAATCATCAATTAACCATCAAATAATTTAAATAACAATAAGCACAAGCAATTCAACGTCAGAGAATCACCAATTAATCAAGAATAAGGCATAATCACAAAGCCCATGCAAGAGCTAAACCAATTTTGGAAGGAACATGGGTTCATCATGCAATTAGAGTGAAAACACATTAAAACCATTGTATTAACTTCAATTAATCATGATTAAATCATTAAAAACATTTTGAGAAGGAACCCATGGCTAGATTGGAAGATTTGAAACTTGATCATAAGATTTCTTTGAAAAACATTGAGAATGGCTCTCTAGATGAAAAGATAACTAGAGATGAAGATCACCATACCTTTATCTACAAGAAAACCTCTAAAACTTCATGATTCATCCATAGAAAATCCATCTCCAAGCAGCTCTTGAGCTTCACCAACAATGGTGGTTTTAGAGAGAACATTTTTTGAGAGAAAGGCTTTAAACATGTGAGAGGATTTAGGAATGGGTTAATCACGTTTTAGAAGACTTATATACACCTAAAATTAATTGAATAAACCTATTATAGTCAGGTTAGGACGTGGGGTGAATTTCCCATTCACCCCTTTATTTAACAGAACGCAGGCTGCCAGAACTGCAGGCACCCACGACGAGGGGCTCGATGGGGCGTCATGGCCATGACGGGCCGTGGATGCCTCCGTCGCCCATGACTTAGACAAAATCTTGGCTTAAGACCTGCCCAAGGCAAGTCCCCTTCAACGAGACATGCTCGACGGGCCGTTGGGGGACCAACGATTCGTTGTTGGGTCCGTCAAGGGACACTGCCCATGCAGTGTCTTATGCAGCCTTGGGTCCTTCTTGTGGGGCCCTTTAGAAGTCGTACTCGGACGTTTCCAACGCTATTACAAACCTTAACACGTCATAGACCTTCCACATAAATTTCATCCAAAACAAACACCTAAAAGACGTCCAAACAGCCTTGACCCCAACATGACATACGATGAACGTCTTAGGGGTTATCTTTCAAACGCCTTGGACGTTCTTGGGCGTTTGACCTTCAAACTTCACGAAACTTCATACAATAACATTAAAAATAATTTTAAACCATTTCAAGACTTATTAGACTCAGTTCATACAATTATTGCATGCATACACACATGAGGCAAATAAGCGACTATTCGTCGAACGTCTTGGACGTCCCTTGACGTTCGACTTCCCAATCACTTCAAACTTTGCACACTGCCTCTATATCACATAATAAGGCATTTTAGGACCTCATAACATTAAGACGAACATGTTAGGATCTAGATACCTTATCTTATTTTTCGGGGTCTTACAATATCCCCCACTTGGGAACATTCGTCCTCGAATGACACTTAGGACTCTTAAATCACAACAAGTATTTCAATGCATATAAGAGCAGTTCATCATATTTAAAATATCATCAAATCATTTTAGCACTCAATGCACACAAGCAAGTAAAACCATTACTCACTCACTCTTTAATGCATCAAACACAAAGGCCCTTTTTCATGTTCATAGGATAACATCCTTATCCTAATCATAACATGATCATTACGCCTTAATTCATTACAAGAAAATCTTGAAACTACTCATAGGCAGATCATAACCCATACTCAAGGTTACTTAAGCACTCATACTTCAATGCACAGAAACTTGAGTTAATTAAATCGCAAAGATCTTCATTAGTTAGACCTAGTACCATAAAGGTCATACTCAACCATACCATGCTTAGTGGTGTACATGGAGGAATATCTTACTCCTCAACACATTACATGTATCATGAGTTCACGCCTTAGCAAAGCACAAGGTCAATTTCTTTTAAAAATGAGAAATCCCAACTTTCAAGCCAAAACATGCATACATTTTTCTTCCTAGTGAAATCTAAATGGTAAGTCACACCAAGTACATCACAAAAAAATAGGAAGACATTCCACAAATCTCTTTTCTTAACTTATCACTCACCCTTATAGTAAGCCTTATTTTGGAAAAATAACACAAATTATAGGCACACACATGTACACTTAGCAAAACATGTTTTCACCTTTCAAGAATGAGCATACAATTTTGCATTACAAATAATCAAGTCACTAAATTTTCAAGAGAGTCAACATATTTCATGGTAAAAGAGACTCAATTTCCATTACAAGGCTAAACAATTTACCCTACAAGTGACTATTACCAAGTTCCTTGTCCTACCTCATGAAGTCAACTTCACAATTAGCACATTAAAATGCAAGTCAACAAGAGAAAAACATGGCTTTTATCAAAACTTTCCTCTCATGCTTATTTGGAAAATTCACCATGTCTCCAAAATGATGTCAATCAATTCATATCAATCATATATTGATCATGCAATTCACACTTTATGCAAGACTATTTTCATGAACAAGCTTACTAAGGATTCATAATTTTCCAATTCAAGTAAGAATAGAAGAACAATGTAGACAATTTCTACAATATCACTACTCAAACACCATCCCCAACTTAGGGTAAACCCAATTAAGAGCAACTTAACCCATCATATAGAGGATCTCAAATACACAACCTTCATATTCATCACTTAAAGCGATTACTACTTTAGAGGGAATCTTCATTAATTCAATTTAGCAACACTAAGGCATTCTAAACCTTATCATTTTAGGCAAATCATCCTCAACCATCAGTTTTAATCATACCATTCAATTCACATAAGGTCTTCCTACATTGCAATAGACACTAAGGTCATACATCATTAGGGAAATACAACAAGGAAGTTCATAACACAATAAGAAGTTAGAAACCAATCTACGACTCATCATGCCATAAGACTCTCATTCTTTAATCTAAATAGCAAAAATTCTTTTCCACATTCCTTATCATGTTCAATTTCATCAATGCTACACATATTTCCACAACATCCAATCAAAGGACAATTTAGTTAGTTCTCCAAACATGTTACAATAAGTTGCCTAGTCTTTAGAGCGAGCATGCTTCCAAATACCCAAAAGTGCAACATTTAGACATTTGATGGAACAAGCATGGAAATATAAAATACAAAGCTTTACCAACTCATCCTTCATAAGCATGCATACTATATTTACCATTCAAGTCTCTACAAAAGACTCCAATTTTTACTAGCAACTCATCAAGTACCACTTATATATGCAAAGGAAAACAATGCACACTTTTAATCACATACATTCATAGGATAACATACTTCCATAGGTAGTTATTAACAATCCAAGTTCAAATCCTAATATTTGGCTAACATCATACAAAACCATATAGGAATACAACAATTTAAGAGAATTCACTTTAACCACCATAACTTCTAGCATGCTTCAACTATATCATGACATGCATCATTCAACATGACTTGCTATTTCACATAGATTTCATATATTTCCATAATTGGCATCACATCATCAAATAAGAGATATTTCATACATAGCAAGGTAAGATAACCAATCATAATCCCCATAGAGTTAACATGTGCAATGATCAAGTAAAGCTCCATAACTTCACTAAACCAAGTAACCCAACAAGAACTACAACTAGCACCCTACTCCACTCATCTATAACCTTCATGCATGGATAACTCCATATCTTCAGCACACTAGGCCATGTTTATAAGCATAGAGATCATCACATGAGGACATTCACATCTATCATCATACACATACATAAGGTCTCCATCAAGGCAAACTAGTGCAAGACATAGGTAGAGTCCCATACCCCTACCTAAGTCTAGTTAACCCTTCAAGTCGCCTTAGTTAGTATATACATCATCAAATAAGGACAAGTGTCACCTTCACACATACTCATTCAAACCATAAAACAAAGATAAGCATTTTAAACTCACCTTTTCTCCCTCAAGCATAGAGCAATCTCATCCAAGCAATCACATCTAAATGACCATCGGACAAGAAAACATAAGAGAGAGATCTTATAGAATTAAGTTCTATGGCACGATATGAGATTGATGAAGAAGGTAAACTCTATCAACCTATAGCCTCTCGTACCATTTGATGTGTCGCGACTCACTACCAATGATACAAGACTCTACTAGATGTGGCAATATGAGACTTCTTAGAACCTAAAACCGCTACATAAACCTCATACTCTGATACCAAGTTTGTCACAACCCAAAAGCATACCCTAGAAGATAGGGTACAATCTTGGATTGTAACCGGCGGCGTCGACCTCTCGGAGGTCTAAGACAAGCCTCTCGTATCATTCATTGCATTGGCATAGTAAATTTAGCGGAAAATTTAAAACTTTTCATAGCACATCATATGCTAGAAACATCACATCATATATATATAAAACATAAGTCATAATACATATTTAGACTCTAAGTCTCCTTGCCATCTTAGACTCAATAACTATAGACTACATTAAGGACAAAGCCCTTAAGAAATAATACAAAGCTATACATTACTAAATAGACTTTACAATAAGTACACATGAGGACATCCTTGAACTTAACGATTCCTTTCCTTGAGCTTGGGAAATCACCTATAAAGCTCCTCAATCACAGATCTCCTTTAAGCATTCCATAACCTACACTTTGTGTAAAAAGTAGAGAAGAATGGAATTAGCACAAGAATGTACTAAGTATGGCAACCATGCAAAAACATGCATTTAAAAGGGACAATTCCTTTGAAATCATACGTTATGCCATTGGGAGTAAATCGTCATAAAACATTTATCAATAGCATTTATATCATCCACATACTTCATAACAACACAATCAAAGGCCAAACATCATGGAAAAGCACATATAGAATTTAAGTACAATTTGGGGTCACTTTACAGTGAGCTCCATCACTTTTACAGTGAACTCTTACTCTTAACTCATTAGTCTTCCAAGTAATCCTTTAGGGATACTTGGTGCAATGTATCACCTTAGGAACACAAGAGAAAAGCCATACATAGCATCTACACAAGACAACACATGCCATCATAGAAGTACATTACAACATAACCTAGTTAAACCAAGACTAAAAGGACATTACAATGAACTCCTAATAATTAGGCACATATACTTATTTTACTTCACATTGAACCTTGTAAAACCTAACTCATGTCTCCAATCTAGATCCACTAGTGCAATGCACATGTAAGGCCCCATAACCTCACACATGCTTAGTAAACCTATCATGAGGTCACAAGCCTTTACATTCAAATCATATATCAACATGTATAGAGGAAACAACTCACTTATGTCAACTAATACCATCACCATATAGTCAACAAGATTAACATCATGTATAAAGAATCATATCATGCACATCTTCATGATCAATAGACAAATACTATAATGTCATACATAAAGGACACATACATAATAATATGCATTAGGGTACCTTCCTAAGACTTCCTAAGGAGTCACTTGTGCAATGTCTAGATGGGTTCATTACTTCCACCTATTCTAAGTAACTTACCTTAGGTCCTCATAGTTAGGATCCTATTCAATTACTTCCATTGTCCATTTTAACTTTAGGGAAATCATAGCCTTAACCGACATAGACCATGGGTGCTAATCATGGAATCCGGTGTCATAAAACCCTACACCGATGGAAGGTGGTCTACCGGCCAAGGTAGAACCTAACATAAACGTAGCTATCTAGGGGGAAATCCACTAGCTAGTATCCTATAGTGGCAACATAGTTTATGGAACTTGGGGGAAAAGAACCATGGAAATATCAACTCTACACCCTTCGTTGGGTCATGAGGCTATCCACCCCGTGAGGACCGTAGTGAACCCTACCTTTCCTATGTCGGAAAGTGTCACCCCCTCATCTACAAGTTCACTCGATGCTAAGCTAAGTTACCTTTATTGAAAAGCCATTATTAATATTTATTTATAAAAACATAGACTTAGGATATTCATCATTCATATGCTTATAGCATATTCAAGCACATATCTAGTTTGGTAGTATTCTTGGGCACCCCTAGCAAGGCCCCTCTCACTAACTAGATCATCCATGTGTGTGAGTGTATACTTAGCTGTGAGCAAACATTTCACATAACACATAAGGTCACACATGTTCATATATTCATCCTTCATATACATAATAACCAAACCTAGGAGTTATCCTATCAAGATACACATGTGCAATATATAAACAAGGTCCCATACCCTTGCCCATAATAGTACACCTATCAAGTCATCCTATTAAGGGAATACAAATCATACATTCATAAGCATCACCTTAGTATGCATAGTAGTAGACAGTAATGAATATGAGAACTATCTTTCAATTAGACACAATAACATATACTACTTGTAATATGCATGTAAGTGAGAGTGTGTGTACATTGACCAACATGATCACATAATGGCTATCAATAAATTCTTGAGTTAGCCATCCTATTAGTGCACATTACACTTCCAAGCACATAGCACACAACACATAATAGCATAGGAGATAAGACAATATATACATTATAATCAAGACTCCTTACTTTAGCTATTTACTCCTTCATATAAGGGGTACATAGGTAAGGGGTTATTAACCATCTTAACACATCAATGGCAGCACCTATACTTTACCCTAACATGGTTATACACATGTTCATGAAATAGCCACACAACCTAATTCACAACTAGAATAGGAAAGTAAGCATAATCTTCTCATAGTATCATCTTAAGCACATGTTCATAAGTTCATCAATATGACTTCAAGGCCATAGTCAACACATATATAATGACAATAAAGTAAACACCGCCATCATAAGTGGACCATACCACACAATGCCATACACAGCCTCGTCAACATTACTATAAAGGAATAGAGAAGTAGAAGAGTAAAGGAAATAAGCATTCTTACCCATTTCTCACCCTTTGATCATCATTGATCAATACACCTTATTCATCAATAAAACACATATATGGCAGTAGTTAAATGTACTTTACACATATAAGAAACCGTGTACAAGTCGCTACAAGATTATACCATAACATAATACAACATATTAATTTACTAGGAAGTAGGATAACATAGATCATTAGCTAACTTCCCTTGCATTGATTTTAGATCATAGTTCATACATATATAAGTCTAAGGCAGTAGCTAAACCTACATTTGACCATATTGAAATCATGATTACATACTCTCAAGATTAGGGTTACAACATAGTCATTTAGGCTTATCGATTTGCTAGAGTATAGAAGACTTTACCAATACTATGAACTATCTAAGGGTTTGATCATCATTCATATTTCATCAATAATATACTCATTAGGCAGTAGCTAATTAGATAAGAAATCAAGACTAAATCATGCTTCATCAAATCACAATTTGAGATTCATCACACACATAGCTTCTTGACTTCATAACCTAAGGGAATCTATATCAATTCATGCAAGCCCTTCTTAATTTGATCATTAAGGATTTATACCTACAAAATTCATCATTACATCACCCTAAAACAGTAGCTACAGCAGTTCATACATAATCAAGAGTCTACACAACCGATCTCACAATCGACTTCAAGACAACATGTAGAAACATAGGCTATTCATGGTCAAAACTTCATATATTTATCATCATGAATGATCATAATCAATTCACCATAAATTAATGTAAATAACAACAAGCACAAGCAATTCAACGTAAGAGAATCACCAATTAATCAAGAATAAGCCATAATCACAAAGCCCATGCAAGAGCTAAACCAATTTTGGAAGGAACATGGGTTCATCATGCAATTGGAGTGAAAACACATTAAAACCTTTGTATTAACTTCAATTAATCATGATTCAATCATTAAAAACATTTTGATAAGGAACCCATGGCTAGATTGGAAGATTTGAAACTTGATCATAAGATTTCTTTGAAAAACATTGAGAATGGCTCTCTAGATGAAAAGCTAACTAGAGATTAAGATAACCATACCTTTATCTACAAGAAAACCTCTAAAACTTCATGATTCATCCATAGAAAATCCATCTCCAAGCAGCTCTTGAGCTTCACCAACAATGGTGGTTTTAATGAGAACATTTTTTGAGAGAAAGGCTTTAAACATGTGAGAGGATTTGGGAATGGGGTAATCACGTTTTAGAAGACTTATATACACCTAAAATTAATTAAATAAACCTATTATAGTCAGGTCAGGACGTGGGGTGAATTTCCCATTCACCCCTTTATTTAACAGAATGCAGGCTGCCAGAACTGCAGGCACCCACGACGAGGGGCTCGACGGGGCGTCATGGCCATGACGGGCCGTGGATGCCTCCGTCGCCCATGACTTAGCCAAAATCATGGCTTAAGACCTGCCCAAGGCAAGTCTCCTTCTATGATACATGCTCGACGGGCCGTTAGGGGACCAATGATCCGTCGTTGGGTCCGTCAAGGGACACTGCCCATGCAGTGTCTTAGGCAGCCTTGGGTCCTTTTGGGGCCTCTCGTGGGGCCCTTTAGAAGTCGTACCCGGATGTTTCCAACGCGATTACAAACCTTAACATGTCATAGACCTTCCACATAAATTTCATCCAAAACAAACACCTAAAAGACGTCCAAACAGCCTTGACCCCAACATGACATACGATGAACGTCTTAGGGGCTTTCTTTCGAACGCCTTGGACGTTTGACCTCCAAACTTCACGAAACTTCATACAATAACATTAAACATCATTTTAAACCATTTCAAGACTTATTATACTCAGTTCATACAATTTAGGCATGCATACACACATGAGGCAAATAAGCGACTATTCGTCGAACGTCTTGGACGTCCCTTGACGTTCGACTTCCAAATCACTTCAAACTTTGCACACTGCCTCTATATCACATAATAAGACATTTTAGGACCTCATAACATTAAGACGAACATGTTAGGCTCTAGATACCTTATCTCATTTTCAGGGTCTTACAGTTCCTATGTTGTCACGACCCGAAAGTATGCCCAAGAAGTTAGGGAGAATCCATTGGTTGGAACAATTGCGTACTTGACCTTTTGGAGGTCTTGTACAAGCCTTAGCTATCATTCATTACATAAGACATGAAAAGTAGTGCGGAATTTAAAACTTTTCACGAATAAATTAATAAAAGGAACATCTTTCATAAAAGCTAAGGAATAATCTCCTCTTCACAAGCAAACATAAAGACACGACATAAATAATCTTAGGGACACGTCCCTTTAAATTTAAAAGAAATACACACTAAGTCTTAAAGATAGAAATTAAGAAAATAGGACTATGCCCTCGGATATATGAGGACATACTTTTTCTTGAGAGAGTAGATTTCAAAGATTCGCCTTCTAGTATTCAAAAGCTTTCAACCTATACTTATTAAGTATAGAAAGTATGGGGTTAGTACAAAACAATGTACTAAGTATGACATATGTGAAAACATGCAAAAAGGGACATTTTAGTGTAAATACATTTTCATGCCAATTAAGTAAAACATTCATCAATATAAAAGTAAACAAACATATAGATCATCTATTAGCACTTAGGATAGGATTTCCACAATTTTAACAAAGGAACCATTTTACAGTGAAGTATTCAACATGTTACAGTGAATTCTTTTCAATATTACAGTGAATTCATTTTATCTCAAAATAGTGAACTCCCAAAGTCAAACCAAGAGGAAGTGAACTCATTTCCGTAGGAGTTTCCTTATCTAAGGTTATCCCAAGACTCACCAAGGTAAGACATGAAGGAAACAACCATACACCTCCTTCAATACACACCTAGGTGATCCCCAAGACTACCCCATCTACGCTTACTCGCCTTGGGAGAATAAGTCCCCACCCAATGACAACACATTAGAAGACAACCTAGATTTGAGAGCTTCTGCGCGACACGCCGCCAACATTTGGTGGGCAATTTAGGCCCTGCGACGCGGGGCCAACACGGACCTCACTATTCCAAAATATTTTCAAGAACCAAAATCTGAAAATGACCTCGCGACGCGTAGCCATGTCGCAGATTTGGCTGCGTCATTTTTAAGTCAAATTAGAAGTTGGGAAAGGGTCCAAATAGTGTAGGGGTCTTTTGGGAACTTTGGGGATCATTTTTGTACTAATTTAGGTCATTTCAAACCTCATTTCACCCACCAATTCAAACCCTAAAGATCAAATCTAAAATCTCTCCAAAACTCTTTCTCCAAAAACCTCCATTGATGAAGCTTCAATCTCCAAGGAAGAGGACCAAGTTCTTTCATTCAAGGAGTCACTTCAAAGAGATTTTAAAAAATGATTTCGACTTCAAACTTTTTTATTCCTTGACTCTAAGTATGGGACTTTGCATGAAAATGTTTTAATGATTAGAATGAGTTGTTCTTAGCTTTAAATGAGGAATGTAATGTCAAAACCCCAATGGAATCATGTCTGTTCTTTTTATCAACTTTTAGCTTATGAAATGAGTTTAATGTGCATGATTGGATAATGTTAAAGTTATTGTTTCTTGGTGGTTTTATTGAGTATTATTTACTGCATGGATTATTGGATAAATTGTGGATAGGTGGTGAAAGCTTGGATGAATTGTAAGTTGGCTATGTTGTTTAATCCTTATTGTGAAATGCTCTTAAGTGGTATGTGTTGTTCTTTGAAAATCTAAGACATTTTCTAGAACCTAACATAAGTGTCAAAAGGTTTAGACACTGTTTGAAGGTCCATTTAAATGTATATAAGTTATTTAGGAAATCTAGAAACCTAAACGTCAAGGAACGTCCATGACGTCCGGAAACTAGTTCAATGAGGCACCAACGGATGCCACAAATGTCGATTGCCTCCGTTGATGGACACTTAGAATATTTGTCCAAGAGAATTTTTTGAAACTCTCTGAACTTAGCGACGTATGTGCAGCACGGAGGCATAATTCCCCATCGATGAACACACGATCCGTCGATCGTGGTCTCGTCTGTGAGGGTGTGATTTTACTGGACGTTTCTAATTATTTCATTTAATAAGTTGGCTTAATTAGAGGTTAATTAGGGGTTAGGGGAGGTCTAATTAAGTTATTTAACAACCTATATAAATTATCTAAGCTAATTATACTAACCTAAGATCTCATAATGTCCCAAACCTAAACTCTCTTCCTTCTGTACTCTCTCTCTCTAGTTGAACAACTCCATAAAATACAAGGTCAAGGTGGGTCTAGGTCTTCAATCACCATGGTTTCTCCATCAATATTCGTCAAACATTAAGGTATGGGATTCCTTTCACCTTTGGGACTTCTTTCCCCAAAGGGTTCCATCAAATTGGTTTAAAAAAAATGGAATTCAAGTCGGTCTTTTCCAATCTCGAAATTGATCTTGTGAATTGCTTTGTTGATGATTTGTTTTGGATATTATGGATATATTATCATGTATTATAACTAAATTATGTTGTTTCTTTATGGATTGGTCTAGTTTGTATAAGATGACCTATTTCCCTTAACCCTAGGTTGTGATAATATGAATGTGTAATGTTGGGTCAATTGACTTGATTATTGGTTGAATCACTACTAGATGAAGTTATTGTATCAATTATGAATAGATTAATGTGAATTATAGTCCTATCATGCTAGTTCTTGAGTAATTGACCTAGGTTAGGAAACATGTTATGAATTTGACCTAAGTCTCTTATCTTAAGCTATGAACTAGTAAGGAATTGTGATGTATTGATTAATTGTCCTTGTGATTTAATAGTTGATGGTCATACCTTGAAGATGACTTATGAATGAGACTTGGTAAGTCTTGTGATCCCTATTTTTTACTTCAATTGTGGTTACTTGAGTTAAGTGATGCTGCTGCATTGGAGTAAATCTTTTATTAGGATTGATAGGGTTTTTATCATGTCGAATTGAAATGTCTTTAATATGGTTTTTTGAGGTGTTATCTAAGATGTAAATATTATAAGGATGCTGATAATTACCAATGTGCCTTATAATCAATGATGATGTAAATGTGCTAACCTTACTTGTATGAATTGTAATGAAAGGACTATACTCATGCAATTCATATTGAGCTATGATGATGATTATTATACAAGGGATAGACCCTATGACCTAAACTAAGCTATGATTGATAATAAAGGCCTAAAGACATTTCAAAATGGGACACTAGCTTAGCACCGAGTGAACTACAGTGACGAGTGTCCCTTCCAACATAGGGAAGGTAGGAACATAAAGAGGTTCCCAATTACATCTCCTAGTTCTGAAACTATGTTTCCCCCAAAGGAATACTAGCTAGTGGATCCACGTAGTTGCTATGTTCATGTTTTGGTACTAGCTTGGCAAGTAGTCGCCTTCCTTCGGTGTAGGAAACCATGACAACGGATTACAAATTAGCTCATGTGTTTTATGTCTATTAAGGAAAGATGTTCCAAAAAGGTAAAATGAACTAAAGGAATGAACTCTAACTAAAATGACCTAAGGGGTTTGGTTTATTCTAGGTAGGGCTATGGTACTCTACCTAAGCATTGCACTAGTTAAACTTGAAAGAAGTCTTGGGAGGATGTTCTTATATATGAATATGCTTATAATTGTACATGATATGTATATTATGATCTTGCTCATTGATGATACTACAATATGATTGGTTTAACTTATGAACATTTGTTGATCTCCATTTCGAAAGTATGATGATATGTATTCTTAAATGGTATGATATGTGAAGTAGGATATTAGTTATGGTTCTTGTTGAATTTACTTAATTGAGTAAGGTTATAGGTATTTGCTTAGTCATTGCACTAGTTCACTTAATGAGGGTTCATGGGTAATTGTCTTGATTTGATTTATGTGGTCATGAATGCTTGTCTATGCTTGTTGATACTATAACTTGATGATAAAGTTGTCTTGACTAATTGTTCAATTACATGATATGTATGTTGGCTTGTCTATCCCTCAGATTGTTGGTTATGTTTTAATGAAATGTCCCTTTTTAGCATGATTTGATATTATATGTGCATATGGTCTCATACTTAGTACAAGTGGTGTACTAACCACATTTTCTCCCTTTCCCCCAACATTTTAGGTTTGGTCGTTGAAGGGCTTTTGAGTCGACTTTGAAGAAGACTTGGAAATTATCAATCATCCAAGAGGGTAGGTCCTCATATTCCAAGGGCAACGCCAATATCAAGGTTATGGAGTTCTATTTGTTTTAAGACTCTTTTATTCTTTCCCTTTTCATTTGAGTATGAATTGTATAGCCTATATGTGGCTCTATTACATTGATATATGAGTTGGCCCAAATTGTTATAATCTCGTTAGATGGTTATGAGATGACACATCCATTTGATACTATGTTATATATTATATATTTTTATGTGCAATAAAAGTAGAAGACTATGTAATCTTTCTACACGAAGTGTCTATTCATACTCTATATGAATATATTATGTGTATGTAGAGATCTATGTAAACCTCAATGTAGAAGTAATGAAAACTTTTAAATTTTTCCGCATTGTGACCTATGAATGTAATGATGTAAGCTAAGAGGCTAGTCTTAGTCCTCAAAAAGGACGCAGACGCCGGTTACATCTAGGGGGCGCTCCCCAGACGTGACAAACATTGTATCAGAGCATGAGGTTGAATATTTACGAGTTGATGTCTCTGTCAACCACGTCTATGTAGATTCTTACTCATAATTGTGAAGCGCGCCACACTTTTGGATAGGAACCTATGTGATTCTTAGAAAACTCTCACTTTCTTGGAATTACAATATCGTCCATCTTAAGTATACTTATTGTGTTCTTTCACCTAAACCTTGTATTTTGGTTATAGGCAATGAATACTCGAAGAGAAGCGACATGAAGACTTGAGGAAGAGATTGGCAATGCGGGAATTCCTTCCCGTGGTGATCAAGTCCCTCCTCTTGAAGAAGATTCTAATGATGACCAAGCTCCGGTCAATCCTCCTCCTTTGACAGATGGTGACATAAGGGCTGCCCTTTTCCAAATGGTCTAAGCCATTACTACACAATCAAAAGCAGCCACTACTCAAGCCCAAGCCATGACAGCCTAAACTAATAAGGAGGTTGTACCCCAAACAAACTATCATGTTGACACCATGTCCTCCCGTTAGCGGGATTTTACTAGGATGAATCCTCTTACTTTCTATGGGTCTAAGGTTGAAGAAGACCCCCATGAGTTCATTGATGAAATCTACAAGATCCTTTATGTTATGGGGTTTACTACTAGTATAAAGGCTTAGTAAGCTACTTACAAACTCAAAGATGTGGCCCAAACTTGGTACGTCCGATGGAGGGACAATAGGCCTCTAAGGGGTGGACCGGTGACTTGGGAGATCTTCAATAAGTCTTTTCTTGATTGGTTCTTTCCTAGGGAGAAGAGGGAATCCAAAGTGGTGGAGTTCATCAACCTTCGCCAAGGAGGTATGAGTGTACTTAAATACTCTTTGAAATTCACTAAATTGTCAAAGTATGCTCCTACTTTTGTTTCCGATCATAGGGATGAAATGAACCTCTTTGTGACGGGAGTGTTGGATGACTTGCAATAGGAATGTTTTTCGTCTATGCTACATGACAATATGAACATTTCTCATTTCATGGTTCATGCTCAAAAAGTGGAAGAGGCAAGGGCTAAGAGAAAGAGTAGAGATGCCAAGAGGGAAAGATCTTTTGATGGAGGTTCTTCAAAGGGTAGGCTTGATATCCAAGACAAGCGTAGGATAAAGAAGAGGTTTTCTAGTCAAGTTCCTACAAAAGTCCCTAAGACTCGTGATGATAGGGTGTCTAACCCTAAGCCTCAAAAGGGAGGGAGCACTAGCTCACCAATCAAGAAGTCAACTTGTGGAAAGTATGGAAAGAAGCATTATGGTGATTGCCTTAAGGGAACGGATAATTGTTTTGGTTGTCATAAAAGTTGACACAAGGTTAGGGATTTCCCTAATTTGAAGGGTAAAGATAAGGGTGGTGGTCAAGCTCAAGAAAGTTGTTCTAATGATGCTCATACGGAGAATCTCTTCTATGCTCTCTACTCTAGAGGTGAGCAAGAGACTTCTCGTGATGTGGTGACCCGTATGTTAAAAGTCTTCTCTATTGATGTATATGCTATAAATGATCGCGGTTCTACTTTGTCATTTGTTACTCCTCTTGTAGCTAAAAAGTTTGATATTTTGCCCGATAACTTGAATGAACCTTTCATGGTGTTTACCCCGGTGGGTGAGTCGGTTGTTGCAAAAAGGGTGTATAGAAATTGTCCTATTATTTTTCCCAATAGAGTTACTTATGTTGAACTAGTTGAACTTTATACGCTTGATCTTGATATCATATTGGGTATGGATTGATTGCATGCTTGATTTGCCTCTATAGATTATAGAACGAGGGTGGTGAAGTTTAACTTTCCAAATGAGCCCATTTTAGAGCTTAAGGCGGGAAACTCTATTCCTAGAGGTCGTATCATTTCTTGTTTGAAAGATTGTAAAATAATCTATAAAGGGTGTTTATACCATATAGTAAGAGTCCAAGATTTAGACTCGGAAATTCCTCCCATTGAGTCGGTCCCCGTAGTGAGGGTATTTCCAGTGGTCTTTCCAAATGATATTTCCGGTATTCCTCTCGAACGGGAAATTGATTTTGGTATCGATTTTCTACCGGATACAAATCCCATTTCAATTCCTCCTTATTGGATCGCTCCAGACGAATTGAAAGTGTTGAAGGCTCAACTCAAAGATCTGTTAGACAATGGCTTCATTACAACTAGTATTTCTCCATGGGGTGCTTCAGTTTTGTTTGTAAAGAAGAAGAATGGGTCCCTAAGAATGTGAATTGATTATCACCAACTCAATAAAGTCACTATTAAGAACATGTATCCTTTCCCTCGGATTGACTATTTGTTTGATCAACTCCAAGGGGCAAGCTACTTTTCTAAAATTGACTTGAGATCTGGTATTACCAACTTAGGGTGAGAGGTGATTAAATACCATAAACGGCATTTCAGACTAGATATGGTCAATATGAGTTCTTAGTAATGTCAATTGGTCACATAATGCCCCAGCGACATTTATGGATATTATGAATAGGGTTTTTCGAAGTTACCTAGATTCATTTGTCAATGTTTTCATTAACGACATCTTGGTATATTCAATAAATGAGGGTGAACACATGAGTCTTTTGAGAGTGGTATTTCATCTCCTTAAAGAACATCAATTGTTTTCCAAGTAAAGCAAATGTGAGTTTTGGTTGAGGTCGTGGCATTTCTTGGTCATATCATCTCTAGTGAGGGAGATGAGGTTCATCCAAGGAAAACCGAGGCGGTGAAAAATTGACATAGACCATTAACACCAACAAACAATAGGAGTTTCTTTGGTCTAGAGGTCTATTATCGGAGGTTTGTGGATGGTTTTGCGTCCATTGAATCTACCTTGACTACTTTGACCCAAAAGAGTAAGAAGTTTGAGTGGTCGGAGGCATGTGAGAGAAACTTCTAAATCTTAAAGTATAGGCTTACTTCCGCTCTAGTGGTTACTTTACCGGAGGGTACAAAGGGCTTCATTGTGTATTGTGATGCATCCCGAGTGGGTTTGGGATGTGTGCTTATGCAACGTGGGAAAGTAGTAGCACATGATTCTAGACAACTTAAGGTGCATGAGAGGAACTATCCAACTCATTGGGGTATGGGAGTCTACCTAAGGTGTTTAGCTTAGTCTAGGTAGGGGTATGGGACTCTACCTAAGCATTGCACTAGTTAACCTTGTGGGAAGTCTTGGGAGGATGTTCTTATATATGAATATGCTTATAATTGTACATGATATGTATATGATGATCTTGCTCATTGATGATACTACATGATTATTGGTTTCACTTATGAACATTTGTTGATCTCCATTTTGAAAGTATGATGATATGTATTCTTAAATGGTATGCTACGTGAAGTTGGATATTAGTCATGGTTCTTGTTGAGTTTACTTGATTGAGTAAAGTTATTGGGCTTTGCTTAGTCATTGTACTAGTTGACTTAATGAGGGTTAATGGGTAATTTTCTTGCTTTGGGTTATGTGGTCATGAACTCTTGTCTATGCTTGTTGCTACTATAACTTATTGATAGAGTTGTCTTGTCTAAGTGTTCAACTACATGATATGCATGTTAGCTTGGCAAGATCTAGGATTGTTGGTCTTGTGATGTACATGCTTTTGACATAATGAATATGTTTTATTGATTGAATGGTTTTATTATATATGCATAAGGCTTTCTAAATGTAAAATAGCATGTTTTAATGAAATATTCCTTTTTAGCATGATTTGATATTATATGTGCATATGATCTCATACTTAGTACAAGTGATGTAATAACCCCATTTTCTCCTTTTCCCCCCAATATTTTAGGTTCCGGTCATTGAAGGTCTTCACTTTCCGAGGGCAATGCCAATATCAAGCTTATGGAGTTGTTTAAGTTTTAAGACTCTTATGTTCTTTCCCTTTTCATTTGAGTACGAATTGTATAGCCTATATGTGGCTCTATTACATTGATGTATTGGCTAGGCCCAAATTGTTAATATCTTGTTAGATGGTTATGAGATGAGACATCCATTTGACACTGTGTTATATCTTATATATATACTTATGTGCAATAAAAGTAGAAGACAATGTAATCTTCCTATACGAAGGGTCTATTTATACTAGATATGAATATATTATGTGTATGTAGAGGTCTATTTAAACCTCAATGTAGAAGTAATGAAAAGTTTTAATTTTTTTGCATTTTGACCTATGAATGTAATGATGTAAGCTAAGAGGCTAGTCTTAGTCCTCATAGAGGACGAAGGCGCCGGTTACGTCTAGGGGGTGCTCCTCGGATGTGACAGTATGGTCCACATTTGGTGGCGGTGTTTACTTGTAGTGTATGAAGTTATAATTGTATTGTAAAAATGGCCTTGAAGGTATGATATGTGATGTGATGTGATGATTTGATATGTATATATATAATATGTTTTAGGATGTTGAAATGAGTATCTTGAAAGGTTTATGCCTAAATGAAGTATGTATTTGATATGTAAAGTATGCTAATGTGTAAATTGTGATAAATGTGGGTATGAACATATTTAGATGTCAATGTTGTGACTAATTGCTATAATGTGAAAGGTGTGCTCACATGTACTCTCACACACACTTGAATGCATGAATGGATTTAATTAATGAAAATGGGGGATTGTAAAGTTGACACTCTTCGTGAGTACATCTGATATGTCTAGACCATCCCTACAATTTATTAGTACGAAAAGGTTTTTTTTGGGGTGAACACACTTCGTGAGTTGAGATGAAGTGTTTAGCAGCAACCTCACTATTCCCATGAGATTTCCAAAGATAGGTTTAAGATTGGAAACCCTATGTGAGTTGACATGCGGTTTTCAATAGTTATTTTTTAACCTATAGTAAATGAATGTTTAAGACTCCGTAGGGGAGTTATGTGTAGCACCGAGAGGATTTGAAGAAGGGGTGGGTAGACTTCGTGATTAGAGATGTTAACCAATGTACCTCTTGAGATGGGTGTTCCTCGTTAGTAGAGAATGAGTTACTTAGTAGCAATATCGTCATCCCTTAACTATACAACCACGTTGGTCTAGCTATTTGAGAATCCACGTAAAGGCTAAAGAATATGACCCTACCTTAGGTAAGTAGGTATCCCTCATCCGGTAAGGGTTAGTATTGGGATTCCATGTCAAGCTCTCATGGTCTATGTTGGTTAAAGTTATCCCCCAAAAATGCAAGTAAATGAACTTAGTCTACTTAAGGGTGTACTACTTAGGGTAGATGGTGGAATCGGACGCTACCTATCCATTGCACAAGTAGACACTTGGAGGGAGTCTTGGTGTGTCTTTATATGAAATGTATGAATGGGTCATGATATGATGCAAATGAAAGTATGCATGTTGATGTAATGTTAAGGAAGCATGTTGATATGATGTTTTGCATAATGAAAGCTATTTATGTGATGAATGTAATGTATCTAGTCTAAGGTAATTCCTAAGGAACACTAAGTGGAAGTAGTAGTATGGGATGCTACTTTCACATTGCACTAAGTGTGACTTGGGAGTTTTCTTGGAGGATGGTTCTTATGTGAAGTTCCTAAGGATATGTATGTTTCTCTGTTGTATTTGGTATTGAACAGTGACTTGTATAAATGAAATGAAGTATGCTTATCCTTAGTAGTCTTAAGGATATCTTGAGTAGGTATTGAGGATATTGTATGGGCGATCTCCTTATGTCTTACTTAGAGGAGCCTTTGGACAACTTAGGATAGGAGTAGTTCATGTGTAATTTTGGGTTTACTGTAAGCATGCTCCTATGTTAAGAAAAATTGAAGTTTCACCGTATGTGCTAAATGATGGTACTATATGATGTTTTGTAACTTAATTCATGAAGGTTTTTACAAAAATAGTGTGACTTGTATGTTTCAACTAAATTGTCCCTTTTTGCATGCTTTTGCATAATGTCATAATTAGTACAATGTTTTTACTAACCCCATACTTTTCTATACTCTATAAGTGTAGGTTGGAGCCAAGTTGAAGGTTAGAAGGCAAGCTTGGGAATCGACTTTCTGAAGACTAAGTATGTCCTCATATATTCGAGGGCATAGTCTTTATTTCTTTAGTTCTTCTTTAAGACTTGTATAAAACTTATTATGTATTTTTTTTTAATGTAAAAGGGTTGTGTCCCTAAGATATTTATGTCGTGTCTCTAAGTTGGCTTGTTACGATGAGACTATCCTTTGGTCTTTATAAAAGATGTTTTCCTTATTATTATTTATTGTGAAATATTTTTATTCCGCACTACTTTTCATGTCTTGTGTAATGAATGATAGCTAATAGTCTAGTACAAGACCTTCGAAAGGTAAAGTACGCCTTGTTCCGACCTTAGGGTTTCCCTAACTTTTAGGGTGTACTTGCGGGTTGTAACAAACTTGGTATCAGAGCATAAGGTTTAGGGAAATAATTTTGGGTTCAAAAGTCACACAAGCCACGTATAGTAGAGTCTTAATCATCTTTTTGAGTCGCGACACATCCATGAGCGGAGGCTATAAAGAGATAGAAATTTCACTTTTTTCATTACTCTAGTGTCGTGCCATAGAGTTGAGTTCTATAAGTTTCTTTTCTCAACCTCTTCTCTTGTGTTTATAGGACATGAATAAGAGGACGACACCCGCTAGAAGGGAGTAGGGAGAAGTAGCTAACGAGAGAATTCCTCTCCGTAATGAGCAACTTCCTATAGTTGACCAAGAGGAGGTGAATGAAGAGGTTCCCCCTCTGGAACCTCAAGGACCTAAAGTTTACCAAATTCCTCCAATGCCCCAAGCTAACCTAGGGGATATGACTAATTAGGAGATAAGGGCTACCCTTATGGATTTGAATCAACTCATGACGACTCAATCTCATGTCGTCACTAATCATGTGGTAGCCCAAGCTAACCTAGGTGTTGGACCTCAACACAATTCAAGTACTCCCACTTCTAGATCCGGGATTTTATGAGAATTAATCCTCCTACTTTCTATGGCACTAAGGAGGATGAAGATCCAAAAGGTTTCATAGATGAGGTGTTTAAGGTGGTTGATGCTATGGGTGTGACTTCTTGACAGAAAGCGGAATTAGCCGCTTACTAACTAAAAGATGTGTCTTAAGTGAGGTTTGAGAAATGGAGGTATGAGAGACTCTTAAGGGAAGGTCCATTAGATTGGGAAGTGTTCAAAACAACCTTTATTGATAGGTTCTTCCCCATAGAATTGAGGGAGAGGAAGTTAGTGGAATTCATGAACCCTCGACAAGGGGGAATGAGTGTTATGGAGTATTCTCTCAAGTTCACCCAACTCTCTAAGTATGCCACAAATTTTGTAGCCAACTCTAGGGTTAGGATGGATAAGTTCGTGATGGAGGTATCTAGTATGGTTGAGAAAGAATATTGTTCGGTTAAGCTCGATAATGATTTGAATATCTCTAGCCTCTTGGTGTATGCACAAAAAATTGAGGAGTCCAAAGTTATGGAGATACGGCAAGATGATAAGAGGCCTAGGTCGGATGATTCTAGTCACCAAAAACCTAACAAAAGGTTCTTTCACCAAGATTGTTCTATGGGGAACAAGGATAGGGCTCCAAACCAAAATTCCCAAGATGGTGGCCATACTTTTGAGAGGTTTAGGTGTGCTTCTTGTGGAAAGCAACATTTGGTTAAGTGTCTTGCCGGAACGAATGTTTTTTTTAGTTGTGTTAGTAAAGGCCACAAGATGAGGGACTGACCTAACATCAAGTCAAAGGGGAAAGAGGTCAATGAAGCTCCTCAAGGTGGTCTAGATCCCAATGCTCAAAGGAAGAATCATCCCTATGGGATGGGAGCTAGGAAAGATAACTAATCCGGATTTGCAAGTCCCGGTAAGTCTTAACTCTTTATGGTTGTTGATTTTATTTTATAAGATGAGTTTATATGGTTTTACCTTTCATATGATTATGCCTTATTGTTGAATTACTTAAAGAATGGATTTTTGGAAATTCTAGCATGTTTCACAGTATTACAGTGAATGCTTAATGTAAAGTTTCTAATTTTTAAAAAAATATTGCTTTGTCTTGAATTGTGGTATCAAGGTGTATAAAAGTTTTTTTTATGAGCATGTTTAATGTTGGATAAGGTAGTTCCTCCATAAATGAAAAATAATGGTTAATTTTGAAATGTGAAGGTTGTTGGAATGTTGCCTTTGTTGCAAAGCGTTAAAAATGTGAAGTTTTCCTCCTTGTTAGTTGGTGCCTTGACTATGAATGTTTGATCATGATTTTAATGTGTTAATTATTTCTAATTGAGTCCTTGATGGTCTTAAAGTTTTAGTGTCATTTGAGGACGAATGATATTCCAAGTGGGGGAGAATGTAATACCCTAAAATGAACTAAGGTTAAATAGAGCTTCGTGAATGTTTCTTGAGTTAATTATGTGTTAAAATTAGTTATAATAATGTCCTTATGAAGTGTGTGAAGTTTGGTTAAGTTTGGAGGTCAAACGTCCAATAACATCCATGATGTTCGGAAGGTTAGAATGTGCTTGTGTATTCTTATGTGTTTGAGTGAGTTTTACGTGTTCGTTTTGTTTTAAATTGGTGTGAGATTTTCCTATGACCTATAAGACTATGTTTAGAGGTTTAAATTCTGGTTATGAACCTACCTAGGACCCACGAGGGTCCCTAGAAGAGGACCCCATCTCTTTGCAGGATGCTGCCAAGCAGTGACCAAACTACGGCCACAAGGAAGGGACCGTTGGTCAAATGACGGCCCGTCGACCTTGGGAGTCGATTGGAACTGCAAGTTCTGCAACACATACACAATAATAAGCCCCAGCCCCAATCTATGTACCCCACAAACGGGGCGTCGATGGGCAAACGGTCCGTTGGTTGGATCCCTCTATGAGACTGCCTAAAAAGCTGTCACTGTCCAATAATGACTTGGGGTGTTTCGTAAATTCACCCCAAGTCTTTTATGAACCTAGGGTTATAGTTTTAGGGTATTTTAGGTATATTAAAGTGTTTCAAACCCTAAGACTTAATTTTAGACTTCATTTCCTAAAACCTAAAACCCCTATCTCTTAAAAGACTCTGTCAAAATCCATAGAATCTAGAAGTCAAGAAGGAGCTAGGAGGGTTGTTGGTGGTCAAGTTCTTCATCAAATTCATTGAGGTTTCCGATATTTGAGGTATGGTACTCATCCTTTAACTCTCTTCCATTCAAAGAGTCAGTTCTAATTGACTTCAAAAAGGGTTTTCAACCCTAGTTTCTTCTATCTTCAACTCTAAATATGTGTCTTGCATGAAAACGTTTTAAATGATTCAAATATGATGTTTCTAATGTTATTTGGTGATTTTAATTCTAAAACTTCAATGAAAACATGTTAAATCTTTTTATCAAATTTTGGCTTAAGGAATTGGTTAAATGAGCATGATTTTGGTAGTCTTTGAGCTTTAGTTTTTTGTGTTGATATTGATGTTTAGATACTGCCCTGAGAGCTATTTTATGATGAATTGTTGGGTAAATTGTAATTAGGTGTGAAAGCTTTGGAAGAATGTTAAGTTGGTCTCATTATTAACTATTATTATAAATTGCTCTTGAGTGGTAAGATCCACCTTCTTGGTGGAAGTGTTTACTTGATGAATTTAGATATACTTAGTATGTTTTGTAAGTGTGGCTTTTAAGGCCTAATGTTTGAAATGATGTGATAATGAAGATGGTTCTTGTAATGTGTATTATGAAGCTTGAATTGCATATTTTGCTTAGATTATACCTAAATGAAGTAAATGTATATGTTGAGCATGTTAAAGTGTGTAATGTTATGAATGAAGGTCTAAGCATGTATAGAAGTTAATGTAAATGAAATGATGCTTATATGCAAGGTGTGTTCACATGTACACACACACACTTGAATGAATGAATGAAGCTAAGTTAAGTAAAATGGGGAGTTTTGTGGTGAACACTCTTCGTGAGTTGAGATGAAGTGTTTAGTATCAACCTCACTACATCATAAGAGCTTCCTAAGATAGGTCGGAGGATGAATGCCCTTTGTGCATTGAGATGTGGTGTTCACTAGCTATCCTTAACCTATAGTATATAATGTTGAAAATCCGTGTGAATTGTGCTTAGCACTGAGAGGATATGAAGAAGGGGTGGTTACACTTCGCGAGTTGAGATGTTGTATTCCAATGTACCCCTTGAGATTAGTACTCCTCGTTAGTAGAGAATGAGTTACTTAGTAGCAATCTCCTTATCCCTTAACTATGCGCCCGCATAGGTGTAGCTATTGGCAAAGCCATGTAAAAGCTAAAAGAATGACCTTACTCTTGGCAGGTGAGGATCCCTCATCCGATAAGGGTTAATATCGGGATTCCATTTCTAGCTCTAATGGTCTATGTCGGTTAAGAAAACCCCTACAAAAGTAATGAAAGTACTAAGTCTTCTAAAAGAGTGTGCTACTTAGGGTAGGTAGTGGAATGAGACGCTTTCTATCCATTGCACTAAGAAGACATTCCGAAAGGGAGGTCTTGGTGTGTCTTATATGAATTGAAAGTACTATGTTTTCTAAAAGAGTGTCCTACTTAGGGTATGTAGTGGAATGGGATGCTATTTATCCATTGCTCTAAGTAGGCATTCCGAAAGGGATGTTTTTGTGTGTCTTATATGAATTGATTGAGCTAAGTCTTCTAAAAGAGTGTACTACTTAGGGTACGTGGTGGAATGGGACGCCATCTACTCATTGCACTAAGTAGGCATTCCGAAAGGGAAGTCTTGGTGTTTTATTTGAGTGTTCTTCTAATGTTTTATCATGGAGTGGGGACTTGTCCTCCCGAGGTGAGTAAGCCTAGATGGTGTAGTAATTGGGGATAACCTAGGTGTGTATTAAAGGAGGTGTTTGGGCGTTTCCTTCATGTCTTACCTTGGTGAGTCTTAGGATAACCTTACCTAGGGAAACTCCTACGGAAATGAGTTCACTTCTTCTTGGCTTGACTTTGGGATTTTACTGTTTTGAGATAAAAGGAATTTACTGTAAGTTGAATGAGTTCACTGTAACCTTGGGAAGCTTACTGTAAAATGTTCCTTTTAAAAAAAAATTGGAAATCCTTCTCTAAGTGTTAAATGGTGATTCTTATGTTGTTTTACTTTTATATTCATGAAGGTTTTACTTGTTTGTCATGAAAGTGTATTTATACTAAAAGGTCCCTTTTTGCATGTTTTTGCATATGCCATACTTAGTAAATTATTTGTGATAACCCCATACTTTTATATACCCTATAAGTATAGGTTTTGGAAGCAAGGTTGAAGTCTAGAAGGCAAAGCTTGGGAAAGATTCACTCAAGACAAAATATGTCCTCATATATCCTATGCCATAGTTCCTATTTTATTAGTTTCTTTATTTAAAGACTTATTATGTATTTCTTTCAATGTAAAGGGTTGTGTCCTTAAGATATTATGTCGTGTCTTTAAGTTTGGCTTTTGACGATGAGATTTTCTTAGTATTTATGAAAAAACTCCTTTATATATTATATGTCGTGAAAAGATTTAAATTCCGCACTACGTTTCATGGCTTATGCAATGAATGATAGTTAAATGGCTTGTAAAAGACCCCAAAGGTTCACGTACGCCTTCTCCCGATCCAAGGGTTCTCCCTAACTTCTAGGGGGTACTCTCGGGTCCTGACACTCAACTTGTTCAACTTGAGGACGAATATCCTCATTCACATCATTCTCCTCAACTCTCCTAGACGGTGTCCTCCTCGTATTCATATTCCTAGAATCACAATGAAAACCATAAGAAAAGAACACTCATAACATTTTACTCTACGACACGACATAGGAGTAGAAAAGAAGGAAAACTCTATCCTCGTATAGCCTCTCGCTCATGGATGTGT
This sequence comes from Solanum lycopersicoides, assembly GCA_022817965.1. Lineage (NCBI taxonomy): Eukaryota > Viridiplantae > Streptophyta > Magnoliopsida > Solanales > Solanaceae > Solanum > Solanum lycopersicoides. The sequence continues at coordinate 22,588,531 of CM040625.1, read as the reverse complement.
CGCGATTCACAACAATGAACAAGACTCTACTAGACGTGACTTGGTGTGAATTTTTTATTCCTAAGACCACTTTCATAACCTATGCTCAGATATCAAGCTTGTCACATCCCGAGAGCATACCCTATATATATGATATGTTTTAGGATGTTGAAATAAGTATCTTGAAGGGCTTATGCCTAAATGAAGTATGTATTTGATATTTGAAGTATGCTCATGTGTAAATTGTGATAAATGTGGGTATAAACGTGTCTAGATTTTAATGTTGTGAATAATGGCTATTATGTGAAAGATGCGCTTGCATGTACTCACATACACACTTGAATGCATGAATGAAGTTAATGAATGAAAATGGGGGATTGTAGGGTGGACACTCTTCGTGAGTAAAGGTGAAGTGTCTATACCATCCCTACTATTCCTAAGTATGAAAAGGGGCATTTTGGGGTGAACACTCTTCGTGAGTTGAGATGAAGTGTTTAGTAGCAACCTCACTATTCCCGATAAACTTTCCAAAAATAGGTTGGACGTTGGATACCCTTCGTGAGTTGAGATGGAGTGTTCAACAGTTATCTCTTAACCTATTGTCAATGAATGTTTAAGGCTCCGTGGGGGAGTAATGATTAGCACCGAGAGGATTTGATGAAGGGGTAGGTGAACTTTGTGAGTAAAGATGTTTTATCCAATGTACCTCTTTAGATGGATGCACCTCGTTAGTAGCGAATGAGTTACTTAGTAGCAATCTCCTTATCCCTTAACTATGCGCCCGCGTAGGTGTAGCTATTGGAGAATCCATGTAAAGGCTAAATAATATGACCCTACCTTAGGCAAGTAGGGATCCCTCATCCGGTAAGGGTTAGTAGCGGGATTCCATGTCAAGCTCTCATGGTCTATGTCGGTTAAGGCTAGCCCCCACAAATGTATGTAAATGAACTAAGTGTTCTTAAGGGAGTACTACTTAGGGCAAATGGTGGAATGGGCCGATACCTATCCATTGCACAAGTAGTCACTTGGGGTAGTCTTGGTGTGTCCTTATATGAAATGTATGAATGAGTCATGATATGATGTAAATGAAAGTATGCATGTTGATATAATGTTAAGGAAGCATGTTGATATTATGTTTTGCATGATGAAAGCTATTTATGTGATTAATGTAATGTACCTAGTCTAAGGTAATTCCTAACGAACACTAAGTGGAAGTAGTAGTATGGGATGCTACTTTTACATTGCACTATGTGTGACTTGGGAGTTGTCTTCGAGGATGGTTCTTATGTAAGGTTCCTAAGTATATGTATGTTTCTCTATTGTCTTTGGTATTGAATGGTCACTTGTATAAATGAAATGAAGTATGCTTATCTTTAGTAGTCTTAAGGATCTCTTGAGTAGGTATTGAGGAGGTTGTATGCGCGATCTCCTTATGTCTTACTTAGGGTAGACTTTTGTCACATCCGGGGAGCACCCCCTAGAAGTAACACGATGTAATTGACCTCTCGGAGGTCTTATACAAGCCCATAGTTATCATTCATCGTATTGACATAGTAAATTTAGCGGAAAATTTAAAACTTTTCATAGCACATCATATGGTAGAAGCTTCACTTCATATATATATATATATTAAATATCATATTACATACTTAGACCTTATGTCTCTTTTCCATCTTATGCTCAACAACATTAGAGTACATTAGGGACACGGCCCTTAAGACACAAATATAAGTATTACTTATACACATTACAGTAAATACATAGGAAATCCTTGGACTTAAGGATTCCTTTCCTTGAGCTAGGGAACCACATATCAATCTCCTCAATCATATAGAAATCCTTTAAGCATCAATAACCTACACTTTGTGTAAAAATTAGAGAAGAATGGAGTTAGTACAAGAATGCACTAAGTATGACAATCATTCAAAAACATGCATTTAAAAGGGATATTTTCTTGAAATCATACTTCATGCTTTTTTGAGTAAATCTTCATAACACCTATATCCAATAGCATTTATATCATTCACATACTTCATATAAGCATATTCAAAGGTCAAACATTTCATAAGATCACATATAGAATTTATGACATTTTCAAGTCACATTATAGTGAATCATTTCTTTCTTTACAGTGAGCATTCTTTTCTTTTATTCCTTAACCTCCCAAGTAACCCCCAGTGATACTTGGTGCAATGTATAACCTTAAGGCCACAAGGAAACATACATATAACCTACATAAGCCAAATCATATCATCATATACGCATAACATATCAAAGACACATTTAAGTTAATACCATAGGACTATTACAGTAACCTACATTGAACTTGCAAATATACCAACTTCACTCCATATCAATGCATTAGAAGACCTTACACATAATCCTACTCTAAGTCTACTAGTGAAATGTATATGTGAAGCCCCATAACCTCACACATACTTAGTAAACCTCTCATAAGACCACAAGCCTTATCATCCGATTAATACATCAACAAGTAAGTGAAGATAACTTCATTCATGTCAATACAAGACCTTCATCATATAGTCATTTAGAAAAACATAGTGCATATAAGGATAAGATCACATCATATAGACTCATACCATGCACATATTCATAACAAGTAGACAAATACTACAATGTCATGCATAAGGACATAACCTTAATCATATACGTTAGAACACCTTCCTAGATCTTCCTAAGGAGCTACTTGTGCAATGTCTAGATGGGTTCATTACCTCCACCTATCCTAAGTAACCTCCCTTAAGTCATTCTATTTAGGGTCCTATTCATTTACTTCCATTGTCCATTTTACTTTAGAGAAACTATATCCTTAACCGACACTAAGACCATGGGTGCTAAACATAGAATTTGATGTTGTAGATCCTTACACCAATGGAAGGTGTTCCTACCTAGCGAAGGTAGAACATTAACATACATCCTAGAATCCTAAGTGAATTCACTTTCTAGATCCTAGGTGTCAAGCATAGTTTATGGAACTTGGGGCCGTCATGGAAACATCACTCTACACCCTTTTTGGATCATGAGGTTATCCACCCCGTGAGAACCGTAGTGGACCCTTTTCGCCTTCCCCCTATAGGAAGGTGCCACCTCCTCTTCTACAAGTTCACTCGGTGCTAAGCTAGTTCCCTTTATTGAAAAAGGCTTTATCATCGTTTATTTAGAAAACATAGGCTTAGGAGAGTCATCCCCTCATATGCTTTGCTCATATGTCATAGATGAGAGTTAATCAACCTAATTCATGTGAGAAATCCTTTCACATGGACATACCATATGTATTAGCACTATCTAGTTAAGGATACACTTGAGCACACATTTCAAGGCTCCTTTATTGACTAGATCATCATTCATGTGTGTGTGTATACGTATATGTGAGCAAACCTTTCACATAACACATAGAGGTCACACATATTCATAATCAATGTGTAAGTCTATATGTATAACTATATGAGCAATCCTTTCATATAAACACAATAAGACACTGTGCACATTCATATTTCATCATGTCATATACAGAATATTCATAACATGTCCATGCATTCATTTTCACATACATAGAAACCAAACCTAGGAACTATCCTATCAAGGTACACATGTGTAATGCATAGACAAAGTCCCATACCCTTGCCCACACTAGTACACCTATCAAGTCATCATAGTTAAGGAAACACGTATCATACTTTCATACACATAAACTTAACATGCATAGTAGTAGACACTAGTGAATATGAGAACTACCTTTCATTTAGACACTATGATCATATACTACTTGTAAGCATGCATGAAGTGTGACTGTGTATACATGGGTCAACATGATCACATAATGTCTATCAACAACAGATTGAGGCAGCCACCCTTTTAAGACCACAATACTCTTCTAATCATAGACCACACAACACACAATCTTATAGGAGGCAAGACCATCTTCACGTTATAATCAAGACTCCTAACTTTAGCTATTTACACATTTACATAGGGGTACATGGGTAGGGGTAATAAATATTTAACACTTCATTGATGGAAGCACCTACACATGATCTTACATAACCATTTACATGCTCATAACAATAATAACATAACCTAGATTCACAACTAAAGTAGAAGACTAGGCGCAAGTTACACATAAGGTGATCATCATAACCAATCAATAATATATTCATCAATTTGCCTTCAAATCCATGGCAACACATATATAATGACAATAAAGTAAACACCTCCACCATAAGTGGACCATACCACACAATGTCATACAAGGTTTAATCAACTATTATAATATAGAAGAGTAGAGGAGATAAGCATTCTTACCAATTTCTCACCATTTGATCATTATTGATCAATACAACTTTTTATCAACAATTAATATAACAAGGCAGTAGATAAAGGTGCTTTAATTATAAAATACGCTATGCCTAAGACACTACAAGACCAAGCTACAACTAGTACAATAAATCACCAATATACTAGAAAGTAGGAGGACATAGGTCATTATCCAAATTCACTTGCATTGATCATCAATTATATTTCATTTATAGCATGAATATAGGTTAGTAGCTAGAGAGATCATACTCAAGTCTAATTCATGCTTTATTTACCCTAGAATTAAGGTCACATAATGTTCAATACAACATTCAATTTGTAGGCTAGAATAACCTAGATCAATTCATGTCAATCCTTTTTCACTTTAATAATCCATGATTTATAATTACAATTCAATCATAATATAAACTTAAAACAGTATCTATAATCATCATCACCTATTCGAATTCAACATTAACTCATAAAAAGGGCAATGTTACAGGGAATCACGGAACTCTAAGATAAACATGTTAAAATCTTCATACATTTATCCACATGGATCCTTCATCATAAATTCATCATTAATTCACATAAATAACAGTAGATATAGACAAATCAACGTAAGAGAATCACAATACAACCATTAACAAGCCATGATCACAATGCCCATGCAAGGGATAAATCAATTTAGGGAAAAAACATGGATTCATCATGCAATTGGATTAAAATCACGTTAAAACCAATATATTAACATCAATTTATCATGATTTAACCATTTAAAACGTTTTTAGAAAGAACTCATGGCTAGATTGAAGAAGAAGAACTTTGATCATGAAATCTCCTTTGAAACTTTGAGATCAAGTGAAATGTTACTTGGGATGAAGGATTACCATACCTTTGTCTAGATTAAAAACTCTAAAGCTTGTTTAAGAACCCATGAGAATCCAATCTACAAGTTGTTCTTGAGCTTCAACAACAATGGAGGTTTCTAGAGAGAATTGGTTTTGGAGGGAAGGTTAATTCTGTGTAGAAGGGATTGGAAATGGGTTGTTCACGTGTTTGATACATTAAATACACCCAAAAATCACTAAATATATCAAGTAGGGTCATTTTAGGATGTGCGGTGAATTTACAATTCACCCCTAATTAAAATAGTGCGCAAGACAGCAGTTACAGGACACCATCGACGGACCCAATCGACTGGGCGTTGGTCCATCGACAGGCTGTTCTGTGCCCTCTATAATGCCCTAAAACGAATTAAGGTGAACTAGAGCTTAGTAAGTGTTGCTTGAGAAATTTTTGTGTTAAACTGAGTTAGTTTAGTATTCCTAAGGTGTGTGTGAAGTTTGGTTGAGTTTGGAGGTCAATCGACCAAAAACGTCCATGACGTTCGGAAGATGTGCCCTAGAATGTACTAATGTGTCTTGTTGTGTTTGGATGAGTTTTACGTGTTCGTTTTCCTTGAAACTAAGGTGAGATGTTCCTTAGACCTAGACAAATTAGTTTAGGGGTTTAACGTACGGGCACGACCCCACCTAGGACCCACAAGGGGCACTAGATGAAGGGCCCAAGACTTGGGCAAAACTGCCAAAAATCAGTGACCAGCGACGACCCTAAGGACGGTCCGTTGGTCCATCAACGGTCCGTAGACCTAGGGAGTCGATTGGACCAGAAGTTCAAGGTCGACAGGCTCCATTTGGAGCTAATTCCCAAATTACGAGACCCTACCAACGGTCCGTTGATGCAAAGACAGTCCGTTGGTTAAGGTCTCGTCTCTGAGGCCTGTAAATCTGTGAAGTTGCTGCCAAACTTGGGGTGTTTTATGTAAATACACCCCAAGTATTTTAAGACCCTACGCTAATACTTTTAGTGTTTTTAGGTTATATTAAGTAAGTTTTAAACCCTAGACCTAGACAAGACCCTCACTTCAAAATTCAAACTCTCTCTCTCTAAAGACAAACTCCCTGCAGACTCCATTGAAAGCTAGAGGTCAAGGAAGGAAAGAAGGGCTGCTTTGGACGTGTGTCTTCACCAAAAATTAGTGGGTTTCCTTATCTTTGAGTTATGGTATCCATTCATTAATACCCTTTCATTCAAGAAGCCATTTCCAATGAATTTGAAAAAGGGGTTTTCAACCTTAACTTCTTTATCTTCAACCCAATATGGGTCTTGCATTAAAATGTTTCTAATGATAATTTAATGAGGTTATTATTGTTAGTTGGTGATTCTAATGCTAAGACCCTAATGAAATTATGTTAAAGTTCCCTTTCAAGTTGTGGTTTGTGAAGTGGGTCAAATGAGCATTTTTATGTATGAAATGAACTTTGGTTTTATTGTGTTGTAATGTGGGTTTAGCTACTTCCCTAAGGACCCTATTATGATGAAATTATGATAGAAATGTTGTAGGTTGTTAGGGCTTAGTAAATTGAATAGTTGCTTATATCGTATTATGTTTATGATGAATTGATCTTGAGTGATATGGTCCACATTCTTGGTGGCGGTGCTTATTTGATTAATTGGTGATGTTTAGTATATATTGAGAATGTGATCTTGAAGGTCTAAATGGTAGAATGAATAGAAATTATAAATGGGTCTTGTTTTGTGATTGTGAAGCTTAAATTGTATGTTTGACCTAGATTTTGATATAATTGGAGAATTGACTATGTGAAGTTTGAAGTGTGTGTGAGTTGATAAATGTAAGTCTAAAGCATGATTAGAAGTAAAGTGTATGAAATGAGGTCTATATGCAATGTGTGCTCACATGTATACACACACTTTAAGTGTTTGAATGAAGTTATGTTTAGTAAGAAGGGGAGTCTTGGGGTGGACACTCTTCGTGAGTTGAGATGAGGTGTCTAGTAGCAAGCTCACTATTCCTAATGAGGTTTCCTAGATAGGTAGGAGTATGAATGCACTTCGTGAGTTGAGATGTGGCATTCGCTAGTTATCCTTAACCTATAGTCTATTATGTGAGAATCTGTGGGAAGTTATGCCTCGCACCGAGAGGATAGGAAGAAGAGGTGGAATACACTTCGTGAGTTGAGATGTCGTATTCCTTTATAACTCTTGAGATGAGTACTCCTCGTTAGTAGAGAATGAGTTAGTTTGTAGAAATCTCCCTATCCCTGAACAATGTGCCCGCATAGGTATAGCTATTGGAAAAGCCATGTAAAAGCTAAGAAGTATGACCTTACTCTAGGCAAGTGAGGATCCCTCATCCGATAGGAGTTAATATCAGGATTCCATGCCTAGATCTCATGGTCTTTGTCGGTTAAGCTAACCCCCCACAAAAGTAATGGAAATGATAAGTTGTCTAATTAATGCGTTACCTATGTGATTTTGATTGAACTAACTCTTCTAAAGGAACTTGCTACTTAGGGTAGGTGGTGTTATGGGACGCTACCTATCCATTGCACTGAGTAGGACCTTCCGAAAGGGAAGACTTGGTGCCAAACCTTCTAAAAGAATGTACTACTTAGGGTAAGTGGTGGTATGGGACGCCATCCTACTCATTGCACTAAGTAGGCATTCCGAAAGGGAAGCATTTGGTGTATTGTTGGGTGTTCTTCTATTGTATTGCCATTGAGTGGGTGCTTGTTATCCCTAGGTGAGTATGCCGAAAGGAAGGAAGTCTTGAGGATCCCATTGGTGTGTATTGAAGAAGGTATATGTGTGCTTTCTTCATGTCTTACCTTAGTGAGTCTTAGGATTACCTTTGAAGGGAAACTCCTACGGAAATGATGCGTATTCCTTATTGGCAATGCTTTGGAAGTCTCACCATTTTGGAGTCTAGGTAGTTCACTGTAATGTCCAATGTAGTTTACTGTAATGTTGGTTAAATTGTCGTAACGTGCTCGAATCCTCGAGAATCCATTAAGAGCGCTAGTGGGAGTGGTAGTATGGGATTCTACTCTCACATTGCACTTAGTGTGACCTAAGAGTCCTATTGGAGGAGAGTACTTATGTGAAATTGTATGCTCGAGTCGAATCACTGTAAGTTTTGGTGTGCTTACTCTAAAGTTTATCGTTGAGGAAATTTTTTGTAAATTCTCCTTTAAGTGTTTAATGATGCTTCTTATGTTGTTTTGTCCATAAGTTCATGAATGTTTTATTAAATTGGCATGAAAGCTTATTTTGCTAAAAATGTCCATTTTTACATGTTTTTACATATGCCATACTTAGTACATTGTTGTACTAACCCAATACCTTTATATACCTTAGGAGTATAGGTTTGAAGCCTTTTGGAAGATCGAAGTTGATGCTTGGGAATTCTATTTCTCAAGAATTTGGTATGTCCTCATATATTCGAGGACATAGTTTATGTTTCTTAGTTTATTTAATTAAGACTTAATTTGTATTTCCTTTTATTGTAAAGGGCCTTGTCCCTAAGATTCTAAGTTGTGTCTTTAAGTTGGCTTGTGACGACAACATTTTCTAGTATTTATGAAAAGACTTATTTTGTTATAATTATCGTGTAAAGTTTTAATTCCGCACTACTTTTCATGCTTTATGTTATGAACGAGAGCTGAAGGGTTTGTACGAGACTCCAAAGGGTCAAGTACGCCTGGCCACGATTCGAGAGTTATCCCTAACTTCTAGGGGGTACTTTCGGGTCTTGACAGACTTGGTATCAGAGCCTAAGGTTTTGGGAAATAGTTTAAGGTCTAAAAGTCTCACAAGCCACGTCTAGTAGTATCTTGGTCATTGGTGTGAGTCGCGACACATCCATGGACAAGAGGCTATAGGACGATAGAATTTTACTTTCTTCATTACTCTTGAAATCTTGCCATAGAACTTAACTCAATAAGATTTATCTCTTCTTCTCCTTTGCCCGGTGGTTTTCTAGGTGTGGTTGCTTTGAAAGGGAGATGTTTCTAAGCTTGAGGGAGAAAAAAAGGTGAGTTTTGATTATATGATGGTTTTGTGGCTAAAAGAGTAGATGTGAAGGTAAGTTTTGGAAATTGGGATGTGATGACATTTATGGCTAGGTGTGAATTATGAGATTGGAAGTGTTGTGATGAGAAACTTTATGGTGATGTAGTTCTAATCATGGTAAGAATTATAAGGATTGCATAAAGTGCCTATGAGAGCAAATGAGTTATCTTGTGATTATGTGCAATGATGGTAGAAATGCTTTAAGGTTTAAATTTGAGGAATGTTGAATGAATGTGGAGATTTTATAGAGTTTGAAGGAAACTCCCTTGTGTGACTAATGTTTCATTGTTGTTCTTGTGATTGGTGGATGTTGTGGTGTAGGCTTGCACTAAGATAGAAATGTGGTATAAATATCTAGTGAGGAAGTTTTGTTCCATGAAATTGAGTTAAGTGATGCCTAAGAGTTGAATGAAGTGATATTTAAGAGAGTTTGTTTAGGATTGAATCTAATAAGGGAAGTGTTATGCTTAACTTGTAAGGTTGATATTTAATCTTGATGTGCATGAGTTGAGGGTAGTGTGAATTTCTACCTTGTGAGAGGCATAATGGGGCTTGGAAGTATGAGACCTTGAAGGTGTCTTTACCTTAAGTGGGGGAGAATGAGTTGAGAAAAATGGCATTTAATGTACTTAGTCCAAGAGAATCCTCAAGCGTCGCTAAGTGGGAGTGGTAGTATGGGATTCAACTCTCACATTGCACTTAGTGAAACTTGTCAAGTCTCTTTGGAGTAAGTTACTATAGTCTTGTCCCTCATAGTTTCATGTCATCTTGTTAAATTTGCTCGAAAGGTTCATTATGGAAATTTTAAAGCATGTGACACAGTGAAGTTTTGAATTCACTGTAAGTAAGTCCAAATTTTGAGAAAATTGCATTTTTCATGAATTATGGTTGCAAGGTGTTATGAAGTGAGTTTATAGGGTTTTATAGTTCGTATGATCATGCCCTCTTAATGAATTTCTCAAAGAATGAAATTTTGAAATTTTTGTATGTTGGCATTGAATATAGTGAATGCTCACTGTGAAAATATCCATTTTTGAAGAAAATTGTTTTGTATTGAATTTTAGTTTCAATGTGTGCAAACGTGTTGTATATGACTATGTTTAATGTTGGAGAAGGTAGTTCCTCCATAAAAGAAGGCTAAGAATGAATTTTGACTTCTTGAAGTTTTGCAAAAAGTGTTTGTGTTACTAAGAGTTTGAAGGTGTGAAATGATGCTCTTTGTTAGTTGGTGCTTTGAATTTGAGTGTTTTGATCATTATTGAAGTGTGTTATGTGATGTTAAGTGAGTCCTTGTTGTTCTTGAAGTTTAAGTGTCATTCGAGGATGAATGTTATCCCAAGTGGGGGAGAATGTAACGCCTTAAAACGAATTAAGGTGAACTAGAGCTTCGTAAGTGTTTCTTGAGTCAATTTTATGTTAAACTGAGTAATTTTAGTATTCCTAAGGTGTGTGTGAAGTTTGGTTGAGTTTGGAGGTCAATCGACTAAAAACATCCATGATGTAAGGTGTGACCTAGAAAGTACTAATGTGTCTTGTTGTGTTTGGATGAGTTTTACGTGTTCGTTTTCCTTGAAACTAAGGTGGGATGTTCCTTAGAACTAGACTACTAAGTTTAGGGGTTTAACGTTCGGGCACGACCCCACTTAGGACCCACAAGTGGCACTAGATAAAGGGCCCAAGACTTGAACAAAACTGCCAAAAATCAGTGACCAACGATGACCCTAAGGACGGTCCGTTGGTCCATCAACGGTCCGTCAACCTAGGGCGTCGATTGGACCAGAAGTTCAACGTAGACAGGCTCCATTTGGAGCTTAGTCCCAAACCACGAGATCCTACCAACGGTCCGTTGGTTAAGGTCTCGTCTGTGAGGCCTGTAAATCTGTGAAGTTGCTACCAAACTTGGGGTGTTTTATGTAAATACACCCCAAGTATTTTAAGACCCTAGGCTGATATTTTTAGGTTATATTAAGTTAGTTTTAAACCCTAGACCTAGACAAGACCCTAACTTCAAAATTCGAACTATCTCTCTCTAAAGAGAAACTCCCTCAAGACTCCATTGAAAGCTAGAGGTCAAGGAAGGAAAGAAGAGCTGCTTTGGACGTGTGTCTTCACCAAAAATTAGTGGGTTTCCTTCTCTTTGCGGTATGGTAAACATTCTTGAATACCCTTTCATTCAAGAAGCCATTTCCAATGTATTTCAAAAATGGGTTTTCAACCCTAACTTCTTTATCTTCAACCCAATATGGGTCTTGCATGAAAATGTTTTTAATGATAAATTAATGAGGTTATTATTGTTAGTTGGTGATTCTAATGCTAAAACCCTAATGAAATTATGTTAAAATTTCCTTTCAAGTTGTGGTTTGTGAAATGTGTCAAATGAGCATGTTTATGTATGAAATGAACTTTGGTTTTATTGTGTTGTAATGTGGGTTTAGCTACTGCCCTAAGGTCCCTATTATGATGAATTATGATAAAAATGTTGTAGGTTCTTAGGGCTTAGTAAATTGAATAGTTTCTTATATCGTATTATGTTTATGATGAATTGATCTTGAGTGGTATGGTCCACCTTCTCGGTGGCGGTGCTTATTTGATTAATTGGTGATGTTTAGTATATATTGAGAATGTGATCTTGAAGGTATAAATGGTAGAATGAATAGAAATTGTAAATGGGTCTTGTTTTGTGATTGTGAAGCTTAAATTGTATGTTCGACCTAGATTTTGGTATAATTGGAGAATTGACTAAGTGAAGTATGTAAGTGTGTGTGAGTTGATAAATGTAAGTCTAAAGCATGATTAGAAGTAATGTATATGAAATGAGGTCTATATGCAAGGTGTGCTTACATGTATACACACACACTTTAAGTGAATGAATGAAGTTATGTTTAGTAAGAAGGGGAGTTTTAGGGTGGACACTCTTCGTGAGTTGAGATGAGGTGTCTAGTAGCAAGCTCACTATTCCTAATGAGCTTTCCTAGATAGGTAGGAGGATGAATGCACTTCGTGAGTTGAGATGTGGCATTCTCTAGTTATCCTTAACCTATAGTCTATAATGTGAGAATCCGTGGGGAGTTATGCCTAGCAACGAGAGGATAGGAAGAAGAGGTGGAATACATTTCATGTGTTGAGATGTCATATTCCTTTATACCTCTTGAGATGAGTACTCCTCGTTAGTAGAGAATGAGTTACTTAGTAGCAATCTCCCTATCCCTTAACTATATGCCGGCATAGGTATAACTATTGGAAATGCCATGTAAAAGCTATGAAGTATGACCTTACTCTAGGAAAGTGAGGATCCCTCATACGATAGGGGTTAATATCGGGATTCCATGCCTAGCTCTCATGGTCTTTGTCGGTTAAGCTAACCCCCCACAAAAGTAATGGAAATGATAAGTTGTCTAATTAATGACATACGTATGTGATTTTGATTGAACTAAGTCTTCTAAAGGAACGTGCTACTTAGGGTAGGTGGTGGTATGGGACGCTACCTATCCATTGCACTAAGTAGGACCTTCCGAAAGGGAAGACTTGGTGCCAAACTTCTAAAAGAATGTACTACTTAGGGTAGGTGGTGGTATGCTACTTAGTGTACTTTCTTCATGCCTTACCTTAGTGAGTCTTAAGATTACCTTTGAAGGGAAACTCCTACGGAAATGATGCGTATTACTCATTGGCAATGCTTTGGAAGTCTCACCATTTTGGAGTCTAGGTAGTTCACTGTATTGTCCAATGTAGTTTACTGTAATGTTGGTTAAATTGTTGTAACGTGCTCAAATCCTTGGGAATCCATTAGGAGCGCTAGTGGGAGTGGTAGTATGGGATGCTACTCTCACATTGCACTTAGTGTAACCTAAGAGTCCTATTGGAGGAGAGTACTTATGTGAAATTGTATGCTTGAGTCGGTTCACTGTATGTTTTGGTGTGCTTACTGTAAGTATATTGTTGAGGTAAAATTTTGGAAATTCTCCTTTATGTGTTAAATGATGCTTCTTATGTTGTTTTTGTCCATAAGTTCATGAATGTTTTATTAAATTGGCATGAAAGCTTATTTTGCTAAAAATGTCCCTTTTTACGTGTTTTTGCATATGCCATACTTAGTACATTGTTGTACTAACCCCATACCTTTATATACCTTATGAGTATAGGTTGGAAGCCTTTTGGAAGTTCGAAGTTGAAGCTTGGGAATTCTATCTCTCAAGAATTTGGTATGTTCTCATATATTCGAGGACATAGTTTATGTTTCTCAGTTTATTTAATTAAGACTTAATTTGTATTTCCTTTTATTGTAAAGGTCCGTGTCCCTAGGATTCTATGTTGTGTCTTTAAGTTGGCTTGTGACGACAATTTTTTTTAGTATTTATGAAAAGACTTATTTTATTATAATTATCGTGAAATTTTTTAATTCCGCACTACTTTTCATGCTTTATGTTATGAATGAGAGTTGAAGGGCTTGTACGAGACTCCAACGGGTCAAGTACGCCTGGCCACGATTCGAGAGTTAGCCCTAACTTCTAGGGGATACTTTCGGGTCGTGACACCGTTGATTGTGTCTGAGGATGTCATGTGGCCAATACTTTCCTAGGGTAAGTGACCATCGACTACTCCCCTATCGACGGGGAGTCATTCAAAAGATGGAGCGTGCATTGAGCTCGTCGATTGACACTGCCAAGGCAGTGTCTCGATAGCTCTTGGGTCCTTCTTGTGGGCCCTTTTGTGGGGCCCTTTAGAAGTCATACCCAGACGTTTCCAACGTAAATATTCACATTTACAAGTCAAGAACCTTTCATGCAAGTTTCACCCAAAACAAATACATGTAACACGTCAAAATAGGCCAGGCCCCATCAAGACATACACATGCATGTCTCAAGGTTATCTTTCAAACGTCTTGGACGTTCTTAGACGTTCGACCTCCAAACTTTATGAAACTCCATATAATACCTTTAAACATCATTATAACTCATTTTATGACTTCTTAAGCTCATTTAATACAATTATAAAAATGCATAAACACATCAGGCACATAGGTGACTACTCGTCGAACGTCTTGGTCGTCCCTTGACGTTTGACTTCCAAATCACCTCAAACTTTACACACTGCCTCAATACCATATTATAAGTCATTTTAGGACTTTAGACCCTTATGAAGAACATGTTAGGCTCTAGACACCCTAACTCATTTTGAGGGTATTACAACTTTGGATAACTTAGGATAGAAGTAGTTCATGTGTAATTTTGGGTTTACTGTAAGCATGAACCCATGTTAATAAAAATTGAAGTTTCACCTTATGTGCTAAATGATGGTACTATATGATGTTTTGTAACTTAATTTATGATGGTTTTTACCAAAATAGCATGACTTGTATGTTTCAATTAAATTGTCCCTCTTTGCATGCTTTTGCATAATGTCATACATAGTACAATGTTTGTACTAAACCCATACTTTTAAATTCTCTATAAGTATAGGTTGGAGGCAAGTTTAAGGTTAGAAGGCAAGCTTGGGAATTGACTCTCTCAAGACTAAGTATGTCCTCATATATTCGAGGGCATAGTTTTTATTTCATTAGTTCTCCTTTAAGACTCGTATAACACTTATTAAGTATTTTCTTTCAATGTAAAAGGGAAGTGTCCCTAAGATATTTATGTCGTGTCTTTAAGTTGGCTTGTGATGATGATACCATCCTTTGTTATTTATAAAAGATGTTTTTCTTATTGTTATTTATCCTGAAAAGTTTTAATTTTGCACTACTTTTCATGTCTTATGCAATGAATGATAGATATGAGGCTAGTACAAGTCCTTAGAAAGTTCAAGTACTCCTTGTTTCGACCTAAGGGTTGCCTTAACTTTTAGGGTGTACTTGCAGGTCGTAACAAATTAATAAAGATCCTTGTTGATTCACTTGACTCAAGTCTCTGTGCATTGAAGTATGAGTGCCTATTTTCTTCTTGAGTATTGTTGAATCTGCCTATGTGTGATCATATATATGATGAAATCTTAATAAAATGAATTTTATTGACAATGTTATGATTAGGATAAGGATGTTACTCCTATGAACATGAGAAGTGCCTAAGTGTTTGATGCATTAAGCATGAGTGAGTGAAAGTGTTGCTTGCTTTTGTTGCATTGAGTGCTACGTGGTTTGAAGTTTGTGTTCCTTGTGAGTTTGGTGCATTGACTTCTATGTGTTTATATTTTCAATGTTGTGAGAGTATCTATGATTATTTGAATTCCTTGTTTGATTGAAGTGTTCAAGTGTCATTCGAGGACGAATGTTCCCAAGTAGGGTTATTGTAAATCCCCCAAAATGAGTTGGGGTGTCTAGAGTCTCACATGTGTCTATAAGTGTGTCAACATGTTAATTAAGTGTTTTAAAGTATTCATGATTGATTTTATGTTATTTGGAAGTCAAATGTCAAAGAACGTCCAAGACGTTTGAAAGTTAACCCTTGAGACGTGCATGTTCGACTTCAGTGTGCCTAGCATGTTTGGATGAGTTGCGAGTGTTCATTTTTGGTTAAACTTATGTGGAAGGTCTTTAAGATTCTATGGTTTATATTTACATTTGAAACATCCGGTTAAGACTCTCTTAGGGCCCCACAAAAGTCCCTCAAGGAGGACCCCAAAGTCTGCCCAGACACTGCCTTGGCAGTGTCTACCAATGACCCTTAATCGACGGCCAGTAGGTTCACCTACACCCCGTCGATGGTGAGGCGTAGATTGGGACTTATCCTGGTAAAGTGTCAAGACAGTTGTGAATCCCTAGATCAAAAAGATGTCCTGCAGTACGGTCAGTCGATAGACCTATTGGGCGTCGATGGGTCCATCGATGTAGGCTGCAATTAACGGCCATGCATGCTATTTCAGTATGGGGTGAATGGGAAATTAACCCCACGTCCTAAACTGACCCTAGTTTGTTTATTTGGTTATTTTTGGGTATATTTTGTTGGTTAAAAACGTAACAAATCTATTCCAATCCATGAACTCAAACTTAGACTTCCCTCTTCAAAAATAACCTCTCTAGAAACCTCCATTTGAGATGAAGCTCAAGAACATCCATGGTTATGGATTCTCAAGCTTTTTTGATAATATTTCAGTGGTGTTCTTCTACAATAAGGTATGGTGATCCTTCATCTCTAGATAATCTTTCATCTAGAGAGTTCCTTTCAAAGTTTTCAAAGAAGTTTCGTGATCAGATTGTGTATTCTTCAATATAGCCATGAGTTCTTTCTCAAAACGTTTTCAAAGTATTTATCATGATGAATTGATGTTAATGTTTTATTATGAAGTGATTTTTAATCTAATTGCATGATGAACCCATGGTCCCTTCAAAGTCTCGTTTTAGCCTATGTATTGGTTATATGATCTTGATGTTAGGAGGATTATTATGTTAAATTGATTGTTAGATACTGACTATGATGTAATGTGATAGATGAATTATGTGTTATTGGTCCAATGTGGATTGATGCTTGAAGACTTGATCTCTACTTACTATCTATTGTTTATGTATGGTGTTCCCAGTAATCTCGATTCTATAGTGCATGAATGTAGGATTTCGTTTATCTAAAGATAATTGTAGCTACTGACTTATATTGATATTATTGATGAATTGTGGTTATGAATCATAGATGATCAAATCAATGGAGTTTTGGTAAGGATTTATTTAGGTTCTTCTAGCATCTAGATTGATATTGTAATGTACATGATGTGATCTAAATTCCTTGATAGATGAATCATGATTTAGCTTAGATTTCAATCCCTTTAGCTACTGACCTAAATGTATATTGTTGATGAATTATGATTGATTATCAAGGCAAGGTAAATTGGTGAGTGATCTATGTCTCTCTACTTTCTATTGAATTGGTGATGTATGTACTAGTTTGTGGCATGATCTTGTAGTGGCTTAGACATGGTTTTGTTTATGTTGAAGTACATCTAGCCGATGCCCTATACTTGAATTGTTGATGAAAAAGGTTTATTGATCAATGATGATCAAGGGGTGATGAATTGGTAAGAATGGCTCTTCCCCTCTACTTTTCTATAGAATTGGTAGTTGATGAAGAATTTTATGGCATTGTGTGGTATGGTCCACTCATGGTGGCAGTGTTTACTTTATTTTCAATATATATGTGATGTGATCATGGCATTTAAGGCAATTGTATTATGAATGTGTGGTGGTGATGATCATCTTATGTGAAGCCTATGCCTAGTTTCCTATTCTATCTATGATGTAGGTTGTATTGCTAATGTTATGAGCATGTGAATGGTTATGTTAAGGTTATGTATATGTGTTGCCTATGATTAAGGTATTGTAATGTTCTATGTAAAGTAAAGTTAGCATATGTGCATAATGACTAGAGCTTGCTGTAACGGTATAATAAGTCTTGAATAAATAAGTCTTACGATATGTTACCATTCTATGATGTTATTTAATGTATCATTAACTAGGATGACTTGATAGGTGTACTAGTATAGGATAAGGTATGGGACCTCGTCTATGAATTGCACATGTGTGCCTTGATAGGATAGTTCCTCGGTTTGGTCTTCTATGTACATGAATATGAAGGCATGGTTATGTTTTGAATGTGCATAGTGCCTTAATGTGTTTATATGAAAGGACTTCTCATAATATAAACTTATGAATTAATGTATGAAAATGTGTGGCCTTAATGTTTTATGTTAATGTTTTTCTCACATATATTTATATACACACACATGTATGATGATCTAGTCAATAGAGGGGCCTTGGACGGTGTTCTCAAGTGTACCTTAAATTAGATGGTGCCTGAATATGCTATGTCCATGTGAAATGGTTTCTCACATGATATAGGTGGATGGACCCTCATCTATGACCTATGATCTTAGCATATGAGGAGTCAATCTCCTAAACCCTATGTTTTATAAAGTAATGTAATAAAGGCTTTCAATAAAGGGAACTTATCTTAGAACCGACTGAACTTGAAGATGAGGGGTGTCCCTTTCCATCGTAGGAAGGTAGGTCACCATAGTCCTCACTAGGTGGTTAGCCTCATAGCCAAATTTCATAGAGTGATATTGTCATACATCATATCCGAATGAAATTCATCTTGCAATTCATCCGACACTCCCATCACAAAGCGGGTCATTTCATCCCTAGGATCGGAAACCAAAAAAGGAGCATACTTTGAAAATTTAGTGAATTTCAAAGAGTATTAAAGTACACTCATACCTCCTTGGCGAAGGTTTATGAACTCCATCACTTTGGATTCCCTCTTCTACCTAGGAAATAGCCGATCAAGAAAAGCCTTCTTGAAGATCTCCCAAGTCACCGGCCCACCCCTTAGTGGCCTATTGTCTCTCCATTAGATGTACCAAGTTTGAGACACATCTTTGAGTTGGTAAGTGGCTAACTTGGCCTTCTCACTAGTAGTCAACCCCATAGCACAAAGGATCTTGTAGAATTCATCAATGAACTCTTGGGGGTCTTCTTCAACCTTGGACCCATAGAAAGTAGGAGGATTAATTCTAGTAAAATACCTCTAATGGGAGGCCATGGTGGCAACATGTTGGTTTGTCGGGGTACAACATTCCTATTATCTTGGGCCGTCATGGCTTGGGCTTGTGTAATGGGGCTTATGCTTGTGTAGTAATGGCTTGGTCCATTTGGAAAAGGGCAGCACTTATGGCACCATCCGTCAAAGGAGGAGGATTGACCGTAGCTTGGTCATCATTACCAACTTCTTCAAGAGGAGGGACTTGATCACCACAGGGAGGAACTCCCGCATTGGCAATCTCTACCTCAAGTCTTCATGTTGCGTTCCTTCATGTATTCATTGCCTATAACCAAAATACAAGGTTTAGGTGAAAGCACTTAATAAGTATACTCTAGAGAAAATATATTGTATTTCCAAGAAAGTGAGAGTTTCCTAAGCATCATATAGGTTCCTAGTCATAAGTGTGGAGCGCTTTACATTTATGAATACAAATCTACATAGACGTGGTTGACAGAGACATTGAATCAAAGATATTCTACCTCAAGCTCTGATACCAAGTTTGTCACATCCGGGGAGCACCCCCTAGACGTAACCGGCGTCGTCGTCCTCTTTGAGTAGTAAGAGTAGCCTCTTAGCTTACATCATTAAATTCATTTGTCAAAATGCGGGAAAATTTAAAACTTTTCATTACTTCTACAATGAGGTTTACATAGAGATCTACTTACACATAATATATTCGTATCGAGTATACATAGACCCTTCGTATATGAAGATTACATCGTCTTCTACTTTTATTACACATAAGTATATATAATATATAACAATCTCAAATTGATGTCTTATCTCATAACCATCTAACAATGTGGGCCTAGCCCATATATCAATGTAATATAGTCACATATAAGCTATACAATCCGTACTCAAATGAAAAGGGAAAGAACATTAGAGTCTTAAAACTAAAACAACTCCATAAGCATGATATTGGCATTGCCCTTTGAAAGTAAGGACATACCCACTTGGATGATTGAGAATTTCCAAGTCTACTTCAAAAACGTCCCAAGATCCCTTCAACGGCCAGAACCTAAAATGATTGGGGAAAAGGGAGAAAATGGGGATAGTACACCACTTGTACTAAGTATGAGACCACATGCACATGTAATATCAAATCATGCTAAAAAAGGGGACATTACATTAAAACATGCTAATTTACATTTAGAAAGCCTTATGCTATTCAAGAAGACCATACCAATCAATAAGACATAATCATTATGCCAAAAGCATGATCATCACAATACCAGCAAACCCTAAGTCTGGTCATGTCAACATACATGTCACATAATTCAATACTTAGTTAAGACAACTCTATCATTAAGTTATAGAAGCAACAAACATAGACAAGAGTTCATGACAACATAATCCAAACCAAGATAATTACCCAGGAACTCTCATTAAGTCAATAAGTGCAATGACCAAGAAAAGTCCCATAACCTTATTCAATGAAATAACCCAACAAGAACCTTTACCAATATCATTTAAGAGTACATATCATTATACTTTAACAATGGAGATCAACACATATTCGTAAGTGAAACAAAATCATAATGTAGTATCATCAATGAGCAAGATCATCATATACATATCATGTACAATTGTAAGCATATTCAAATATAAGAACATCCTTCTAAGATATCCCTCAAGGATAACTAGTGCAATTTTAAGGTAGAGTACCATACCCCTACCTACACTAAGCTAAACCCCTTAGGTCATCCTAGTTAGAGTTCATTCCTTTAGTTCATTTTACCTTTTGGGAACATCTTTACTTAACCGACATAGACAACTTAAGCTAATGTGGAATCTACACCGAAGGAAGGCGGACTACTTGCCAAAGTAGTACCAAAACATGAACATAGCAACTATGTGGATCCACTAGCTAGTAATCCTATGGGGGGAACATAGTTAAAGAACTGGGAGATATAAATGGGACCCTCTTTATTCTACATGCATCATATTCTCCAATATCAAGAGTACATTAGTGATCCTACCTTCCCTATGTGGGAAGGGACACTCCTCACTCTAGTTCACTCGGTTCTAAGCTAGTGTCCTATTTGAAATGTCGTTAGGCCTTTATTAACAATCATAAATTAGTTTAGGTCATAGGGTAATATCCCTTGTATAATCATCATCATCATATCTCAATGAGAATTGCATGAGTATAGTCCTTTCATTAGAATTCATACAAGTGAGGTTAGTATATTTACATCATCATTCATGGTAAGGCACATTGGTAATTATCACCATCCTTATAACATTTTCATCTTAGTAAACCTCACAACCATAGTCAATACATTTCAATTCAACATCATACCAACCCTATCAATCCTAAAACAAGATATACTTCAATGCAACTTCATCACTTAATCTCAAGTAACCACAATTGAAGTAAAGAATAGGGATCACCAGGCATACCAAGTCTCCTTAATAATTCATCTTCATGGTCGTACCATCAACCCTTAACTCAACCCAATAGGGGAGTAATATAATCACACAACAATAACCAACATGATAACAAGGCCAATTGAATCGCTACATCACAATTCATCACTAGTTCATAGATTAAGATAACAAACTTAGGTCAAATTCATAATCTAGATAAATTACTCAAGAACTCGCATAATTGGACCAGAATTGATCTTAATCTATTAATAATTTGTACAGTAACATGATCTAGTAGTAATTCAACCAATAGCCAAGTCAATTGAACAAACATTACACAATTCATATTAAGATCACAACCTAGGGTTAAGGGGAATAAGTCATCTTCTAAAAACTAGATGAAACCATCAAGATATAACATAATTAGGTTAGAATAAATGTTAATCTATCCATAATATCCAAAAGAAATCATAAACAATGTTAATCACAAGATCAATTTCAAGATTGGAAAAGACCCACTTGAATTTCATACTTTTTAAACCAATTTGATTGAACCCTTTGGGGAATGAATTCCCAAAGGTTAAAGTAATACCATACCTTAATGTTTGATGAAGATTGATGGAGAAAACAGTGTGATAGAAGCCCTAGAACCCACCTTGACCATGTCTTCTATGGAGTTCTTCAACTTGAGAGATAAAGAAGAGTGAAGGAAGAGAGTTTTGGGTTTTGGAAATATGAGAGCTTAGGTTAGTTTAAGTGGCTTAGGGTCTTCACATAGGTTGTTAATAAACTTAATTAGACCTACACTAACCCCTAATTAAAGTCTTAACTAAGATAACTAATTAAATGAACTAAATGAAAACGTGCAGCAAAACACAAACCTCACAAACGGAACCCCATCCATGGCCCGTGTGTCAATCGACAGACCAAGGACCAACCGTCCTGTTGGTCCGTCATTAAGTTCAGAGACCATGCAAAGCAGGATCTTCTTGAATTTGCCTAAGTGTTCATCGATGGTGGCCATCGACTCCTCGTCGATTGACACACGCCTCGTCGATTGCACTCGTATATGCACACTACCTTTTGGCAGCTTCTTGCCGAAATGCAAGGGTCCTCCTTAAGGTCCCTTGGTTGTTCTTGGGGGGTCGTGCCTGGAAGTTTCGATTATGAATTAACTCTAATTCTTGTTAGACACCCTTCAATTAATTTTCATCTTTTTCGACTCCTAAAAGCTAGTCAAATAGGCTAAGGCACGCTAGTACCTCATTGAACTAGTTCCCAGACGTCATGGACGTTCTTTGACGTTTTGGTTTCTAGACGTCCTAAATGACTTATATACACTAAAATAGACCTTAAAATAGTGTCTAAACCTTTTGACACTTATGTTAGGCTCTAAAACACGTCTTACATTTTCAAAGTGTTTGATTACATTGCATCCTCTATCTCATGAAGTCATTGTGAACCTACCTTCCAACTAGGGAAGGGACACCGCTCTTATCTAGTTCACTCGGTTCTAAGCTAAAGTCCCCCTTTTTTAGTAGCCTTTAAGTTATAATTTATCATAAAACTTATCATAGGTTATAGGAGCTTAACTCCTTGTATAAACATGATAATAAGCTTTTTAGGTTTAAATGAGGGTTTCCTTTCATCACAAACCTTCATTTGTGAGATTAACATATTGTGTAACGCATACAAGTTAAGAATCATCAACTTGCATTATCATATCCTTACCATGATCTCACATTTAATATATTCATAACCCAACATATACGCATAGTAACATAATACATACTTCAATAGCATAACAACATCGTTTATAGGCCTACGTCAACATAATAGAGTAATCATCACTTTAGAAGACGTACGTATTGCTTCCAAGAATCTTCATCAATAACTTACACTCACTTCACAACAATCATAAAATAATATTGTGAAATACTCAATAACATAACCCATCCCAACTACTCTATTCATATACAAGACAAATTCATAGTTAGGGTTAAGTGAAAGGGTTCATTTATGAGTTAACTCAAGCTATAGTTCCAATCCCAACATTTACATGACATTAAGTGATAGATATAACATTATCAAATCCATTATTTAGGGAGAGAACATGCTTCACACGAAAACCCAACATTACATATCAATTACCAACAAATGCATCCTTAATTAACCATACAAAATCATAGTTTTTCATCATTAGTCATAAATCTCAAGTTTGGAAGAAAACTCGTTTGTAGAGTAGAAAACCCTAGGAATTGAATTGTCGGATCATCTTTGAAAGGCCTCTTCGGCAAAGGAATCCCAAGAGTGAATAACCCAAACCTTATTCACGATAATTCAACAAATTTTGAATGAAAATCTTGAAGTCTTCGTCTTCTTCCTTAATCTTTTCTTATTCTTCAATGGAGGTTGAAAAGAGAGTTTTTGAAAGAGATGCGACAGATATGTTTATTTTGATTTGAAGTGCGTGAAAGTGGTTTAAAACTAACCTAAAACATTAATAAACTCGTCCCCTAAAATACCCAAAAGACCCGTCACTTTAATGTGTCTTTTTGTGAAGTTAAATTGACTTTAAAATGACGAGGATGAATAAGGAAGTGGCTTGGTGTTGTAGGGAAAATTCAAATTCTTTTTCTGAAAATTCTGGTCGAGGTAGTGAGCCTCGCAGAGACCCCGCGTTGCGAGGCAAAATTTTCCTAGCTCGTGTTGGCTGCACGACGCATAAGGTGACTCCACATCTTGGCTGTCGCATACTACTTTTGCAGCTTGCTCGCCAATGTTTGGGTCCTCCTCAAGGACCCTTCGGGCGGTCCTTGGGGAGTCTTTACCAGATGTTTGGACCATTTGTACTATAATTTACATGTTTAAAGTCGTTTTACATGTTTTGGACTTCATTTGACACTCCTAACTGTTCACCAAAAATAGGAACGTCTACTAGTTCAATTTAGCTAGTTTGCGGACGTCAATGTCTTTCTTAGTCATTTTAGCTCTAACCTTTTCTATTTGAGTTTAGTACATTAATATAGGCCTAGAAACATCATTTTTAAATAATATTTAATGGTCAAAGATTACGTCTAAGCCATTTAACTTCCGGAGTGTTACAATCTCAACTCACAAAGAGTGTTCACATCAAAACACCCCCATTCACATTCGTTAACTTAATTCATTTATTCAAGTGTGTGTGTGTAAGAAAACCTTTCATATAATCACAATTTTCATAGCATGAACTTGTAAGCATACACATAACTTCATTTATTACATTTCACACACTAGAATGCTTAGTCATAAACACATCCTTCACTTAGGCATAATATCATTAAGATGCACATTTCAACCTTGTAAGACATATTATACATAATCATTATAATCATCATTTCACTTCACATTTATTTGACTTCATGTCCACATTCACTATACACACACATTTATGCAATATAATCATGAACTTCAAGTAAACACCGCCACAAAAGGTGGATCATTCCACTCAAGAGCACTTCACAATAAGAACTAGGCAATATAACAACCTTACCATTCATCCAGGCTTTCACCACCTATTAAAAATTTATACAATAATTCATCATAAAATATCCCCAAGGGAAGTAGCTAAAACACAATATCATCATTTAGAAAACATTATTCTAACATTTACCAATCATGCTCAATAAACCCATTTCATAAGCCAAAAGTTGATAAAAAGCATAAATATGGTTTCATAAGGGTTTTGAAACTAAAATAATCATTTAACACTAAGAACAACTCATTTTAATCCTTAAAATATTTCCATACAAAGACCAATACTAAAAGTAAAGGAATAAACAAGTTTGAAGTTTGAAACCCTTTTTGAAATCATTTAGAAGTGGCTCCTTGAATGAAAGAAGGTTCAAGGATGACTATCATACCTCAATGAGGAGAAATCCACAAATTTTTTATGAAGAATACGTCCACAACCAGCCCTCCTAGCCCTTCCTTTAGTTCATGCTTCTATGGAGTTTTGGGAGAGTTCTTTCTTGAGGGAGGGTTTTGAATATTTGAAATGAGGGGTCTTGTCTAGCTCTGGACTTAAAACCAACATAATATACATTAAAAACCCTAAAATAATCATCCTAGGTGCATAAAAGACTTGGGGTGAATTTCCAAAACACCCCAAGCACTGGCAGCAGCGTCAAGAAGCTTTTGCAGGACCACCATCGATGAACACTAGGTACAGGGCATCGCCTGGTCGACGGTCCGTCCTTTTGGGGCGTTGATTGGTTCACAGAGATTCTTTGTGGGGGCTAAGCTCCCAACACTAAGTGTTGGGCTATACCCCCAATGTAACACTCCGGAAATGCCATTACTTAGAGTAGATCTTAATCTATTAAATAATGTTCAAAATGATGTTTCCAGACCTATATTAATTTAATAAGTTCATTTAGAAAAGGTTAGAGTCAAAACGACAAAGAAAGACCTTGACGTCTAGAGCTAGCTAATTTGAACTAGTTCACATCCTTATGTTTGTTGAAGGTTTTGAAGTGTCAAATGAAGTCCAAAACTTGTAAAAAGAATTTGAATAGGTAGTATGTAGTACAAAGGGTCCAAACGTCCGGTAATGACACCCCAAGGACCACCCGAAGGGTCCTTGGGGAGGACCCCAACATGGGTAGGCAGAGGCAGCCTGCGCGAGCAAGATTGGAGAAAGTTGTGCGCGATGCACAACCTTCACGAGGCACTCTGCCTCAAGAATTGAGAGGAACCATCGCGTCGACGAACCTCACTGCCTCAATCCAAAAATTCAGAAAAAATAATGGGAATTGGCCCCGTGACGCGCAGCCACTTCCTAGATTCGTTAAAGTCGTATTTTTGGTAAATTAACTTCATAAAAAGACCCATTTAAGTGAAGGATCTTTTGGGTATTTTATAGGGCGACAGTATATTAAAACTAGGTGAGTTTTAGACCAGTTTTTACACCCTAAAACCAGATTCAAACAAATTTTCTCATCTCTCTCAATGAACGCTATTTTTTACCAAACTCCATTGAATAAAAAGAAGAGCTTAAGGAAGAAGACGAAGACTCCAAGGTTTCCAATCAAATTTTGTGGATTATTCGTCTATAAGGTATGGGTTTTTCACTTTTGGTATTCCTTTCCCCAAGAGGTCCTTTAGAAGATAGTTTTTCAAGAAATTCAATTCTAGGGTTTTTACCCTACAAAACGGATTTACTTCCTAACTCTAGATTTATTACTATCAATGAATAAAAATGGTTTTCTATGGTTGATTTCACATGAATTTTTGAGTATTTGATTAATAATGTTTGAATCTCGTGTGATGAATGCTCTCTTCCTAAATAATGGTCTTGATTGGGTTGTACTTACTACTTGATAGCATGTAAACATTGGGATTGGAACTAAGACTTGAATGAACTCGTTAATCCCTTTCCCTTATCCTACATTATATATTGATCTTGTTTATGAGTTGAAGAGTTAGTATTGGTTATGCTATTAAGTATATCACTATGTTGTTGTTATGATTGTTGTAAGTTGAACGTAAGTTCTTTAATAAGGTTCTTTGAAGCAATAGGTAAGTCTTCTAAAGTCGTGATTACTTTATGATGGTTATATTAGCCTATAAATTATGATGCTATACTATGGAAGTATATATTATGTTGATGTGTGTATATATGTTTGGCTACAAATATGTTAATTGTGAGATCATGATAAGAATACGATAATGTAAGTTTATTATATTCTCTTGTATGCTTTAAACAAGATGATTATGCTATGTTAATTTCACAAACGAAGGGTTTGGATTAAAGGAAATTCTTATCTAATCCTAAAGAGCTAATGATCATGTTTAAAAATGGAGTTCATCTCCTATGACTTATGATAAGATTTATGATCATATAATAACTTAAAGGTTTATAAAAAAGGGACATAAGCTTATCACCGAGCGAACTAGATAAGAGAGGTGTCCCTTCCATAGTTTGAAGGTAGGTTCACAATGACTCTCATGAGATAGAGGCTGCCATGTAATGTGGAACTATAGGTCTCTAATACATATCCTAGTTCTTGAACTATGTTTCCACCGTAGGATACTAGCTAGTGAATCTACCTAGAAAGCTATGTCATGTTAGGTTCTACTTTGACCGGTAGATCACCTTCTTTAGGTGTGGGTTTTATCACACCAGATTCCATGTTTAGCTCAGATGGTCTAATGTTGGTTAGGGCGAATGTTCCCTCATGTAAAATGAAAGACAAGTAAATGGACGTTGACTAAGGTAACTTGAAGAGTCTACTTAGTATAGGTAGGGGTATGTGACTTTACCTAGACATTGCACAAGTTGACTCTAAGGAAAGTCTTAGAAGATTGTTCTTCTGTAAAATAATGACATGAAAGGTATGATTCTTATGATACATTTTGTTGCTCTTGTATGAAGTTGGTTACGTTAATGAACATGTTATTGGTCTATATTGCTTTATGAGTATAAGATCCCCAAAATTTCTAAGTTAAGCCCAAGCAATTGTTAAATTTTCGTATAATGTCATACTCAGTGACTCTTAATTTTCTTAGGTTTAAAGGTAAATTTCTTAGTATGAGAACGATTTTCAATATCAATTAAAGTCATTAGGCAACCCTTGCATAAAGTAGAGTTGAAAGTTTCCTTACCAATTAAGTTTAGACATAAGATGTTATTTGGGTAAATTTCAAACGACCATATCTCTTAGAATATAAAGAAATATGTGAGCCATTACCTATGTAACTAAAGTTATTTGAATCATCTTTAAAATTCCACCATTTTCGCATTAATCTAGTTTTCGAGTAAAAAGTTATGACCATTTTAGTGAATAGTATGGTTCAGTCCCGTTTAGGCCGCGGGAAAATGGTAATTACGGTAATTTCTTCTCCTTTTCCCACTAGGAAAACCAAACTAAAACAGATTTCACAAGTCCTGTAAAGACCTATATAATCCTAATTCCATGTTTAAATTCATCATTCTCTTCTCTCTCAAACCCTAGGGCAAAGACTTAAGAAAAAAAATCAAAGTAGAAGACTCCATTCAATAAAATCCAAGATTTGTCAAGATTCTTTGAATAAGGGTAAGGTTGAAGTTAGGATTGAAGTTCTTCATTGATTTCTTCACCAAATTTCATTGATTTTCTCCAAAAAAAAAGAAGGTATGGTTTTTTATCCTTGAAACTCTATTCATCAAGGAGCCCAAAATTCAAATAGATTTCTAAAGTTTTCTAAAGATGAACTTCTTGAATTTCATAATCTATCCATTGATTGTTTCTTTAAAGGTTTTGAATCATTACGTATTGAATATATTGATGTTAATTAGATGATTTGAACATAATTAACCTATGCACCAATGAAATCCATGAATCCTAGTTTTGACTACTTTATGGGTTAATTGATATTCTCCTAATGCTTATGAATTCTTGTGTAGCTTTCTATGGGCTATTGAATGATGTAATAATTGTATTGAATTGATGTATAGACTGTCTTAGATTGATAATTATATATTGAATTTACCTAGATTCTGTGAGTATTGTGGTTTATGTATTGAATTGATGATCATGGTCAGTGGTAAGGGCCTTTTTGCTATTGTATTGGATGATTTAGCTACGAATTGAAGTGGTGAGAATGGAGTAGTGGTATGCTGCCCTAGTTCTCTTTATTTTATGTAGTGTAGTTCTTGAATTATGTTGTGATTGGAATGGTCCAGTTATGGTGGTGGTGCTATATGCCTTAATTGTGAATTATGTTGCCTCGTCGGCTTTACCTTATGTATTATGATAATCATGGCCTTGTCGGCACTACTTGAAGCATTATGATGATTTGTGTAGATGAATATTTGAAGTATGATCATATCTACCTACATGTAATGTAATGTGAAAGTATATGGTTCTTCTATTGATGTTATTAGGTGATTTTCTTAGAATGTGACTATGGAATTGTGTGTGTAGACTTAGAATTGATACATGATTCTTCCTAATTTGTTATTGGGTCTTATGATGGCCATATTGATGACTCTAAGTAGTATATAGGATGACTTATAGTTGACTTACTTGTGCCTATGAGCTTCTTTATATGATATGCTATGTATGGTAAAGTGAAGCAATGATATGTCTAGTTTAGGAAGACTTAAGTTCCTCTTCTTGATACATGAACGATATGTGAATATGAGATGTATTGACTTAGGATGCTAAAGCCTCTTAATCTTGAATGAATGAATGAATGATGCATGAACTCGAATATAACAAAGAGGGTCGTTTAAGTGAAATATGATGTTGAATATAGAAAAGAAGATCATTATGTTGAACGTTTAAAAAAGAATGTAAGAAAAAGTTAAAGTCGAAAGTCATAATGGTATCCCTCTTGTGTGATTGATGGACTTAGGAATGGTTGGCTGAAACGGCATGAGATCATTCTTAGGAAAGTCAATAAGATATCCTCTTCGCCAATGTTAGGCAGACCTAGGGGACCTCCTTGCTAGGGTGAATGTGATTGGGTTATTAACTAGATATGGAACCCCTTCGTATGATCCTTTATGTGAATTACTCTATGAGAACAAACGCTAGCACCGAGTGAATATGTTATGGGTTGTAGCTCTACTTAAGAAGGAGACTAGAGTACAATGTAGCTCTACATGAGAATGAGACTAGATTTCATAGAATCTCTTGATATTCGTTAACCATGTGCCTACATGGGATGTGTCCTAGTTCTACTCTTGGCAAGTAGAACACCCTCCATCGCAGTAGGGTAGACGCCGGATTCTATACCTAGCTAGTATGATCTATGTCGGTTATCACCTATTCTCATCATATGAGATACCTACTAGTATTTCATAAGTCTATGAAGTTTAGGTGGTGGTATGGGACACTACCTAGACAATGCACCTTTAGGCTTCGAAAATATTAGCTAGTGAATCTCTAGGTCTTTTCCAAGACCATTACATGAATGTCCTTATGTGTTGAATGTATCTTGAGCGACTTTAAGGATTTCCTAGTTAAAGTGTGAAGGGGGCAGAAGGGATGATCTCTTCATGTCTTATCTAAGGAAGTCTTGAGAATGACTCTAGTTAGGGAAGTTGGTTGATACTTTAGGCATGATCTAAATTTAGGAAGTCTTAAGCATTATTTAGGTATCCTTGAAGAGGTGTATGTGTGTTTTCTTCTAGTAGTACTTAAGTAAGTCTTTTGATAGACTTGGTAAGGAGAATGTCATATCATATATGTTCATGTGTTTGGTGTATTGTAAGTGTGTATGTCTCATTATGGGAGGTCTTAAGGATCATTTAGGTGTGCCTATATAGGGTGTATGAGTTTTCTCTCTTTGTCTTACATAATTTAGTCTTAGGATAGCTTTTAGTGAGAATATTATATGCTAGGAATTGTTCTATATGAATTGGAATAACTTCACTGTAACATGTTACTGTAATGTTTCTCTAAAAATGTGATAAATTACTTAAGTGTTATATTATGTGTTTCTGAGGTGTTAAATTTTATTCTTATGCTTATACTATGATTTTTTAATTAAAAATAGCATATTTCTATTAAATGTCCGTCATGATGATTATACATTATGCTATACTTAGTACATGTGTTTGTACTAATTCCATATATATTGATATGTCTATAGTGGTTGGTAGGTGAAGAGCATTGGGAAGCAAGGCTTGGATCATAGCATCGTTCAAGTGAAGTTGAAGTATGTCCTCTCTGTATTCAATGTCAGAGTTATCTTAGTTTTCTTTCATATTGAAGTATTGTAATACACTAAGTGTTCCTATATTTTGATGTATGGGCCGTGTACCAAGTATTCTCATGTCTAAGCTTTGATGAGATTGAGAGTTAGTATTTCCTATGATTTCTAATGAAAGATGTTATTAAAGGTATTCTAATATTTTGTGAAAAGTTTTAATTCCGCTCTAGTTTTGATTATGTTTATGCGATGAACAGTACGAAAGGGCTTGTACAAGACCTCCTAGATGTCAAGTACACCGTGTCATGACCCAAGAACACGCTGAACTTCTAGGGCGTAGGTGTGTGCCGTGAAAAACATGGTATCAAAGCATGAGCTTATGAAAGTGGTCTTAGGAATCCAAAAGTCTTATCAAGTCACCTCTAGTAGAGTCTTGTTCGTTGGTCGGAGTCGCGACACACCCATGAACGAGAGGCTATCGGACGATAGAGTTTTCCTTCTTCATTATTCTCATATCGTGCCATAGAACCTAACTCTATACGATCTCTCTTTTATGTTTTCTTGTCCGGTGATCTTTTAGATGTGATTGCTTGGATGAGATGGTATCGCTATGCTTGAGGGAGATAAGGTGAGTTTTGATGCTATCTTGGTCTAATGAGTATGTGTGAAGGTGAATTTTGGCTTACTTTGTTGATGTGATGCCATTCATGGCTATATATGAGATCTATGTGGACAGGCATGTTATGTTGAGAAATATGTCATGATATGGTTAAAGCATGTTAGAAGTTATAGTCTCTCTCTTTAGTTGTTACGAATTCCTTCTATGTGGGGGAGTATGGTTAATAGAGGAGCTAGATGATCATAGTAGCATGTTGCATGTGCATTTTGTTTAGGAGCCTTGTGGAATTGAATTTCATTGATTTATTTCATTGTTCATTTTATGAAGTTATGATTATGTTGAGGAATGTGTTATATGATTTTATATTGAATATTAGCATGCTTCTATCATCAATTGCGTAAAAGTTATTGTTTTTGGAAATTCGGCTAAATGGTTTTTTGGTTGAAAATAGTTGTGATGTGGATGGAATGGGTGTATATGAGCATGATAAATAATTTAAAAAGGAATTCATGCTATTTGAAATGAAGTATGTGAGTGTTAAGTGCATAATGAATTATAGATGAGTTTCTATCTTCTTGTTGTGTTTTGGGTCTCATAAAGTATGTGGAATTGTTGTTCCTTTTTAATTGGGTATTATATATTGTGTGTTATGGTTATGTGCTCCTTTTCTTGAGTGTTTCAACTCTTGAAGGTGTCTAAAGAGAAGCAAATATCATTCAAGGACGAATGTTGTCAAAGTGGGGGAGATTCTAAGATTCCAAAATTTTCTAAGTTAAGACCAAGCAATTCTTAAATTTTTGTGTAAGGTCATACTGAGTGACTCTTAATTCTTTTAGGTTTAAAGGTAAATTTCTTAGTATGAGAACAATTTTCAATGTCAATTAAGGTCATTAGAAAACCCTTGCGCAAAGTAGAGTTGAAGGTTTCCTTACCAATTAAGTTTAGACATAAGATTTTTTTGGGTACACTTCAAACGACCAATCTCTTATAATATAAACAACTACGTGAGCCATTACCTATAAAATTAAAGGTATTTGAATCATATTTCCAATTCCACCAATTTCTCATCAATCTAGTTTTCGAGTAAAAAGATATGACCATTTTGGTGAATAGTATGGTGCAGTCCCGTTTTGGCCGTGGGAAAATGGTAATTACAGTAATTTCTTCTCCTTTTCCCACTAGGAAAACCAAACTAAAACAGATTTCACAAGTCCTGTAAATCCCTATATAATCCTAATTCTATCTTTAAATTCATCATTCTCTTCTCTCTCAAACCCTAGGGCAAAACCTCAAGAAAAAAATCAAAGTAGAAGACTCCATTCAAGAAAATTCAAGATTTGTCAAGATTCTTTAAATAAGGGTAAGGTTGAAGCTAGGATTGAAGTTCTTCATTGATTTCTTCACCAAATTTCGTTGATTTTCTCCAATGAAGGTATGGTTTTTGATCCTTGAAATTCTATTCATCAAGGAGCCCAAAATGCAAAGAGATTTCTAAAGTTTACTAAAGATGAATTTGTTGAATTTTATGATCTATCCATGGGTTCTTGCATTAAAGGTTATGAATCATTATGCATTGATTATATTGATGTGAATTAGATGATTTTAACATAATGAACCTATGAACCCATGAATTCCATAAACCCTAGTTTTGACTACTTTATGGGTTAATTGATATTGTCCTAATGCTTATGAATTCTAGTGTAGTTTTCTATGGGCTATAGAATGATGTATTAATTGTATTGAATTGATGTATAGACTGTTTGAATTGACTTAGATTCTTTGAGTATTGTGGTTTATGTATTGAATTGATGATCATGGTCAGTCGTAAGGGTCTTTTTTGTATTGTATTGGATGATTTAGCTATGGATTTAAGTGGTGAGAATTGATTGGTGGTATGCTGCCCTAGTTCTCTTTATTTTATGTAGTGTAGTTCTTGAATTATGTTGTGATTGTAATGTTCCACTTATGGTGGCGGTGCTATGTGCCTTAATAATGAATTATGTGGCCTCCTCGGCGTTACCTTATGATGTATTATGATAATCATGGCCTTGTCGGGACTACTTGAAGTATTATTATGAATTGTGTAGATGATTATGTGAAGTATTATCATATATACCTACATGTTATGTAATGTGAAAGTATATGGTTTTTCTATTGATGTTATTAGGTGATCTTGTTAGATTATGACTATGGCATTCTCTGTGTAGTCTTAGAATTGAACATGATTCATCCTAATTGGTTATTGAGTCTTATCATGGCCATATTGATGACTCCATGGTAGTATATAGGATGACCTATAGTTGACGTGGTTGTGCCGATGTGCTTGTTGATATGATATGATATGTATGGTAAAGTGAAGCAATGATGTGTCCTGTTAGGTAGACTTAAGTTCCTCTTCTTGATACATGAACGACATGTGAATATGAGATGTATTGACTTAGGATGCTAAAGACTCTTAGTCTTGAATGAATGAATTAATGAATGAATGATGCAAGACCTTGAATATAGCAAAGAGGGTCATTTAAGTGAAACATGATCTTGAATATAAAAAAGAAGATCATTATGTGGAACCTTTAAGAAAGAAGGTTAAGAAAGGCTTGAAGTCAAAAGTCGTAATGGTATCCATCTTGTGTGAGTGATGGACTTAGGAATGGTTGGCTGAAACGACATGAGATCATTCTTAGGAAAGTCAATAAGCAATCCTTTTCACGATTGTAAGGCAGCCCTAGGGGACCTCTTTGCTAGGGTGATTGTGATTGGGTTATGAACTAGATATGGAACCCCTTCGTATAATCTTTATGTGAATTACTCTATGAGAACAAAGGCTAGCCCTGACTGAATATGTTATGGGTTGTATCTCTACTTAAGAAGGAGACTAGAGTACAATGTAGCTCTAAATGAGAATGACACTAGAGCGTAGAAGCCCTTGATATTTATTAACCATGTGCCTACATGGGATGTGTCCTAGTTCTACCCTTGGCAAGTAGAACACCCTCCATCGGACTAGGGTAACTCCGAATTCCATGCCTAGCTAGTATGGTATATGTCGGTTATCACCTATTCTCATCATATGTGATACCTACTAGTATTTCATAAGTGTATGAAGTTTAGGTGGTGGTATGTGACGCTACCTAGACATTGCACCTTTAGGCTTCGAAAATATTAGTTAGTCAGTCCCTAGGTAGTTTCCAAGACCATTACTTGAATGTCCTTATGTCTTGAATAAGTCTTAAATTGGCTAATGAACTTAAAGACTTTAGTAAAGGAATGTTAATGAATAAGCCTATTCTCATCTTATGGGATACCTACTAGTATTTGAGAAGTCTATGAAGTTTAGGTGGTTGTATGGGTTGGTACCTAGACATTGCACCTTTAGGCTTTGAAGATGTTAGTGAGAGTCCCTAGGTCTTCTCTAAGACCATTACTTGAATGTCCTCTATGTGATGAGTGTCTCATAATGAACTAATTAAATAATGACTTATGTTAGAAATCATGTAAATGAATGAGTACCTAATCTAGAGTGACTTTAATGATTTCCAAGTTAAAGTGTGAAGGGGGCATAAGGGATGATCTATTCATGTGTTATATAGGGAAGTCTTGAGAATGACTCTAGTTAGGGAAGTTGGTTGATACTTTAGGCATGATCTAAACATAGGAAGTCTTAAGGATTATTTAGGTAACCTTGAACAGGGTGTATGGGAGTTCTCTTCTAGTAGTACTTTAGTAAGTCATTTTATAGTCTTGGTAAAGAGAATGTCATATCATATATGTTCATGTGTTTGGTGTATTTTAAGTGTGTATGTGTCATTATGGGTGGTCTTAAGCATCATTTAGGTGTGCCTAGAGAGGGTGTATGAGCGGTCTCTCTTTGTCTTACTTAAGAGAGTCTTAGGATAGCTTTTACTGAGAAGATTACATGCTAGGAAGTGTTTTATATGAATTGGAATAACTTCACCGTAACAGTGATGTATGTTACTGTAATGTTTCTCTAAAAATGTAATAAATTGCTTATGTGTTGTATTATGTGTTTCTAAGGTGTTAAATGTTATTCTTATGCTTATACTATGATTTTTTAATTAAAAAGAGTATATTTCCATTAAATGTCAGTTATCATGATTTTATGCAGTATGTCATACTTAGTACATCTGTTTGTACTAATTCCATATATATTTCTATATCTATAGTGGTTGGTAGGTGAAGAGCATTGGAAAGCAAGGCTTGGATCATAGCATCATTCAAGTGACATTTAAGTATGTCCTTTCTTTATTCGAGGGCATAGTTATCTTAGTTTTCTTTCATATTAATGTATTATAATATACTAAGTGTTTCTATATTTTGATGTATGGGACGTGTCCCAAGTATTCTTGTGTCTAAGCTTTGATGATATTGAGACTTAGTATTTCCTATTAATTCTAATGAGAGATGTTATTAATGATATTCTAATGTTTTGTGAAATATTTTAGTTCCGCACTACGTTTCATTATGTTTATGCGATGAACGATACGAAAGGGCTTGTACAAGACCTCTAAGAGGTCAAGTACACCGTGTCATGACCCAACAACACCCTTAACTTCTAGGTTGTAGGTGTGTGTCGTGACAATGAGGTGATGAATACTTATGTTACAAGTTATATGAAGCAAAGCTTTACTTATGGTCTCCTATCTTATCTACTGGGTGTGTGAGATTATGGGGCTTCACATGACCATTGCACTTGTAGATTGGGGATGGGATCATTGGTAAGTGTTTTATGTTATGTTTATATGATCTATTGAATATTAAAATTTAACATGACTCTATGATAATATGTCTTTAATTATGATCATGTTTTATGTTGATGGAATCCTTAACTTGTATATGTTCTATGGTATGTGCACTGAAGACATTCATATGACCTAGCATGCTTTCTAAAGAAATGATAGATGATCCTTTTTCATGCATGTCCTTATATGTTATGTGCATATACCCATGCTTATTACATGTGGTGTACTAACTCCATTACTTTATATTACTCCAAATGTAGGGTTCGGCCATTGAAGATTAAGAGGATTGATTGAAGAAGCTTGGAACTCTTTCTCCATGTGTTGGTAGGTCTTCATGTTCGGGGATGCTACCTTTCCATTATTCTAGCTTACGAAGACTTTAGTAAATTTTAAGAATACTTGTATTTCCATTTATGTACTTTGGATTCATTTGTATTAAGGCCTATATGACGTATTGACTATTACTCTTTAGATGGTTTTTATATAAGACATCTATAAGAATACCATTACGTATGTTTTAATGATTTGTATGTATGTAGTCTAAGTATATTTCTCATAGTATTAAAAGTTTTAATTTTTCCGCAATTTTAACTGATGACATGTTATGACGAATGTTAAGGGATTGTCCTAGTCCTGTGAGAGGACGACGACGCCGGTCACATCTGGGGGTATTCTCCGGGTGTGACACCCAAACGACGGGGCGTCGTCTTGGCTACTGTCCGTAGGTGACAAGTCGTCGATTGCCTAGTTTTTGAAGCTTGGTTTCCAAGTCTTGGGTTCTAAGTGAAGTCGTACCCGGACGTTGAACCCCTAAACATTGTCATCTACATCTTAGGATCATCCCACATGAATTTCAAATAAACCAAACACGTAAAACTCGCTAAAACATACTAAGGTACACAAGCACTTTCCAAGGCACATCTTTCGAACGTCATGGACGTTTGACCTCCAAACATCAACCTCAGGTACACAACAATCCCATCGGCACAACTCCGATATAAGTAAGGCTCATCCCAAAAGAACTTTTGGACATCATGCATGAACTTTTTCCTTTGGTGGAAGTTTAAATATAATTGAACCAAATCACTTGCCAGATAGTTCACAAAGTCTACGAACCATGGGATCATATCTTGAAAAGCAGCCAATACATGTTCATCTGGGAATACATCATCAATTTCAGCCTTTTCTCCTAACTTCTACATAACTTCATCATCCAATCTATACAATTGGTCGGCTACTTGATACTCAGTCCCCTTTCTATCATTAACCTCAAAATCAAACTCTTGCAGCAACAATACTTATCTAATCAGCCTTGGCTTCATATTCTTCTTCGGCATCAAATACCTCAAAATAGAATGGCTGTTATGAACTATGACCCTTGTTCCAAGCAAATAAGAGTGAAATTTCTGTAATGCAAACACCACCGCAAAAAGTTCATGTTCAGTTACCCTGTAGTTCTTTTGGGATTCATTCAGGGCTTTACTCGCATAGTAGATGGGGTGAAGGATTTTATCGCTTCTATGTCCAAATAACACTCAAAGTGCAACCCCACTCGAATCACACTTGTCACATCCGGGGAGAACCCCCTAGACGTAACCGGCGACGTCATCCTCTTTGAGGACTAAGACTAGCCTCTCTTAGCATGCATCATTACATTCATAGGTAAAAAATACGGAAAATTTGAAAAACTTTTACTACTTCTACATTGACGTTTACATAGACCTCTACATACATACATGCAATTTATATATATATATATATATATATATATATATATATATATATATATATATTCGTATCGAGTATATGTAGACCCTTCGAATAGGAAGATTACATAGTCTTCTACTTTTATTGCACATAGGTATATATATAAGATAGAACATAGTATAAAAGATTATCTCATCTCATAACCATCTAATACGATCCTATAAATTTGGGCATAACCCTACATCAATGTAAAGGAGCCACATATAGGGTTATACAATTTGTACTCAAATGATAATAGAAAGAACATAAGAGTCATAAAATTAAAACAACTCCATAAGCTAGATATTTGCATCGCCCTCGGAAAGTGAGGACCTACCCATTTAGATTGTAGAGAATATCAAAGTCATCTTCAAGACGTCTCGAATGAGCCTTCAACGACCGGAACCTAAAATGTTTGGAAGAATGGATAAAATGGTGTTAGTACACCACTTGTATTAAGTATGAGACTATATGCACCTATAAGATCAAATTATGCTAAAAAGGACATTTCATTACAACCATGATACTTTGTCTTTTGAAAGCTTTATGCAGAATCAAGGAAACCACACCAATCAACAAGACATATGCATCAAGTCAAAGCAAGTAACATACTTGTTAATCATACTTTAACCCATAATCTAAAACAAACCTATCATCAAGTAATCGCATCACAAGCATGAATAATAGTTCATCATATCATAATAAAACAAGATAACTACTCATGAATCCTCATAAAGTCAACAAGTGTAATGACCAAGAAAAGCCTCATAACCTTACTAAATCAAGTAACCCTACAAGAACCATGAATAATATGCAACTTCACATAACCTCTATGGATACATAACATCATATTTAACAATATATACATAATACATGTTCAAAAGAATAACCATCATCACATAATATCATTTACAGTGTAGAATCAACATATTATCATCATTTACATCATTATAATATACATACATAATATCAACCTCCTAAAGCTTCCATCAAGGCAAACTAGTGCAATGCATAGGTGAAGTCCCATAAGCATACCTAGGCTATGTCAAACCTCTCATATCACCCTAGTTAGTTTGTACTTTATTACTTCATTTTAGTTTAGGGAGCACTTGCCTTAACCAACATACACCACAAGTGCTAAGTGTGGAATCCGGTGTTGTAAAACATTACACCGATGGAAGGTGGTCTACCGGCCAAAGTAAAACTAAACATAAACGTAGCTTTATAGGTGGATCCACTAGCTAGTCTTCCTATGGGGGCAACATAATTCATGAACAAATAGATAGGTAATAATCCCTCTACATAACACTTTGCAATTGGGGGATCCTCTCATGGGAATCCATTGGATGAGTATCCCTCATTGGGGAGTCAACACCACATGTGGAACTAAAGGGTGAATATTCCTCTGTGGGAAGTCATCACCTCCCATTGTCAAGTTCACTCGGTGCTAAGCTAAGTCCTTTCTTGAAATGTCTTTAATGTCTTTATTAATCATCATTGCTTAACTTAGGTCATAGGGTCTAGCCCTTGTATAACCATCATCATCATAGCTCAATAAGAATTGCATGAGTATAGTCATTTCATCACAATTCATATAATTGAGGTTAGCACATTCACATATTCATTAATGATAAGGCATATTGGTAATCATCACCACCCTTATAACATTTACAGCTTAATGAACCTCACAACCATAGTCCAGACATTTCAATTCAACATCATACCACCCTATCAATCCTAATACAAGGCATACTCCAACACAACATCATGACTTAATCCCAATTAACCATACTTTGAAGTAAAGAATAGGGTTCATAAGACTTACCAAGTCTTCTTCGTAGTTCATCATCAAAGGATTACCATCAACCCTTACTACAACCCAATTAGGTCATAATATCACCACAATTTAATGACCAACATGATAACAAGGCTAGAAAAATCACTACATCACAATTCAATACTAGATCAAAGCTTAAGACAAGGTACTTAGGTCAATTCACATAACCTAGATCACTTCTCAAGAACTAGCATGAAAAGACTAAAATTCACCCAAATTCATTCATGATTAGCATAAAAACATCATCTAGTTGTAATTCAACCAATAACCAAGTCAACTGAACAAATATAACTCAATTCATATCAAGATCATAACCTAGGGTTATGAGATGAAGGTCATCTTCTACAAACTAGACCAAACAATCAAGATATATCATAGTTAAGTTAAAATACATGTTAATCTATTCAATATATCCATAAAAATCATTAAAAATCAATTTATAACATCAATTTCGAGATTGGATGAAATCCACTTGAAAACTCAACTTTTGAAAATACTTTGAAGGAACCCTTTGAGGAAAAAGGTCTCAAAGGTGAATAAGATCCCATACCTTAACATTTGATGAAGATTTTATGGTGAATTCTTTCCTTTACAGCCCTTAAAACCCTCCCCTATCTTGTCTTTGATGGAGTTATTCATAGAGAAAGAAAGAAGAGAGAAGGAAGAGTATTTGTTTTGTGAGTTGTGAGAGTCTTAGGTTAGTCTAATGGGGTTGGGGTCTTTATATGGGGTGTTAATTAACTTAATTAGACTCCCAATTAACTTAATTAGACTCCCCTTAACCCCTAACTAACCACCTAACCCCTTAATTAATTAATTGGAGACAAGTTGAAAGGTGCAGGAAATTGGCAGTGTCACAGACGATACCACGATCGACGGATCGTGGGTCAGTCGATGGACCAGCCCTCCTTCGTGCTGCACACTTGTAATTTTTGTGAAAGACTTTTGCAGGTGAGGGCTCCAACATTTTATCTAAGTGTTGGTCGACCGTTGTTAATGATGCCCCGTCGATCCACACACGAATCGTCGATGGCCTCTCGTGGGTGCACACTGCCCAGGCAGTGTGACTCCAACGTGCCAGGGTCCTTCTCAAGGGCCCTTGGTTGGTCCTTGGGGAGTCTTACCTGGAATTTTCGACCATGAATCAACTTATTCACATGTTAGACACCCCTTTCACCAAATTTCATGAATTTCCAACTCCTAAAAGGTAGTCAAATTGGATAAGGCATGTTAGTACCTCTTTGAACAAATTTCCGGACGTCATGGTCGTCCTTGGAGGTTTTTGTTTCTAATCTTCATAAATGACATATTTTCATTAAGATGACTCTTACAACAGTGTCTAGACCTCATGACACTTATGTTATGCTCTACGAAACGTCTTGGATTTTTGAAGTGTTACATTATCCCCCCTTAGGAATATTCATCCCCGAATGACACTAAAATTCATTTGGAGGAAGGAATAGACTCAATACTATCAGCCCAACTAAAAACAATACAACACAACATAAATCACATTACTTAAACAAGTCAATTCAAAAGTTTTAATTACCACACAATAGGCTCAAACATCACATTATGAGGAATTTCCTTCTCACAACTATAACACGAGTTCAACATACTTTACATGAGTCAATTATGCTAAGTTCAACTTACCAACATGCTACATATTATTTCATAAAGACTCACCATATCAAAATGCAAAACATAACTCAAACAAGAAAAATTGCAAATTATAGGCAACTTCAATGTAAGGATAATCAAAATGCACATTTTGCAACACTTCACCAAAAATCAAGAAACTTCAATTTATAATCATTATTTTCATTATTAATAAAAGTAACTAACCTTAGTTATCAAATAGATGAGGGTAACGGGACTTCATGTCAGCCTCGTCCTCCCATGTTGCACCCTCAACTAGGTGATTTTTCCATAACACCTTTACGGAAACCACCTCTTTGTTTCTCAATTTCTTTACTTGCCTATCAAGGATTTGAATCGGGTCCTTCTCATAGGAGAGGTTATCCTTCACAGCAAGGCCCTCAATAGAATGATGGACTCGGGATCACGGACACACTTCTTTAACATAGAATCATGGTAAATCGGATGAACCAAAGCCAATTAACTAGGCAACCTCAATTCATAAGCAACCTTACAAGGCCTTTGAAAGATTTCATAGGGACCCACATAACGAGGACTTAACTTCACTTTCTTTCCAAATCTTACGACCCCCTTCATAGGTGAAATTTTCAAGTACACCTTATCACCTTCTTCAGACGCTAGATCCCTTCTCCTATGATCGGCATAAGATGTTTGCCGACTATAGGCCTTTTGCAAGCGATTTCATATAATTTGAACTTTTTCCAAAGTCTTATAAATCAAACCGGGACCAAGAATCGAAGACTCACTGACTTCAAACCACCCAATATGAGACCTACACCTCCTACGATACAAGGCTTCATAGGGATCCATGGATATGGATGAATGAAAACTATTATTGTAAGCAAACTTCACTAAAGGCAAGTGCTTATCCCAACTTCCCTTGAAGTCAATGACACAAGCTCAATGCATATCCTCAAGGGTTTGAATAGTACGCTCCGCTTGACCATCCGTTTGGGGATGAAAAACGATACTCAACTTCACCTTAGTACCCAATCCTTCTTGGAATGACCTCCAAAACCTAGATGATTGTACACCCCTATTCGATATGATGGATAACGGAATACCATAGCGACACACAGTCTCATCTATGAAGATCTTTGCATAATCTTCCGCCTAATAAGTAGACTTGACAGGAATAAAATGAGAGGACTTGGTCAACCTATCCACCACCACCCTTATAGAGTCATATTGTTTTTGAGTCTTAGGAAAACCTACCACAAAATCCATATTGATGTCTTCCCACTTCCAAGTAGGAATTTGTATTTCTTGAAGTAAACCACCCGGCTTTTGATGTTTTTTTTTCACTTGTTGGCAATTTGAACACTTAGCAAGAAACTTCGCTATGTCACATTTCAAGACTTCCCACAGATACACCTCCCTAAGGTCATGATACATCTTCGTTGACCCAGGATGAATGGAATAAAAGTACCCATGAGATTCCTCAAGAATCCAATTCCTTAAATCATCAACATTGAGAACACACAACCTCCATTGGTACCTCAAAACACCATCCCCCCCCCCTAAGGAGAATGACTCATTAAACTTACCAAGAACATATTCTTTCAACTCCATCAGTGGTTGATCAAGGTGTTGCTTGAACTTCACCTCAACAACGAAGGATGACTCTGACTTATGATGGACCATAAAACCACCATTTGGAGAATCTTCCAATCTAACCCCTAATCTAGCCAACCTATGAACATCTTTAACTAGGTCTTTATTGGCTTCATCTACATGAGACACACTACCCATGGTCATACGACTTAGAGCATCCGCAACCATATTGGCCTTGCCGGGGTGATTGAGAACACTCATGTCATAATCTTTCAACAATTCTAACCACCTTCTTTGTCGGATTAAACTCCTTTTGGGTAAACACATATTGGAGACTCTTGTGATCGGTAAACACATCAACATGAACACCATACAAGTAATGCCTCCATATTTTCAAGGCAAATACTACGGCCGCTAACTCAAGATCATGTGTGGTATAATTCTTCTCATGCACCTTAAGTTGTCTAGAATCAGAGGCGATTACTTTCCCATGTTGCATAAGCACATACCCCAAACCCACTCGCGATGCATCACAATACACAATGAAACCCTTTGTACCCTTCGGTAAAGTCAACACCGGAGCGGAAGTAAGCCTATCCTTCAAGATTTGGATGCTCTTCTCACATGCATCCCACCACTCAAACTTCTTACTCTTTTGGGTCAAAGAAGTCAAGGGAGATTAAATGAAA
The DNA here is from genome assembly GCA_022817965.1 of Solanum lycopersicoides. Lineage (NCBI taxonomy): Eukaryota > Viridiplantae > Streptophyta > Magnoliopsida > Solanales > Solanaceae > Solanum > Solanum lycopersicoides. Next base: position 22,544,861 of record CM040625.1, on the reverse strand, counting down.
GCAAAACCATCCACAAGCCTCTAATAATAACTCGCTAGACCAAAGAAACTCCTAATGTCAGTTGGAGTCAATGGTCTAGGCCAACTTCTCACCGCCTCCGTTTTCCATGGATCAACCTCAACTCCCTCACTAGAGATGATATGACCAAGAAATGCCAGCGACCTCAACCAAAACTCACCTTTGCTATACTTGGGAAACAATTGATGTTCATTAAGTACTTGCAATACCACCCTCAAATGGTTCATGTGATCACCCTCATTTTTTGAATATACCAAGATGTCGTCAATGAAGACAATGATAAATCAAGGGAACTTACATAAATATATAAAAAAAATATTTACCATTTATAGCAATAACATTTTTTCACTTGATCACTTTTAATTCATTTATAATACAAGTTTAATACATATTACAAAGAACAATTTATTATTTACATATAATACAAGTTTTATTGATAGATAATACATTTATCACACATTTTAATTCACTTATAATAACAATGTGTCAAATTCTTACCAAAAAACATTATATATTTAAAAAAAAACAATTATAATTCATATATATGGCATACATAATTCACTTTTAATTGATATTGCAGAGTTAACATAGTATTGCTATAAATGGTAATAAATAAAAATTATTGATTAAATCAGTAATTATTTATTAAAATGTACTAATTCATGTAATTTTTCCAAAAATCAATCTAGGTAACTTCAAAACACCCTATTCGTTAGGTCCATAAATGACCCGGATCATTAGTGAGACCAAAAGACATTACTAAGAATTCATAGTGAACATATCTGGTCCGAAATGTCGTATTTGGTATATCCTCACCTATCACCCTAAGTTGGTGATACCCCAATCTCAAGTCAATCTTAGAAAATTATCTTGCCCCTTGGAGTTGATCAAACAAGTCATCAATCCGAGTGAGAGGATACTTGTTCTTAATAGTGACTTTATTGAGTTGGCGATAATCAATGCACATTCTTAAGGACCCATCCTTCTTCTACACAAACAAAACTGGAGCACCCCATGGAGAAATACTAGGTATTATGAAGCCATTGTCTAGTAAATCTTTGAGTTGATCCTTCAAGTCCTTCAATTCGGCTAGAGCCAACTTATAAGGAGGAATTAAAATGGGGTTTGTATCTGGTAGCAAATTGATACCAAAATCAATTTCCCATTCCGGAGGAATACCGGGAAGATCATTAGGAAAGAACTCCGGAAATTCACTAACTATGGGGACCGACTCAATGGGAGGAATTTCGGAGTTTAAATCTTGGATTCTTACTATGTGATATAGACAACCCTTTGAGATCATTTTGCATGCTTTTAGAGAAGAGAAATAACGACCTCTAGGAATATAATTTCCCCCCTTCCACTCAACAACGGGTTCATTTGGAAAGTTAAACCTCACCACCCTTATCCTACTATTAATAGAGGCAAAGCAAACATGCAACCAATCCATACCCAAAATGATATCAAAATAAAGCATATCAAGTTCTACTAGTTCAATATGAGAACTCTATTGGGCAACATTATAGGACAATCTCTATACACCCTTTTTGCAACCACCGACTCACCCACTAGGGTCGGCACTATAAAGGGATCATGAAAAATATTGGGTAAAATGTCAAACTTTTTAGCTACAAGAGGTGTAACAAATGACAAAGTAGCAGCAGGATCAAATAAAGCATACACATCAATAGAAAAGACTATAACCAAAATACAAGGTTTAGGTGAAAGCACAAATTAAGTACACTCTAGAGGCACGATACTGGATTTCTAAGAAAGAGAGAGTTTCCTAAGCATCACATATATTCCTATTCATAAGTGTGGCGCGCTTCACAATTATGAGTACGAACCTACATAAACGTGGTTGAGAGAGACAACAAGATCAAGGATATTCAACCTCATGCTCCAATACCAAGTTTGTCACATCCGGGGAGCACCTCCTAGACGTAACTGTCGTCGTCGTCCTCTTTGAGGACTAAGACTAGCCTCTTAGCATGCATCATTACATTCATAGGTAAAAAATACTAAAAATTTAGAATCTCTTACTACTTCTACATTGAGGTTTGCATAGACCTCTACATACATATATATATATATTCGTATCGAGTATATGTAGACCCTTCGTATAGGAAGATTGCATAGTCTTCTACTTTTATTGCAAATAGGTATATATATACGATAGAACATAGTCTCAAAGATTGACTCATATCATAACCATCTAATACGATCATAGCAATTTGGGCATAGCCCTACATCAAAAAGGAGCCACATATAGGCTTATACCATTCGTACTCAAATGAGAATAGAGAGAACATAAGAGTCTTAAAAGTAAAACAACTCTATAAACTACATATTCGCATCGCCCTCGGAAAGTGCGGACCTACCCACTTGGATGGCAGAGAATATCCATGCCTTCTTCAAGTCGTCTCGAATGAGCCTTCAACGACGGAAACCTAAAATGTTTGGAAAAGGGGAGAAAATGGGGTTAGTACACCACTTGTACTAAGTATAATACCATATGCACATATAAGATCAAATTATGCTAAAAAGGACATTTCATTATAAATCATGATACTTTGTCTTTTGAAAGCTTTATGCACAATCAAGCAAACCATACCAATCAACAAGACATATGCATCAAGTCAAAGAAAGTAACATACTTGTTAATCATACATTAATCCATAATCTAAAACAACCCTATTAATAAGTAATTACATCAGAAGCATGAATAAGAGTTCATCATATCATAATAAAACAAGATAACTACTCACGAATCCTCATAAATTCAACAAGTGCAATGACAAAGAAAACCCCATAACCATACTAAATCAAGTAACACTAAAAGAACTATGACTAACATCCAACTTCACATAATATAACCTTTAAGGATACATAGCAGCATATGTAACAATATAGAATAAATACATGTTCATAAGAATAACCATCATCACATAATATCATTAACATTATAGACTCAACATATTATCATCATTTACATCATTATCATATACATACATAATACCAACCTCCTAAAGTTGCCATCAATGGAAACTAGTGCAAGACATAGGTAGAGTCCCATACCACTACCTAGGCTAAGTCAAACCTCTCAAGTTACCCAAGTTAGTTTATAATTTATTACTTCATTTTAGTTTAGTGAACACTTGCCTTAACCGACATAGACCACAAGAGCTAAGTGTGGAATCCGGTGTTGTAAAACTTTACACCGATGGAAGGTGGTCTACCGGCCAATGTAAAACCAATCATAAACGTAGCTTTCTAGGTGGATCCACTAGCTAGTATTCTTATGGGGGCAACATAGTTTAAGAAATAAGAGATAGGTAATAATCCCTCTATATACCACTTGGAAATTGGGGTCTCCTCTCATGGGAATCCTTTGGATGAGTATTCCTCATTGGGGAGTCAACACCACATGTGGAACTAAAGGGTGAATATTCCTCTATGAAAAGTCATCACCTCCCATTGTTAAGTTCACTCGGTGCTAAGCTAAGTCCCTTCTTGAAATGTCTTTAATGTCTCTATTAATCATCATAGCTAATTTAGGTCATAGGGTCTAGCCCTTGTATACTCATCATCATCATAGCTCAATAATAATTGCATGAGTATAGTCCTTTCATGACAATTCATATAAGTGAGGTTAGCACATTTACAAATTCATTAATGATAAGGCACATCGGTAATCATCACCACCCTTATAACATTTACATCCTAATCAACCTCACAACAATAGTTAATACATTTCAATTCAACATCATACCACCCTATCAATCCTAATACAAGACATACTCCAACACAACATCATGACTTAATCACAATTAACCATAATTTGAAGTAAAAAATAGGGTTCATACGACTTACCATGTCTTCTTCATAGTTTATAATAAAGGGCATACCATCAACCCTTAATTCAACCCAATTAGTTCATAACATCACAACAATTTAATGACCAACATGATAACAAGGCTAGAAGAATCACTACATCACAATTCAATATTAGATTAAAGCTTAAGACAATGTACTTAGGTCAATTCATATAACCTAGATCACTTCTCAAGAACTAGAATGAAAAGACTACAATTAACCCTAATTCATTCATGATTATCATTAAAAATCATCTAGTAGTAATTCAACACATAACCAAGTCAGTTGAACCAATATAACTCAATTCATATCATGATCATAACCTAGGGTTAAGGGATGAAGGTCATCCCCTACAAACTAAACCAAAACATCAAGATATATCATAATTAAGTTAGAATACATGTTAATATGTTGAATATATCCATAAGAAATCATAAACAAATCAATTCATAACATCAATTTCGAGATTGGATGAAACCCACTTGAAAACTCAACTTTTGAAAATACTTTGAAGGAACCCAGGAAAGAGGTCTCAAATGTGAATAAGATCCCATACATTAAAGTTTGATGAAGATTTTATGGTGAAATTGTCTCTTTACAGCCCCTAAAACCCTCCCCTAGCTTGTCTTTATTGGAGTTCTTCACTAGAGAGAGAAAGAAGAGAGAGGGAAGATAATTTATTTTGTGAGTTGTGAGAGTCTTAGGTTAGTCTAATGGGGTTAGGGTCTTTATATGGGGTGTTAATTAACTTAATTAGACTCCCCTTAACCCCTGAATAACCACCTAACCCCTTAATGAAGAGAAAGAAGAGAGAAGGAAGAGAATTTGTTTTGTGAGTTGTGAGAGTCTTAGGTTAGTCTAATGGGGTTAGGGTCTTTATATGAGCTGTTAATTAACTTAATTAGACTGCCCTTAACCCCTAAATAACCACCTAACCCCTCAATTGATTAATTGGAGCTAAGTTAAAACGTGCAGGAAATTGGCAGTGTCAGAGATGACACCACTATCGACTAATGGTGGGTTAGTCGACGGACCAGCCCTCCTCCGTGCTGCACACTCGTGGTTTTGGTCAGAGACTTGTGCAGGCATGGGATCCAACATTTTCTCTAAGTGTTGGTCTATGGTTGGCAAATACGCCCCGTCGATCCACACATGAATCGTAGATGGCCTCTTGTGGGTGCACACTGCCTAGACAGTGTTGACTCCAACGTGCAAGGGTCCTCCTCAAGGGCCCTTGGTATGTCCTTGGGGAGTCGTACCCTGACGTTTCGACCATGAATCAACTTAAACACATGTTAGACACCCTTCCACGAAATTTCACGAATTTTTGACTCCTAAAAGCTAGTCAAATTTGCAAAGGCACGCTAGAACTTCTTTGAACAAATTTCCGGACGTCATGCACGTACTTAGACGTTTTTGTTTCTAAACTTCCTAAATGACCTATATCATTAAAATGAATATTAAAACAGTGTGTAGACATCATGACACTTATGTTAGGCTCTACGACACGTCTTCGATTTTCGAAGTGTTACAACACATCAGCTTAAATGGCTCACTCCAATCTGGTGAAATAATAATGGGAATGGACACAAACTTGTCTTTCAACTATATAAATGCTTTCATACAGGATTCATCAAAATAGAACTTAAATTCCTTCTCGAGCAGTTTGCACAAAGGATGTGCAATTTTCAAAAAATCCTAAATAAACCTTCGACAAAAAAAGCATTCCCTAGAAAAAGTCTCACACCCTTGACGGAGATGGGTGGATGAAGCTTCTCCATCAATTCGATTTTCTCCCGGTAAACCTCTACTCCCTTCTCTGAGACTCGATGGCCCAACACTATGCCTTCTTTCACCATAAAGTGACATTTCTCCCAATATAGCAACAAATTACAATCCTCAGATCTCTTGAGAACCTCAACCAAATTATTCAAGCACCGATCAAAGGAGTAACCAACCATAGAAAAATCATCCATGAACAACTCAATAGTGTCCTCCACCATGTCAGAGAATATCGACATCATACAACGCTGGAAGGGACATGTGAATGTAGTTTTTTCTTAATCTTTTCTAGAGACAAAGATCTGATTGTAGACCCAATAGCCATGAAAAAAACAATACTAACCCTTGCTGCAAATGTTTCTAACATATGATCTATAAAGGGCATGGAGAAATGGTTCTTTTGAGTCCAACCATTCAACTTTCGGTGGTCCATGCAAACTGTCCAACCGATCACTAGCCGCATCAGAACAAGATCGTTCATTTCATTAGGTACCATAGTCATCCCACCCTTTTTAGACACACTGAACCGAACACACCCAATTATGACTCCAGCATCCACCACTTGATGATCTCATTTTCACTAATTTTTGCATAGGTGAATTCAACCTTCTTTGTTGATCAATACTCGATTTGTGATCTGGCATGAGTTTGATTTTGAGTGAACCAATCCCGGGATGGATCCCAATAATATATGCAATAGTCCAACCTATGGATCGCTTGAACCTTGTCAACACCGCCACTAAGCACTCTACTTGTTTCCCATTCAACTCTGCTACAATTATCACCGGTAAAGTGTCATCTCTACCCATGAACAGATACCTTAGATGAGGTTGTAGAGCCTTAAGCTCTACTTTTTTGGCCTCCACAATAGATAGTCTTGCAGGTGGAGACACTCGATGCTTTATATCAAACTCCAATTTCTTCGGCTTTGACTGATATTCATTTCGTTCAAGTGCAACCACCAAAAAATCATACTCTTCAATACCATCACTATCGAAATTCATGATGACCGATGTCAATTCCTCAACAACTAGTCTCTCTTCAATTGAAACTTTGGATACACTCTCAACTATCTAGTATATAGCAGATACAGTTTGGAGCTCACCACTCAGCTTCATAGACCAACATATATTGAAAGTTGCTTCATCATTGTACAACCTAAACTTCATTGCGCTTTTCCATATCGACCAGTGCATGCCCAGTGGCAAGGAATGGTCTCCAAAGAATAATGGGAACCTCAAATCTACCTCATAGTCAAGAATCACAAAATCGGCCGGAAAAATAAACGACTCCACTTTCACAAGCACATCATGAAGTATACATATGGGCCTCTTTAATGTTTGATAGGCCATTAGTAACAGCATGGTAGTAGGCTTTGGCTCTCCCAAACCCAACTTCTTTTAAATGGACAATGGTATAAGATTCATGCTCGCTCGAAGATCACACAACTCATTAGCAAAGTGTAGCGAACCTATCGTACATGGAATAGTGAAGGCGCCCGGATCCTTTTTCTTCTGCAGAAGAGACCTTGTAGAAGTCGCACTATAAAGTTACATTCTGTCATCTTCCTCAAAACTCATTGACCTCTTGTTTATCACGATGTCCTTTATAAGCTTACCATAACCGGGCATTTGTTCCAAAGCCTCTATCAACGAGGCATTGATTGAAAGTTGTTTCAATATAGTGATAAATCACTGATTTTTACCATCTTTGATTTTCTTGACTAATCTGTGTGTGAATGGTGGTGCTGGTCTAGGATGGGGACCACTTTTTGATATAACCCTGATTGATTCAACGGTGCATCACCTAACTCTCCACTATCTTTTGCTACCTCATCTTCCTTTCTAATATCACCTTCAACTAGAGACGACATAGGTGGATAAATGGTCGGCTTACCTCTTAGAGTAATGACTGCCATGCAATGCCCATCATTATTTGGATTCTTGATAGTGTTGCTTAGGAGAGTGCCAGGTTGAAGTGGGTTCTTGATAGCTGAAGATGCTTTATCGAGACCACATATGCATTCATCTTTTTTCCAATGTCTAATAGCTCACCTATCATCTCCTTGACATTCTCATCAGTTGCATCAAATTTCTTCATCATCTTCTGTAGAATATCCTCAACCCGCGCCATACTACCTTCACCGTCCCTAGGTGCAGCTTCTCTATTTTGAGGTGGAACGTATGTAACACCCCGTTCATTTCTATTACCATAGGTATTCTGATTGAAGTTGTTGTCGCGATTGTAGTTCCCATCTCAAAGATATTGACCCTCTCGGTTGTAATTACCATATTCCCGACCTTTGTTTCCTTGATCTTGGCGTCAATTATCCAGATTGTAACCTTGGGTGTTTTTTCGGAAACCCCCCATTTGATCAATGACTGCATATGAATCCTCTTCATAGTAATACTCATATGACATTGGTGGTGGTTTAGCCAAATAATTCCCCGAATTCACTTTCTCTATACCGCCACTCACATGCTTCAAGATCAACCCTAATGGAGTTCTCATCTGCCCATCTCTTCACGAATCTCATCCACAGTGGAGTTGTTTGTAGCTGTATCGCAAAGGTGTTTTGCCTAGTGTCCGACTTTGTAGTGCTCCAATATTTATTGTTGCGAGATATCTTCTTGTCACGACTGGGGAGCACCCCCTAGAAGTAACATGGCATATTTGACCTCTTGGTGGTATTATACAAGATCATAGTTATCATTTAACGCATTGTCATAGGTAAATTTAGCGGAAAATTTAAAACATTCATAGCACATCATATGCTTGAACATCACTTCCATTATATATATAAAATATCATAATACATAGTTAAAGACTCTAAGTATCTTTGCCATCTTAGACTCAACATCATTGAGTACATTTGGGACATGACCCTTATAACATAAAATTGTAAACTAAACTATTATGTGATATAAAAACTTTACATAGGAAATCCATGAACTTAAGGATACCTTTTATTGAGCTTGGGAACCACATATCAAGCCCTTCACTTTAGAGATATCCTTTAAGCATCCATAACCTACACTTTGTCTAAAAAGTTAAAGAATAATGATTTTAGTACAAAAATGAACTAAGTATGGCAACAATGCAAAAACATGTATTTAAAAGGGACATTTTACTTTGAAACTATTCCTCATGCCTTTTCTGAAAACTTCATAAAACACGATACAATAAGAATCATACAATTCACATATTTCATTTAGGGATATACAATAGTCACAACATCACATAAAACCATACATTGCATTAAAGGCACAATTAGAACCACTTTACAGTAAGAACCTTTCCTTTTACAGTAACCTCTTTTTCCCTTTACAGTAAACTCTTTTTCTTCTTACTTCCTTAACTTCCCAAGTAACCTTCTAGTGACACTTGGTGCAATGTATAGATAATGTTCATTACACTATCCACACTCAAGAATCACCTTGAGGCCACAAGATAGTCATACTTACAACCTACATTAATCACCAAATATATATACATAGAAGCTTAACATATCATAAGACACATACTTCAAATTCGACCCAACATACTTTATGAAACACAAAGAAGAACTCATTACAAGGCCACATACAAGTCAAGACTTCCAACATCATAATAGTAAGACAATAGTCAACAGTAACCTACTTTGACTTCACTTCATAAGACCTTACTCATAATCTAACTTTAAGCCAACTAGTACAATGTACATGTGAAGTCCAATAACCTCACACAAACTTAGTAAACTCACAAAGAGACCAAAAGCATACCATTTGCTTCATATAACAACAAGACAAGTATACAAAACATCATACATGCACAGTAAGATCTTCATCATATAGTGAATAAGACAAACATTATTCATATAAGGTAAGAACACATCATATAGACTCATTAGGAATCATACCATGAATTTCATCACAACATGTAGACAACACTACAATGTCATGCATACGGAACATAAACATAGTCATATACATTAGAACACCTTCCTAAAACTCCCTTCAAGAGGTACTTGTGCAATGCACGGGTAAAGTCCGATACCCTCACCTACACTACGAAACTTCACTTAGGTTATCCTTTTTAGGGTCCTTACTTTACTTCCGTTGTCCGTTTTCCTGTAGGGAAACCATAGCATTAACCGACACTAATGTAAGACCACCAAAATGAGTTAGGGTGTCTATAGACTAACATGTGCCTATAATATTGTTAAAATGTTAATTAAGTGTTTTGAAGTATGCATGTATGATGTGAAGTCATTTGGAAGTCAAACACCCAAGACGTTCGAAAGTTAGACCTTGAGACATGCATGTGCGACTTAAGAGTGCCTAGCATATTTGGATGTGTTGCGAGTGTTTGTTTTGGGTAAAACTTCTATGGAATGTCCTTGACATGTTAAGGTATATATTTACGTTGGAAATGTCCGGGTAAGAGTCCCCAAGGTCCCCGAAAGAGGCCCTTAAGGAGGACAGAAAGTCTGTCCAGACACTGCCTTGGCAGTGTCAATTGACGAGCCCTCAATTGACACCCCGTTCCTCAATGGACGCCCCATCTATGGGACGCATCGCTCCACACTTAGAAGTGTGAGATCATCCCTCCAGGAAAGAGTTGCAGTCGCAAATGACGGAGGAGCCGGACGGCTCGTGAACCAGACGATGCCTCGTCGACTGATGTCCGTCGATGCAGCCTGCAATTAACTGCCAGGCGTGCTTTCTCATTAAGTGGTGAATGGTATATTCACCCCACATCCTAAACTGACCCTAGGTGGTTTTTTTTTGGGTGTATTTAGTTTTCTAAAAATGTGACAACCCAATTCCCAATTCAATTCTCAAAATTAGACTTCCCTCCCAAACCAAACGCTCTCTAGAAACCTCCATTGGAGATGAAACTCAAGAACAGTCATGGTGATGTAATCTCAAGCTTTTTTCATCATGTTTTCGTGGTTTTCTTCTACAATGAGGTATGGTCATCCTTCATCTCTATATAACCTTCCATCTAGAGATTTCTTCTCAATGTTTTCAAAGAGTAAATATGATCAAACTTCTTCTTCTTAAATCTAGCCATGAGTTCTTTATCAAATTGATTTCAAAATCATAATGTTAATGAATTGATTATTATATACTGATTTGAATGTGATTTTCAATCCTAATCCATGTTTAACCCATGATCTTTCTCAAACTTGATTTAGCCTATGTATGAACTTTGTGATCTTGATCTTATGCAAATCGACTTGTGATTCCATTATGTCAAAATGCTTATATCTACTGTCTAGTATGTGTATTGATGGTGAATTGTTTATGAGTGATCCATGTGTATCAAGGTCTGTAGTTTTGAATAAGATTAGCCTATAATGTAGTATCTTGTGATCTTGATGCTAGAATGATTGTAACATGATTCAATTATGATGAATTGTCTTAGATACTGCCTACATTGTAATGTGATGATAAATTAGGTTTAATTGATCCAATGTGAATAGATACAATCGAATTGGTAATGATTGATCTAGTTTTTCCTAGCCAATAGACTGATAATGTAATGTATATGTGATCTCAATTCTAATGTAGATGAAGCATGATTTAGATTAGGTTCTTATCTCTTTATCTAGTGCCCTACATATATATTATTTATTAATTATGATTGATTATAAAGGCATGGTAAATTGGTGAGTGATATATGTCTCTCTACTTTCTAGTGAATTTGTATTATAGTGTACTTGTTAGTAGCATGATCTTATAGTGGCTTATGCATGATTTTGTTTAATTTAAAGTAAATTTAGATACTTCCCTATACTTGAATTGTTTATTAAAAAGGAGTATTGATCAATTATGATTAAAGGTTGAGGAATTGGTAAGATTGTCTTGTACTTGAATTGTTTATTGTGGATATAATTGGCCTTGGATGGCATTTTGTAGTATGGTCCACTTATGATGGCGGTGTTTACTTCTTGTAAATATATATATGTGTGAATCATGGCCTTTAAGAAAAATTGATGATAGATGAGTGTGTGATTATGATGATTACACTATGTGAAGTTTATGCCTAGTTCTCAATCTTGTAGCATGTTCTGGGTATTGAAGATGTCTTCTATGATTGAATGAACTTGCAAGGGTGAGATTTAGGTGCTTCCATTGATGAGTCATAATGTTTAATAAACCCTTACCTATGTACCCTTATATTACTATGTGATTAACTATGGTTAGGAGTCTTGAATGCAAGTATTGAAGTTAGTTTGTCACCTATGCTAGTATGTGTCGTGTGGTGTATGCTTTAAGGTGCATTGTGGTCCTAAGAGGGTGGATGAATAAATGTCTTGTTGATAGCCATTAGGTGATCATGTTGAGAAATTTACACACCTCACACTTCATGCATGCTTACAAGTAGTATAGGTTCATGGTGTTAAATGAAAGGGTATTCTCATATACACTAATGTCTACTACTATGCATGTAAAGTATATGTACCTATGAAGTAAGTGATGTATAATTAACTAGGATAACTTGATATGTGTACTAGTATGGTCAAGGGTATGAGACCTTGTCTATGCATTGCACATGTGTGCCTTAATAGGATAGTTCTTAGGTATCGTTTTCTATATACATGTATATGAATACATGGTTATGTTATGAATGTGCATCGTCTCTTAATGTGTTTTTATTTTATGAAAAGATTTCTCATAAATACACTTATGCATTAATGTATGAACATGTGTGGCCTTAATGTGTTATGTGAAAGAATTGCTCACATATATGTATACACACACACATGTATGATAATCTAGTCAATGGAGGGGCCTTGAAAGGTGTTCTCTAGTGTACCCTAAACTACATAGGTGCTTGAATATTCTATGTCCACGTTAAAGTGTTTATCACATGATATAAGTTAATGAAATCTCATATATGACCTATGATCTAAGCATATGAGGAGTCAATCTCCTAAGCCTAATTTTATAAAGTAATGTTAATAAAGGTTTTTAAGTAAAGGGAACTCAGCTTAGCACCGAAGGAACCTGAAGATGAGGGGTGTCCCTTCACATTGTAGGAAGGTAGGTAACCATAGTCCTCACGAGGTTGTTACCCTCATATCCAAATGGCATAGAGTGATATTACCATAAGTGGATAACTACAATGCCTCAATAGGCATAAAGAATGTTTCAACATATACCTCCAAGTTCCATAAACTATGCTTGCCACATAAGATCTAGCAAGTGATATCACCTAGTATTCTAGCATGTGTTAATGTTCTACCTTCGCTAGGTAGAGCACCTTCCATAGGTGTGAGACTCTACAACACCAAATTCCATGTTTAGCACCCATGGTCTTAGTGTCGATGAAGGATATAGTTTCCCTAAAGTAAAATGGACAATGGAAGTAAATGACTAGTACTCTAACTAGGATGACGAAGATGCATAGGATAGGTGAGAGTAATGAACTTACCTATACATTGCACAAGTAGCTCTTTAGGAAGTTCTTTGAAGGTGTTCTAATGAATGTGACTATGTTTATGTTACTTATGCATGACATTGTAGTGTTGTCTACTTGTTGTGATGAAATGCATGGTATGAGTCTATATGATGTGGTCTTGTCCCTACATGTATAATGTTAGTATTAATGACTAAATGATGAAGGTCTTGCTTGGAATGAATGAAGTTGTCTATGTTGCCTTGTTAATGTATGAAGTAAATGTTAAGTCGTGTGGTCTCATAATAGGTTTACTAAGTAAGTGTGAGGTTATGGGGCTTCACATTTGCATTGCACTAGTAGATTTATATTGGTATTGTGGGTAAGGTCTTAAAATGTTCCATGTGAAGTAAAGTTAGTATATGTGTATGATGACTAGAGCTTACTGTAATGTCATTAGGGTCTTGGATTAAATGTGTCAATGATCTACTATACTTCTATGATAGTATGTGTTGACTTATGTAGGATGTATGTATGATTTCTTTGTGGCCTTAAGGTGATGCATTGCACCAAGTATCACTAGAGGGTTACTTCGTAGGTTAATGAATTAAAGAAAAGATGTTCACTGTAAACAGAAAAATGCTTACTGTAAAGTGTGAGGAGGTTATTGTAATGTGACCCCAAATGTGACTTAAATGCTATGTGTGATTTTATATGATGTGCGACCATGGATTATGCCTATATTAAGTATATGAATTGTATAATGCTTATTGTATCAATGTTTTATGAGATTTTCACAAAAAGGCATAATGCATGGTTTCAAGTAAAATGTCCCTTTTAAATGCATGTTCTTGCATGGTTGTCATACTTAGTGCATTCTTGTACTAACTCCATTCTTCTCTAACTTTTTATAAAAAGTGTAGGTTATGGATGATTAAAGGATGTCTTTAATGGTGAGGATCTTTATATGTGATTCCCAAGTTTAAGGAAAGGAATCCTTAAGTTCAAGGATTTCCTAAGTCATTTACTGTGAAGTTATATAATAAGTTTACTTAAAGAATTATGTTGTAAGGGCCGTGTCCCTAAAGTATTCTAATAATGTTGAGTCTAAGATGGAAAATAGACTTAGAGTTTAACTATGTATTATGATATTTTATATCTAATTGAAGTGATGTTCTATCATATGATGTGCAAAGAAAGTTTTAAATTTTCCGCTAAATTTACATATGACAATGCGATGAATGATAAATATGGGCTTGTACAAGACCTCCAAGAGTTCAAGTACACCATGTTACTTCTAGGGGGTGCTCCCCGGTCGTGAAAAATAAGACCATGGGTGCTAAACATAGAATTTTGTATTGTAGAACCTTACACAAAGGAAAGGTGCTCTACCTTGCCAAAGTAGAACATTAAAATCATGCTAGCATATTAAGTGATATCACTTGCTAGATCCTATGGGGCAAGCATAGTTCATGGAACTTAAAGGCATTTATTGAAACCTTCTTCATGCCTATTGAGACATTGTAGTTATCCACCTCGTGAGAATTATGGTGAATCTACCTTCCCATATTGGGAAGGGACACCCCTGAACTTCAAGTTCTCTTGGTGCTAAGCTAAGTTCCCTTTATTGAAAAGCCTCTATTAACTTTACTTTATAAAAGTAGGATTTAGGAGATTGTCTCCCCATATGCTTAGCTCATAAGTCATAGATGAGAGTTCATCAACCTTAATACTGAGAAAAGACATTATACATGGACATAGCATAATCAAGCACCATCTAGTTTAGGATACCCTTGGAACATCTTTCAAGAGCCCCTCTATTGACTAGATCATAATACATGATTAACAGACATGTTTCCATGTGTGTGTGTACATATATGTCAGAAAATCTTTCACATAAACACCCTTAGGCCACACATGTTCAAACTTTACTCCAATCATTCATAAGTGTATATGTGTAAATATATGAGCAATCCTTTCATATAAAATCATTTTGACACTATACATATTCGTACTTCATCATATCATATACTTGGCATCATAGCATGCAAGTCATATTCACAACATGCTCATGCATTCATATTCATGTAGATCACAAACCTAGGAACTATCCTATCAAGGCACACATGTGCAATGCATAGACAAGGTTCCAT
Organism: Solanum lycopersicoides; assembly: GCA_022817965.1. Classification (NCBI taxonomy): domain Eukaryota; kingdom Viridiplantae; phylum Streptophyta; class Magnoliopsida; order Solanales; family Solanaceae; genus Solanum; species Solanum lycopersicoides. Next base: position 22,529,646 of record CM040625.1, on the reverse strand, counting down.
ACCCTTGTCCATACTAGTACACCTATCAAGTCATCCTAGTTTAGGAACACATAGCATACCTCATAGATATATTAATTAAATGGATAGTTATAGACACAAGTACATATGAGAATACCCTTTCATTAGATACCACGAACCTATAATATTTCAAAGTATGCATAAGGTGTAGGTGTGTGTACATTAGTCAACATGATCACATAATGGATATGAAAAACATATTGAGTAAGCCACCCTCTTAAGACCACAATGCACATTCAAGCATACACCACACAACACATAATCGCATAGGAGACAAGACAACTTCACAATGCATCCAAGACTACTAACATTAGATAATCACACCTTCAGATAGAGGTACATAGGTAAGGGGTATTAAACATTATAACTCATCAATGGAAGTACCTAACCCTAACCCTATAATGGTCATTCAAATGCTTATAACATTAGCAATGCAACATAGATCATAACTAGAATTGAATACTAGGCATATGCTTCACATAGTGTGATCATGATAACCACACACTCATATAAAATCATGTTGCCTTCAAGTCCATGATCAACATATATATAGATTGTCAAGAACTAAATATCGCCACCATACGTGGACCATACCACACAATGCCATGCAAGGCCAATTCTACTAGCAATACTATAGGAAAGTAGAGGAATAGATAAATCTTACCCAATCTCCCTTGCTTTGATCATCAATGATACTCATAATTAACCAATAATACCAATACAGGGTAGTATCTAAATACATCATAACATAAATGAAATCATGCTTCATTTACCATAGGATCGAAATCAAATTGAATTCACTACACTAGCAATCTATAGAAAATAGAAGAACATAGGTCAATCATTACCAATTATTTACACCTTGATTCACATTGAGCAATTACACATAATTCACAATCAATATACACAATAGGCAGTAGATATAAGAAATTCAACATGCCAGAATAATAATTTAATAAACATATAGTCAAGATCACAATGCCCATAATATATGCTAATTTGAGAATTGGAGGAAATATGGGTTCATCATGAAATTGGATTGAATTAAACATTTAAAATAGCATCTAATCATAAAGTTAACATAAGCATGCTTTTGAAAACAATTTGAGAAAGAAGCCAAGGCTAGATTGGAAGATTCGAGGTTTGATCATGAAATCTTAATTGAAAAGATTTGAAGGGACTCCTATGAAGAAAGGTTGATTAAGGACGAAGGATCACGGTACCTTATTGCAGGATATAACTAGGAAAAAATGATGAATAATCCATGGGACGAAGGATCACGGTACCTTCATCTCCAATGGAGCTTTCTAAAGAGGTTTCTTTTTTAGAGTGAAAAGTCTTATTTGAAGAATGAATTTGGGAATGGGTTTTTGATCTTAATAACAAACATAATATACCCAAAAATACATGAATTAACCGCCTAGAGTTAGTTTAGGACGTGGGGTTAATTTCCCATTCACCCCTTAATAAAACAGCGTGTCTTACAACAATTGCATGGTACATCGACGCCACTAAACGACGCCATGTAGACCCATCGACGGACTGTACTGGCAACCATCATTTGGTTCTGAGGGTTTTCATTTTCTTGAGCCTTTCCCAGTCTAAGTGTTTAATGACGCCTCCCCATCGATGTGGCGTCACCACACCTACTAGTTGTCATTCTTGGGTGTAGATAGACACTGCCAAGGCAGTGTCTATGAAGCTTTAGGTCCTCCTAGAGGGACTTTTGTGGGGCCCTTGTGGAGTCGTTCCCGAACATTACCAATGTAAATACACTCATTAACATGTTATGGACCTTCTATATGAATTTCAACTAAAACAAACACATAAAATATGTCAAGAGACACCAAGACACACATGCACATGACACACCCCGAAAATTCCATGACTTAACTAGAGTCTAATATGTTGTATAACGATGATTTTACACCTAAATTATTGTAAATAACTTGTTTTAGAAGTATTGGATCCATAGCATCAAAGAAAGACCTTAACATCTGGAAACTAGCGAAATTGAACTAGTAGACGTCCCTATGTTTGGTGAAGGTTTTGGAAGGTCATATTTAGTCTAAAACTAGTAAAAAGACTATAAATAGATAAAATGTAGTATATAGAGTTAAAAAGTACAGTCACGACTCCCCAAGGACCACCGGAATGGTCCTTACAGAGGACCCAAACATGGGCGAGCAGGCTGCCAATGAAGCCTACGCGCAGCTAAGAAATGAGGGTCTACTGCGCGACGCGCAGCCAACACATGGGAATCAAAAAGTGGCATCGCGACGCGGGGTCTACTGGTCCACTGCCTCAACCCGGATTTCAAAAATAAAATCTGGCATCCCCTAGAGTAATCGGCGTCCTCGTCCTCAAAGAGGAATAAGACTATCCTCTTAGCTTACATAATTACATTCATAGGTTAAAATTGCGGTAAATTTAACACTTTTCTATATATATCTTGAGGTTTACATAGACCTATCGCATAGACATAATATCTATCCATATCGAATATACATAGACCCTTCGTAGAACAAGATTACATAGTCTTCTACTTTTATTTCACATACATAGTATAGGAACATAATATCATAAGAAACCTATAATATGTCTCATATTAAACCATGTAAAATGAATTCCACAATTAGGCTTAAACCATACTTCAATACAACAAAGAGCCTCATATAGGCTATACAAAAATCATCTTGAAATGAAAAGGAAAGAACAAATATTCTTATACTAGAAAATCATAAATCGCTTCATAATGAAAACCATAAAGACCTTCTATAAGCTCAACGGTCGGATCCTACATTTGTAGTAAACTTAAAATATGGGTTAGTACACACTTGTACTAAGTATGAGTATATGCACATAAACAAAGTGAAAGCATGCTGAAGAGGAAATTTCAGTAAAACATGCTATTTTACATTTGGAAAGCCTTATGCACATTCAAGAAAACCCATATAAGCCAATATACATAACTCTTAAGTCAAGACTATATACAACACAAATGAGCACATAATAAATAAAACTCTATCATCAAGTTATATCATCAACAAGCATAGATAAGAGTTCATTACATTATAACAAAGCAAGACCATTACTCATGACACTCATAAGTCCACTTGTGCAACAACTAAGCTAAGCCCATAACCTTACTCAATCAAGTAAACCTAGCAAGAACCATAACGAATGTGAACTATCATTAAGAGTACATAATATCATACTTTAGCAATAGAGACCAAATACATGTTCATTAGAGTAACAAACATCACATAGTGTAATTTACATGTAAGATCATCACATTATCATCATTTACGTTTTTAAGCATATACATACATAACAACAACCTCCTAAGAATCCTTTCAAGGCTAACTAGTGCAATTTGTAGGTAGAGTCCCATACCCTTACCTAGACTAAGCTAAACACTTTGAATCATCCTAGTTAGAGAACTCATTACTTCATTTTACCTTTTTGAGAACATTTGCCTTAACCGACATAGACCACAAGAGCTAAGTGTGGAATCCGGTGTTGTAAAATCTTACACCGATGGAAGGTGGTCTACCTGCAAAAGTAGGACCAAAAAGAAACGTAGCTTTATAGGTTGATTCATTAGCTAGTCTTCCTATGGGGGCAACACAGTTTAAAGACCTAAGAGATAGGTATGGACTCTCTACATGCCACTTTGCAATTGGATCCTCATCTCATAAGAATCCATAGGGTGAGTATCCCTCATAGGGGAGTCAACACCTCATGTGGAATTATAGGGTGAATATTACTCTATGGAATGTCAACACCTCCCATTGTCAAGTTCTGTCGGTGCTAAGATAACGTCCCTTTTGAAATGTCTTTAATGCCTTTATTAATGATCATATCTTAGTTTAGTTTATAGGGTCTATTCCTTATATAATCATCATTATCATAGCTCAATAAGAATAGCATGTATATTTTCCTTTCATTATAATTTATACATGTGAGGTTAACACATTTACATTTCACATCATGATAACGCAGATTGGTAGGTAATCACAATCCTTATAACATTTACATCTTAGTCAACACCTCAAAAACTATAGTCAAGACATTTCAATCCATCATCATACCAACCCTATCAATCTTAATATAAGGTAGACTTCAATACAACATCACCACTTTATCACAAGTCACCATAATTGAAGTAAAGAGTTGAGATCACAAGACTTACCAAATCTCCTTCACAATCTATCATCCATGGTTTTACCATCAACCACTCAATTCAACCCAATAATGAGTATAACATCATCACACAATATCAACATCAATTGTATCATCACTATACCAATTAACTTCAATTAATAACCTAGGGTTAGGGAAATAGGGTTCATCATGAATTCTTCAAGAAATAGATCATTTACCAACAATACATTACCCTAGGCAGTCTATCAATGAATTAGAATAGATAAAACAAGTCTAATAAACAATACATTCTTCAATTCTCATCAATTCGTAAGCAAGATCCAAGATTTGGGGAATTGGGGAAAAGGGACATGATCTACATGAAATTGCATAAACTAACATAAACTAGTCAACAATCTAAACTTAATTATTCATATGCAATCACAACTAATAATCAATTTGAAGTTTACAAGAAAAGCCATTAGAATAGAAAAATCCTTGGAATTGGGTGTTTTTGAAAACAACTTTGAGACAACCTCTTGTGGAGAGGAATCCCAAGAGTGAAGAACCCATTCATTAATGAAGATTAATTCATGAAATTCAAGTGAAATCCAGGAGAAATTGGTCTTCTTCTTGAAGCTTTCTTCTTCCTTCAATGTAGGATGAATAGAGAGAGAACTAGAGAGAGGTGAGAGCTTTTGTGTTTTGATTTGGGGATTTAATTTAGTGAGTAAATGTTAGGGAAAACTGATTAGAAATCAATATATAGACCCCCCATGAAATACCCAAAATACCCCTCACTTAAGTTGACCCTTTAATAAAGTCAAACTTTGAATCCAAATTTTAGATTTTTGTTGGGGAACAAATCCGCGACACGGAGCTTTTCCCGCTTTATTTTCTGAATTAATTTATGAGACAGTATAGTCCGCGACCTGCCCGCGATGCAAACATGAGTCTTGACCAAAAGCCACCAAAGTCTGTGACGCGGACTTGTTTCATCTATGTGTATTATGGCTGCTGCTTTGGCAGCTTGCCAAGCCAAGATTGGGATCCTTTCATGGACCCCTAAGGCAACCCTTGGGGGTTCGGAACTAAACGTTTTTACTCTATATACATGGTTTTACCTATTTAAAGTCATTTTACAAGTTTATGACCTCATACACTACTCCTAAGCCTTTTCGAAACATAAGGATGTTTCACTAGTTCAATTAGAATAGCTTACAGACGTCTTGGACGTTTTTTTTTTGTTTTAATTCCTAAACTTTCTAAATGACTTATATAGTTTATATATGATCTTAAAACAGTGTCCTCACTCTTAGAAACTTATGTTATGCTATAGATTAGGTCTTAGACTTTCGGAGTGTTACATGTTAACCCTCTCTTTTCTATGTGGGAGTAGAACACCGGATTCCATGTAGCTCATATGGTATCATGTCGGTTATTGCATTTCTTTCCCTAACTTAAAAAGTAAATGAACAAGCTAAGGATGTGAAATCTTATTAGGGTAGTCTTGAAGGCTACTACATAGGGTGAGGGAGGGTATGAGACTTCTCTTACTCATTGAACATGTGGGATCCTAAGGGATGGTTCTAGTAGTGTTCTTTTATGATTATGATTATGATTACGATTATGTTGATAAGGTATGAGTAATATTCATGTATTAAGTATTTCATGATGAATTGTGAAACAATGTTTTAAGTATGACGTGGATTGTTTATTGTAATGCTTAGCCTTGGATAGGATTATGGGGTTCTATCTTGGTCCTTGCAAAAGTATTGCTTGAGTTTTCTATGTGTTGGGTTGATGTTATTTTAAATTGACTTACTATGCTTATTAATTGCATGTCGAGTTAGGTTGATAGAAAGTATGATTTTGACTAAATTGTCCTTTTCTTATGCATTGATGATTTTGTGCATAGAAGTCATACTTAGTACATGTGGTTTGTACTAACTCATATTTTGTCCCCTTTTTCCCAAACATTTTAGTTTGGGCCATTAAGAAGTTCGTGATCGATTGCAAGGAAGACTTTTTTCTTTTCTCTAGTCATTGGTGAGTCCTCATGTTCGGCAACGTTGCCAAGTTCCATTATAGCTATGATGTTGTTTACGTTTAGAAAAGTTATTCTTTCTTTTATCATCGAGACAATTATTGTAAGCCTATAATGGCGTATTGTTTTGTATTGGCTAAGTCAAAACATTTATACTCTTATACATGGTTAAATCTGAGACAAAGTATTAGGCTAAATTCCTATATGTTGGTTATGTTGTCTATGCGAGAAGCCTAAGTAAGATTCATATATGAGGAGTCTATGTAAACTCCCTATTGAAATTTTTTAAATTTTTTCGCATTTTTGACCTATGATGTGCTATGATGTATGCTAAGGGCTTGTCTTAGTCCTCTTAGAGAATGATGATGCCGGTTACGCCTAAGAGGTACTTTGAATCGTAACAAGCTTTGTATCAGATCATGAGGTTGAGTAATCTTAGTATTGATGTCTCATTGAACTACGTCTACATAGGATCTTATTTATAATTTTGAAGCGCGCCACACTTATGAATGAGAGACTATGGTATGCTTAGAAACTTTCACTACCTTGTTATTCCTTTTTCGTGCCTAAGAGTCTTAAATCTATCTATTCCTTTCTTATAATCCTTTTATTGTGCTTATATGCAATGAATACAAGGAGGAAGAACGCTCGAATGGCCGAGGAGGAGAATTAGAATGGGGCGATTCCCCCTCAAGCTCCTCAAAACCCTCAAGTTCCTATTGAAGATGGCTCTATGACTAACGTTGAGATAAGGGCGATTATTCATAGCTTGACTCAAGTATTGGCTACCCAAGTTTCTAGGGTTCAAGTGAACCCTAATGCTAGAAGTACCGCCTCAAGGATTAGGGATTTCAAAAGGATGAATCCCCCTACTTCCTATGGTTCTAAGGTGGAGGAGGACCCACACAGGTTTATTGATGAGGTTTTCAAAGTTCTTGATATTATGGGTGTGTCTTCTCAAGAAAAGGCGAAACTAGCCGCATAACAACTCAAAGATGTGGCTCAAGTTTGGTATGTGCAATGGAAGGATGATAGACCGGTTAGAGAAGGTCGGATTACTTGGGGAGCATTCAAAACGACTTTCCTTGATATATTATTTCCCTTAGAGATAAGGGAGAGGAAAATGAAAGAATTCAGCAGACTTCGTCAAGGGGGTATGAGCGTGAAGGAGTATACCCTAGAGTTCACTCAACTATCAAAGCATGCTCATACTATGATTGCCGATTTTAGAGCTCAGATGAACAAATTTGTTATAAGGATATCCGACCTTGTGGTTAATGAAAGTAGGTCGGCTATGTTGATTCCTTGCATGGACATCTCTCGTCTCATAATTCATGCCGAACAAATTGAGGAGCGAAAGTTTAAGAAAGTTGGTAGGGTTTTGAAGAAGGTAAGAACCGAAGATGGAAATTCTTCCAAGGATAAATTTGAGGTGCAAGACAAACCAAAGTTCAAAAGAAGGTTTTCCAACCAAAGCCCTCCTAATGCTCCAAGGGTAAACAAGAGTAAGGTGTCTAATACCAAGCCCCAAGATGGGAAAGGTGGTGATTCTTATGTTGAGAAGCCTCTTTGTTCAAAATGTGGTAGAAAATGTGATGTTAAGTGCCTAGGCGGCACGGGTAATTGCTATGGTTGTGGCAAGAGTGGTCACATGAAGAATGATTGCCCTATGATCAAAGCTCAAGGAAGGGAAAATTCTAAAGCTCAATCAAGTTCTGCAAATCCGGATGCTCCTAAGAAGAATCACTTTTATGCTCTCCAATCTCGAGGTGTCAAGAGAGCTCAACAAACTTACTTACTGGTATGTTTAAATTATTTTCCTTTAATGTATATGATTTGCTTAATCTCGGATCTACATTGTCATTTGTAACCCCTTTATTAGCCATGAAATTTGATATACTACCCGACATATTAGACGAACCGTTTTAAATTTCCACCTCGGTGGGTTATTCCATGGTGGTTAAGAGAGTCTATAAATGTTTTCCTATATCCTTGCCCAATACAGTTACATTAGTTGACTTGATAGAACTTGATATGCAGATTTTGATATCATATTGGGAATTGATTGGTTGCATGCTTGCTTTGCCTCTATTGTATTTAGGACAATGGTAGCCAAATTTCAATTACCAAATGAACCTATTATTGAGTGGAAGAGAGGAAACTCAAATCCTAGGGGTAAGATCATTTCATGTCTAAAAACTTTTAAATTGATTGCAAAGGGTTGTCTCTACCACATAGTAAGAGTTAGGGATCTTGAACCCGAGGTCCCTCCCATAATGTCGATACCCGTAGTGAGGGAATTTCCAGAGGTATTTCACGATGACCTTCCTGGAATTCCTCCTGAACGTGAGATTGACTTAGGCATAGATTTATTGCAGGATACACAACCTTTTTCAATCCCTTCTTTATCATATGGCCCCGGCCTAGCTGAAAGAACTAAAGGATCAACTCAAGGATTTTCTAGATAAGGATTTTATTCAACCAAGAATATCTCCATGGGGTGCCTCGGTATTGTTTGTGAAGAAGAAGGATGGGTCGTTGAGAATGTGTATCGACTATTGTCAATTGAACAAAGTCACTATAAAGAATAAGTACCCACTCCCTAGTATTGATGACTTGTTTGATCAACTCCAAGGAGCGAGTTACTTTTCAAAGATTGACTTGAGGTCGAGTTATAATCAACTTAGAGTGAGGGAGGTTGTTATTCCGAAAATGACATTTCAAACAAGATATGGTCACTTTTTATTCCTAGTTATGTCATTCGGTCTAACAAATGCCCCGGCGGCTTTCATGGACCTTATGAATCGAGTTTCTAGATAGTATCTTGATTTGTTTGTGATTGTCTTCATTGATGACATTTTGATATACTCTGAGAATGATCATATGAGCCATTTGAGGATGGTTTTGCAAGTCTTCAATGATAGCCAACTTTTCGCTAAGTTTAGAAAGTTCAAATTTTGGTTCAGATCGGTTGTATTTCTTGGTCACATTGTCTCTATTGAAGGGGTAGAGGTTGATATGAGGAAGAAGAAAGTGGTCAAAAGTTTGTCTAGACCTTTGAGTCCTATAGACATGAGAAGGTTTCTAGAGTTGGATGGTTACTTTCGGAAATTTGTAGAGGTATTTTCGTCTATCGAATCTCCAATATCGGCCTTAACCCAAAAGAAATCCAAGTTCGAATGGTCGGATTCATGTGAAAAGAGCTTCTAATTATTAAATCATAGACTCAACTCCGCTCCGGTATTTACCTTACCGGAAGGTACCGAAGGGTTTATGGTTTATTGTGATTCCTCCCGAGTGGGTCTAAGATGTGTGCTCATGCAACATTGTAAATTCATAGTGTATGCCTCTAGGAAACAAAAGTCACATTAGAAGAATTACCCAACTCATGACCTTGAGCTTGCGCCCGTGGTATTTTTCTTGAAAATTTGGCGATACTATCTCTACATGGTAGATGTTAATGTGTTAACGGATCACTAGAGTCTACAACATATATTCACTCAAAAAGACTTAAATCTACGCCAAAGAAGATGGTTAGAACTTTTAAAGGACTATGACATGAGCGTCGTTTACCATCCCGGAAAGCTAATGTGGTTGCGGATGCACTAAGCCGAGTGTACATGGGTAGTGTGGTTCACATGGTTGATGATAATAAGGAGTTAGTGGAACATAGGCTGGATCGATTGGGGTTCGACCAAAAGAATTTCCAAAGGGTGTTTTCATGATTCTCCACAACTCTGAGTCATCTTTAGTGGTTGGGGTGAAATCCAAGCAACACCTTGATCCTCTATTGATGGAGTTGAAGGTAACGGTCCTTAGTAAATCTATTGAGTCTTTCTATAAAGAAGAAGATGGGGTGCTTTGGCACCAAGGAAGGTTGTGTATACCAGATGTGGATGGATTAAGGGAATTGATCATGGAAGAGGCTCATGGCTGCCGTTATTCCATCGATCCGGTTGCCACAAAGATGTACCGCGACTTATGAGAAATTTATTGGTGGAATGGTATGAAAAGGGACATAGCAGAGTTTGTTGCTAAGTGTCCAAACTGCCAACAAGTAAAAGTGGAGCATCAAAGGTCGGGTGGCTTGACTCAAAATATACATATTCCTACATGGAAGTTGGAGGATATTAACATGGACGTCGTAGTAGGGATGCCTCGTACTAAAAGACAAACATGACTCAATATGGGTCATTGTGGATAGGCTAACCAAGTCCTCACATTTTCTTACCGTCTAACTCACATATTTTACGCAAGACTATGCCAAATTGTACATCAAAGAGATAGTGAAGCTACATGGAGCCCCTTTGCGCATCTTTGGAAAGCTTTCCAAAGTGGGATAGGTATGAAAGTGAAGGTTAATACTGCTTTTCATCCCAAGATGGATGGACAAGCTTAACGCACTATTCAAACCCTTGAAGATATGTTAAGGGCATGTGTTATTGACTTCAAAGGTAATTGGAATGACACCTGCCTCTGATAAAATTCTGCTACAAAAATAGCTACCATTCGGCTATCTCAATGGCACCCTTCCAGGCACTTTATGATCCCTAGTTGGGTGGTATGAGGTAGGTGAGTTTGCTCTACTTGGACCTGAATTGTTCTATGAAGTCCCCGAGAAGGTTCGCGTCATAAGGGATAGACTAAAAACGGCTAAGAGTCGGCAAAAATCTTACGCCGACAATAGAAAGAGGGACCTTAAATTCGAAGTAGGAGATTGGGTCTATTTAAAAATTTCACCCATGAAAGTGGTGATGAGGTTTGGAAAGAAGGGGAAACTTAGTCCCCTTTATGTGGGCCCGTATGAATTTTTTAAGCGATTTAGGACTGTTGTGTATGAGTTGGCCATGATTCATCCGGTGTTTCATGTATCTATGCTTAAGAAGTGTATAGGTTATTCGGTTTCCATTCTTCCTCTAGAAGGTTTAGGGTTAAAAGGGGACCTTTCTTATGAAGAGGTCCCGGTTTAGATCTTGGATCGCGAGGTTAAGAAATTAACGAATAAGGAGGTTGCCTCCGTAAAAGTTCTATGGAGGAACCACCTTGTTGAGAGTGCAACATGGGAGGCCGAGGCCAACATGAAATCCCGTTATCCTCATCTTTACCCCCTTACTCCTAGACAAGATTTAGGTTAGTAGTCCCATATACTATTATCATGAATGATTTTGAACTTATCATGTTTTTTTTGTGTGTGTATTGATATGTAAGAATTCATGCTTAAGTTGAGTTCTTTTCTTTTCCATGAAATGTGTTACTTATGGTTGGCGTCACATAAGTTTGTGGTGTGCTATAAGTATTCATGGAAGTTGTATTGAGCATAATTGGTGTTGTTTTGATAAGAAATCAGCATGAAAACTTTTGATGTTCATATTGAGCTTATATTGAAATGGAAAAGGTAGTCCCTCCTTATATGATATGAAAAAGTTGAGTTTATGCATATGATATGTTGTGGGTTAATTTCCTATGTGTTATTGCTATGTTTATAGGTCGAATGGAGCTGAGAATTTCTCCAATGAGCCGTGACTTATTTTATAAATTGTTGTTGGTTGGGCTGCTAGTATTGAGTTTCTTCTTCTTTTTCTATAAGGGTCTAGAGTGTCATTAGGGGACGAATGTTCCTAAGGGGGGAGTATTGACACACCCCGGAAATTCCATAACCTAAACTAGTGCCTCATATGTTGTATAATGATGATTTTAGACCTAAATTAGTGTAAATAACTTGTTTGAGAAGTATTGGAGCCATAGCATCAAAGAAAGACCTTAACTTCCGAAAACTAGCGAAATTGAAATAGTATATGTCTCTATGTTTGCTAACGGTTTTAGAGGGTCATACTTAGTCTAAAAATTTGAAGAAGACTATAAATAGGTAAAATTTAGTATAGATTGTAAAAACATACAGTCACAACTCCACAAGGACAACCAGAAGGGTCCGTGAGGAGGACCCGAACATGGGTACGCAGAATTCTTTGCCATGAAATGAGGGGCTTCTGTGTGACGCGCATGCAACATATGGCAATCGAAAAGTGGACTCGCGACGCGGGGTCTACACGAGGTCAAGTTCCGCAACACGGATTTAAAATATAATATGTGAAATTGTCCTCGCGACGCGTAGCCATTTTCCAGATTCGTTAATGTCATTTTTAAGCATTTTGACTTCACAAAAAGACCCAATTAAGTGGGGGTCTTTTGGGTAATTTTGGGGGTGACTATATATTGATTAAGGGTAAGTTTTAAGTCATTTTTTACCCACTCGAATCAAATTCCCAAACAAAACCCAAAAGCTCTCATCTCTCTCTACTTTCTCCCTCCCTAAATTCTCCATTGAAGAAGCAAGAAAGCTTGAAGAAGAAAACCAATTTCTCTAGGATTTCACTTGAATTTTGTCAATTAATCTTCATTTAGGTATGTTTTATTTCACTCTTGGGATTCTTTTCCCCAATATGTTCCTTCTAAAGATTATTTCTAAATCCCCCAAATCTAGGTTTTTCTTCTACATATGGGTCTTGTTTGAAAAACGAAATTATGAATCAATTGTGATTAATTATGATGAATTAATGTTGTTAAGTATATATTGATGGTTAATTGATGATTTCCTATGAGTTCTCTAGACCCATGTCCTTTCCCAAATTTCATGAAAACCTTGAATTGATATGGTAAATTGTGAAGATCATGAACATGTAGATTGACTACATTGTTGTTAATTATGTAATTGGTACTTGAATTTACCTTGTTTATGTAATTGGTTATGTATTCTTTGTAATGGAAGTATAAAGGTCATTGGAAGGGAAATGGGGTATGTTGATTGGTTCTTCTTGTATTCAATTATGAATTATGAGTTACTTAGATAGTAATACTTCTAGGTTTAATGTATTAAGTGAAAGGTTTACTTACTTATGAAATGGTGTCTAAAGTGAAAGGATTCTTCTCACTTATGATGACTTATGATCTATATATGATAAGAATTTTACATAGGGGTCTAGAAGAGACTAGTGTGAACTTGTATGATTGAAATATTATGATTAGTAAAGGGAATAATTGCTTTGCACCGAAAGGGCATGTAAATGAGATGGAGGTATCACGTTTAGTAAGTCTGGCCTACCACATGGGTTTCCTCACGTAAGTAAGTTGGGATTCCCAAGTTATGTGTTTTCTCATGAGATGGAAACCTCCACGTTAGTAAGTCAAGGTTTCTAGCAACAATCTCCTTGACCCTTAACTATGTGCCCACATAGGACTCTAGCTTAGTGGATTTGCCTAGATAGATACGTACGAATGGTTACACCTTAGACAAGTGTTAACCCTCTCTTTTAGGTGTCGGAGTAGAACACCGGATTCATGTAACTCACATGGTCTCATGTCGGTTATTACACTTCTTCCCTAACTTAAAAAGTAAATGAACAAGCTAAGTATATGAAATCTTATTAGGGTAGTCTTGAAGCCTACTACATAGGGTGAGGGAGGGTATGTGACTTCTCTTTTCTCATTGCACATGTGGGATCCTAAGGGATGCTGCTAGTAGTGTTCTTTTATGATTAGGATTATGATTACGATTATGTTGACAAGGTATAATTAGTATTCATGTATTAAGTATGTTATGATTAATTGTAAAAATATGTTGTAAGTATGAAGTAGGTTGTTTGTGGTAATACTTAGCCTTGGATAGGATTATGAGGTTCTATCTTTGGCATTGCACAAGTATTGCTTGAATTGTCTATGTGTTGGGTTGATGTATGTTAAATTGACTTACTATGCTTATTATAATTGCAGGTTGAGTAAGGTTGATAGAAAGCATGATTTTGACTAAATTGTCCTTTTCTCATGCATTGATGATTTTGTGCATAGAAGTCAGACTTAGTACATGCGGTTTGTACTAACCCTTATTTCTCCCCCTTTTTCTCAAACATTTTAGGTTCGGGCTATTAAGAAGTTCGTGATCAATTGCAAAGAAGATTTGGATCTTTTCCCGAGTCATTGGTGAGTCCTCATGTTCCGGGACGTTGCCAAGTTCCATTCTAGCTATGATATTGTTTACGTTTAGAAATGTTATTCTTTATCTTATCATCGAGAAAATTATTGTAAGCCTATAATGGTGTATTGTTTTCATTGGATCTTTCCATATGTTCATACTCTTATAGATGGTTTAATGTGAGAAAAAATCTTAGACTAAATTCCTATAGGTTTGTTATGTTGTCGATGCGAGAAGCCTAAGTAAGATTCACATGTGAGGAGTCTATGTAAACTCCCTATTGAAAAGTTTTAAATTTTTTCGCATTTTTGAACTATGATATGATGTATGCGTAGGTCTTCTCTTAGTCCTATTAGAGGAAGATGACGCCGGTTATGCCTAGGGGGTACTTTGGGTCTTAAGAGAACATCTCAAGGCTAACTTTGAAATATCATCGAACGTTCTTGAACGTTTTACCTCCAAATGACTTCAAATCAAGTATGCCTTCTGTAAAACACTTATTTATCATATTTTAAAGCATTTTAGACACATTTGAGGCTCTAAGCACCTTAATTCATTTTGAGGGTCCTTACAATGTCCCCCACTTGAGAACATTCGTCCTCCAATGAAACTTTGAACACTTTAAACACAACAAGGACTTGAATGACCCATAGAGCAGCTCACAACATTCATAAAATCATCATATAGAAGTCAATGCACCAAAATTACAAGGAATACAAACTTCAAACCATTTAGCACTCAATGCAACACAAGCAAGCAAAACCTTTATTCACTCAGATTCAAAATGCAACAAACACATAGGCTCTTGTCATGTTTATAGGAAGAACATCCTTCTCCTAATCATAACCTGCTTTTTATATTTAATTTCATTAAAAGTTCATTATGCAACAACCTTTTAGTTACACATAGGCAAGTTCAACATCACTCAAGAAGTAAATAAGCACTTATACTTCAATGCACATAAACTTGAGCCAAGTAGATCAACTAGGATCCTCATCATTTAGACATATTTCCATGAAGGCCATACTCAACCTTACCAGGCTTAGTTATGTTTAAGGAGAAATGTCCTTCTCCTCAACACACTTACATGTCTCATAAGTTTATACACAAGCAATGCACAAAAGGTCAATTCATTTTAAATGAGAATTTCTCAACTTTTAACCAAAGCATGCTTATAATTCCTTCATAGTGAAGTCAACATGCTAAATCACACCACACACATTAGAACGATAGAATGTCATTTCACATAGATTTTAATTTCTAGCATAACACTAGCTTTCATAAACATGAATCATTTTAGGGAAATACTTACAATTTATAGGCACACACAAGGACATTAGCTAAACATACTTTCACTCTTCAATAATGACCCTACATTCATACTTCCCAAATCATAAAAGTCAAAAAATTTCAAGAGACTCATCATTTTTAATTTAAGGGAGACTCAATTTCTCATTGATGTCTTAAAACACCACACATTAAAAGTGACATCAAACATGTTCCTTACCTTGTCTCATGAAGTCTAATGCATAATTTACACATCAAAATGCACAATCAACATTAGAAAACATGAATTTGATCAGAAATCCCTTTTTTATGCAATTTAGGACCTTCAAAACATGCATAACATAGTGTCATTTAAGACATATATAACATATGGAGAACATGCAACTCATCCTTTTATGCAAGACTCCTATCATGAACAAGCTTCTATGAACTCTTTTGTTTCATGCTTGAGTATGAATAGAGGGAAAAGATAGAAATATCTACAACCTCACTACTCAGATCATCATCCCCCACTTTGGGTAAACCCATTTAAGAGCAACTTAATCTCAACCATCATTATTCCTCTAGGCCTAACACCCAAAGTAAATCCATAACAATCAAGTTAGTTCATACTACCCAACCACATAAGGTCTCAACTATACCATGAATACCAAGGGTTATGAAACATTAGGGGAAAACAATAGAGGAGACTTAGCCATAAGACCTATTTCTTTTCTTTCAATACTAAGGTAAGGTAAATTCTAGGGCATTCCAACCCACATCATCACCCTACAAGGTAAGCACACTACCTTCACATCTATGACCAAGCCTATACAAAGACTCAAATTCATACAAGTCAACTACGAAGAATCACACATGTATAAAGGTAACATTGAACCATTAAACATATACAAAGGCAACATCCATCCTTACCATTTAACACATTCGGTCCAAGTCATTTCAAACTCAAACCATACCATTATACTACCATCATGTATTCTTATAAAGCAACTCATTATTCCGAATAGAAACTGAATTAAACTATAACAACTTTTAACAAGTTATAACCATATCATACCATAAATCTTCAAATAACATGTTAAATAGCCATGAATGGCATCACATCAACATCTATAAAAGTTCACCTTCACATATACTGATCAACCCACAAAACAAAGATAAGCATCAAAACTCACCTTTTCTCCCTCAAGTATAGAGATACCATCTCATCCAAGCAATAACATCTAAAGACCACCGAACAAGAAAAAATCAGAGAGAGATCTTATAGAGTTAAGTTCTATGGCACGACATGAGAATAGTGTAGAAGGGAAACTCTATTATCCTATATCCCCTCGTCCATAGATGTGTTGCGACTCACCACAGATGAACGAGACTCTACTAAACGTGGCAATATGAGTCTTTGGACCCTAAAACCACTTTTATAAACCTCATGCTCTGATACCACGTTTGTCACGACCAGGGAGCACCCCATTGAAATAACATGGCGTACTTGTCCTCTTGGACGTCTTATACAAGCCCATAGTTACCATTCATCGCATTGTCATAGGTAAATTTAGCGGAAAATTTAAAACTTTTATAGCACATCATATGCTAGAACATCACTTCCATTATATATATAAATATGATAATACATAGTTAAAGACTCTAAGTCTCTTTGCCATCTTAGAGTAAACATCATAGAATACATTAGAGACACCACCCTTATAACATAAAATCATAAACTAAATTATTACATGATATAAAACATGACATAGGAAATCTTTCTTAAAGATCCCTTTTCTTGAGCTTGGGAACCACATATAATGACTTTCACCTAAGAGATATCATTTAAGCATAAATAACCTACACTTTGTGTAAAAATATAAGGTAGAATGGTGTTAGTACAAAAATGCACTAAGTATCGCAACCATGCAAAAACATGCATTTATAAGGTACATTTTACTTTGAAACCATGCATCATGCCTTTTTTGAAAACCTCAAAAACTTGATACAATAATAATCATACAATTCACATATTTCATTTAGGCATATACAATAGTCACAACATCACATAAAACCATACATTGCATTTAAGGCACAATTAGAACCACTATACAGTAAGCTCATTTCCTTTTACAATTACCTTTTATTCCCTTTACAGTAAACTCTTTTTCTTATTAATTCCTTAACTTCCCAAGTAACCCTCTAGTGATACTTGTTGCAATGTATAGATAATGTCCATTACACTATCCATACTAAAGCATCAGCTTAAGGCCACAAGAAAATCATACTAACAACCTACATTAATCACCAAACATATATACATAGAAGCATAACATATCATAAGACACATACTTCACATTCGACCCAACATACTTTATGAACCACATAGAAGAACTTATTACAAGACCACATACAAGTAAAGACTTCAAATATCATCATACTAAGACAATAAACAACATTAACCTACTTGGACTTTACTTCATAAGACATTACTCATAATCTCACTCTAAGCCTACTAGTGCAATGTACATGTGAAGTCGTATAACCTCACACATACTTAGTATACTCACAAAGAGAACACAAGCATTCCATTTGCTTTATACATCAACAAGACAAGTATAGACAACTTCATACATGCTAAGTAATCCCTTCATCATATAGTCAATAAGACCAACATATGCATATAACGTAAGACCACATCATATAGAGAAAGTAGTGTACTCATGCAACCAGGATAGGGTATGGTTTTAGTGCGTTATCTAACTATAAGAGCAGGAGCACAAGCACTTACTTTCTTTAAGACGCTAACTTCCACAGCAACTAAGAATTATCTCAGGTTTTCCATTAGTGCGCTCCGGAAAGAAGAATCAAAGGCGATAAAGCTCAAGTGATTTTTTTCTTGACTACTGTTACGACATGGAAGATTACTGCATACCCTAGGGAATACAACTCCATAAGAGCGATAAAGTACAGGGATAGAATGAATCAAACGATTCCTTATCTAATAGAAGAAACAATAGAATAGGAGTCGCAGGTTCGCAATTGGACACTTCTATGACTAGAAGAGCAGCGCCTAAGACTCTGAAGCAAAGGGAGGTAGTCCCGAGCCTTGCCTATCCATATATAGTGTCGGTGTTTTTTGCTAGTCACCTCAGTCCAGGCACAGCGTAGCATTATTGTAGCATTAGCTATGCGAGCCTCAGAGCAGCATAGCTTTACTGCCGAGCCCCTATGCAATAGCTAGACTTAGAGCGAGACTCTAAGATTATAGATGTCACGACCGGAATCTAGACCCCAGACGAGACCGGCGTCGTTGACCTCTCAGAGGTCGCAGACAAGCCTAAATACGTCATTCTTACTTCATCTAGGTTAATTTTAGCGGAAAATTTGAAACTTTTTGTTTCTTATCATGCATAAAGGTCATTCTACTTACATTCATAATGTTCACAATCAACCATCTAACATTAAGATTATCAACTGAAAGAAATAGTTCAATACTGCATTGAATGTATAATTGCCAAAATGGCACCAATACAATGTCTGAAATAAAAACGGAAAGAAACACTAGTGGAACATACTCTACTAGCTAAAGCCTGCATCTAAGCTAGATAGTAACGATAGACATCCTCGAAAGCATGAGGGCCTACCAAGTCCGGATGAAAGTTCCACGTCCGTATAGCTGCAACATCAACCTGTAAGCTCTAGCGTCCACCTGTGCCTGCACTTAAAAATATAAAGTTGTATGGGATTAGTACACACTTGTACTAAGTATGGGTATATGCAAGCACACACCAAGGACATGCATGAGTAAAAATAGCTCTTTCCTAACAACATGATTATGGAAAGTCAAGTCAGTGGACTTGCCAAATTGGGATTAGGAAAGTGAGTGAGCTTTCCAAATTTGGATTAGGAAAGTTAGTGAGCTTTCCAAATTTGGATTAGGAATGTCATGCCATGAGAGTAACATGCATCGTCATACTTATCATATTGCACACAACACATAACATCTTACACATAGCACATATCATATTGCATATAGCACATAACATCTTTCATACCATTCATTCATATGCCATGAGACCTTGGAATCATGGACTTAACATCAAGACTTCCAAAAATGAGGGCCCAACATATGGGACCTCAACTAGGGAGCCTTCTTTAGCAAACACAGAGTCTGCTTCATTCATTCATACGTACTTCATTTCATTCATTCATAAGCTAGTGTAAACACCATCTATACCTAGGATGTAGTTTAAGACTCTCATCGGGTTTGCTGTGCAATGATCATGAATAACCTAGTGTTATTACTTGAGTCTAGCACACCTCTTGATTATCCTATCCTAACACCTTTGGTATCGTTCATTTCATTATGTGTATCATTTGAGGATTTCCTCATTCATTTATTGGGAACTTTAACTTTAACGGACATAAATCATGTGAGCATCATGAAATCCAGTGTCTCCCCCACACCAAAAAGAGGTGGAATCACCAGCTAAAGTGACCCAAAACATGCTAGCGTATATGGGAATTGAACCCCACCAGATCCCTATATTGGCAGTATAGGTTCGAAGACTAGGAGATATAAAGAGACCCATACCCGGCATGCCAGACAGTCTCATCTCGTGAGAGTTAGGTGAACCTCCGCCCTTCCCGAAAGAAGGCATCACCTCTCATAGCTAGTCTATCTGTGCTCAGTATAAAGTTCCATTTCATTCAACTCATACGTCATGGAAGCTGACTTCTAGTATGAGGACATCATATCTCAATAGATGATTTCTCATCTCATCATTAGATTAAGTATACATTATTCTCAATACTTTCATTAGAGTGTTAATAGAGACTGGTATCTTCATTAACTTTACACTCTCATAGGTGAGTACGTTTTGGTAACATTTACTTAGGCTCATTTGAGATTGCTCTCATCTTTTACATTAGCCTCTTCTCATGTTGTCACCACATTCATTAACTTTAGCACATTGCTCTTCCTAATTACTAACCCCTTATTACGTGAATGTTCATTTGATCATATGCCAATGCACTTGGCCATTTAGTGTGTTTCACACTCTTACTTAACCCTTCTAGGGTTTCATCATCTCATTACATACATCTTAGGTTCACTTATTTTTAAACGTATGTTAGACTTATGGGTCTATACATACAAGCCATGAGGCTTCATTCATAGTTCATTTAAGTGATTCATATTTTCCTAAGATTATGTGGTACAAGACTTATGCATATTGTATGTATGCCAAGATCTCGATTTCGATCTAAGTAGGCAGCATTATTCTTGAATATTTAATTCACGTATGACTTATGTATCAATATGGAATTTGAGCAAGGGAACCCGGTTTCGAATCCCTTGGACAACACTTTACATTTTTCTGTTTATTTAATTTCGGTCCACATGACATAGGGACCCTAGATCGAGCCCCAACATCAAAGTTTCCTTTTTATTTATATCCTTTGAAAATTCTCTTCCTTGGCCGAGGGATTGTGGGATCGAACCCCCACAAGCCCTTTTTTATTTATTTATTTTTCCTTGACTATCTCGAGTTGACCATGAGGTTGTGGGATCAAACCCCCACAACCTCACTTTATTTTTCTTGTAATTCTCTTTTACTACCTAGAGGTCGTGGGTTCGATTCCCACGCCTCACATTTCATTTCTTTTCATTTTCTTTTAATTCTCCTTTACTGCCTAGAGGTCGTGGGTTCGATTCCCACGCCTCACATTTCTTTTCTTTTCATTTTCTTTTAATTTTCCTTTACTGCCTAGAGGTCGTGGGTTTGATTCCCACGCCTCACATTTATTTTCTCTTTGTTTTTCCTTAAGCTGTCTGAGAGGTTGTGGGTTTGAATCCCACTCCTCTCATTTCTTATTTTCATAGCTTATTTTTTCAGCCAAGACCATGGTTCGAATCCCCTTCACCAAATTCCTTTTTACTTCTTTATTTTCATGGTTTTTAACATGGTGAGGTCACGGGTTCAATCCTCCATGACCTCACTTGTTTTAATTCATTTTTCACAACATTTTGAACCATCTTAACTTGACAGAAATTCATCACTTGAAGCTGGAAATTTTGTAGCTTTTCAGCATATTTTCATCAAGTTACACTTTAGTTCTTAGGGAAATTTCATAGAGCATTTAGAACGTTTTAAGTGCATTTTAATGGATTCGCTTAGCCAAGAGATTATCACTCAAATCAGCCACATTTCATCTCATATGAACATCACGATTTACATAAACATGTGTACATGACATACAAAGAACTATCATGCCATTTCAAGCCCTAAACCGTAACCAGTAGCCACGGCAACACCCCCAATCACACATAGTTACATTTTCGAAAATACATCAACATAATTCACATAATTCCGAGCATACATATAAACACATAATCATCACGAAAACACGTTTCATCCCTAGTTTTCTACCAGCAAACATAATCAACCTATGATTCAATGGGAGCTAGTGACAGGGACATGCAATGGCGAACAAACCTAGTTTTCGGAATAGATTCGTCTGAACCTTAAGGGTCTCTTGGGAAAGGGACCAAGAGAGAAGAGAACCCATACCTTTTATGACGTTCAAACCTTGAAGTTGCTGCCCAAACCTTCTCCAACACTCATGTCCAAAACCAAGTTTCAACACCAAACTTTCGATGGAAAACCCTTCCTTTGCCTAACGTATTTTGCTTAGCGTTTGATTTTATTTTTCGTTGTGAGTTCTTCATGTGTGAAGAACATTAGTAAATTTTCTGTTCTAGCATGTTATTTTGGCATAGAGAACACGTGAGAAAGAAGAGAGAATGGTCGTGGATGTTGAGGAGATAAACGTGAGAGAGTGAGAGTTTTATTAGGCTTAGGAGTCTAGTTTAGGACTTAGTCAAAAAAGGTTTAGTTAAATATAAAACAATTCTGATTTCGTTTTATTTTAAATCAGCCAATAAATAATAAATATTAATTAATTACATTAATTTACCAACTTAAATAAAAACAAATTTAATTCATTGCTTCCACCTAGGTTCGAACCTGGGTGGAGCAAGACTTCACTTCAAGAGCCAATTTTTGGCCATCTCTCCCCAAAGTGCCCCTCCACCTTATTAATTAAATAATTAATTATATATTTAGGTTATTACGATACTACCCTTAGCCTGGAAAAAGACCATTTTACCCCTAGACCCTCTAAACCTATGATTTTCCCTTTTTAAGTCCGGTAAAGACTCCTTCGAGTAAATCTTCGTATTCGAGAGCCTTACATGGCTGGACCCAACCTTTCCTAGCTCAACTAACTCCCCAAGTTAGTTGGCTTGGCTGTAGCAAGGGTTCAGAGGTCTGGTTCTACGCGCATCATTCCGTGTGAACTCGGTCTAATCGTAGGCATTCTAGCCACATTAAGCATTACTTATCATATCCATTTTTAGGGTTGTTATAATAGAATCATTAGGACTCATACCTTGCATTTAATCACAACAAGTAGACAACACGAAAATGTCAAGCATAAGGAACATTAACATAGTCATATACATTAGAAAACCTTCCTAGAACTCCCTTCAAGAACTAAGTTCCATTTATTGAAAAACCTTTATTAACATTACTTTATAAAAGTCGGCTTTAGCAGATTGAATCCCCATATGCTTAGCTCATAGGTCATAGATGAGATTCTATTAACCTTAATCATGTGAGAAGACCTTTCACATGGACATAGCATATTCAAGCACCATCTAGTTTAGGATACCCTTGAGAACACCTTTCAAGAGCCCCTCTATACACTAGATCATCATACATGCATAATGGACATGTTTTCATGTGTGTGTACATATATTTGAGCAAACAATTCACATAAAAAACCTTAGGCCACAAATAATCATAGGAGTTTCCCTAACCGAGGTTATCCTAAGACTCTCCAAGGTAAGACATGAAGGAAATGCCCATACACCTCCTTCAATGCACACCAAGGAGATCCTTAACACTACCCATCATAGGCTTACTCCACTCGGGAGAACAAGTCACCACTCAATAACAAGACATTAGAAGAACACTCAACAACACACCAAGACTCCCCTTTCAGAATGCCTACTTAGTACAATGAGTAGATGGCGTCCCATTCCACCACCTACCCTAAGTAGTACACTCTTGTAGAAGGCTTGGCACCAAGACTCCCCTTTCGAAAGGTCTACTTAGTGCAATGGATAGATAGCGTCCCATACCACCGCCTACCCTAAGTAGTACGTTTTTTTAACAGACTTAGTTCATTCAATTCATATAAAACTCAACAAGACTCCCCTTTCGAAATGCCTACCTAGTGTAATGGATAAATAGCGTCCCATTCCACTACCTATCCTAAGTAGCACATTCTTTTAGAAGGCTTAGCACTTTCATTACTTTTGGGGGGTAGCTTAACCGACATAGACCATGAGATCTAGACATGGAATCCCGATATTAACCCCTATCGGATGAGGGATCCTCACTTTCCTAGAGTAAGGTCATTCTCTTAGCTTTAACATGGCTTTCTCAATAGCTACACCTATGAGGGCGCATAGTTAAGGGATAAGGAGATTGCTACTAAGTAACTCATTCTCTACTAACGAGGAGTACTCATCTCAAGAGGTAAATTTTAATACAACATCTCAACTCACGAAGTGTAACCACCCATTCTTTATACCTCTCGGTGCTAAGCATAATCCCCACGGATTCTCAACATTTCATAATATAGGTTAAGGATAACTAGTGAACACCACTTCTCAACTCACGAAGAGTATTCATCCTCCGACCTATCTTAGAAATCTCTTAGGATGAAGTGAGGTTGCTACTAAACACTTCATCTCAACTCACGAAGAGTGTTCACCCCAAAATTCCCCTTTTTACTTAACTTAGTTTCATTCATTCATTTAAGTGTGTGTGTGTACATGTTAACACACCTTGCATATAATCATCATTTCATTTACATTAACTTCTATACTTACATTCGACCTTCATTCATCAAATCACACACTTTACATTCTTCACATAATCATATACTTCATTTAGGTATACTCTCTAGCCTACTTCACATAATAGCGTCATAAAGCACATTTAACAAGAATAACATCATTTTCATCTTACTTCACATAACAAGCCTCAATGGCCTCATTCACAATAAACAAGTAACTTCACATTCATACAATTCAACTAAACACCGCCACCAAGAAGGTGGACCGTACCACTCAAGAGCATTCGAAATTAAGGCTAAACAACATAACCAACTTACCATTTTATCCAAGCTTCCATCACATATAATATTTTACTCAATATTTCATCATAATATAGCCCTTATGGCAATATCTAAACAACAATATCAACCATAAGAAACCAAAGCTCAATGACTACAAATTCATGCTCATTTAATCCATTTCTTAAGCTAAAATATGATAAGAGATTTAACATATTTTCATTGAAGTTTTAGAATTAAAATCATCAACTAACATTAGAAACATCATTTTTATATAGTTAGAAATGTTTTCATGCAAGACCCATATTTAGAGTTGAAGATAGAGGAAACTATGGTTTAAAACCCTTTTTGAAAATCCATTAGAAGTGACTCCTTGAATGGAAGAGAGTTCAAGGATGGATACCATACCTCAAGTAGATAAAAAACCACTAATTTTGATGAAGAACGCGACCACCAACAGCCCTCCTAGCTCCTTCTTGACTTCTAGCTTCTATGAAGTTTGAGAGAGAGTTCTAAGAGAGAGGGGTTTGGGGTTTTAGGGAATGAGGTCTAAAATTAGGTCTTAGGTTTGAAACACTTTAATATACCTAATAAACCCTAAAATAAATTTCCAAGGTCCTTAAAAGAGTTCGGGTGAATTAACCAAACACCCCAAGCCAAGGCAGCCTTTTAACAGCTTTTCATAGAAGCATCCACGATTCCCTAACGACGGACCGTGTGTCAACCAACGCCCCGTCTATGGGGGTTATATGGTTGGGTATGAAACCCTCCAAACCTGCATACATGAAGGTAAAATCTACAGACCAAGTAGACGGGCCGTCGATTGGTCAACGGGCCGTCGACTGGTCCCGTTGGTGGACACTGCCAGGCAGTTTTGGACCAAAGTCTTGGGCCCTTCTCTAGGGCCCCTTGTGTGTCCTAGGTGGGGTAGTTCCCGGATGATAAACCCCTAAACATAGTCGTATAGGTCTTAGGAACATCCCACACCAATTTAAAACAAAATGAACACGTAAAACTCACACAAACACATGAGAACACACAACCACTATCTAAGGCATATCTTTCGAACGTCATGAACGTTTGACCTCCAAACTTAAACAAACTTTAAACACTGCCTAAGGACACTAAAATAACTCATTTTAACTTAAAATTAAATCAAGAAACAATCACGAAACTCTAGTTCACCTTAGTTCGTTTTAGGGTGTCACATTCTCCCCCACTTGGAATAACATTCGTCCTCGAATGACACTAAAACTATAAGACCATAAAGGTCTCAATTAGAAACACATAACACATTACAATCATGATCAATACACTCATAATCAAAGCATCAACTACCAAGTAGCACCATTTCACATTTTCAAACACTTGCAACACAGACAACTTTTTGCAAGACTTCACAATTTCAAAATTCATCCTTATCCTTATTTTATGGAGGAACTACCTTATCCAACATTAAACATGCTCAATTAAAACACTTTTACACACATTGAAACTACAATTCAAGATAAAACAATTTTCTTCAAAAATGAGAAACTT
Organism: Solanum lycopersicoides; assembly: GCA_022817965.1. Classification (NCBI taxonomy): domain Eukaryota; kingdom Viridiplantae; phylum Streptophyta; class Magnoliopsida; order Solanales; family Solanaceae; genus Solanum; species Solanum lycopersicoides. The sequence continues at coordinate 22,503,451 of CM040625.1, read as the reverse complement.
AACAGTGAGCATTCACTGTAACACTGTTAAACATGCCAAAATTTCAAAAATCCATTCTTTGAGCAATTCATCAATATGGCATGATCAAATGAAGTATAAAACTATATAAACTCATCTCATAACATAAAAACAACAATCATAAAGATTTAAGACTTACCGAGACCATCAACTCCGGATTAGTTATCCTTCCTAGCTCCCATCCCATAGGGAGGGTTCTTCTTTGGAGCATTAGGATCTAGGGGAGTTTGATTGACCTCTTTCCCTCTGGATTTGATGCTAGGGAAGTCCCTCATCTTGTGGCCTTTACTACTACAACTAAAACAACTATCCGTTTCGGCAAGACAATTACCCAAATGTTGCTTCCCACAAGTAGTACACCTTGCCCTTTCAAATGGCCACCACCTTGGTAATTTTGGTTTGGAGCCCTATCCTTGTCTCCCATGGAAGAATCTTTGTGATAGAACCTCTTCTTAGTTTTTGGTGACTAGAATCACCTGACCTAGGCCTCTTACCCTCTTGTCTTATCTCCCTAATTTTGGACTCCTCAATTTGTTGTGCATACACCATGAGCCTAGAGATATCCATGTCATTAAGAAAAATTATCGTACGACACTCTTTCTCCACTAAGCTAGACATTCCCATCACAAATTTGTTCATTCTAGCCCTAGGGTTGGCTACCATGGTTGGGGCATACTTAGAGAGGTCGGTGAATTTGAGAGAGTACTCTTGCACACTCATTCTCCCTTGATGAAGGTTAATGAATTCAACCATCTTCTTCTCCCTCAACTCTAAGGGAAAGAACCTATCTAGGAAAGACTCTTTGAATTCCTCTCAATCAACCGGATCATCTTGTAAGGGTGTCTCACCCCTCCATTCCTCAAACCAACACTTGAGCCACATTTTTGAGTTGGTAAGAGGCTAACTCCGCTTTCTCCCTAGGGGTCACACCCATAGCATCTACCACTTTGAAAACCTCATCTATGAAACCTTGTTGATCTTCATCCACCTTAGTGCCATGAAAAGTAGGAGGGTTCATCCTCATGAAATCACAAATTCTAGAAGCGGGAGTACTAGCATTTGGTGAGGTCCACCTCCTTCATTATCTTGGACAACAAAGTGATTATTGACGACATGAGATTGAGCCGTCATGAGTCGGGTTAAGTTCATTAGGGCAGCCCTCAATTCCGCATTAGTCATATCTCCTTCAACAAAAGGATCTTGAGAAATAGGAGGCAATTGGGGCACATGAGGCTCTTGAGGTTCCGGAGGAACTTCAGGTTCTTGAAGGGGAACCTCCTCATTCTCTCCATCTAGTCCAACAATAGGAACTTGGTCAACACGGAGAGGGATATTCTCATTAGCTACACCTCCCTTCTCCCTTCTAGCGGTTGATCTCCTCGTAACCATGTCCTATAAACACAAAGAGAAGAGGTTGAGAAAAGACATCTTATAGAAATCAACTCTAAGGCACGACATTAGAATAGAGATGAAAGGGAAACTTCTGTCATCCTATAGCCTCTTGTCCATGGATGTGTCACGACTTACACCAATGACCAAGATTCTACTAGATGTGTCTTGTGAGACTTTTAGACCCTAAACTATTTCCATAACCATATGCTCTGATACCAAGTCTTTCACGAACCGAAAGTACCCCGTAGAAGCTAGGGAGAACCCTTGGGTCATGACCGGGCTTACTTTACCCTTTGGGGTCTTGTAGAATCCCTTTAACTATCGTTCATTACATAAGACATGAAAAGTAGTGCGGAATTTAAAACTTTTCACGACATTTAATATAAAAAGGAAGTCTTTAATAAATACTAATAAAATCTCATCGTCACAAGCCAAAGTTAAAGACACGACATAATATTTTAGGGACACGGCACTTTACATTAAAAGAAATACATAATAATTCTTTTAATAAAGAAAACTAAGAAATAGAACTATGCCCTCGAATATATGAGGACATAATTAGTTTTAGAGAATCTTTCCCAAGCTTTGCCTTCTAGCCTTCAACCTTGCTTCCAAAACCTATACTTATAGAGTATAAAAAAGTATGGGGTTAGTACAAATAATGTACTAAGTATGGCATATGCAAAAACATGCAAAAAGGGACATTTTTGTATAATTAGACTTTCATGCCAAATAAGTAGAACATTCATGAATTTAGAAGTAAAATAACATAAGAAACATCATTTAACACTTAGAGAAGAATTTCCATAATTTTAATAAAAAGAGACACTTTACAGTAAGCCTTCCAAATTTTACAGTAAATTATTTTGAATTTACAGTGAACCAATTTAACTTCAAAACAGTGAATTTCCAAGGTATTGCCAAGAGGAAGTGAACTCATTTCCGTAGGAGTTTCCCTAACCGAGGTTATCCTAAGACTCTCCAAGGTAAGACATGAAGGAAACGTCCATACACCTCCTTCAACGCACACCAAGGAGATCCTTAACACTACCCATCATAGGCTTACTCCACTCGGGAGAACAAGTCACCACTCAATAACAAGACATTAGAAGAACACTCAACAACACACCAAGACTCCCCTTTCGAAATGCCTACATAGTGCAATGAGTAGATGGCGTCTCATTCCACCACCTACCCTAAGTAGTACACTCTTTTAGAAGGCTTGGCACCAAGACTCCCCTTTCGGAAAGTCTACTTAGTGCAATGGATAGATAGCATCCCATACCACCACCTACCCTATGTAGTACGTTCTTTTAGAAGACTTAGTTAATTCAATTCATATAAAACTCACCAAGACTCCCCTTTCGAAATGCCTACCTAGTGTAATGGATAAATAGCGTCCCGTTCCACTACCTACCCTAAGTAGCACATTCTTTTAGAAGACTTAGATCTTTCATTACTTTTGTGGGGGTTAGCTTAACCGACATAGACCATGAGATCTAGACATGGAATCCCGATATTAACCCCAATTGGATGAGGGATCCTCACTTGCCTAGAGTAAGGTCATTCTCTTAGCTTTTACATGGCTTTCCCAATAGCTACACCTATGCGGGCGCATAGTTAAGGGATAAGGAGATTGCTACTAAGTAACTCATTCTCTACGAACGAGGAGTACTCATCTCAAGAGGTACATTTTAATACAACATCTAAACTCACGAAGTGTAACCACCCATTGTTCATACCTCTCGGTGCTAAGCATAATCCCCACGGATTCTCAACATTTTATAAAATAGGTTAAGGATAACTAGTGAACACCACTTCTCAACTCACGAAGGGTATTCATCCTCGACCTATCTTAGAAAGCTCTTAGGATGAAGTGAGGTTGCTACTAAACACTTCATCTCAACTCACGAAGAGTGTTCAACCCAAAACTCCCCTTTTTACTTAACTTAGTTTCATTCATTTCATTTAAGTGTGTGTGTGTACATGTTAACACACCTTGCACATAAGCATCATTTCATTTACATTAACTTCTATACTTACATTAGACCTTCATTCATCAAATCACAAACTTTACATTCTTCACATAATCATATACTTTATTTAGGTATACTCTCTAGCCTACATCACATAATAGCGTCATAAAGCACATTTAAGAATAACATCATTTTCATCATACTTCACATAACAAGCCTCAATGGCCTCATTCACAATAAACAAGTAACTTCACATTCATACAATTCAACTAAACACCGCCACCAAGAAGGTGGACCGTACCAATCAAGAGCATTTCGAAATTAAGGCTAAACAACATAACCAACTTACCATTTTATCCAAGATTCCATCACCTATGATATTTTACTCAATATTTCATCATAATATAGCCCTTAGGGCAGTAGCTAAACAACAATATCAACCACAAGAAACCAAAGCTCAAAGACTACCAATTCATGCTTATTTAATCCATTTCTTAAGCCAAAATTTGATAAGGGCTTTAACATATTTTCATTGAAGTTTTAGCATTAAAATCATAAACTAACATTAGAAAGATCATTTTTGAATCATTAGAAACATTTTCATGCAATACCCATATTTAGAGTTAAAGATAGAGAAAACTAGGGTTGAAAACCCTTTTTGAAAATCCATTAAAAGTGACTCCTGGAATGGAAGACCGTTCAAGGATGGATACCATACCTCAAGTAGAAGAAAATCCACTAATTTTGATAAAGAACTCGACCACCAATATCCCTCCTAGCTCCTTCTTGACTTCTAGCTTTTATGGAGTTTGAGAGAGAGTTCTAAGAGAGAGGGGTTTTGGATTTTAGGGAATGAGGTCTAAAATTAGGTCTTAGGGTTTGAAACACTTTAATATACCTAATAAACCCTAAAATAAATGTCCAAGGTCCTTAAAAGACTTGGGGTGAATTTACCAAACACCCCAAGCCAAGGCAGCCTTTTAACAACTTTTCATAGCAGTACCCACGATTCCCTAACGACGGACCATGTGTCAACCAACGCCCCATCGATGGGGGTTCTATGGCTGGATCTGAAACCCTCCAAAGCTGTAGACCTGCAGGTCCAATCGACTGACCAAGTCGACGAGCCGTCGATCGGTCAACTGGTCGTCGACTGGTCCTGTTGGTGGATACTGCCACGTAGTTTTGGACCAAAGTCTTGGCCCTCTAGGGCCCCTTGTGGGTCCTAGGTGGGGTCGTTCCCGGATGATAAACCCCTAAACATAGTCGTCTAGTTCTTAGGAACATCCTACACCAATTGCAAACAAAACGAACACGTAAAACTCACTCAAACCCATGAGAACACACAAGGACTATCTAAGGCATATCTTCCAAACGTCATGGACGTTCTTGGACGTTTCACCTCCAAACTTAACCAAACATTACACACTGCCTAAGGAAACTAAAATAACTCATTTTAACTTAAAATTAACTCAAGAAACAATCACGCATCTCTAGTTCACCTTAGTTCGTTTTAGGGTGTTACAGATATTACCCATCACAGAGTTTGCTTGGTCTATGCATTGATGACGGTTAGAGAGTTGAACATTGGTGTAAGATCCCGAAAATGAATTAGGTGAAGCTAGAGCCTAACGTGGTTGTCATGGTGGTCTAAGGTCCTAAAATGACCTATAATGTTGTATTGAGGCAGTTTCTATGAGTTTAGATTCATTGGAAGTCAAACGTCAAGGGACAACTAAGACGTTCGACGACTAAGTCACTTATGTGTCTCATATGTGCTTCCATGTGTTTATGTGTGATTCATGAGGTTATAAGGTCCTTAAATGATTTATTATTATGTATATAGGAAGTGTGTCAAGTTTCATGAAGTTTGGAGGTAAAACGTCCAAGAACGTTCATGACGTTCGAAAGATGTGCCTTGAAATGACCTTGTGTGTCTAAGCATGTTTCGTCGATTTTAACGTGTTCATTTTGGGTAAAATTCATGTGAAATGTCCTAAAATTGTATACGATTATGTTTGGGTTGGAAACGTCCAGGAAAATATACCCAAGGACCATCCAAGGGTCCTTGAGGAAGGACCCAAAGTTGGTGCCAAGGTAGCCCAAGACAGCCACCACAGAGGCAATCGATGTCCAGTGGGTCATTCGATGCCCCGTTAGTGGGGTCCCATTGATTGGGACTTAGTCTTGGGGGAGAGGAACCAAAATACAAGCCTCAGCTCCAGACCACGGACCAACAGGACGGTCCGTTGGTCAAGGGACGGGTCGTCGATGGTGTTGTGTCCTTGCGTGCAGGTCACTTTAAGTTGAGGGGTGAAATGGGAATTTCATAGCACTTCCAAATAAGAAGTTTGGATGTTCCTAAGGGGTATTTTAGGTATATTAGACATGTATATATGTCTTTAACACTTAAAAGATTTCATTCTTCCAAATTAAAACCCCAAAATCCCTTAGAAATTCCTTAAGACTCCAATAAAGCTAAAACTCAAGGAAGAGCTTGGATTGGAGATTTTAGTGGTGATTATTCATCAAATTGGAGGATTATCTTTATTGAGGTATGGTTTTTGATCCTTGAAACTCGTTTCATCAAGGATCCCAAATTCAAAGAAGTTTTCTAAAGCTTCAAAGATGAATTGACCTATTTCATGATCTATCCATGGGTTCTTACATTAAAGGTTTTTAATCATTGAATAGTGATTGAATTATTGTTATTTATATGATTTTAACTTAAATAACTTATGAGCCCATGTTATTGATGAACCCTAGTTTTTGACTACTTTATGTATTATTTGATATCACCTTCATGTTTATGAATTGTGTTGTAGTTTCTTATGGTCCATCTAATGATGTAAGAATTGTATTCAATTGATATCTAATTGGTCTTATATTGATAAATCTATATTGAATTGATTTATATTCATTGAGTATTATGATTTATGCATTGAATTCATGTTCATGGCCATGGGTAAGGGCCTTATGATATTGAATTTGGTGATTTAGCATTGGATTGAAGTGTTGAGGATGGTGTGGTGGTATGCTACCCTATTTCCCTTTTATTTCATGTTAATTACTTCAATTATGTTGTGATTTGTTTGGTCCACTTATGGTGGCGGTGTTATGTGATTGATGTGGCCTTGTCGGCGTTATTTTAAGTATTATGATGATTATGGCCTTGTCGGCAACTACTTGAAGTAATGTGATGATTTGTGTAGTTGATTATGTGAAGTATGATCATATCTACCTATATGCGAAGTAATGTTAAAGTATGTGTTCTTATATTGAAGTTGTTAGGTAATCATGTTAGACTATGACTATGTGTTCATGTGTGTAGTCTTAGAGTTGATGCATGGTTATTCCTACCTGACTATATGAGTTTATGATAGTTATATTGATTATGATATAGTAGTGCATAGTATGAATTTTAGATGATAATGGTCGTTCCTATGTGCTTCTAAAATGACATGTAATATGTAATAAAGTGAAGTATGTTGTGTCTTGTTTTGGTAGACTTGCGTCCCTTACTTGATGCATGTATGAAAGTGAATATGTGATGTCTTGAATTAGGAGGCTAAAGCATATTAGTCTTGTATGTATGAATGATATATGAGACCTTGAATGATGATAAGAGGGTCATTTATGTGAAACCTTGAACCTAGTGGTAAGGTTATGAACCTTGATGTAGAAAGTCGTAATGGTATCCTTCATGTAATGAATGATGGACTTAAGGTTGATTGGCTGGAACGGCATCATATCAAACCTTAGGAAAGTCATAAAGAGCTTCTTGTATCCATTGTAAGGCAGCCCTAGGGGACCTCTTTGGTAGGGTAAATGTAATTGGGTGATGAACCTGATATGGAACCCCTTATAATGAACCTTAATATCACCGAGTGAGTATGGTAAGGGAAGTAGTTCTAGTTAAAGTATGAGGCTAGAATTCAAAGTAATCCCTTCATATTCCTTAACCATGTACCTACATGGGATGTCTCCAAGTTCTACCATTGGCAAGTAGAACAACCTCATCGGAGTAGGATAGAACTCCGGATTCCATGTTTTGCTACTATGGTTTATGTCGGTTATTGCATATTCTCATCATGTGGGATACCCATTAGCATTAGAGAAGTTCTATGAAGTTTAGGTGGTGGTATGGGACGCTATCTAGACATTGCACAATAGACTTTGAAGATGTTAGTTAGAGTCCCTAGGTCCTGTCCAAAGACCATTACTTGAATGTCCTTTATGTGATGAATGTTTCTTAATGAACTAATGAATTAATGACTTATGTTAGAAAGTATGTAAATGAATAAGTAACTAATCTAGAATGACGGAACGATTCCTTAGTTAAAGTGTGAAGAGGGAATAAGGAATGATCTCTTCATGTCTTATCTGATAATTGAAGTCTTGAGAATGACTTTAGTTAGGGAAGTTGGTTGATTCTTTAGGAATGATCTAAACCTAGGAAGTCTTAAGGATTATTTAGGTAACCTTGAAGAGGGTGTATGGGCGTTCTCTTCTACGAGTACTTAAGTAAGTCTTTTGATAACCTTGGTAAAGAGAATGTCATATCTTATATGTTATGTATGTTGGTGTATTGTAAGTGTGTATTTGTCTCATTATGAGTAATCTTGAGGATCGTTTAGGCACACTTAGAGAGGGTGTATGGACGGTCTCTCTTTGTGTGACTTAAGTGAGTCTTAGAATAGATTATAGTGAGAAGACTACTTGCTAGGAAGTGTTAAAAGCGAAGGGAAAGCACTTCATTGTTATAGTGAAGCAAATCACTGTACAGTGAATATGTAAAGTGACTTCGAAAAATGTGAAAATTGGTTTAAATGTTATCTTATGTGTTTCTAAGTTGATAAGTGTTGTTCTTATGATTATATTATGATACTTAAATGAAAGGATGCATATTTCCAATAAATGTCCGTTTTCATGATTTTTATGCATTATGTCATACTTAGTACATGCGGTTGTACTAATTCCATGCTTTTATCTATCTTTATAGTGGTTGGTAGGTGAGGAGCATTTGGCAAGCAAGACTTGGATAGTAGCATCTTTCAAGTGAAGTTGAAGTATGTCCCCATTTGACTCGAGGGCATAGATGTCTTTTATCGTTTCCTATTGAAGTATTGTAATAGACTTAGTAGTACTATATTTCTATTTCTTATAGGCCGTGTCCCAATTACTCTTGTGTCTAAGATTGATGTGATTGAGACTTAGTATTTCCTATGATTTTATATGAAAGAGTTTTTTTAAGACTTATAGAATATTTTGTGAAAAGTTTTAATTCCGCACTACTTTTCACTATGTATATGCGATGAATGATATGTAAGGGCTTGTATAAGACCTCCGAGAGGTCGAGTACGCCGGTTACACTCCAAGAGTGACATATCCTCTAGGGTATGTGTCACGACCGGAATCTAGACCCCAGACGAGACCGGCGTCGTTGACCTCTCAGAGGTCGCAGACAAGCCTACTTACGTCATTCTTACTTCATCTAGGTTAATTTTAGCGGAAAATTTGAAACTTTTTGTTACTTAACATACTTATTAAACATTCTCATTAATACATAATTGTTCACCATCAACCATCTAATATTAAGATCATCAAATGAAAGAAATAGTATAATATAGTAATAAAGATGTACTTGCCAAAATGGCACCAATACAATGTCTGAATAAAACAGAAAGAAACGCTAGTGGAACATGCTCCACTAGATCACTCTAAAACTAAGCTAGAATATAAATGGCAGCATCCTCGAAAGCATGAGGGCCTACCAAGTCCGGATGAATGCTCGACGTCCGGATAGCTTCAGCGTCAACCTGTAGCTCTAGCGTTCACCTGTGCCTGCACCTAAAATTGTAGAGTTGTATAGGGTTAGTACACACTTGTACTAAGTATGGGTATATGCAAGCACACACCAAGGACATGCATGAGAAAGGATAGCTCTTTCCTAATAACATGATCATGGGAAGTCAAGTAAGTGGACTTGCCAAATTGGGATTAGGAAAGTTAGTGAACTTTCCAAATTCGGATTAGGAAAGTCATGCCATGAGAGTAACATGCATCATCATACTTATCATATTGCACACAACACATAACATCTTACACATAGCACATATCATATAGCATACAACACATAACATCTTGTATAACATTCATTCATATGCCATGGGACCTTGGAATCATGGACTTGACATTAAGACTTTCCAAAATGAGGGCTCAACATATGGGACCTCAACTAGGGAGTCTTCATTAGCAAACACAGAGCCTGCTTCATTCATTCATACGTACTTCATTTCATTTCATTCATAGGCTAGTGTGAACACCAGCTATACCTAGGATGTAGTTTAAGACTTTCATCAGGTTTGCTGTGCAATGATCAAGAATAACCTAGTGTCATTACTTGAGTATAGCTCACCTCTTGATTATCCTATCCTAACACCTTTGGTATCATTAATTTCATTATGTGCATCATTTGAGGCTGGCCTCATTCATTCATTGGGAACTTTAACTTTAACCGACATAGATCATGTGAGCATCATGAAATCCAGTGTCTCCCCCACACCGAAAGAGGTGGAATCACCGGCCAAGGTGCCCCAAAACATGCTAGCGTACATGGGAATTTAACCCTGCCAGATCCCTATATTGGCGGTATAGGTTCGAAGACCAGGAGATATAAGGAGACCCATACCCGGCAAGCCGGACAGTCTCATCTCATGAGAGTTACGTAAACCTCCGCCCTTCCCAAAAGAAGGCATCACCGCTCATAGCTAGTCTATCGGTGCTCAGTACAAAGTTCCATTACATTCAACTCATACGTCACGGAAGCTGGCTTCTAGTATGAGGACATCATAGCTCAATAGATGATTTCTCATCTCATCATTAGTATTAAGTGTGTTAATCTCAATACTTTCATTAGAGTGTTCATAGAGACTGGTCTCTTCATTATCTTACACTCTCATAGGTGAGTACGTTTTGGTAACATTTACTTAGGCTCATTTGAGATTGCTCTCATCATTTTCATTAGCCTCATATCATGTTGTCACCACATTCATTAACATTAGCACATTTGCTCTTCATAATTACTCACCCCATTTTACGTGAATGTTCATTTCATCATATGCCAATATACTTGGACATTTGTGTGTTTCACACTCTTACTTAACCCTTCTAGGGTTTCGTCATTTCATTACATACATCTTAGGTTCACTTATTTTTAAACGTATGCTAGACTTATGGGTCTATACATACAAGCCATGAGGCTTCATTCATAGTTCGTTAAGTGACTCATACATTCCTAAGATTATGTAGTACAAGACTTATGTATCTTGTATATATGCCAAAATCTTGATTTCGATCTAAGTAGATGGCATTATTCTTGAACATTTAATTCACGTATGACTTATGTATCAATACAGAAATTTGGGCAAGGAAACCCAAGTTCGAATCACTTGGACAACATTTATATTTTTCATTGATTTTATTTTTAGTTTTCATGACATTGGGACTCTAGATCGAACCCCAACATCAACATTCTATCTTAAATTTTCTCCTTGGTTTTCCTCTTAACTTGGCCGAAGGGCTGTGAGATCGAACCCCCACAACCCCTTTTATCTTTCATTTAAACTCTTATTGACCCTTTTCACCTAAACCAAGAGGTTGTGGGATCAAACCCCCACAACCTCTTTTATTTTTATTCATTATATTCGCTAGGAATTGGGAGGTTGTGGGTTCGAACCCCCACAGCCTCCTTATTTTAATTTTAATTTCGCTAGGGGCTGTGAGGTTGTGGGTTCGAACCCCCACAGCCTCCTATTTTTATTTTTAATTAAAACTCACCAAGCTAGACGTTTGGCAGTGAGGTTGTGGGATCGAACCCCCACAGCCTCACTTTATTTTCTCAATTAATTCCGCCATTCTCCTTTCTAGCCCTGAGGTCGTGGGTTCGATTCCCACGCCTCACATTTTCTTTTCTTTTATTTTTTTCCTTCTCTCATTCGCAGCCTGGAGGTCGTGGGTTCGATCCCCATGCCTCTCATTTATTTATTTAATTCTTGTTCTCTTCTTCCTCAACCAGTAGGCCCGATTTCGATTCCCCCAGCCCCCTTTTTCTTTTCTTTTTTTTCGCGAATTACAATTGTCACTAGGGTAAGGTCACGGGTTCAAATCCTAGTGACCTCATCCCTTTAACTTTTACTTAAATTTCCAGATTTTGTTCATCAACATTTTACCTAAATTAAACTTACAAGATGCTGGAAATTCTAGCCATTTTTCAGCTCATATTCATTGACATTTTTGCTTGATTCATAGGGTACGTTTATAGACCCTTTAAACACATTTTAGGTGCATCTTTCATAGGTTAAGTTGGCTACAAGATTGTTACTCAATCAGCCACATTTACTTTAATGAACATCACGATTTTCATGGATTTATGCACGTAAAATAACAACCACAACATTATCAAATTTGAGCATCAAAACCGAGACCCTTGTCACGATCACATACTTGCACACACTGGCACATAATTTCGAACACACATTGATTGTTATTTTCATGATTTCACGTACATAAAAATATTCACCTTCAGCACAAAAACATCACACATACCTAAATCTACCAGCAAACATACCCAACCTACGAATCATTGGGAGCTAGTGACAGGGACATGCAACGTGGAAACAACCCTAGTTTTCGGACTGAATAACTGAGCCTTAAGGGGTCTCTTGGGAAAGGTACCAAGAGAGAAGAAACCCATACCTTATTTGATTGTTCAAACGTTGAAGGTTCTGCCCAAACCTTTCTCCAAAACCACGTCCAACTCACCGAAAGTTTCACCACCAACTCGACGGAAATCTCTCCTTGCCTTAACGTTTGTGATTAAATTGTTTTCTTAGACTTTTTTCGTGAGTTCTTCAAGTTTGAAGAACTTCAATATTTGTTCTGTTCCTGAAGTTGTTTTTGACAGGGAGAAATTGTGAAGTTTGAACGTGTGAGTGAGAGATAAACGTGATAGGAGAGTGTTACCATAGGTTTATGAGTCTAATTCAAGACTTAGTCAAATAGGGTTTAATTAAATTAATAAAATTTGATTTATTTTTAACTAATACGTGAAAGGACCATTTTGCCCTTACGAAATCAGATTTTAAACTATAATTAAATCACCAATTTGTCGTTTCCATTGGGGCTCGAACTCGGGTGGAGTGACCTTTGCAAAATGGATCATTTTGGGTCGACCCAACCCTAACCGGTTCTTTAATTGAATTAATTAATTAATTCCTTAGGGTAATTATGATATTACCCTTGGCCTGGAAAAGACCATTTTACCCTTGGACCCTCAAAACTTAAGATTTCTTCTTTTTAAGTCCGGTAAAGACTCCTTTGATTAAATCTTCATTTTCGAGAGCCTTACATGGTTGGTTCCAACCTTTCCAAGCTCAACTAACTCCCCAAGTTAGTTGGCTTGGCCGTAGTAAGGGTTCTGAGGTCTGGTTCTACGCGCATCAATCCGTGTGAACGTTGGTCTAATCGCAAGCATTCTTGACACCTTAAGCATTTCTTATCTTATTCATTTTTAGGGTTGTTACATTATCCCCCCCTTAGGAACATTCGTCCCCGAATGACACTACCACTATATATTGTAATGCCAGTCAGATCATAACATAATCACTATGCACAATCAAGCAATAGCAACAAAATGTGGAGAGATAAGGAAACATAGACTTAAGAGTAGGAAGTCTAACCTCAAGAGATGAAAAGATGAGGGTAACGGGATCTCATGTCGGCCTCACCCTCCCACGTAGCACCCTCAACAAGATGATTTCTCCACAATACCTTCACCGTGGCAATCTCCTTGTTCCTCAGCCGCTTGATCTGTCTGTCTAAGATCTCAATAGGTACCTCCTCATAGGACAAGTCTTCATCGACCCCCAAACCTTCCACAGGTAGAATCGATGTTGGATCACCTAGGCACTTCTTTATCATGGATACATGAAAGACTGGATGGACAGAAGCTAGCTCCGCAGGCAATGCCAACTCATAGGCCATCTCACCCACACAGTGTAGGATCTGTATGGCCCAACATACCTCGGACTCAACTTCCCCTTTCTGCCAAACCTCATCACCCCCTTCATAGGTGATATCTTCAGATAGACCTGGTAACCAACATCAAACTCTAAGGGCCGTTTTCTATTATCTGCATATGACTTCTACCTACTGTAAGCAGTAGCCAACCTGTCCCTAATCACTCTGACCTTCTCTAAGGCATCATGAATGATCTCTGGACCCAAAATGGATGACTCTCCAACCTCGAACCACCCAACTGGAGATCTACACCTCCTACCATACAGTGCCTCAAACGGTGTCATCTCAATGCTGGAGTGATAGCTATTATTATACGAGAACTCTATCAGTGGCAGATGGTCATCCCAGCTACCTCTGAAGTCAATCACACACGCCCTCAACATGTCCTCCAATGTTTGAATGGTGCGCTCTGCCTGCCCATCAGTCTAAGGATGAAAGGCAGTACTAAGCTTTACCTGCGTGCCCAAGCTCTTCTGGAAAGATCTCCAGAAATGTGAAGTAAATTGGGCTCCTCTATCTGAAATGATAGATAAAGGAATCCCATGCCATCTCACAATCTCATCAATGTAGAGTCTCGCATAATCCTCGGCTCTGTAAGTAGACTTCACAGGGATAAAGTGGGCAGACTTAGTCAATCTGTCCACAATAACCCATATGGAGTCATGCTGCCTCCTAGTCCTCGGAAGACCAACCACGAAGTCCATATTAATGGCCTCCCACTTCCAAGTCGGAACCTCAATAATCTGAGTCAGACCGCCAGGCTTAAGATGCTCTGCCTTAACCTGCTGACAATTAGGACACTTGGCCACATATTCTGCAATGTCCTTCTTCATGCCATCCCACCAATAAATCTGCTTAAGATCATGATACATCTTGGTGGAACCTGGATGTATGGAATATCTGGAACCATGGGCCTCTGCAACAATCCTGGTCCGCAAATCATCCACATCTGGTACACAGCCTGTCCTGATACCTAAGTATGCCATCACCTCCCAAAGCGAAAGACTCATTCATCTTCATCAGCACTGAGTCCTTCAGCTCCATCAACACAGGATCTAGATGCTGACCCTGCTTGACTTCAACTACCAAGGATGATTCAGAACTAGGATGAACTGAAACATCCCCACTAGTAGAGTCAACCAATCGCACACCCAGTCTGGCCAGTCTGTGTACATCTTTCACCAACTCCTTCTCTCTCATCCTCAACGTGGGTTGTACTTCCCATGCTCATCCTGCTCAAAGCATCAGCTACAACATTAGCCTTACCTGGATGGTAGTGAAATTCATGTCATAATCCTTCAACAGCTCCAACCATCTCCGCTGACGTAGATTCAACTCCCTCTGTGTGAACACGTACTGGAGACTCTTGTGGTTGTGAACACATCCACATGCACTCCATACAAGTAGTGCCTCCACAGCTTCAGTGCAAACACCACAGCTGCCAACTCCAGGTCATGAGTGGGATAATTCTTCTCATGAACCTTGAGTTGCTGGACGCATAGGCTATCACCTTACCAACCTGCATAAGAACACAACCCAAACCAACCCTAGATGCATCACAATAAACAGTGTAATTCTCACCACACTTAGGCAAAGTAAGCACCGGGGCTGAAGTGAGTCTGTCCTTGAGCTCCTGGAAACTCTTCTCACAAGTCTCCGTCCATTCAAACTTGGCTTTCTTCTTAGTCAAAGCTGTCAATGGGGCAGCAATGGAAGAAAAGCCCTCCACAAACCTGCGGTAGTAACCAGCCAATCCCAAAAAGCTACGGATGTCAGTGGGAGTAAGAGGCTTTGGCCAGTTCTTCACAGCCTCAGTCTTCCTGGGATCCACCTCCACGCCCTGATCGGACACAACATGACCCAGGAAGGTCACTGATCTAAGCCAAAATTCACACTTGCTGAATTTGGCATACAGCTGATGTTGTCTAAGTACCTGCAAGGTTAGTCTCAAATGTTGTTCATGCTCTTCCTTGGTCCTAGAGTAGATGAGAATGTCATCAATGAATACTATGACGAAAGAGTCAAGGTATTCATGGAAGACTCGGTTCATGAGGTCCATAAATGCAGCAGGTGCATTCGTAAGACCAAATGACATGACTAAGAACTCATAGTGACCATAACAGGTACGAAAGGCTGTCTTTGGGATATCTCCATCCCTAACCCTAAGCTGATGATACCCTGAACGAAGATCAATCTTAGAGAAGAAACTAGACCCTTGGAGCTGATCGAACAAATCATCTATTCTGGGAAGTGGATACTTATTATTTATAGTGACTTAGTTGAGCTGCCGATAATCGATACACATTCTAAGGGTTCCATCTTTCATTTTCATAAACAACACTGGAGCGCCCCAAGGGGATATGCTCGGCTGAATGAAACCCTTATTAGTGAGATCTTTTAACTGCAGCTTCAACTCTTTGAGTTCAGCTGGAGCCATTCTGTAAGGAGGAATTGAAATTGGCTTAGTATCGGGTTCTAAGTCGATGCCAAAATCAATCTCTCGAGGGGGAGGGACTCTAGGCAAAACATCAGGAAATACATCTAGGAACTCATTCACTACAGGCACTGAGTCTATGGAAGGAATGTCATGATCTAAATCATTAACACTCACAAGATGACACAATAACCCCTTGGACATTATTTTATTGGCCTTAAGGTTCGAAATCAAGAGGTTAGGACTACTCGAGTTGTACCCCTCCCAGACTAGCTCCTCTTCATCAGGGAAACGAAATCTCACTACTCTACTACGACAGTCCAAACAAGCATAACAATTGTGAAGCCAGTCCATGCCAAGAATAACATCAAAATCATGCATGGGTAACTCAACCAAGTCTGCACACATAATCTTACCACTTACAACTATTGGGCAATCCTTGTATACTCTATCAGTTCTTACATTTTCTCCTAAAGGTGTACTAACCACTATAGGATCATGCAGAACTTCAGGCAATATCTCAAAAGTGAGAGCAATCAAAGGAGTTACAAAGGAAAGCGTAGACCCTGGATCAAGTAAAGCATAAACTGAAGTTGAGAATACTTGCAGCATACCTGTGACCACATCAGCGGACTTCTCCTGCTCCTCCCTGCCCTTCAGGGCATAAAACATGTTCCTCTTAGGAGGCTCTGCTGCTGCTGCACCCTGTGGATTAGGCCTAGGCTGAGCATTACCTCCAGCCTGACCTCTGTTCTGTGGGCAGTCTCTAACCATGTGCCCACTCCTACCGCAACCGAAGCAGGCATTAGTGCCCTGTCTGCACTCTCCACTGTGAGCACGGCCACACTTAGCACAGTTCTTTTTGGGACGCTGCATCTCACCTCCATTGCCCTTCTTGGGCTCAAGTCTGCCTCCTCTAGGTGTTGTACTCCTCTGAAAATTAGAGTTCCAAAAACTCTGTTGCCCCTTCTTGAACCTGCGCTGCTCACGGACGCCAAAATTGTTTATGTGGCCTCCATGGCTGGGAGGTGCCTGATCTTGAGGTGTCACGACTGGAATCTAGACCCCAGACGAGATCGGCGTCGTTGACCTCTCAGAGGTCACAGACAAGCCTACTTACGTCATTCTTACTTTACATAGGTTAATTTTTAGCGGAAAATTTGAAACTTTTTGTTTCTAAACATTGCTTACTAAACATTTCTAATACATTCGTAATTTGTTCAACATCAACCATCTAATCATTAAGAGATAATCAAATGAAAGGAATAGTTTAATAAACATAATTGTATAATTGCCAAAATGGCACCAATACATAGTCTGAATAAAATAAGAAAGAAACGCTAGTGGAACATGCTCCACTAGCTCAACTCCTAAACTAAGCTAGAACATCAAAAGTAGCATCCTCGAAAGCATGAGGACCTACCAAAACCGGATGAATGCTGGACATCCGGATAACTGCAGCGATGATCCTGTAGCTCTATCGTCCACCTGTGCCTGCACCTAAAAATAGTAGAGTTTGTATAGGGTTAGTACACACTTGTACTAAGTATGGGTATATGCAAGCACACACCAAGGACATGCATGAGAAAGAATAGCTCTTTCCTAACAACATGATTTTTGGAAGTCAAGTCAGTGGACTTGCCAAATTGAGATTTGGAAAGTTTCCTAATTTGGATTAGGAAAGTAAATGATCTTTCCAAATTTGGATTAGGAAAGTCAGTGAGCTTTCCAGATTTGGAATAGGAAAGTTATGCCATGAGAATAACATACATCATCATACTTTTCACATTTGCACACAGCACATAACATTTACACATAGCACACATCATATAGCATACAGTACATTTTGCATGTAGCACATAACTTCTTTCATATCATTCATTCATATGCCATGAGACCTTGGAATCATGGACTTGACATTAAAACATCCCAGAAATGAGGGCTCAACATATGGGACCTCAACTAGGGAGTCTTCGTTAGCAAACACAGAGTCTGCTTCATTCATTCATACGTACTTCATTTCATTTCGTTCATAGTTCAGTGTAACCACCGGTTATACCTAGGATGTAGTTTAAGACTTTCATTAGGTTCGTTGTGCAATGACCAAGAATGACCTAATGTCATTACTTGAATCTAACTCACCTTTTGATTATCCTATCCTAACACCTTTGGTATTCATTCATTTCATTATGTGCATCATTTGAGGCTGGCCTCATTCATTCATTGGGAACTTTAACTTTAACCGACATAGATCATGTGAGCATCATGAAATCCAGTGTCTCCCCCACACCGAAAAGAGGTGGAATCACCGGCCAAAGTGATCCAATAACATGCTAGCGTACATGGGAATTTAACTCCGCTAGATCCCTATGTTGGCAGTATAGGTTCGAAGACTAGGAGATATAAGGAGACCCATACCCGGCAAGCCGGACAGTCTCATCTCATGAGAGTTACGTGAACCTCCGCCCTTCCCGAAAGAAGGCATCACCGCTCATAGCTAGTCTATCGGTGCTCAGTATAAAGTTCCATTCAATTCATCTCATACGTCATGGAAGCTAACTTCTAGTATGAGGACATCATAGCTCATTAGATGATTTCTCATCTCATCATTCGTATTAAGTGTGTTAAGCTCAATACTCTCATTAGAGTGTTCATAGAGACTGGTCTCTTCATTATCTTACACTCTCATAGGTGAATACATGTTGGTAACATTTACTTAGGCTCATTTGAGATTACTCTCCTCATTTACATTAGCCTCATATCATATTGTCACCACATTCATCATCATTTGCATCTTTGTTTTTCTTAGTTATTCACCTCTTATTACGTGAATGTTCATTTCGTCATATGCCAATGCACTTGGCCATTTGGTGTGTCTCACACCCTTACTTAACCCCTCTAGAGTTCATCATTTCATTTCATACATTTTAGGTTCACTTACTTTTGAACGTATGTTAGACTTATGAGTCTATACACACAAGCCATGAGGCTTCATTCGTAGTTCGTTAAATGATTCTTACATTCCTAAGATTATGTAGTACAAGACTTATGTATCTTGTATTTATGCCAAGATCTTGAATTTGATCTAAGTAGGTGGCATTATTCTTGGACGTTTTATTCACATATGACTTATGTATCAATACGGAAGTTTGGGCAAGGAATCCCAAGTCTTGAATCAATTGGATATCATTTACATTTTTAATTGATTTTATTCTAATATTCATAACATTTTAACTCTAAGTCAAATCACAATATTAACATTGAAAGATTACTTTTCTATTTAAAAGTTTCCTTGCATTGGCCGATGGGTTGTGGGTTCGAGTCCCCACAACCCCATTTTCATTTTTCATTAACATAATATTCTCCTATTTTTTCTTAAACCAAGAGGTTGTGGTATCAAACCCCCACAGCCTATTTTATTTTTCTCTTAATTTCGCCCAAGTAAGGAGGTTGTGGGTTCGAACCCCCACAGCCTCCTTCTTTTTTTATTTAATTTTCGCTTAAGGGCTGTGAGATGGTGGGTTCGAACCCCCACAGCCCCATAATTATATTTTCAATATTTTCCCTAAGTTAAGAACATGGACAGTGAGGTCGTGGGATCGAACCCCCACGGCCTCACTTGTTTTAACATTTAGTTTCGCGGGCAGTAGCTAAGGGGTTCGAATCCCCTTAGCCCCAATACCTTTTTTTTTCTAGTTTTCCCTTCTACTCTTCATGAATTCTGACCGAGGGGTGGTGGGTTCGATTCCTAGTGGCCTCATTCTTTTATTTTGCAGTAAATTTCCAGATTTATATGCATTTTTATTTAGCCTAAATTATCTTGTACAATGCTGGAAATTTTTGGTCACTTTCTAACTCATAACATTAATGCATTTCTTAGCACAAAATTACATTCATGTATTCCGTTTTAACGTAATTTCAAGTGCATCATTCATAGAATCAATTGACTATGAGATTCTTATTCAAATCAGCCTCATTTCCTTTTTATGAACATCACGATCTTCATGACTTTATGTACGTAAAATTAACAACCACAACATTCACAACTAAGGCAACAAGGCCGAAACTAATGTCATGTTCACACACACTTTTACACAATTCCGAAACACATACATGGATTGTCATTTTTCATAAATTAACATACATACAACACATTCATCTCCAGCACAACATCACATAATCCTAAGTCTACCAGCATTCATACCAACCTACGAATTCGTTGGGAGCTAATGACAGGGACATGCAACGGGGAAAACAACCTTAGTTTTGAGCCGAATATTCTGAGTCCTAGGGGTCTCTTGGGAAAGGGACCAAGAGTAAGAAGACCCATACCTTTGTTTTCTTATTAAATCTCCAGAATGCTGCCCAAGAACCTCTCCAAAAATCAGTCCAAACACCCACACTCACACCTTACCCGACTAGCGTAGTATGTTTTGCTTAACGTTACCGAATTGCTTTCTCTTTTGTGTTTTGCGTGTGAATTATTCAAGCATGAAGAACTTTTGTTTTCTTTCTGACTTTTCTCACGTTTGCAGCCAGAGAGAGTGTGATAATGGGAGAGATTAACGTGTAGGAGAGAGGGGGGGATGGGAGATAGTGATCTAGTAGAAATAGGACTTGTTGGTAGGACTTAGTCAACTTAAATAATTAATTAAAATTAATAAAAATCTGATTTCTTTTTTTCCTAAATCAGATAATATTAATTATTTATTAAAATTAAGTTACCAAATTAAAATAAAAGCAAGTTAAATCTTGCTTCTAGTGGGGCTCGAACCCGAGTGACCCCATTTGCGAAGAATGGGTCAATTCGGATTGCCCCACCCGAAATGCTTTAAATAAATAAATTAATTTATTAATTAATTTGTTCCTCAGGGTAATTACAATATTACCCTTGGCTTGGAAAAGACCATTTTACCCTTGGACCCTCAAAACTTAAGATTTCTTCTTTTGAGTCCGGTAAAAACTCTTTCGATTAAATCTTCGTTTTCGCGTGCCTCACATGGTTGGTTCCAACCTTTCCAAGCTCAATTAACTCCCCAAGTTAGTTGGCTTGGTCGTAGTAAGGGTTCTGAGGTCTGGTTCTACGCGTATCAATACGTGTGGACCTTGGTCTAATCACAAGCATTCTTGAAAAACATAAGTCTTGATCCTATTCATTTTTAGGGTTGTTACATTATCCCCCTTAGGAACATTCGTCCCCGAATGACACTACTACTTCATGTTGTAATGCCAGTCAGATCATAATAAAAGCACTATACACAGTCAATCAATAGCAACAAAATACGGGGAGGTAAGGAAGCATAGGTTTAAGAGTATAAAGTCTAACCTCAAGAGCTGAACAGGTGAGGGTAGCGGGCCCTCATGTCGGCCTCAGCTTCCCTCGTAGCACCCTCAACAAGATGATTTCTCCACAATACTTTCACTGTGGCAATCTCCTTGTTCCTCAGCGCTTGACCTGTCTGTCTAAGATCTCAACGGTACCTCCTCATAAGACAAGTCTTCATCAACCCNAAATGCAGCAGGTGCATTCGTGAGACCAAATGACATGACTAAAAACTCATAGTGACCATAGCGGGTACGAAAGGCTGTCTTTGGGATATATCCATCCCTAACCCTAAGCTGATGATACCCTGAACGAAGATCAATCTTAGAGAAGAAACTAGACCCTTGGAGTTGATCAAACAGATCATCTATTCTGGGGAGTGGATACTTATTCTTTATAGTGACTTTGCTGAGCTGCCGATAATCGATACACATTCTAAGGGTTCCATCCTTCTTGTTTACAAACAACACTGGAGCGCCCCAAGGGGATATGCTCGGTTGAATGAAACCCTTGTCAGTGAGATCTTTTAACTGCAGCTTCAACTCTTTGAGTTCCGCTAGAGCCATTCTGTAAGGAGGAATTGAGATTGGTTTAGTATCGGGTTCTAAATCGATACCAAAGTCAATCTCTCAAAGGGGAGGGACTCCAGGTAAATCATCAAGGAACACATCTAAGAATTCATTCACTACAGGTACTGAGTCTATGGAAGGAATGTCATGATCTAAATCATTAACACTCACAATATGACACAATAACCCCTTGGACACCATTTTATTGGCCTTAAGGTTAGAAATCAAGGGGTTAGGACGACTCAAATTGTACCCCTCCTAGACTAACTCTTCTTCATTAGGAAAGCGAAATCTCACCACTCTACTACGACAGTCCAAGCAAGCATAACAACTGTGAAGCCAATCCATGCCAAGAATAATATCAAAATCATACATGGGTAACTCAACCAGGTTTGCACACATAGTTTTACCATTCAAAACTATTGGGCAATCTTTGTATACTCTATCAGTTCTTACATTCTCTCCTAAAGGTGTACTAACCACTATAGGATCATGTAGAACTTCAGGCAATACCTCAAAAGTAAGAGCAAGCAGAGGAGTTACAAAGTAAAGTGTAGACCCTGGATCAAGTAAAGCATAAACAGAAGTTGAGAACACTTGCAGCATACCTGTGACCACATCAGCGGACTTCTCCTGCTCTTCTCTGCCCTTCAGGGCATAGAACCTGTTCCTCTTAGGAGGCTCGGTTGCTGCTGCACCCTGTGGGTTAGGCCTAGGCTGAATATTACCTCCATCCTGACCTCTGTTCTGTGGGCAGTCTCTGACCATGTGTCCACTCTTACCACAACCGAAGCAAGCATTAGTGCCCTGTCTGCACTCTCCATTGTGAGCTCGGCCACACTTAGCACAATTCTTCTTAGTACGCTGCATCTCACCTCCATTTCCCTTCTTGGGCTCAGGTGTGCCTCCTTTAGGTGTAGCACTCCTCTGAGGATTAGAATTCCCTGAACTCTGTTGCCCCTTTTTGAACCTTGGCTGCTCACGGACGCCAAAATTATTCTTGTGGCCTCCATGACTGGGTCCTGCCTGATCTTGAGGCCTAGGCCTCCTAGCATCACGAACACCTCTCTTTCTGCGGCTGTCTGCTGGACATGCACCATCAACCTGGAAAGATCCATATTATCATGGAGCATAGCAGATCGACACTCCTCCTCCAAGTCTCCATTGATTCCTGTGAGGAACCTGCTCATCTCATCCCTGCTGTTAGAAACCAGGGAAGTAGCATACCTGGGAGATTTCAACAAGGTTCAGTATTATCCTTATTCTTGCTATTAAATACTTAGGGAAAAAAATAAAATCAACATACCTTGACAGCTTAACAAATTTCAGGGAATACTCCCTGACTGTCATGGATCCTTGTTTGAGGTTGATGAATTCCTCAACCTTGGCCTCCCTCATCTCCCTGGGAAAGAATCTCTCCAGAAATGCTGTCTTGAACAGCTCCCATGTGACTGGTACTCCAACTAAGACACGGCTATCTTGCCACATCTTACACCAAGTCTGTGCAACATCCTTGAGCTGATAGGAAGCCAACTCAGCCTTCTCAATATCAGTGGCCCCCATAGCCACCAGGATCTTATGCACCTCATCTACAAACTCTTGAGGATCCTCCGATGTCTTAACCCCTGTGAAAATGGGAGGATTCATCCTCGTGAAGTCTCTCAGTCTGTCAGCCATGCTACGAACTGGTGGGTTCTCCCTCTGAATATCCTGCCGGTTGACCTGGGCAGTCATAACCTGGGCCTGCATAGTAATGGACTGTGCCATCTGGGCCAGAGATGCCCTCACCTTAGCATCAGTCAACCCAACTGGGTTAACTGGCGTATCCACTCCTTCAGCTGGAGCCTGGGGTGGAACCTGATTGTTCCCAGCTGCTGCACCTCCTCTCCTCTGACCAATGGTTCTCCTAGTGTTCATTTTCTGGAAAAACAAAAAGTATTGATGTTAGACACGCTCATAACACCAAAAATTCAGACAATCAAAAAAGTACGATAAGATCAGCAGAAGGGAAACTTTCCTACGCATCATGCAGTCTCTAATCCAGGATAGTGGTGCACTTCACTACCATGACTTAGAAACTACTCAATGTGGTTGATGTGAACTTATTATTTTTGTAATTTAACCTAGGGCTCTGATACCAACTTTGTCACGACTGGAATCTAGACCCCACACGAGACCGGCGTCGTTGACCTCTCAAAGGTCACAGACAAGCCTACTTACGTCATTCTTACTTTACATAGGTTAATTTTTAGCGGAAAATTTGAAACTTTTTATTTCTAAACATTGCTTACTAAACATTTCTAATACATTCGTAATTTGTTCAACATCAACCATCTAATCATTAAGAGATAATCAAATGAAAGGAATAGTTTAATAAACATAATTGTATAATTGCCAAAATGGCACCAATACATAGTCTGAATAAAATAAAAAAGAAAC
>CM040625.1:22440421-22478220 GCA_022817965.1 Solanum lycopersicoides | reverse complement strand
AAACCAAAGGACATGACCAAAACTCATAATGACCATAACATGTCAGACCCGAAAGCACCCCCTAAAAGTTAGGGAAAACCTTCGAATCATGACCGGGCGTACTTGACCCCTTTGGGGTCTCGTACAAGCCCTCTAACTAGCATTCATAACATAAAGCATGAAAAGTAGTGCGGAATTAAAACTTTTCACGATAATAATAATAAAAGGAGTCTTTTCATAAATACTAGGAAATCTTATCGTCACAAGCCAACTTAAGACACAACTTGGAATCTTAGGGACACGGCCCTTTACAATAAAAGTAAATACATTTTTAAGTCTTAATAAAAACTAAGAAACATAAAACTATGTCCTCGAATATATGAGGACATACCCAATTCTTGAGAGATAGAATTCCCAAGCTTCAACTCCGATCCTCCAAAAAGGCTTCCAACCTATACTCATAAGGTATATAAAAGTATGGGGTTAGTACAACAATGTACTAAGTATGGCATATGCAAAAACATACGAAAAGGGACATTTTAGTAAAAATAACTTTTCATGCAATTAAAGCAATATTCATGAATCTAGAAACAAACCAACATAAGAATCGACAATCAACACTTTATGGCAACTTTACCAAAACTTAGAGTAATCAAAAGGAACATTTCAATGAACTTACTAAACTTACAATGAAAATTGAATAAAGCATCACAGTGAACATTTTGATTCTTACAATGAGACCTTACAGTGAATGGCACGGTCCAAGTCATATGAACTCTTTTCCTTTGAAGTTGCCCTAACCCAAGGTTATCCTAAGACTCCCTAAGGTGAGCTAAGAAGGGATTTTCATTACACCTCCCTTCAAAGCACACCAAAGCGACCCTTAAAACTACCAAATCTTAGGCTTACTTCGTTGGAAATCAAATCCACGCCCTTGGCTAACATATGCAAAACACTCATGGAAATATAGGTCATACCAAGTGCAATGTGAGAGTAGCATCCCATACTACCACTCCCACTTAGTACTCCTAATGGATTCCATTTACTCAAGTACTCCACAATAATCCCATAACACTACACCATAGTACTCATTCACACGGATTTCATGAAGGTACTCTTCTCCCATAGTAGGTATAGGTCACACCAAGTGCAATGTGAGAATAGCATCCCATACTACTACTCCCACTCAATGCTCCTACTCGGTAACTAATGTGGATTGAGCACTTCACGACATACATACACAAATTCAACAATATACA
The DNA here is from genome assembly GCA_022817965.1 of Solanum lycopersicoides. Lineage (NCBI taxonomy): Eukaryota > Viridiplantae > Streptophyta > Magnoliopsida > Solanales > Solanaceae > Solanum > Solanum lycopersicoides. The sequence goes on along the minus strand of CM040625.1, from coordinate 22,476,982 downwards.
AGATAATTAGTTTCAAATCAATTCTTTTGTGGGAGTTAGCTTAACCGACAAAGACCATGAGAGCTAGACATGGAATCCCGATATTAACCCCTATCGGATGAGGGATCCTTACTTGCCTAGTGTAAGATCATGCTTCTTAGCGTTTACATGGCTTTTCCAATAGCTACACCTATGATGGCACATAGTTAAGGAATAAGGAGATTGCTACTAAGTAACTCACTCTCTACTAACGAGGAGTACTCATCTCAAGAGGTACTTTGGATTACAACATCTCAACTCACGAAGTGCAATCCACCTCCCCTTCATATCCTCTCGGTGCTAGGCATAACTCCCCACGGATTTCTCAATATAATAGTCTATCTTAGAAAGCTCACTAGGAATGGAGAGGTTGCTACTAGACACTACATCTCAACTCACGAAGTGTGTCCACCTCAAGATTCCCCTTTTTGCTCAACTTGGTAATACATTCTTAAAAGTGTGTGTGTGTGTACACTTGCATATAAGCATCATCATTATCATCAAGTTCTACATACTTTAACCTTATTCATCAGTTACACACTCTACATGCTTCTCATAATCATATACTTTTTAGACATAAACTAGGTCAAACATGCAATTCAAGCTACACAAACACAATAGAAGACCCATATACAATATATCTTCATTTACATATTAGACCTTCAAGATTACATACTCAAACATACTAATAACATCAAGTCATCAATTAGCACCGCCACCCATAAGGTGGACCATACCACTCAAATAGCAATTCATAATAAGAAATATACAATGAGAACAACTCATCAACAATTCAAACCATCATCACCCATAACAATTTATCAACATTTCACCATATTAAGGCCCTTAGGGCAGTAGCTACACCAACATGACAACAAGAAGACCCAAGTTCATACCTACTCAAATCATGCTCACATAACCCATTTTCAAGTCAAAAGTTGAAGTATGCATAACAAGAGTTTCATGGAGTTTTTAACATCAAAATCATCAATTCAAACCAAGATAAATACATTTAAACCATTAGAACTTAAATACAAGAAGACCCATACTAGAAATCAAAGTTAGAAGAAGATTGAGTTTAGAAAGCCTTTTGAAAACCATTTTGGAAATTGGCTTCTTGAATGAAAAGATATTCAAGAATGGATACCATAACTTTAAGAGAAGGAAACCACTAATTTTGATGAAGAAACAAGTCCAAAGCAGCCCTCCTTTCCTCCTTGAGCCTTGGCTTCAATGGTGACTTTGAGAGAGTTTTCTTTAGAGAGAGAGAGTTTGAATGTTGAAGTGAGGGGGTCTTGTCTAGGTCTAGGGTTTAAAACTCATTTAATATAACCTAAAAATCCCTTAACAAACCGTCCAAACTCTTATTTAGACGTGGGGTGAATTTACAAATTCACCCCTGACTTGGCAGAAAAATCTGCGCACAGGGACAAGGCTTGCGACGACCTGCTTGTGACGGGGCGTCACGGGTGCAACGGCCCGTCCTGACCATCCGTTGCAAACTTCAGAGGCTTGCCAAGGGTCCCCTACACCCTTGAACAAGTCCCCCACGACGGAACCTTGTGACGGGGCGTCACAGCCATGACTGGCCGTCGACTGCTCCGTCGCCAAGGCTGCCTGGGACAGCCTGCTTACCAGGTTTTGGGTCCTTCCTCAAGGACCCTTCGATGGTCCTTGGGGATAATTTCCCGGACGTTTCCAACACAAATATGATCATCTATAAGTTTAACACCTCTCACATGAATTTCATCCAAAACGAACACATAAAACTCGACGAAACTCGTCTAGACGTACAAGGTCGACTCAAGGCATATCTTTCGGACGTTCTTGGTCGTTTGACCTCCAAACTTCACGAAACTTTGCACACTGCCTAAGGACACTAAACTAACTCCGTTTAACTTAAAATCAACTCAAGAAACAATCATGAGGCTCTAGTTCACCTTAGTTCATTTTGGGGCGTTATATTCTCCCCCACTTGGAATAACATTCGTCCTCGAATGACACTTAAATTTTTAAGAACAACAAGGACTCTCTTAGCATCATATAATTCACTTAGATCATGATCAAAACATCAACAATCAAAGCATCAATTAGCAAGGAACATCATTTCACACTTTCAACACTTATCAACATAGACAACTTTTGCCAAACTCACAAAGTCAAAACTCAACCTTAAACTTCTTTTATGGAGGAACTACCTTCTCCAACATTAAACATGCTCATATACAACAATTTTACATATTTAAACTTCAATTAAGGCAAGGCAAATTTTCTCAAATTGCAAATTTTTCAAGTGAACATTCACTGTAACACTGCCAAACATACAAAACTTTCAAAATTCCACTCTTTGAGCAATTTATCAAGATGACATGATCATATGAACTATAAAACCATATAAACTCATCTCATAACACAAAAGCAACAATAACAAAGAGTTGAGACTTACCAAAACCATCAATCCGGATTAATTATCCTTTCTAGCCCCCATCCCATAGGAAGGGTTCTTCTTGGGAGCATTAGGATCTAGGGAAGCTTGATTGACATCTCTCCCCCTTGATTTAAGGTTTGGGCAGTCCCTCATCTTGTGGCCTTTATTACCACATGCAAAACAACCATCCGATCCGGCAAGACACTTACCCCCATGTTGCTTGCCACAAGTAGGGCACCTAGCCCTTTCATAGGAATGACCACCACCTTGAGAAGATTGATTTGGAGCCCTATCCTTGTTTCCCATAGAAGAATCTTGGGGATAAAACCTCTTCTTAGGCCTTTGGTGACTAGAATCATCCGACCTAGGTCTCTTACCCTCTTGCCTTATCTCCCTAATTTTGGACTCCTCAATTTGTTGCGCATAAACCATGAGCCTAGAGATATCCATGTCATTAAGAAGCATAGCCGTACGACACTCTTTTTCCACCAAGCTAGACACGCCCATCACAAACTTGTTCATCCTAGCCCTAGGGTTGGCTACCATGGTTGGGGCATACTTAGAGAGTTGGGTGAATTTGAGAGAGTACTCTTGCACACTCATTCCCCTTGACGGAGGTTCATGAATTCAACCATCTTCTTCTCCCTCCACTCTAAAGGAAAGAATCTATCTAGGAAAGCCTCTTTGAATTCCTCCCAATCAACCGGTCCTCTTTCTAAGGGTCTCTCACCCCTCCATTGCTCATACCACACTTGAGCAACATCCTTAAGTTGGTAAGCGGCCAATTCCGCTTTCTCCCTAGGGGTCACACCCATAGCATCTACCACCTTGAAAACCTCATCTATGAAGCCTTGTGGATCTTCATCCACCTTAGTGCCATGAAAAGTAGGAGGGTTCATCCTCATAAATCCCGAATCCTAGAAGCGGGAGTACTAGCATTTGGTTGGGGCCTATCTCCTAGGTTAGCTTGGCCCACAAAGTGATTGTTGACAACTTGAGCTTGAGCCGTCATGAGTTGGGTCAAGTTCATTAGGGCAGCCCTCAACTCCGCATTAGTCATATCACCCTCAACAAAAGGAGCTTGAGGCATAGGAGGCACTTGAGGTCCTTGAGGTTCCGGAGGCACTTGAGGTTCTTGAAGAGGAACCTCCTCATTTTCCTCCCCTAAGCCAACAATAGGAACTTGGTCAACACGGGGAAGGACTCTCTCATTTGGTACACCTCCCTCCTCCCTTCTAGCGGTCGATCTCCTCGTATTCATGTCCTAAAAACACAAAAAGAAGAGGTTGAGAATAGACACCTTATATACTCAACTCTAAGGCACGATACTAGAATAGAGAAGAAAGTGAAACTTCTAGCATCCTATAGCCTCTTGTCCATGGATGTGTCGCGACTCACACCAATGACCAAGATACTACTAGATGTGGCTTGTGAGACTTTCAGACCTTAAACTATTTCCCAAAACCTTATGCTCTGATACCAAGTCTGTCACGACCCGAAAGCACCCCCTAAAAGTTAGGGAAAACCTTCGAATCATGACCGGGCGTACTTGACCCCTTTGGGGTCTCGTACAAGCCCTCTAACTAGCATTCATAACATAAAGCATGAAAAGTAGTGCGGAATTAAAACTTTTCACGATAATAATAATAAAAGGAGTCTTTTCATAAATACTAGGAAATCTTATCGTCACAAGCCAACTTAAGACACAACTTGGAATCTTAGGGACACGGCCCTTTACAATAAAAGTAAATACATTTTTAAGTCTTAAAAAGAAACTAAGAAACATAAAACTATGTCCTCGAATATATGAGGACATACCCAATTCTTGAGAGATAGAATTCCCAAGCTTCAACTCCGATCCTCCAAAAAGGCTTCCAACCTATACTCATAAGGTATATAAAAGTATGGGGTTAGTACAACAATGTACTAAGTATGGCATATGCAAAAACATACGAAAAGGGACATTTTAGTAAAAATAACTTTTCATGCAATTAAAGCAATATTCATGAATCTAGAAACAAACCAACATAAGAATCGACAATCAACACTTTATGGCAACTTTACCAAAACTTAGAGTAATCAAAAGGAACATTTCAATGAACTTACTAAACTTACAATGAAAATTGAATAAAGCATCACAGTGAACATTTGATTCTTACAATGGAGACCTTACAGTGAATGGCACGGTCCAAGTCATATGAACTCTTTTCCTTTGAAGTTGCCCTAACCCAAGGTTATCCTAAGACTCCCTAAGGTGAGCTAAGAAGGGATTTTCATTACACCTCCCTTCAAAGCACACCAAAGCGACCCTTAAAACTACCAAATCTTAGGCTTACTTCGTTGGAAATCAAATCCACGCCCTTGGCTAACACATCATGGAAATATAGGTCACACCAAGTGCAATGTGAGAGTAGCATCCCATACTACCACTCCCACTTAGTGATCCTAATGGATTCCATTTACTCAAGTACTCCACAATAATCATCCATAACACTACATCATAGTACTTATTCAAACGGATTTCATGAAGGTACTCTTCTCCCATAGTAGGTATAGGTCACACCAAGTGCAATGTGAGAGTAGCATCCCATACTACTACTCCCACTTAATGCTCCTACTCGATAACAAATGTGGATTGAGCCCTTCACGACATACATACACAAATTCAACAATATACAACATAATTAGTTTCAAATCAATTCTTTTGTGGGTGTTAGCTTAACCGACAAAGACCATGAGAGCTAGACATGGAATCCCGATATTAACCCCTATCGGATGAGGGATCCTTACTTGCCTAGTGTAAGGTCATGCTTCTTAGCGTTTACATGGATTTTCCAATAGCTACACCTATGCGGGCACATAGTTAAAGGATAAGGAGATTGCTACTAAGTAACTCACTCTCTACTAACGAGGAGTACTCATCTCAAGAGTTACTTTGGATTACAACATCTCAACTCACGAAGTGCAATCCACCTCCCCTTCATATCCTCTCGGTACTAGGCATAACTCCCCACGGATTTCTCAATATAATAGTCTATCTTAGAAAGCTCACTAGGAATGGAGAGGTTGCTACTAGACACTACATCTCAACTCACGAAGTGTGTCCACCTCAAGATTCCCCTTTTTGCTCAACTTGGTATAATACATTCTTTAAAGTGTGTGTGTGTACACTTTTCATATAAGTATCATCTCATTATCAACAAGTTCTACGCATACTTTAACCTCGATTCATCGAGTTACACACTCTACATGCTTCACATAATAATATACTTTATTTAGACATAAACTCGGTCAAGCATGCAATTCAAGCTACACCAAACACAATAGAAGACCCATATACAATATATCTTCATTTAACATATTAGACCTTCAAGATTATCTACTCAACACATACTAATCAACATCAAGCTCATCAATTAGCACCGCCACCCATAAGGTGGACCATACCACTCAAATAGCAATTCATAATAAGAAATATACAATGAGAACAACTCATCAACAATTCAAACCATCATCATCCAAAATCAATTTATCAACATTTCACCATATTAAGGCCCTTAGGGCAGTAGCTACACCAACATGACATACACAAGAAGACCCAAGTTCATACCTTACTCAAATCATGCTCACATAACCCATTTTCAAGCCAAAAGTTGAAGTATGCATATACAAGAGTTTCATGGAGTTTTTAACATCAAAAACATCAATTCAAACCAAGATAAATACATTTAAACCATTAGAACTTAAATACAAGAAGACCCATACTAGAAATCAAAGTTAGAAGAAGATTGAGTTTAGAAACCCTTTTGAAAACCATTTTGGAAATTGGCTTCTTGAATGAAAAGATATTCAAGAATGATACCATACCTTTAATAGAATGTAACCCACTAATTTTGATGAAGAAACAAGTCCAAAGCAGCCCTCCTTTCCCTCCTTGAGCCTTGGCTTCAATGGTGACTTTGAGAGAGTTTTCTTTTTAGAGAGAGAGAGTTTGAATGTTGAATTGAGGGGGTCTTTTCTAGGTCTAGGGTTTAAAACTCATTTAATATAACCTAAAAATCCCTTAACAAACCGTCTAAACTCTTATTTAGGCAGAAAAATCTGCGCACAGGGACAAGGCTTGCGACGACCTGCTTGTGACGGGGCGTCACGGGTGCAACGGTCCGTCCTGACCATCCGTTGCAAACCTCAGAGGCTTGAAAAGGGTCCCCTCTACACCCTTGAACAATTACCCCACGACGGAACCTTGTGACGGGGTGTCACAGCCATGACTGGCCGTCGACTGCTCCGTCGGCAAGGCTGCCTGAGACAGCCTGCGTACCAGGTTTTGGGTCCTTCCTCAAGGACCCTTCGATGGTCCTTAGGGATAATTTCCCGGACGTTCCAACACAAATATGATCATCTATAAGTTTAACACCTCACACATGAATTTCATCCAAAACGAACACGTAAAACTCGACGAAACTCGTCTAGACGTACAAGGTCGACTCAAGGCATATCTTTCGAATGCCTTGGACGTTCTTGGTCGTTTGACCTCCAAACTTCACGAAACTTTGCACACTGCCTAAGGACACTAAACTAACTCCTTTTAACTTAAAGTCGACTCAAGAAACAATCATGGGGATCTAGTTCATCTTAGTTCATTTTGGGGCGTTATAACAATTTTTGAAAGTTGTCTTTGGAATATCACATTCCCTTACTCTGAAATGATCATAGCCTGATAAAAGGTCTATCTTAGAGAAACAAGTAGAATAAGGAAGATGATTGACAAGATCATCAATCCTTAAGAGAGAATATTTGTTTTTCATGGTAACCTTGTTCAATTGACGGTAATCTATACACATTATAAGGGAACCATCTTTTTTTCTCACAAATTGTCATGATCGGGGAGGAACCCCTAGAAGTAAAATGGAGTAATTGACCTCTCGGAGGTCTTATACAAGCCCATAGTAATAACTCATCGCATTATCATAGGAAATTTAGCAGAAAATTTAACACTTTTTATAGCACATCATATGCTAGAATCATCACATCACATATTAGACTCAACATCAATATATTAGAATAGGGAAACTACCCTTAACAACATAAAATAATAATCTAGCTATTACATAAACTTGAATAATAACTTGACATAGGAAGTCCTTGACTCATATAAGGATGACTTTCTTGAGATTGGGAAACGTCTATAAAGTTCTTAACTTTAAGAGACATGCTCTAGTCATATACCAACTATACTTTTTTGTAAAAAGATGAATAAGAATGGTATTATTACAAGAATGCACTAAGTATGACAACCATGCAAAAACATGCATTTAAAGAGGACATTTAGTTAGAAGCCATGCATCATGTCTTTTAGTAAAACTTCATAAACATTGACACAATAAGCATCATATATTCATATACTTCACATAGACATGTACAATGGTCATAACATCAGATAAAGCCACATATTACATTTAAGGCACATTTATCATTTCATAACATATCCTTCTTTTACCTCGACGTCTTTACCCCTAAGTAACACTTTAGTAATACTTGGTGCGATGCATGAATAGTGTCCCATTCCACCATCCACACTGAAGCATCACCTTAAGTTCACCAAGGTTAACATTCATACAACCTTCATTAATACAAACATATATATTCATACAAGCATAACATACCATTAAATACATGCTTCACTTATGACCCAACATACTATATAAAACACATATAAGACTCACTCCAAGACAACATATAAATCAATACATCCAATATCATCATAATAAGACAAAATTCAACATTAGAATATTTTAACTTTATTTCATTAAAACATCATAAGACCTTACTCATAATCCCAATCTAAGCCTACTTGTGCAATGTACATGTGAAGCCCCATAACCTCTTTAACACCCTAAAACAAACAAAGGTGAACTAGATCTTTGTAAATGTTTTTATGAGTTAATTTTTTGTTAAAATGATTAATAATGGTTTCCTTAGGCAGTGTATGAAGTTTGGTGATGTTTGGAGGTCAAACGTCCAAGAAGTCCCATGACGTTCGGAAGGTATGCCTTAGAAAATGCTTGTGTGTCCTTATGTGTTTTAGCGAGTTTTGCATGTTCGTTTGGATGAAATTTATGTGTGAGATCCTTAACATGTGTGAGGTCCTTCAATGTTCACGGACCACTTCCAAATAAATCCTATTTGAGTTTTTATTAATTGGTGTTGATTTTAAAAGGTTTATATCATTAAATATAAAAAAATTTAAACCTTAAAAAGATCCTCCAACTCATTATTTCAAAAACACCAAATCAAAACCCCTCTTCCAAGAAAAACTCTCTCAAAACCCCATTGAAGCTAGAACTCAAGGTTGAGCTAGGGTTGAGGTATGTGGACGTTTTCTTCATCAAAATTTCGTGAATTGCTTCTCATTTAGGTATGGTAGTCATACTTGAACTCTCTTCTATTAAAGGATCCATTTCTAAAAGATTTCAAAAAGGTTTTTGAAACTCTATCTTCTCCTATCTTTGATTTTAAGCATGGGTCTTCATATAAAAGTGTTTTGATGATTCAGATATGTTGGCTCTAGTATTAATTGATTATTTTAATATCAAAATCTAATGAACTCATGCTTATTCATATTTCCAACTTTTAGCTTAACAAATGTGTTAAATGAGCATGTTTGTGTAGTTCTTGAACTTTGTTTCTTCATGTTGATATTATGGTTTAGCTACTGCTCTAAGGGACATATTCTGATGAAATATTGTGGAATTTATTATAGATGGTTTAAGCTTGGGTAAATGGTAAGTTGGTCTCATTGTTCAACTCTTATTATGAAATGCTCTTGAGTTGCATGGTCCACCTTTGGTGACGATGTTTACTTAAATATTTGAATGTTAATCTACTTCTGTTTTGTGAATAAGTCCATGAAGGCATATTATGTAAAGTATGATGATAATGATGTTGTTCTAGTGATGTGCTTTATGAAGCTTGTTATGTGAAGTATGCTAGAGATAATGTCTAAAGAAACTATATGATTATGTAAAGCATGTTTAAGTATGAAAAATGATGAATGAAGGTGTAAGTACGTTTAGAATTCAATGTTAATGAATATGGTTATTATGTGCAAGGTGTTCTCACATGTACACACACTCACACTTGAATGAATTAATGAAGTTAATGAATGTGAATAAGGGGAGTTTTGGGGTGAATACTTATTGTGAATTTAGATGAAGTATTTTGTAGCAACCTCACTACCTCCCAAGAGATTTCTAATGTATGTTAGAGGATGGATACCCATTGTGAGTTGAGATGGGGTGTCCAAAAGTTATTTTTGACCTTTAGTAATGAATGTTTAAGACTCTGTGGGTGAGTTATGCTTAGCACCGAGAGGATTTGAAGAAGGGGTGGGTGTACATTATGAGTAGAGATGTTGTATCCAATGTACCTCTTGATATGAGTACTCCTCGTGAGTAGAGAGTGAGTTACTTAGAAGAAATATCCTTATCCCTTAACTATGCGCCCGCACAGGTGTTGCTATTAGACAACCCATGTAAAAGCTAAGATAATGACCCTACCCTAGACAAGTGGGGATCCCTCATCAAATAAGGGTAGTATGGGATTACATGTCTAGCTCTCATGGTCTATGTCGGTTAAGGCTAATTCCCCACAAAAGAATGAATGAACTAATTCTCCTAAAAGAATGTACTACTTAGGGTAGGTGGTGGTATGGGACTCTATCTATTCAATGCACTAGGTAGACCTTCAGAAAGGGAAGTCTTGGTGTGTTTTATATGAAGTGTATAAACTAAGTCTCCTAAAAGAATGTATTACTCAGGGTAGGTCATGGTATGGGATGCTATCTATCCATTGCACTAGGTAGACCTTCCCAAAGGGGAGTCTTGATGTGTTTTATATGAAATGTATGAATGAGATATCATGTGTTGTAAATGAAGTTAGATGACTTAAGGTCTAATGATTGGGAATCATGTTAAAGTTAAGTTTTAAGTATTGAAGTTATGAATGACTAATGTAGAATGCTTAATCCAAGGGAATCCTCAAGGAACACTAAGTGGGAGTAGTAGTATGAGATGCTACTCTGACATTGCACTTAGTGTAACTTACAAGTCCTATTGGATAAGAATACTTACATGAAGTCCTTATTGTATGAATGTCCTTGAAATGCCTAGTCAAGAGTGTGGACTTGTTTTCCCGTGCGAGGTAAGACTATGATTGGTAGTCTTAAGGATAACTTTGGTGTGTATTAAAGGGGTTGTATGGGTAGTTCCTTCATGTCTTACCTTAATGAGTCTTAGGATATCTTTTTTAGGGAAACCTCAAAGGAATATGTGTTCACTGTGCTTGGGATGAATTGTTCACTGTAATGTTTCACTGTAAAGTGTCTTGAGTTTACTGTTAAGTGATCGTTTGGTTCTAAAATTATGAGAGTTCTATTTTATGTGATTAATGATGATTCTTATACTATTTTAACTCTAAAATCATGAAGGTTTTAATTATTTGGCATGAAAGTTTATTTTACTAAAAGGTCTCTTTTTGCATGATCTTGCATATGTCATACGTAGTACATTGTTTTGTACTAACCCCATACTTTTCTATACTCTATATGTATAGGTTGGAGGCAAGAAGAAGTCTAGAAGGCAAAAATTGGGAATTTACTCTCTCAATACTAAGTATGTCCTCATATGTAACATCCCTCAAGTACACCCTAGAAGATAGAGTATCCTTGAGTTCATCACACGGCAAATGATACTTCAAGAACTCTCATCTAAGCCTCTCGTATCATTCATTGCATAATAACATACTAAAATGAGTAAGAATTTAAAACTATCTTCACACACGAAGAACCCTTTTCATAAACAATACACAAGCGGAAGACTTTCATTAAAACATTAAACCTTTACAATAACCCCTTGAACCATCTAAACTTTAGAGTATACAACACTTGGGACTAAGCCAATTCAAGACATAAAGTAAAGACTTAAGACATAAACGAACATGTAGATATTGTCCTCGAATAGATGAGGACTCACCAATAATTCATGTTCAACCCTTAGAAACCTATCCATCCTCCATGACACATCGAGACTTCCAGTTCCCTACACTTTAGTCAAAAAGGGAAAAGAAGGGGTTAGCACATTGGATGTACTAAGTATGGAAGCCATGCAAAAACCATGAAAAAGGGACATTTAGTTAATAACATGTTTTTCATGAATTTTGATTAAAACAACATACTATAATTATAAGAACAACATTTATCACTTTAGAAATACATAAGAAATCATTTAAGAAAATAATCACAATTTAAGAATCATTACAGTGAACTTACTTCACTGTGCAGTGAAGTTCTCCACTGTTACAGTGAAGTTCATTAGCTTCACCTTGCATACCTTTTAACATATAATTCCCTCACTAAAAGATATCCTAAGATTCACTAAAGTAAGACAAAGAGAGACCGTCCATACACCCTCTCTAGGCACACCTAAATGATCCTCAAGACTACTTAGAATGAGACACATTCAATTACAATACATCAAGCACATCAACATGAGATCCTTCTACTAAAGGTGATTCCAAGGTTCACTTGAGTGAGTGTGGAGAGACAACCCATACAATCCCTATCACACACACACAAGAGATCCTATAGATTGCCTAAGATAGAATCATTCTCATTTAATACATCAACTCATAGATAATATGACATTCACCGTCCAAGGGCTATCAAAAGACTTACTTGAGTAAATCAAGAAGATAACGTCCATGATTGACCTCTTCAAGATTACCTAAGAAATCCTTAATATTACCTAAGTTTGGATCATGTCTACATAAACAACAATCTTCCCTAACTAGAGTCATTCTTAAGACTTATCTAGGTAAGATAAGAAGTGACCATTCCTATGCCCCCTTCGCACCTTAACTAGACAACCCTTAACTACTCTAGATAAGTACTACTTCAATTAACATTCTTTCCTTAACTTAAGTCATTATATTACTTAGTTCATTTAATAGACATTCATCACATAAAGGATATTCAAGTAATGGTCTTGAAGAAGACCTAGACATCTTCAAAGCCTATTGTGCAATGTCTAGATAGCGTCCCATACCACCACCTAAACTTCATAGGACTTCTCTAATGCAAGTAAGTATCCCATATGATGAGAATAGGCAATAAACGACACAGACCATGGTAGCAAAGTATGGAATCCGGAGTGGTAACCTACTCCGATGGAGGGTGTTCTACTTGCAAAGGGTAGAACGTGAACACATCCCATGTAGGCACATGGTTAAGGAATATGAAGGGCGTGATTTGTAATCTAGTCTCATTATTTAACTAGAACTACTGCCCCTTACCATACTCACTCGGTGCTAGCCTTCGTTCTCATAGATTTAATCACACTAAGATTCATACAAAAGGGGTCCATATCAAGTTCATAACCCAATTACATTTACCCTACCAAAGCAAGGTCCACTAGGGCTATCTCACTATGGCGACAAGAAGCTCATCATGACTTTCCTAATGATTGATATAATGCCGTTCCAGCCAATCAACCTTAAGTCCATCATTCATTACATGAAGGATATCATTACGGCTTTCGACTTCAAGTTTCATAACCTTACCACTAGGTTCAAGGTTTCACATAAAGGACCTTCTTGTCATAATTCAAGGTCTTACATAACATTCATACATTCATGACTAAGACTCTTCAATTCCTAAGTCAAGATATCACATATTCATATTCATTAAGTATCAAGTAAGGGACACAAGTCTACCTAAACAAGACAGAAAATACTTCACTTTAGCACATATAACAAACATTCTGTAGACACTTAGGAATGACCCTTAACATCATTTAGTCAACCTATTCATTACCTTAATATCATCAACATAATCATTATAGACTCATATAGACAAGTTAGGAACAACCATATATCACTCTAAGACTACACATATAAGCACATAGTCATAGTATAACATGATCACATAATAACTTCAATAAGAGAACACATACTTTTACATTACTTCACATATAGGTAGAGATGATCATAATTCACATAATCAACTACACAAATCAACATAAGACTTCAAGTAGTGTCGACGAGGCCATGATCATCAATATACTTAAAATAACGCCAACAAGGCCACATCAATTCACATAACACCACCACCATAAGTGGACCAAACCAATAATAACATAATTTAAATCTAAAATTACATTGAATAAGAAGAAATAAGGTAGCACACCACCTCTTCATCCTCAACACTTCAAGCCAATACTAAATCATCCATTTCAACCTCATAAGGCCCTTACCCATTGTCATGAACATCAATTCAATACATAAACTACAATACTTAATGAAATCTAAGAAAATTTAATAAAGATTTAACAATCTAAGACCAATTAGATAACAATTGAATACAATTCTTACATCATTGGAAAGCCCATAGAAAACTACACTAGAATCTACAAGCATTAAGTTCATATCAATTCAATAGGCTTAACATGCAATAGATATAAGAGTATACATGAATAAAAATCCCATAACAATGTACACATGAATTCATAAATCTCAAAGCATAATCAATTCACCCATATTTTAGTGAAAATTATAGAATTGAGAAGACCAAGAATTCATGGAGAATTTCATTGAAAAACATCAGTTATACATCAATAACATAATATCATAAGCTTTGAAAATGTTTCATGCAAGAACCCAAGACTTAGAGTAGAAATTGGACTTTTTCATCTTTTTGAAATCCTTTGAAAATCATATTTGAAATTGTCTCTAAGGTGATAGCAAACCTTATATGAAGAACTCCCATACCTTATTTGAAGAACCCGATGCTAATTTAAGAATAAACTCCATTGAAGACCCATCTTCAAGCTTCATCTTCATTTTGAACTCTCATGGAGGTTTTTTGGAGAAACTTTTGGAGGGAATATGTTTTGATCTTAGTGTTAGGGTTTACTTGAGCGTTTAATGGCTTATATACTCTTAAAATACCCATAAAAACTCAATACAACCGTACAAAGACTTACAGCGGCTTGGGGTGAATTTACAACTTCACCCCTCAACTTAACAGAAAGCTGGCAGAAAACACACAACATCATCGACGAGACCAACGACGGTCTATGGTCTCACCCACGCCCCGTCGATGGCGTCTCGTGGGTTGCACCTGCAACTCCTCAACCTGAAGGCATGTTGTCTACATCAACAAGACCCATCGACGGGCCGTAGTCTGGTCGACTGGACGTCGTTTGGGTCGTCGATTGGACACTGCCTGGCAGTGTTGAGCTCTAGGTTGGGTTCCTCCTCTAGGGCCCCTTGTGGGTCTTACGTGGAGTCGTACCCAGACGTTTACAACCCAAACATGCACGTATACTAGTTTATGACCTGCCACGTGAGTTTCATAAAAAACGAACACGTAAAACTCGACGAAACATGTTTAGACACACAAGGTCATTTCAATACACATCATTCGAATGTCATGGACATTCTTGGACGTTTGACCTCCAAACTTCATGAAACTTTACACACTGCCTATATACACTATATAAACTCATTTAAGGATCATATAATCTCATGCATCATACATAAACACATAGAACCATACATAACCACATATGAGGCACTTAGGTGACTTAGTCGTCGAACGTCTTGGTCATCCCTTGATGTTTGACTTCCAATGCACCTAAACTCTTAGATACTGCCTCAATAACACTTTATAGACCATTTTAGGACCTTATACCATCATGACAACCACGTTAGGCTCTAGCTTCACCGAAGTCATTTTCGGGACCTTACATCATATATCCGAAGGCATAGTTCTATTGCTTAGTTTCTATCATTAAGACTTATTATGTATTTTCTTTTAATGTAAAGGGACGTGTCACTAAGATACTTATGTAGTGTCTTTAAGTTGGCTTATGAAGACGAGATCATTCCTTAGCTTTTATGAAAGATGTTTCCTTTATTATTTTAGTCGTGAAAAGTTTTAATTCTGCACTACTTTTCATGTATTGTGTAATGAATGATAGGTAAGGCTTGTACAAGACCTCCGAAAGGTCAAGTATGCAATTGTTCCGACCTAAAGGTACTCCTTTATTCTATGGGGTACTTTCGGGTAGTTACAAACTTTGTATCAGAGCATAAGTTTATGGGAAATAGTTTAGGGTCTAAAGTCTCACAAGCCATGTCTAGTTGAGTATTTTTCATTTGTGTGAGTCATGACACATCCATGTGTGAGAGGCTATAAGATGATAGAAATTTCACTTTCTTCATTTTCTTATGTCTTGCCTTAGAGTTGAGTTCTATAAGATATCTTCCTCAACCTCTTCTCTTTGTGTTTATAGGACATGAATACAAGGAGAGAAACCACTAGGATGGAGGACGAAGGTGTGGCTAATGAGAGAATCCCTCCCCGTTTAGACCAAGTCCCTATAGTTTTCCTAGGGAATGTGAATGATTCGGTTCCCCCTCCGGAACCTCAAGGACCCCAAATACCTAAAATGCCCCCTATACCTCAAGATCCTCAATCTCCGTTTGTTGAAGGGGATATGACTAATGTGGAGTGAAGGGATGTCCTAATGAATTTTACCTAACTCATGACGGCTCAAGCTAAAGTCGTCACTAATCAGTTGGTTTCGCAAGTTAACCATGGAGATAGACCTCAACCTTATGTGAGTACTCCCACTTCTTGAATTAGGTATTTCATGAGGATGAACCCTCCGACTTTTCATGGCACTATGGTGGATGAAGATCCACGAAGCTTCATAGATAAGATATTCCAGTGGGTGAATTCTATTGGTGTGACCGCTAGGGAGAGAGCAGAGCTAGCCCCTTACAATCTCAAAGATGTGGCTCAATTGTGGTTTGAGAAATGGAGGGATGATAGACCAAAAACTGATGGTCCGGTAGATTGGGAATTGTTCATGGAGGCTTTTCTCGATAGGTTCTTCCCTTTAGATTGGAGGGAGAAGAAGATGGTTGAATTCATGAATCTTTGTCAAGGGGGAATGAGTGTGAAAGAATACTCTCTATAATTCACCGAACACTCTAAGTATGCCCCGGCCATGGTAGCCAACCTTAGGGGTAGGATGAACAAATTCGTGATGGGACTGTCTAGATTGGTCGAAAAGTAGTGTCGTATAGCAATGCTCCTTAATGACATGGATATCTCTAGACTCATGATGTATGCACATAAATTGAGGAGTCCAAAATTAGGGAGATAAGGCAAGAGGGGAAGAGGACTATGTTTGATGAATCTAGTCAACCAAAACCTAAGAAGGGGTTCAATCACCAAGAGTCTTCCATGGAGAACAAGGATAGAGTTTCCAACCAAAATTCCCAAGGAGGTTGCCATACATTGGAGAGGCCTAAGTGCGCTACTTGTGGGAAGAAAAACTTGGGTAAGTGTCCTGACGGAACAATTTTTTTCTTTGCATGTGGTAGTAAGAGCCATAAGATGAGGGACTTCCCCAACATCAATGCCAAAGTAAAAGGGGCCAATCAAGCTCCTATAGATTCTAATGCTCCAAAGAGGAACCCTTTTTGTGGCATGGGGGCTAGGAGGGACAACTAATCTGGATTTGATAGCCTTGGTAAGCCTTAACCCTTTATGGTTGTTGTGTTTATATGGTAAGATGATTTTATATGGTTTTTTATTTCTTATGTTCATGCTTTCTTGATAAATTTCTTAAAGGACAAATTGTTGAAATTCATGCATGTTTCACTGTGTGAGGGCAGCTCACTGTAAAAAAAAATCAAGGTTTGAGAAAAATTGCATTTTCATGAATAATGGTTTCAATGTTTTTAGAAATTATGTTTATGAGCATGTATAATGTTGGAGATGGTAGTCCCTCCATAAAATGAAGGATTAAGTGTATTTTGAAGTATTTGAGTTACTTCCAAAAAGTTGCCTATGTTGCCTAGCAAATGCTTGTGAATGTGTAGTTGGTGTTCCTTTTAAATTTGGTGAATTGACTATAAATGTTTGAGCCTTGATTTGATGTGTTATATTCTTCTAGTAAGTCCTTGATGTTCTTAAAAGTGCTTAGTGTCATTCGAAGATGAATGTTGTTCCAAGTGGGGGAGAATGTAATACTTAAAACGAACTAAGGTAAACTAGAGCTTCGTAAATGTTTCATGAGTTAATTTTGTATTAAAATGATTAATACTGATGTACTTAGTCATTGTATCATGTTTGGAGGTCAAACGTCCAAGAATGTCCATGACGTTCGGAAGGTATGCCCTAGAAAGTGCTTGTGTGTCCTTATGTGTTTTACCAAGTTTTGTGTGTTTGGATGATATTTATGTGAGAGGTCCTTAACATGTGTATGAAGGTATTTGTGTTGAAAACATCTGGGCAAAAGTATCCAAGGACCAACCAAGGGGTCCTTGAGGAGGACCCAACTTGTGGGCAAAAGCTATCCCAAGTTGGCAGCTTACTGCCTCAATGTTCACGGCCAACTTCACGGCCAGTGGAGTGTACCACGGTCTGTGAAGATGATTGTGGACCTTCCTTAGATACATGGAGTATTCGATAGGCAAGGAATCACCTGCCCCAAGGACCATGGACCGTCAAAGGGTCCGTAAAGGTGGCCGTGGTCACTGGGCAGGCTGTCCAAAAATGTCATTTTCAAACAATTCCTATTCAAGTTTTTATTAATTTTGGTTTATTTTAAAAGGTTTATATTATTAAATATGATAGTTTTAAACCTTAAAACCCTCCTCCAACTCATTATTTGAAAAACCCCAAATCAAAACCCATCTTCAAGGAAAAACACTCTCAAAATCCCATTGAAGCTAGAACTCAAGGTTGAGATAGGGTTTAAGGATTTGGACGTTTTATTTATAAAAATTTCATGGGTTTATTCTAATTGAGGTATGGCAGTCATCCTTGAATTCTCTTCCATTCAAGGAGCCATTTCTAAAAGATATAAAAAAGGGTTTTCAAACTCTATATTCTCCTATCGTTGATTTTAAGCATGGGTCTTCATATAAAAGTGTTTTGATGATTCAAATATGTTGTCTCTAGTATTAATTGATTATTTTAATATCAAAACCCTAATGAACTCATGCTTATTCATATTTCCAACTTTTAGCTTTAAAAATGGGTTAAATGAGCATGTTTGTGTACTTCTTGAACTTTGGTTTCTTCATGTTATTATTGTTTAGCTACTGCCCTAAGGTCCATATTATGATTAAATATTGAGGAATTGATTATATGTGGTGAAAGCTTGGGTAAATGGTAAGTTGGTCTCATTGTTTAACTCTTATGATGAAATGCTCTTGAGTGGTATGGTCCACCTTTGGTGGCGGTGTTTACTTGAATATATGAATGTGAATCTAATTGTGTATTGTGAATAAGGCCATGAAGGCATTTTATGTAAAGTATGATGAGAATGATGTTGTTTTTGTGATGTGCTTTATGAAGCTTGTTATGTGAAGTATGCTAGAGATAATGTCTAAAGAAACTACATGATTATGTGAAGCATGTTTAAGTATGAAAAATGATGAATGAAGGTGTAAGCATGTTTAGAATTCAATAATAATGAACATGGTGATTTTGGGAAAGGTGTGCTCACATGCACACACACTCACACTTGAATGAAGAACGAAATTAATGAATGTGAATAAGGTGAGTTTTGGGGTGAACGCTCATTGTGAGTTGAGATGAAGTGTTTAGTAGCAACCTCACTACCTCCCAATAGCTTTCTAATGTAGGTTGGAGGATGGATACCCATTTTGAGTAGAGATGGGGTGTCCAAAAGTTATCCTTGACCTTTAGTAATGAATGTTTAAGGCTCCGTGGGGGAGTTATGCTTAGCACCGAGAGTATTTGAAGAAGGGGTGGGTTCATATTGTGAGTAGACATGTTGTACCCAATGTACCTCTTGAGATGAGTACTCTTTGTGAGCAGAGAATGAGTTACTTAGAAGCAATCTCCTTATCCTTTAACTATGTGCATGCATAGGTATAGCTATTAGACAAGCCATGTAAAAGCTAAGAGAATTACCCTACCCAAGACAAGTGGGGATCCCTCTTCAAATAAGGGTGGTCTCTGAATTCCATGTCTAGCTCTCATGGTCTATGTCGGTTCAGTCTAATTCCTCACAAAGAATGAATGAACTAAGTCTCCTTAAAGAATGTACTACTTAGAGTAGGTGGTGGTATGGGACGCTATCTATCCATTGCACTAGGTAGACCTTGCGAAAGGGGAGTCTTGGTGTGTTTTATAGGAAATGTATGAATGAGATATCATGTGTTGTAAATGAAATACATGACAAAAGTTCTAATGATAGGGAAGAAAGTTATGGTTAGTTTTAAGTAATGAAGTTATGAATGACTAATGTAGAGTGCTTAATCCAAGGGAATCCTCAAGGAACACTAAGTGGGAGTAGTAGTTTGGGATGCTACTCCCACATTGCAGTTAGTGTAAATTACAATTGCTATTGGAGAAGGGTACTTACATGAAGTCGTTAGTGTATGAATGTCCTTCAAATGCCTAGTGAAGAGTGTGGACTTGTTTTCCGCGCGAGGTAAGTCTATGGTTGGTAGTTTTAAGGATCACTTTGGTGTGTATTGAAGGGGGTGTATGAGCGGTTGCTTCATGTCTTACCTTAGTGAGTCTTAGGATATTTTGGTTAGGTAAACCTCAAAGGAAGATGTGTTCACCGTGCTTGGGATGAATTGTTGAGTGTAATATTTCACTGTTTCAATGTAAAGTTGCTTGAGTTTAATGTAAATTGATCTTTTGGTTCTAAAATTATGATAGTTCTATTTCATGTGATTAATTATGATTCTTATACTATTTTAACTCTAAAATCATGAAGGTTTTACTTATTTTTCATGAAAGTTTATTTTACGAAAATGTCCCTTTTTGCATGATTTTGCATATGTCATACTTAGTACATTGTTTTGTCCTAACCCCATACTTTTCTATACTCTATAAGTATAGGTTAAAGGCAAGAAGAATTCTAGAAGGCAAAGCTTGGGAATCTACTCTCTCAACACTAAGTATGTCCTCATATATCCGAGGGCATAGTTCTATTTTTTAGTTTCTATTATTAAAACTTATACGTATTTTCTTTTAATGTAGAGGGCCGTGTCCCTTAGATATTTTTGTCGTGTCTTTATGTTGTCTTGTGAAGAAGAGATCATTCCTTAGCTTTTATGAAAGATGTTTCCTTTATTATTATATGCGTGAAAAGTTTTAATTCCACACAACTTTTCGTGTCTTATGTAATGAATGATAGCTAAGGGTTGTACAAGACCTTCGAAAGGTCAAGTACGCAATTGTTCCAACCTAAGGGTGCTCCATTCTTTTAGGGGGTACTTTCGGGTCGTTACAACCTCATACTTACTAAGTAAACCAACAAAGAGACCACAAGCATTATCATTTACTTCATACATCAACATGTCAAGTATAGCTACCTACATGCATATCAAGTAGGACCTTGATCATATGGCAATTAAGACCAACATTATGCATATAAAGTAAGATCTTCATCATATTGACACAATAGGGTCCGTACTATGCATATTATCATAACATGTAGGCCAACACCATAATGGTATGCATAACAGACATATACATATACATATACATATAAAACTCCTACCTAGAACTCCCTTAAAGAGTTGCTTATGCAATGCATATGTAAAGTCCCATACCCTAACCTACACTAAGCTACTTCTCTTAGGTGATCCTAGTTAGAGTTCATTACATTACTTCCATTGTCCATTTTAGTTTAGGGAAACCTTGCCTCCACCAACATGAGACCATGTGACTTAAACATGGAATCCTGTTACGACCCAAAGTACCCCTAGGCGTAAATGGCGTCCTTGTCCTCGAAGAGGACTTAGACAAGCCCTTAGCTTACATAGTTGCACATCATAGGTCAAAAATGAGGAAAAATTTAAAACTTTACGTAGTTTACATAGACTCCTCACATACGAAGTTTACATAGACTCCTCATATACGAAGTGTACTTAGAATTCTCGCTTATTATATATGGAGTTTACATAGACTCCTAACATACGAAGTTTAGATAGACTTTTCTTTTATCATGAATAAAATATATAAGAGTCTAAAGTCTCATCTCACATAAAAATCGTCTACAAGAGTACAAATGTTTGGAAATAGCAAACACAAGAAAAATACGCCTTTATAGGCTTACATCAATTGTATCAATGATAGAAAGAAAGAATGAATGTTTCTAATCATGAGCAACATCATAGATAGAATGGAACATGGAAACATCCTTGGACAGGAGGACTCACAAATGACTTGGGAAATGATCCAAGTCTTCCTTGCAATCGACCACAAACTTCTCAACGGCCCGAACCTAAAATGTTTGGGAAAAGGGAGAGAAATATGGGTTAGTACAAAACACATGTACTAAGTATGATTCCTATGCACAAAATCATTAATGTATGAGAAAAGGCACAATTTAGTTAAAAGCATTCTTAGTCTCAATAAACACGACATACACATACATGGAACATCATAAGTCAACCCAACATTCAAGAAACTCAAGCAACACTTGTGCAATGCCAAGAATAGAACCCCATAACCCAATGCAAAGCTAAGTATCACATTGAGAAACCCACTTCATACTTACAACATATTCACATATTTATCATAACATTCTTATACATCAATACTACTCATGGCTTATAAACTGTAACAACCCTAAAAATGAATAAGATAAATGCTTAAGGTGTCAAGAATGCTTGCGATTAGACCAAGGTTCACACGGATTGATACGCGTAGAACTAGACCTCAGAACCCTTACTACGGCCAAGCCAACTAACTTGGGGACTTAGTTGAGCTTGGAAAGGTTAGAACCAACCATGTAAGGCTCTCGAAAACAAAGATTTAATCGAAGGAGTCTTTACCGGACTTAAAAAGAAGAAATTTTAAGTTTTGAGGGTCCAGGGGTAAAATGGTCTTTTCCAGGCCAAGGGTAATATCGTAATTACCCTAAGGAATTAATTAATTAATTAATTAATTAATTTAAAGAACCAATTAGGGTCGGTCGACCCGAAATGATCCATTTCGCAAAGGTCACTCCACCCGAGTTCGAGCCCCAATGGAAGCAACAAATTGGTGATTTATTTATTATTTAAAATCTGATTTTTTGTAAGGGCAAAATGGTCCTTTCATGTATAATTAATTAAATCAGATTTTAAGTATTAAGGAGAGTCCTAAATTGACTAAGTCATCATCTAAGCCTAAACAACTTCACACGTTTCACTCTCTCACGTCTATCACATCCTCACGTTCAAACTAGAGTTTTCTCTCTGCCAATTAACGTGAAAAACAAAAAATATAACAAAAGTTCTTCACACTTGAAGAACTCACGAAAAAAGTCTAAGAAAACAAGCTAATCAAAAACGTTAAGGCAAGGGGAGATTTCCGTCGAGTTGGTGGTGAGACTTTAGGTGAGTTGGACGTGGTTTTGGAGAAAGGTTTGGGCAGCAACTTCATCGTTTGAACAATCAAATAAGGTATGGGTTTCTTCTATCTTGGTCCCTTTCCCAAGAGACCCCTTAAGATTCAATATATTCATTCCGAAAACTAGGGTTGTTCCCCATTGCATGTCCCTGTCACTAGATCCCATTGAATCATAGGTTGGGTATGTTTGCTGGTACAAAGTAGGGACGAAATGTGTTTTCGTGATGTTTATGTTTAAGTATGCATGTTCGAAATTTTGGGAATATTGAATATGTTGTTCGAAATCATGTGAAAAAGTGATGTGTGTGTGCAACGTGTGGCAGTGAACTTAGTCACTGTTGGAGGTGTGAAATGGCATGTTTAATCTTTGTACTTTATGTGCAAAAGTTGTACACAATGTGATGTTCATTATAATGAAATGTGGCTGATTGAATAACACTCTTTTAGCCAAACAAACCTATGAAAGATGCGCCTAAAGAATGTCTTAAAATGGTATATGAATACACCCTATGAATCAAGTGAAAGTGTGATGAATATGAGTTGAAAAATGACTAAATATTCCAGTAATATACAAACTTGGTTTAGACTAAAAGTTGATGAATAAAAATCCAGAAATTTAGTAAATGTTAAAGGGGTGAGGCCACCAGGATTCGAACCCGTGACTTCACCCGAGTGGCCGTCGTAATCCGCAAAAAAAAATAAAAGAAATGGAGGCTGGGGGGAATCAAAATCGGGTTACTGGATGAGAAAGAAGAGAACAATAAATTAAACAAATAAATGGGAGGCGTGGGAATCGAACCCACGACCTCCAGGCTGCAAATGAGAGAAGAGAAAAGAAAAGAAAAAGAAGATGTGAGGCGTGGGAATCGAACCCACGACCTCAAGGATGGAAAGGAGAGGAGCGAAATAAATAAGAAAATAAAGTGAGGTTGTGGGGGCTCGATCCCACAACCTCACTGTCAAACGCCTAGCTTAGGGAGTTTTAATTAAAAATAAAAATAGGAGGATGTGGGGGTTCGAACCCACAACCTCACAGCCCCTAGCGAGTTTAAATTAAAATAAGAAGGTTGTGGGGGTTCGAACCCACAACCTCCCAATTCCCAATGAATATAAAGAATAAAAAAAAAGAGGTGTGGGGGTTTGATCCCACAACCTCTTGGTTCTAGGCAAATGGAACAACAAGATGATAATGAAAAATAAAAAGGGGTTGTGGGGTTCGAACCCACAACCCTTCGGCCAAATTAAGAGGAAACCAAGGAGAAAAATAAAAATAGAATGTTGATGTTGGGATTCGATCTAGAGTCCCAATGTCATGAAGATTAAAAATAAAATCAATGAAATGTAAATGTTGTCCAAGTGATTCGAACTTGGGTTTCCTTGCCCAAACTTCCGTATTGATACATAAGTCATACGTGAATTAAATATTCAAGAATAATGCCACCTACTTAGATCGAAATCAAGATCTTGGCATATATACAAGATACATAAGTCTTGTACTACATAATCTTAGGAATGTATGAATCACTTAACGAACTATGAATGAAGCCTCATGGCTTGTATGTATAGCCCATAAGTCTAACATACGTTTAAAAGTAAGTGAACCTAAGATGTATGTAATGAAATGATGAAATGAACAATGAAATGATGAAATGAACAATGAAATGATAAACCCTAGAAGGGTTAAGTAAGGGTATGAAATACACAAATGGCCAAGTATATTGGCATATGATGAAATGAACATTCACGTAAAAAGGGGTGAGTAATTATGAAGAGCAAATGTGCTAATGTTAATGAATGTGGTGACAACATGATATGAGGCTAATGTAAAAGATGAGAACAATCTCAAATGAGCCTAAGTAAATGTTACCAAAACGTACTCACCTATGAGAGTGTAAGATAATGAAGAGACCAGTCTCTATGAACACTCTAATGAAAGTATTGAGATTAACACACTTAATACTAATGATGAGATGAGAAATCATCTATGAGCTATGATGTCCTCATACTAGAAGCCAGCTTCCATGACGTATGAGTTGAATGTAATGGAACTTTATACTGAGCACCGATAGACTAGCTATGAGCGGTGATGCCTTCTTTAGGGAAGGGCGGAGGTTCACGTAACTCTCATGAGATGAGACTGTCCGGCTTGCCGGGTATGGGTCTCCTTATATCTCCTGGTCTTCGAACCTATACTGCCAATATAGGGATCTGGCGGGGTTAAATTCCCATGTACGCTAGCATGTTTTGGGTCACTTTGGCCGGTGATTCCACCTCTTTTCGGTGTGGGGGAGACACTGGATTTCATGATGCTCACATGATCTATGTCGGTTAAAGTTAAAGTTCCCAATGAATGAATGAGGCCAGCCTCAAATGAAGCACATAATGAAATGAATGATACCAAAGGTGTTAGGATAGGATAATCAAGAGGTGAGCTAGACTCAGGTAATGACACTAGGTTATTCTTGATCATTGCACAGCAAACCCGATGAAAGTCTTAAACTACACCCTAGGTATAGCTGGTGTTTACACTGGCCTATGAACGAAATGAAATGAAGTACGTATGAATGAATGAAGCAGACTCTGTGTTTGCTAATGAAGACTCCCTAGTTGAGGTCCCATATGTTGAGCCCTCATTTTGGAAAGTCTTAATGTCAAGTCCATGATTCCAAGGTCTCATGGCATATGAATGAATGTTATAAAAGATGTTATGTGTTGTATGCTATATGATATGTGCTATGTGTAAGATGTTATGTGCTGTGTGCAATATGATAATTATGATGATGCATGTTACTCTCATGGCATGACTTTCCTAATCCAAATTTGGAAAGCTCATTGACTTTCCTAATCCAAATTTGGAAAGCTCACTGACTTTCCTAATCCAAATTTGGAAGGTTCACTAACTTTCCTAATCTCAATTTGGCAAGTCCACTGACTTGACTTTCCATAATCATGTTGTTAGGAAAGAGCTATCTTTCTCATGCATGTCCTTGGTGTGTGCTTGCATATACCCATACTTAGTACAAGTGTGTACTAACCCTATACAACTCTACAATTTTAGGTGCAGGCACAGGTGGACGCTAGAGCTACAGGTTGACGCTGAAGCTATCCGGACGTCGAGCATTCATCCGGACTTGGTAGGCCCTCATGCTTTCGAGGATGCTGCCATTTATATTCTAGCTTAGTTTTAGAGTTGAGCTAGTGGAGCATGTTCCACTAGCGTTTCTTTCCTGTTTTATTCAGACATTGTATTGGTGCCATTTTGGCAAGTACATCTTTATTACTATATTATGCTATTTCTTTCATTTGATGATCTTAATATTAGATGGTTGATGGTGAACACTTATGTATTAATGAGAATGTTTAATAAGTAAGTTAAGAAACAAAAAGTTTCAAATTTTCCGCTAAAATTAACCTAGATGAAGTAAAATGACGTAAGTAGGCTTGTCTGCGACCTCTGAGAGGTCAACGACGCCGGTCTCGTCTGGGGTCTAGATCCAGTCGTGACAAAGTTGGTATCAGAGCACTAGGTTAAATTCGAGAAAATGAGTTCACATCAACCACATTGAGTAGTTTCTAAGTCATGGTAGTGAAGTGCACCACTATCCTGAATTAGAGACTGCATAATGTGTAGGAAAATTTCCCTTCTTCTGATCTTATCGTGCTTTTCCTAATGTCTAATTTCTTGGTGTTATGAGCGTGTCTAACATCAATCTTTGTTGTTTTCAGAGAATGAATACTAGAGAACCATTGGTCAGAGGAGAGGAGGTGCAGCTGCTGGGGCAATCAGGTTCCACCCCAGGCTCCAGCTGAAGGAGTGGCTATGCCAGTTAACCCCTGGGTTGACTGATGCTGAGGTGAGGGCATCTCTGCCCAGATGGCACAGGCCATTACTATGCAGGCCCAGGCTATGACTGCCCAGGTCAACCGGCAGGATGTTCAGAGGGAGAACCCACCGGTTCGTAGCATGGCTGACAGGCTGAGAGACTTCATGAGGATGAATCCTCCTATTTTCACAGGGTCTAGACTTCAGAGGACCCCAGGAGTTTGTGGATGAGGTGCATAAGATTCTGGTGGCTATGGGGCCACAGATACTGAGAAGGCTGAGTGGCTTCCTATCAGCTCAAGGATGTTGCACAGACTTGGTGCAAGATGTGGCAGGATAGCAGCTTTGGGGAGTTCCAGTCACTTGGAGCTATTTAAGACAGCCTTTATGGAGAGATTCTTTCCTAGAGAGATGAGGGAAGCCAAGGTTGAAGAGTTCAGCAACCTTAAGTAGGGATCTATGACAGTCAGGGAGTATTCCCTGAAGTTTGTTAAACTATCCAGGTATGCTCCTTTCCTTTGTATCTAACAGCAAGGATGAGATGAGTACTGAAGTTTGTTAAATTATCCAGGTATGCTACTTCCCTTGTGTCTAACAGCAAGGATGAGATGAGCAGGTTCCTCACTGGAATCAATGGAGATCTGGAGGAGGAGAGTCGGTCTGCGATGCTCCATGATAATATGGACCTCTCCAGGTTGATGGTGCATGTCCAACAGGTAGAGGACAGCCGCAAAAAGAGGGGTATTTGTGATGCTAGGAGGCCTAAGACTCAAGATCAGGCAGGTCCCAGCCATGGAGGCCACAGAAACAATTTTGGCGTCCGTGAGCAGCCCAGGTTCAAGAAGGGGCAACAGAGTTCTGGGAACTCTAACTCTCAGAGGAGTACAGCACCTAGAGGAGGCAGACCTGAGCCCAAGAAGGGCAATGGAGGTGAGATGCAGCGTCCCAAAAAGAACTGTGCTAAGTGTGGCCGTGCTCACAGTGGAGAGTGCAGACAGGGCACTAATGCCTGCTTCGGTTGCGGTAAGAGTGGGCACATGGTTAGAGACTGCCCACAGAACAGAGGTCAGGCTGGAGGTAATGCTCAGCCTAGGCCTAATCCACAGGGTGCAGCAGCAGCCGAGCCTCCTAAGAGGAACAAATTCTATGCCCTGAAGGGCAGGGAGGAGCAGGAGAAGTCCGCTGATGTGGTCACAGGTATGCTGCAAGTATTCTCAACTTCTCTTTATGCTTTACTTGATCCAGGGTCTACGCTTTCCTTTGTAACTCCTTTGCTTGCTCTCACTTTTGAGATATTGCCTGAAGTTCTTCATGATCCTATAGTGGTTAGTACACCTTTAGGAGAAAATGTAAGAGCTGATAGAGTATACAAGGGTTGCCCAATAGTGATAAGTGGTAAGACTATGTGTGCAGACTTGGTTGAGTTACCCATGCATGATTTTGATGTTATTCTTGGCATGGACTGGCTTCACAGTTGTTATGCTTGCTTGGATGTCGTAGTAGAGTGGTGAGATTTTGTTTCCCTGATGAAGAGGAGCTAGTCTGGGAGGGGTACAACTCGAGTCGTCCTAACCTCTTGATTTCGAACCTTAAGGCCAATAAAATGATGTCCAAGGGGTTGTTATGTCATATTGTAAGTGTTAATGATTTAGATCATGACATTCCTTCGATAGACTCAGTGCCTGTAGAGAATGAGTTCCTAGATGTATTTCCTGATGATTTGCCTGGAGTCCCTCCCCCTCGAGAGATTGATTTTGGTATCAACTTAGAACCCGATACTAAACCAATTTCAATTCCTCCTTACAGAATGGCTCCAGCTGAACTCAAAGAGTTGAACCTGTAGTTAAAAGATCTCACTTACAAGGGTTTCATTCAGCCGAGCATATCTCCTGGGGCGCTCCAGTTTTGTTTGTGAAAAAGAAGGATGGAACCCTTAGAAAGTGTATCGATTATCGGCAGCTCAACAAAGTCACTATAAAGAATAAGTATCCACTTCCCAGAATAGATGATTTGTTCGATCAGCTCCAAGGTCTAATTTATTCTCTAAGATTGATCTTCATTCAGGGTATCATCTGCTTAGGGTTAGGGATGGAGATATCCCAAAGACAGCCTTTCATACCCGTTATGGTCACTGTGAGTTCTTAGTCATGTCATTTGGTCTTACGAATGCACCTGCTGCATTTATGGACCTCATGAACCGAGTTTTCCATGAATACCTTGACTCATTCGTCATAGTATTCATTGATGACATTCTCATCTCCCGTAGGACCAAAGAAGAGCATGAACAACATTTGAGACTAACCTTGCAGGTACTTAGACTACATTAGATGTATGCCAAATTCAGCAAGTGTGAATTTTGGCTTAGATCAGTGACCTTCCTGGGTCATGTTGTGTCTGATCAGGGCATGGAGGTGGATCCCAGGAAGACTGAGGCTGTGAAGAACTGGCCAAAGCCTCTTACTCCCACTGACATCCGTAGCTTTTTGGGATTCGCTGGTTACTACTGCAGGTTTGTGGAGGGCTTTTCTTCCATTGCTGCCCCATTGACAGCTTTGACTAAGAAGAAAGCCAAGTTTGAATGGACGGAGACTTGTGAGAAGAGTTTCCATGAGCTCAAGGACAGACTCACTTCAGCCCTGGTGCTTACTTTGCCTAAGTGTGGTGAGAATTACACTGTTTACTGTGATGCATCTAGGGTTGGTTTGGGTCCCATATGTTGAGCCCTCATTTTGGAAAGTCTTAATGTCAAGTCCATGATTCCAAGGTCTCATGGCATATGAATGAATGTTATAAAAGATGTTATGTGTTGTATGCTATATGATATGTGCTATGTGTAAGATGTTATGTGTTGTGTGTAATATGATAATTATGATGATGCATGTGACTCTCATGGCATGAATTTCCTAATCCAAATTTGGAAAGCTCATTGACTTTTCTAATCCAAACTTGGAAAGCTCACTGACTTTCCTAATCCAAATTTGGAAGGTTCACTAACTTTCATAATCTCAATTTGGCAAGTCCACTGACTTGACTTTCTATAATCATGTTGTTAGGAAAGATCTATCCTTTCTCATGCATGTCCTTGGTGTGTGCTTGCATATACCCATACTTAGTACAAGTGTGTACTAACCCTATACAACTCTACAATTTTAGGTGCAGGCACAGGTGGACGCTAGAGCTACAGGTTGACGCTGAAGCTATCCGGACGTCGAGCATTCATCCGGACTTGGTAGGCCCTCATGCTTTTGAGGATGCTGCCATATATATTCTAGCTTAGTTTTAGAGTTGAGCTAGTGGAGCATGTTCCACTAGCGTTTCTTTCCTGTTTTATTCAGACATTGTATTGGTGCCATTTTGGCAAGTACATCTTTATTACTATATTATGCTATTTCTTTCATTTGATGATCTTAATATTAGATGGTTGATGGTGAACACTTATGTATTAATGAGAATGTTTAATAAGTAAGTTAAGAAACAAAAAGTTTCAAATTTTCCGCTAAAATTAACCTAGATGACGTAAAAATGACGTAAGTAAGCTTGTCTGCGACCTCTGAGAGGTCAACGACGCCGGTCTCGTCTGAGGTCTAGACTCCGGTCGTGACATAAACATATTCATAATCATTGTCATAATCATACAAGAACGCCACTAGAACCATCCCTTAGGATCCCACATGTGCAATGTGTAAAAGAAGTCTCATACCCTCCCTCACACTATGTAGTAGCCTTTAGGACAACTCTAATAAGAGTTCACATACTTATTTTATTCACTTACATTTACATTAGGGAAAGAAGTGCAATAACTGACATTAGACCATGTGAGCTACATGGAATCTGTTGTTCTACTCCCACACCAAAAAGAGATGGTTTGTCACTTTCCTGACGTGTAACCATTTGTACATGGCTATCTAGGTGGATCCACTAAGCTAGAGTCCTATGTGGTAATATAGATAAGGGTCAAGGACATTGTTACTACAAACCTTGACTTAGTAGACGTGGAGGTTTACATATCATGAGAAAACACATAACATGGGAATCCGTATGTACTAACATGAGGAAACCCATGTGGGAGGCCGTACTTTCTAAACGTGAGACATCCATCTCATTTACATGCCCTTTCGGTGCTAAGAATTTATTTCCTTTTGTAATCATTTGATTTCATCATAAAAGTTCACATTAGTCTCTTGTAGACCCCTATATAAACATCTTATCATATAAGCTCATATGTCATCACAAGTGAGAACAATCCTTTCACATTAGAAACCACTTCACAAGTAAGTAAATATTTAACTTAACACTTTATTATAATCATGAGAAACTACTTTCAATCATATAATAAACGTATCATAACATGCATACATAATTCATATCTAATTCAATGTCTTAGGGTCAAGGATGAGGAATACATAGCATCAACATCACAACCACAAAATTGACATAAAAGCATTACTATCTAAGTAACGCATACTTCACAATTAAATTCAAGAAGAACCAATCAACATACCTCAGTGCCCCTTTAAAGCACCTGCATACTTCCATTACCAAGAACACATAACCAATACATAAAAAAGTTAAATTCAAGAAGCAATTACATAATTATCAACAATGTAGTCAATCTACATGTTCATAATCTTCACAATTTACCATATCAATTCAAGGTTTTCATGAAATTGGGGAAAGACATCGGTATACATAAAACTCATAGGAAATAATCAATTAACCAACAATATATACTTAAACAACATTACTTCATCATAATTCATCATAATTGATTCATAATTTCATTTTTCAATGAAGACCCATGTGAGAAGAAAAAACCCTAGTTTTGGGGGATTTAAAAATCATCTTTTGGAGGGACCTCTTGGGGAAAAGAATCCCAAGAGTGAAAGAAACCATAACTAAGAGATTATAAAGAAAATAATTTGGGTTGGAAACTTGAGGGCTTGACCTTCTTCTTGGAGATCTAATAGTCTTTAATGGAGGTTTGAAGAAAAGAGAATTTGAGAGAGATGAGAGTGATTTTTCATTTAAACTTTGGGGATTTGATTTGGGTGTGTAAAATGACTTAAATATGACCCTAATCATTATATATTCATCCCTTAAATTACCAAAAAGACCCCTCATATTCATCCCTTAAATTACCAAAAAGACCCCTCACTTAATTGGCTCTTGTTGTGAAGTGAAATTGACTTAAAAACGATGCGAACAAATGTGGGAAGTCGCTGCGCGTCGCGGGGGAAATTCCAATTATGTTTTATTAAATCCGGGTTGAGGCAGTGAGCCTCGTGAAGGACCCGTTTCCCGAGGAATATATTTCCTAGATAGTGTTGGCTGCATGACACCCCATGGACTCCACATCTTGGCTGTCGCAAGCTGCTTTGGCAACTTGCTTTCCAATGTTTGGGTCCTCCTCAAGGACCCTTCGGGTGGTCCTTGGGGAGTCGTTACTGGACGTTTAGACCCTTACTATATTTTACCTATTTAAAGTTTATTTAAAAGTTTTATACTTCATATGACACTCCTAAAACTTCACCAAACATTGGGACGTCGACTAGTTTAATTTAGCTAGTTTCCAGACGTCAAGACCTTCCCTTGACGTTTTTGGCTCTAATGCTTATAAAACAAGTTTTTTATAATTATTTATGTCTAATATCATCATATTTAATTTTGTGAGGCTCTAATCTATACCATATAATATTCTAGTGTGTCAATACTCCCCCCCCCCTAAGGACATTTGTCCCACAATGACCCTTTTAACCTTTATAGGAAGAAGAGACTCAAAACTCCATTGAAGACCATTAGAGCTCAAAGAATGACACCTTTATTGAAATCTTATTTGTGCCATTTTTCATTGTAGTTTTCACCTCATGAGGACATTTGGTGAACATGCCTTCCTTTTTGGAAAGGGGCACCTCATTTGTAAAGTTCACTCAGTGCTAAGCTAAGTTCCCTTTTTTAAAAGACATTATTAACATTACTTCATAAAAATAGGATTTAGGAGATTAAACCCTCATATGCATAGCTCAAAGGTTGTTGATGATAATGTCCTTTCATCAACCTAACTCATGTGAGAATATCCTTTCACATGGACATAACATAGTATAGTTTAGAATACAATTGAGAACACCTTTCAAAAGACCCTAGTTTACTAGATTATCATAACACGCTTCATTTATGCATTCATGTAGTATACTTATATGAGGAAACCTTTCACGTAAACACTTTAGACACAACATATATTAATACTTCATCATTCATATACTTGACATCATAACATATACATCATGATCATTGCTAAATCATGTGTTCATACTCATTTACATAGACAAATCACTCTAGGAACAATCCTATCAAGGTACACATGTGGAAAGTATAGGCAAAGTCCCATACCCATTCCTAACTAGTACACATATCGAGTCATCCTAGTTCAGATACCTTTTAAATACTTTCATGAACATATTATACTTGTAGTCATGCATTAATTGAGTGTGTGTTTAAATTGGTCAACATGATCACATAATGTCAACAACATATAGTATTGAGGCAGCCACCCTCTAAAGATCACAACACATATTCATGTCACTCAATCCATAGAGAACTCACACATAGAGTATTAGGGACTATAGACCTCGCACACCAACATTATAACATAGGTGACAAAATATCATCATCGTTTGAATCTAATACTCTAGTCATGATTAAGACCACACATTCAAATTGGGGAACATAGATAGGGTGTCATTCATCAAAAGAAATTCATCAATGATAAACGTATAGACCACATCTAAACCTAACAACCTCATTCAATTATCATAACATCATCAATGCACCCTAGTTTATGAACTAGAAAGGAATGCTAGGCATACAACTTCATACATGTGATCATCATAACCACACTTCACAACATAAATTGTCTTCAAGGCCATCATCACATCATCTATAGAATGACAAGAAAGTAAACACCGCCACCATAAGTGGACCATACCACACAATGTTCAATTTATCAGCAATTATATACAAATTAGAGGAATTTAGGTGAACTCACCAATTCTTCAAGATTTGATCATCATTGATCAATTCCCAATTATTCATCATCAATTCATATCGAAAACAGTAGCTATAAGAACATTAACAAAATCGAATCATAAATCCATCATCATCTAATAAAGATCACAATACCCACATTATAGGGTAAATTTAGAATTAAGGAGGATCATGGGTTATTAATTAAAGTGGATTGAAATTCATCATAAAAACAGTAGCTAATCATAAATTCATCATGAGAATGCTTTTGAAATCAATTTGCCAATGAACACATGACTAGATTGAAAGATAGACAATTTGATCATGGAATCTGCTTTGAAAACCTTTGACGGAACTCATTAGTGAATGATTTACTAAGGATCAAGGATTACCATTCCTCACTACATGAGAAGCCACAATAACTTGGAGAATAAGGCATGAGAATGCATCTCCTAGGCTGCTCTTGAGAGGGAAAAGTCTAATTTGAAGAATGAAGTCTAATTGGGGTTTTGATCTTTTTAACCAACTTAAAATACCCAAAAATAGACTAAATAACCGCCTAGATTCTTTTCATATCCGGGAAGTACCCCTAGACGTAACTGGCGTCGTCGGCCTTGGAGAGGACTAAGACTAGACTCTTACAATTCATCATCACATTCATAGGTTAAAAATGTGGAAAATTTAAAACTTTTCGTCTACATCTACTTCATGAGGTTTACATAGATCTCTCGCTTACATATAATATATTCATAGCGAGTATTCATAGACTCATCGTATAAGATGTTTACATAGTCTTCTATTTTTATGACTCACACACACACATACATATATATATATATATATATATATATATATATATATATTTATATAGATATAGATATATATATATAAGATACACAATATAGTCTTAAAATGGATGTCTCATATTAAACCATCTAAATGGAATCAAAATGATATGTGCATAGCCCTTACACAAATGTATAAATATCACTTAGAGTCTACAACAATATCTTGAAACAAGTAGAATTAAATAATCGTCATTAGACAATAACAAAGAAACATAACTAGAGTAAGAACAAGGCATCATCCTCAGACTTGACGATATACCCACACTTGGAGAATGATTCCAAGCTTCCTTCAAAAGTGGTCATGAACCCTTCAACGACCAGAACCTAAAATGTCGGGGAAAAAGGGAGAAATGGGGTCAGCACATCAGTTGTACTGGGTATGGAATCATATGCACATACCACATAGAAATGATGCTAAAAAGGGACATTTTATAAAAGCATGACAAATTACTTTGTAAAGTCTTATGCACAACACAAGAACATATATAAGTCAAGAATCACATATTTTTTAATGATACAAGTATTTTCAATACAAGACCAACCTACTTAAGTTAAGCCAAGTCAACATGTATGTAGCATTATAAAACTTATAGTCCATACAACTCTACCATCATAGTATAGCCATAAAGCATATTTAGGAGTATATAACATTACATAATAAGTAAAGGCCCTTATCCATAACCCTTCACCAATTCTACTAGTGCAATGGTCAAGTGAAGCCCCATAACCTCACTCAACCAAGCAAACTAGCCAAAGGATCATGAATAATGTCCAACTCAAGATATCATACCATCATAAATATTCATCATCACATTTAACAATATAGACCATTAACATGAAGAATCAACATTATCATAACATATAAGAATATCCTTCTAAGACTTCCCTCAAGGCTAACTAGTTCAATGTATAGGTACAGTCCCATACCTCTGCCTAGACTAAGTGAAACACCTTAGGCCATCCTAGTTAGAGTTCACTTTATTACTTCATTTTACTTATGGGAACATCTTGCCTTAACCAACATAGACCACATGAGATAATGTGGAATCCGTTTTCATGGAACCCTACACCGAAAGAAGGTGGCCTACTTTCCAAGGTAGTTACAAAACATGAACATAGCATCTATGTGGATCAACTAGCTAGTATTCCTTTGGTGGCAACACAGTTCAAGAACTAGGAGATGTGTTTGGCACCCTTTATGCTACATGTATTATAGCCTCCAATCTCATGAGTACAATAGTGATCTACATTCCCTATGTGGGAAGGGACAGTGCTCACTCCTAGTTCACTCGGTCCTAAGCTAGAGTCCCTTTTTGAAATGTCTTTTATTAATAATCATATCTTAGTTTAGGTCATAAGGTCTACCCCTTATATAGTAATGGTCATTAGCTCAATATGATTTGCATGATTAAGTCCTTTCAATACAATTCACACATGTGAGGTTAGCACATTTACATCACCATATCATAATAAGGCACATAGGCAATTCATCACCAACTTTATATCATTACACCCTAGTAAACAACTCACAATCCATAAATAAAGATATTTCAATTCAACATCATACCAACCATAATATATCTTATCATTTGGTGTACTTCAATAGAACTTAATCACTAAACACAAGAAATCATAATTGAAGTAAAGGTTTGAGATCACAAGACTTACCCCAATCTACTTCACAAATCATCTTCCAAGGTTTTACCATCAACAATCATATTCAACCCAACAATGGGTGTAATATCATCACAAAATAGTAATTAGTACAATAATAAAGTCAATTGAATCACTACACATCAATGCATCACTAGTTCATAACCTAGAGTTAGGGACTTGGGTCAACTTCATGATCTACTTAACAAACTAGGTTAATTCATCAAGAACTAGATTAATTGAATCATAATACATAATAATCTAAGCATAATAACAAAAACAAACCATAGACAATGCAATTTGAAAGATC